>CM067888.1:16265775-16984192 GCA_034621355.1 Mycalesis mineus | reverse complement strand
TATCATAGTACACTCTTTGATGCCTTACATTTTTAAAATATTTCAACGTTCATAAAAGAAAGCACAATTGTTTTTCTATGTAATATTTTCCGAATTGTAAATAGTGAGGAGACAAATCGATATCGTAATTTAGGATCTAGAATAATAAATAGTAGGGGTGATGATTCGATTGTTTTATCTTTGGATATGCGGTAAACGCTACCTTAAGTAATAACTTGTTTTATTAATTTTATTGTGGTTCAGTACTGCACGTATTTCGAATGTAGGCTATGATAGGTTTTAAGTTTAATTAGGCGAAACTACATTGAGCTGCGACTGAAACTCACGATTAACACTATTTGCTGATGCGTTTAAAATATTTTTGAATAAACTTTTTACCGGCCTCCGTGAGTGGTATGACCAGTACATTTTTAAAACGGAGGTTCTTGGTTCGTTTGCCAGCTAGGCCGATCCAGATTTTCTAAATTGCCTCGACCAATTTAGAAAATCTGGATCGGTCTGGATGGGCTAGTTACCACTTACCATCAGGTGTGAATGCAGTCAAGGGCTAACTTGTAATTAATATTTCTTTCAAAGTATCAAAAACCTTCTAGGTATTTTAACCAATCGGAACGAAATTGTATTGGGATTTGTGTGTAAAATGTCGGGCGACGACCTCCGTGGCGCAGTTTCGACGACCTCCGTGGCGCAGTTTCGACGACCTCCGTGGCGCAGTGGTATGCGCGGTGGATATATAAGGCGGAGGTCCTGGGCTCGATTCCCGGCAGGGCAGATTGAGATTTTTCTTAATTTGTCTTGGTCTGGCTGGTGGGAGGCTTTCGCCGTGGCTAGTTACCACCCTACCGACAAAGACGTACCGCCAAGCGATTTAGCGTTCCGGTACGGTGTCGAGTAAAAACCAAAAGGGGTGTGGATTTCATCCTACTCCTAACAAGTTAGCCCGCTTCCATCTTAGATTGCATCATCACTTAACATTCGAATCTATAGGGATTCGAATTATAGAAGCTATAGAGCTATAAAATGTATAAAAAATTAAATTAGAATAGAAAGACAACAGTCGCCAGGACAATATCCTGCGATGTCTGGTCAACCCAGACAAAGAACCAGCTCAGCATATAGCTGCATGCTCTTAAAAAAAACATGCAACACTGATTTTCAGTTGAATGTCTGAATATGTCGTCTTTAAATTAAAGATCTTCATTGTACCTATTATGAGGCCTATTACAGGCCACTTGGTTATAAAATTAAACGTAATATGATTTATAACTTCGCAACTGAAGGTACAGGACCCGTGATTTAGCAGTAGAACACTTTAGCCGCGAAAGACAAAGAGACACAAGTTCGAATCTTGTCGGTTTCGCAATTTTTTATTTTATTTTCAGAAAGTAAATAATTTCATTCATGTTTCCTCATCGGTAGATCTCCTTTTGTATTATTTTAGATGATTTAACCATGTATTTTTGTATTTCAACTGATAGTTGTTTGAGCGTTATTCGCGGCACAATGTAGTCTCAGCCAAAACGTTAGGCTGGCTGTCCAAAGCGAAACAGATGTAGTAGAAATATTGGGCTAAGGTAAAAGGCGACCGATATGATCGTTCTATTTTCCATTTCATTATTGTCTTACAAGCAAATTATATATATTCTTTAGCTTTCCAGTAGAGTAAGTTGCTCGGCAAAGTGGCTATTGTTTTTTATTGTGTAATAGCAGACGCCTCCGACTTCATCCGCGAGGAAAATGATGTATTGCAACCTTCCAAAAAAATTCCACACGAGTTATGACCTCATGATGAGCAAGTTATCCTCAAAAGATAGATACCTACATGCGACGGATTTTATTGTGACCCAAGTAAAGAGCAACAATCCTTAGACTGTTTTTTTATATCTCAAATAGATAAAACATACCGACCTCCGTGACGCAGTGTAATACGCGGTTGTCTTATTAAATTTTATTTTTACAACACTTCCGTGTATTATCTTCATATTTCAGCCAATTTTCAATAAAACCTTTATTAATTAGGTTATGACAGTTCCCGGGCGGCTTAAATTTTTCCAACACTCATCTATTATCTTCATAGTTTGTACCCGCATTACAGTCCGTGTAGACTTTGAGTTTATGGCGAAAAGACAGACAGATGCGGCGGAGGACTTTTTTTTTGAATGTGTGGATGGATTTGATGTAGGCTCCTTTATGGGACCATATTGAGGTGTTTGTGCGAATGCAGAAGGACTGATAAATGTAAAATAACGTACGGAATTTCTCTAAGGGGTCTCCTGCGAGACCTCGGCCTAGAGAGATAATTGAATCCATAAGCTTGGACTGCTTGGACCTTTATCGTGGGTGACGTAATAAATAGGTGACCACGTCTTTGCAGGCGAAGATACTATGCGGAGTTTCATCAAACGTTTTGTATTTTTTTTAGTATACAATTATATTGCTTTTTTACTGACCCATTGTTATGTTCATGAGCAAATAAAGAGCTAAAATGAGAGAAGAGAAGTGAAGAACGGCTCTTATTGGTCGCCTTTTACAAAGTTTAGTTTTGCATTGCGTTGCGGCCCGCCTAGATAAGCGTCTATAACTGGTGCATAATGTTTATTCCTCATATTTTTTTATTAGTTCGTTGGGAACAGTCGTGTGTCTTTGATTGAAAAACTTGACAGTTGAAAATATACGACACCATGTACATTTACAACAAATTAAAACTTATGATGCTCGCATGATCTAGGTCGACGTCAATGTACTGACTATTTTTTGATAAATTCAGAAGATTATAATTTTGTTAAAGGTCATTTTTTTAATACAATCTCATTTAGATAAAAATAAATTATTATCTGTAGATTTATTTCAATTAATAACACACGACTGATTCTGTTCAACACAAATAAATAATATTAAAATCTTAAAATTATTTTTATGTTTAGTGTTTTGAGTGTTGTGTGTTTTATTCTGAAGGGATTTTTATTTGATGTTGTGTATTTGCTGTAGTTTTTATGTCTTTGAAGATAAATTGCGTTGTTTTAAACATAATTATAAGTCCTTCTCATAAATATATCAATATTTGCTGTTTAAGTAAAAACCATTAAAATTTTCAAAACTTCTTATGGCAGGGTAACGAGTTACGGCACTAGTCTGGCTTACCTTTCTCTCGCGCATACGGCAGCGGTAGGCAGGCTTCTACAACGTTATCCGTATTTTGGTTATCAATTTTTTTAACGCACACGTTTTTGCTTTTTATTCTGTATACTTATGACCTAAATTCATACATTAAAAAGTGTTATGAAAATAGTTTGAATATTTATGGATCTCATGACTTAATACAAAACAACGCGATTTATTTATCATAGGTCATTGTTATTTTCTGATGTATTTCTAAATGTATAGAGGAAAGATTTATTAAAATAAGGTGTGTAAGTTGACCTGATTATAGAAAAAAAAGCTTTGTTTTAGGATATGAATTTGGTATAGGCAAAGCGCGTCCCCTTACAGGCCTATGATTGCCGTTAACAGCAAGTTAGGGTTATTTTCGTAACAGCATTGTGTTAGGATTTATGTGCATTCGATTTAGCAACCATATTGTATTAAAAGAGCTATGTCGAGCGACGACTGGCAACACCGTAAAAGCACAAAATGACCTAGGCCATAAAGGACTTGATTCCAGGCCGTTAAATAAATAAAAAAATAAACCTGGTTTTTTAAATATGTTTATAAAGTACAAATTCGTTCCATTTTAAACCATTCCAGCTTCCATTTTTAATAGTAATTTGATTTTAATTCGTGTAAACAAATTTTTTATTATAGTATTTGTTTGTCATAAAAGTTTGATATCTCATAAAATACAATATTAATTAATGTCTGGACTATTCGCCAAGTCGGTTGTATCCAGAATATGAAAAGCACTGAACTCGTTTCATATGTAAAGGTTTTCTATAGAAAATATCATACAAATGAGTTTTTGTATTACTCAAATCGCATTATATAATATCAAAAAGGCTTCTATACGGACTGTCCTCTGAAAGACACCGATTTAACGAATAACCCAGCAGCTATATCAGTAGGCCATTTTAGATATCACTGACATCTGTCAGTCACAAATCTTTGTGTAATTATGATAATTGATTGTATTTCAAATTATATGTCAGAATATACACTAATCCAAAAAATTGTAAATCTTAATATTCAAAGATAGTTTGCACCTTTTAGCTGAAAAAGCTAAATCTTAGCAGAAGCAAGGGAGATGCGTACACGCACCTTTGATTCAATGAGAGTATCGCGTATGAATTCGCCGCTAGGGGAGCTTGTGTAGCTTGAGGTCTCCGAAAAGTTAAACGTCACTATTTACGGGTTTTGTTTATTCATTAATATTGCGAATATTTTGCAATACGTTAGATTATTTCTGGCAAATATTTAAGTTACGCTTGCTTACTATGCTTTAAAAGAGGATTTATGTTTTCGTCTAAAGTTTGCTCGTTCACTTAGATTACGGCTGTTTTCTTACTTTTTAGCCGTAATAACAAACTTTGACAGTCATAATCTAGGACCTCACTCTACAGCGGCGCTATGGAGGGTAGAGGAAAGGAGAGTCATCTTATATGGGAGAAAAGTTGAAAAAGTGTCCAGTTGTATGCGTTAAATAACAGTTCAAAAATCCTCCACAATCGCGCTAGTGGATGCACAGGGTATGGTATGAATGTAGCAATCGTAGATGAATTGAAGTATGCCGAGTTAAAAAATTTAATGTCATTATCGACTAAAGAAGTTAATTATTGAGAACTTCAACAACTTACGTTGTACAAAATATTGTGGTTACCTTACAAAATTATAACCAATTTCAAAAAAAATGATTTCAAAAGTTTTATTTTGTATTTGGCGCTTCTTTTGAAAGTTACTTTGATGCAACTGTGGCGCCATCCTAATTTAATACATTTTGACGGACACTTTTTATATACACAGATTGTCCTCCTTACCTCTACTCTCCATAAGCGGCGCCACCAGCCCCTCGCTCTAGTTATTGTCTATAGTTATTGGCAATATAAGTCTGTCAAGTGCGTAGTTTCAAGTGACCAAATCTAGTACCGTTAGTTCTCTTAAAAAACAGATGATTCTTAATCATATAGTATTCCAGTTGCATCCACATTCCGTATTTTCAGACTGTTTTTATAATTTAGATTCGGCCGAAGGGACGCTACAACTTCGCCATATTTTTGTACGGTGGTCGATTACACTGTAAACGCAATATTCGTGTTGTAAATAAATATGAATCAAGTTCACAAAGTTCGTTTTATTTTGTAAATAGCCCTACCTAAATTATCTGTTATATATATATATATTGTCTGTTCTTTGACATTTTACTAATCAAAAATTTTTTTATTCTTCGATTAATGACTTAAAAGATATCAAAGACGAATATCTTAGCATTCCATAGATTCACAGTACGGTCGCCGAATCCATCGTGTGGCAGAGAAAAATAAGATTATTTAATTTTAAAATCTATTGCCTATCGATGATTTTTTTTCTTTCTGGGTATGTAAGCGTGCGAATGTAAATATCGCAATGTAACCATTCAATGAAATTGACGTGAACATGGGTAGGAAATGTAACGGTAATGACGTAACATCAATGTAATTGAAAAACATTGTTGAATTAAAAACGTATCGCATTTATTTCCGTTGTATAAGTACCTATACTTTATCAAACTATTTATAAATGTACATAAATAATGTTCATTCAAATAAAAACGCAACGAATGATTTCATTTATTCGATGATAAACAAACGTAACCTAATAATATAAAGCGTATGTACTTGTAGTCTTCGTCTAGAGCAGAGGTGGCGAACGTATGGTAACGTGAAATTAAAAAAAAAAAAGTTGAGAGTTGTCAAGGGACACCCGGATGGAACGAAGTTCCTTTCGATTAATTAGTGAAGGAATTGTAATAAAATTTTATTTTTTTTAAGTAATAATAATATTTTTTTTATTATTAACAAATATAATGTTATATAAACTTAATCCGTAGGCTCAATTTTTTCACACACGCGTTTGTTGTTGTACACCGAAACACCAGAGGGCGCCACGAGAGCGCGAGACAGCATACAGCGCGGGCGCCCCCCGCCGCTCACGCGCACACACATCAAAGGCGGCGGCAAGATCCTTTGATCAAAAAGTGTCGTGACAACTTTTCGTACGAATTTTTTCCGTCTAGCCCCCTTTCACAACGCGCGATAAGGAACTTCGTTCCAAAAAATATTGCGATGTTTTCGTCGAATTGATTAAAAAATATAATACAAGTTCCATACTGTACAATTTCATTAATATGATGATGTCAAATATGTAGTGCTACAAACTTATCTCACGCGGCGGCCAAAACTGGAACTAACGTCGGCAGCTGTTAGTCACTCGGCAGGTTTCTGTCAGCTCTACAGTGACCACAGCGACGCCATCACCGGGCCAGATAAGTTTGTAGCACTATAAATCAATTAGACTCATTGCGAAAGTTTCTTACCCAGTCTCATAAAACTAAAGGATTTTTAAAGAATTTTCTACGTAGATTATTTAAATTTACTCAGGGGAAATTGTTAATAAAAAATTGGTTGTCTGTAAAGTCGGTTTACTGACGATAGTTGAACGTGACAACGTCTTAAGAAAATACTGATGGAATGGTAGCATTTAATTGGTTATTAAAATTTTTAATTTAAGTATATTTTTATAAATATTAATTTAAATTAATAAAATAATTGATTTTGATTTTATAAATTTATATTTTAAATTTATAATAAATATATTAATTTTTAATTTAAAATTAATATATTTAATAATTATATAAAATAAACGGATGTCGAACGCTGCCGAACGCAAAGGCCGATTGTGCTTCTTTGTCGCTCGTGCCGCGCTCTCGCTTGCATTTCAAGCCTTACATGGAACGCCTCAAAGCGAGGTAACGACGCATGACGTCATGTTTTTTCGTGCGTGCAGCCGGCTCTATCGAATTACAAGACGTTGTCACGTCAAAATCAGTTATTAAAATATAATAAGATATCCAATAAAATATAAGATCGATTTCTAGGAATCTCTTTTGACTACACGTTTTATTTTTTTATCGCCCAACACTGTTATTATTTTCACTCAAAAAATAAGTTCATGAATAAAAAATAATTTTATGAGTAAAAAAATTAGTATTTCATGAATAAATGTAAATCTTACAGAGAATAGGTATAAGGTATACAATAATTAGTGTTCGCAACCCCTGCTCTAGATCCTACACAGGTAGAGGGTGACAACACTCCCAAAAAATCGCGGAATATTTACAAAGATATGTAGAAAAAAACTTCCTATTAATTTATTATCTGCGTTGTAAAGGCCACTTTATTGTAAAGTTTTTAAATATTTAGATTTTTTCTTTAATATGTTCTTAACGTCGGCGAGTATTTCTTGGAGTCCATTCTTTAGTTTCTGTTCTACGGGACAGTGGTATTTGTCCGTGATGTCGAGTTTTGCTAATTCATCTTCGATATTAAACCCGTAGTCGTACGTCGGCCATTTGTCAAATATGTCTTCTAAGAAGCTGATAGTGTCTTGCACTTCGTCGTTGAGTTTGCTGAGCATCTCCGTGGTGAGGATCTGGTCGGGCGACTGGCTGGTCTTCTTTTTGGACTTCTTCGCGTTGGTGGGCGTCGACAGCTCGTTGCAGACGCCCAGCAGGAACGTTATGACGCCTATAAACTATAGAGAAAGTACATCTTAACAAATGGAAATACGCATATATTAAATATTATATAGGGTCTAATATTTTTTTATAAGTTCTATTTTTATCTACTTTAATTGAAAACAAAAAGTTGAGAGGTGTCAAGGGACACCCGGATGGAACGAAGTTCCTTTCGATTAATTAGTGAAGGAATTGTAATAAAATTTTATTTTTTTTAAGTAATAATAATATTGGTTGTTGTACACCGAAACACCAGAGGGCACCACGAGAGCGCGAGACAGCATACAGCGCGGGCGCCCTCCGCCGCTCACGCGCACACACATCAAAGGCGGCGGCAAGATCCTTTGAACAAAAAGTGTCGTGACAACTTTTCGTACGAATTTTTTCCATCTAGCCCCCTTTCACAACGCGCGATAAAGAACTTCGTTCCAAAAATATTTGAATGTTCAAATTAAACTAATTCTAAAAAATGTTGCACACTATACCTAGTTCATAAATAATAATTGAAGGATGCTGTTGCCTGGACATTAGGAGCACTCACTCAATCTTCCTTTGTCGACACACAATTACTCATCCTATCCTCTAAATAATTGGGCAAGGCTTCTAGAGAGTCCCTCAGTGCCTACGGCGCGGTGGCGGACGCCTCCAGCTGTTGCCTGGACGATACGAGGGCTCTCAGTCTTTCCGCACTCTCTCCCTCTCTTTGCTAACACACTGATTATAATACTAACTTCTAAATAATTGGAGTAGGCTTCTAGAGAGTCCCTCAGTGCCCACGGCGCGGTGGCGGGCGCCTCCAGCTGTTGCCTGGACGATACGAGGAGGGTTCTCAGTCTCTCCGCACTCTCTCTCCCTCTGCCGCTGTCGCCAGAGCACAGTTGGCACACCATAGTCAACACGCTCGCGTACAGGTCCCGGTATGGCACTGGAGAACTAACGAAGGCTGGAGAAATAAAAAAAAACTATTTATTTTAGTAATACCTATGTCAAATTTACTCCTTACCTCGAAACAATTAGTCAATTATACCAACATTAACCAGAAAAATCATACCCTGACCAGAAAAATAATAAAAAAAACCTAGATTGAGGGCGCCACAAGTACTTTTTAGCAGTCTGTGCTTAGAATGCTATTTGAAAAATTTGTTTCTTTTTCTTCCGCAAAGTGGCAAGGATTTTCATTTTTTTAGTTAGGTTATAGATAGTTATAATATGACTGTAATGGACACATGTGCACATTACAGTCAGGTCAGAACTTGTAAGAAACAAGCCGACAGTGTTTTTGCAAATAAACTTATATAATATAGCCTTGTTTTGTTTGGTATATCATTCAGCAATTTTTTATTTATGCTTTTTTTGTACACCAAATTACAGAAGAAATATTTAAAAAATAAAGTAAGATACAAAATTGCTAAGTACTGTAAGTAGCAAGTAGTCCTCCACTACTCTAAGAAACTCACCAATAATTCTAGAAGGGAAGGGCGCAGATATGCTTAGCTTGCTTTTCGCCGCGCTGTACTTCTCTCTGCACTTCTCCATAGCGCAAGAGAAGGCTTCGATGCACGCCTGCAGCTCTTCTAGCTGCGCGCGCTTCTCCGCCACGCTTCTGTTGTCCGAACATTCTATGCACAGCGCTGCAGACATTTTATAATTAGTAAACCAGTTTAATGAATGACAACTTATCTGCGACATGACTAAAATCTTAGAGCAAGTATGTACTAGAGATGCCACTGGGAGTCTCCCCATAAGGGGCTATGATCATTTATTTAACATACCTTCTTAATTTTGGTGATCAACAGCACAAATGTAAGGTTGTTTTCACAAACATAAATTACAGCAAAAATATTTTAAAATCATTAGTATCGTATGTTACTAACACAGAGGCCAAACTCTATCATGATGACTTAGAGGTAGGACTCATCAACAGAGTTTTAAATACTTGTCTGTGAAGAATTTAACAATTTTTTGACACTTTTTAGCGCTTACCCGAAATCCATAGTATTAATATGTCAATGATCACATTATTATTTTACCACGTCAACTCTAGTACATACTTACTCTAAGGCTAGCCTTACGTTAATGCTATGCTGATGTTAATGGCTAATAGATAGATAATATATATAGATAATAGTACTACCGCCATTAACATTTCGGCTGTCAAGCAGCATGGCTGTGTTCCGGTCTAAAGGATATGGTTGCTGGTGTAATTCTGGCACAAGTGACTTAATACCTCAGGTTTATGAATAGGACGCGGTGTATGCATGCCGTCCAAATTGTTGCTCCCTGTTCACAGGCGATGGTGTTCTATTTGCCTGGTCTGTAGCTATAGAAATGGATACCTATGGATGAGACGAGCCCGTCTTTGAGTCTAAGGTAAGCGACGTCCTGGTCGAAAGTGCGCTCTTTGAGATCCGGGTCCACGCACTGCGGCGGCTCCCAGCTGATGATGGCGTTGAGGTCCCGGTTGTCACTACACCGGAGCAGAAATAAGTAGCAACAATAAATTTTCTAAAACCATAGAAAACTTTTATATTCATTTAAGCTGTAATCTTGCATTTTGGGACACTTTCTTATCTTATCGATTAGAACGAAATCGGTCCAATAAAAAGAAAGTTCAAAGTGGAGGGCATGTTTTTTAAATTTTACTCCACAATTGGTGGCAGCGACTCACACGGGCGGGTGCGGCAGGCGCGCCGGCGCGTGCAGCGGCGCGGGCGGGCCGGCCAGCAGCGGCAGCAGCGCGCGCTCGCGGCCCGCCAGCGCGCACCACGCGCACGCGCCGAGCCGCGCGCCCCACGCGCTCAGCTCTACCAGCTTCTCGAACGTGCCGTACTTGTATGCGTACGTCAGGTGTTCCACGCTCTGATAAAAAAACAATCCGAATTATTCTTTACCGACTAGCGACACTTTTAAAAGAGATATAGATTAAATGAAATATCGTGTATAGACGCGTGAGAGATATCGAAATCGTTTTCTTTATTTATAGTGACTTGTTAAGCATTGATGGCCGAGTGGCGCAGTTGGTAGTGACCCTGCTTCTGCGTCCTAGGCTGTGGGTTCGATTCCCACATCTGGAAAAATGTTTGTGTGATGAGCATGGATGTTTTCCAGTGTCTGGGTGTTTATCTATATATTATAAGTATTTATGTATGGTATATATACAAATATTCATCAGTTATCATAGCCCCCATAGCACAAGCTACTTATGCTTACTTTAGGGCTGTAAAGCGATGTGTGTAATTGTCCTATAATATTTATTTATTAATTTTATTTATAGAAACAATTTTTTAGCAACATCAGCTGGAGGTGCTTGCTCCACTCACCTCCTTGGCATAGTGCTTGTGGAAGGCGTGCGCGTCGGCCAGCAGGCGCAGCGCACGCGCGGGTGCTAAAGCGGGGGCGCAGCGCGCCGCGTGCACCCAGCCCAGCGACACCAGCTGGATGTGCTTCGGCTCCAGCCGCAAGTATATAGACTCGGCTGCCACCGCGTTGCCTGCACCAGAGTACATTATTTATTTTAGAAGGAATATAGCTTTATGAGTGCTAAACATCATTATAAGCCAATGGAACTCTATTTAAAGTCATAGTCAAGTTCTTCTGTGAATCTCCTAAATAAGATTGCGGTGATCACTCTATTGTCCTCCGGTTGACTCCTTCTGATAAAACCTATAGTTAGGGTTTATGCCTTGGATTGGTCACTGTTCGAAGACTTTCGTCTTCAGGCACGAAATTTTGGACGAAATGATGTTGCGAAGTTTCCCAAACACAGTCGAGTTAGATGCGGCGGTTTAATTTGATGGTGATAGCGACTTAAATTATTGGTACGGTACAACTAGTGAACTCACCCAGCACGTGGTATAGCGTGATCATCAGCAGCTTGACGTGCACATTCGCTGGCGAGTGGTGCAGCACCAGCTCCAGCAGCCCCAGCGCCTCCACTATGGGCGCCGCGCTCTGCTGTTGTACCGCTGCAACAGAGGAATGCCTATTATTATTGTTTTTTGTTCAACAATCGAGCCCATGTTGCTCTGGTTGTCGCGCGTCAGTAGGTAGTACCTGCACTGAAGTAGTAGTGCGCGGCGAGCGTGCCGTACCCGTCGGCTGCGCAGTACTCGGTCTGCGTGGCGGTGAGCAGGCGGCGTGCGACGCAGCGCAGGTACTGTCTGCGCAGCGCAGCCGCTGTCGCTAGCTGCGCCGCCGCGCCGCCCGGCGCTGCCGTCAGCCGCCACGCGCACAGGCACGAGATGTGCCGCTGGATGTCGTCTTGCTGCATACAGATGCTTTGATAAAGTAACATTGGGCTTACACACATGGATACCTAATTCTTTCCATAAAGAATGAAGTATCAATGTACGTCATTTAGGGGTATATTTTAACGAGGTCAAATATTTTATCTAAGGCAAGATAGAAAAGTAATAATATAATATGAAGCATAATAAATATGATAAGACAGTTAGATTGTATATTCATTTTTATATCGTTGTGATACCAATATGGTATATTGTACCATAATTACATATAAAATTCAGTTTTAAGACCTTCTTTAGAAATGACGAGTCTGTTGCATCATTCAAACCATTTAACAAGTATTTTGTGACAAATTTTAATAGTATTAGTAACAATGTATTGAGCATTATGTGGACATTGGTACAAGGATACTGTGATATGTGGATGCAACTATGAATCTCTAGTATCTCTAGGGAGTCGGGATACCAGCATAGTACATACAATTTATATATAACAAGGTCTACACATTGTTTAATACTCACAGACTCAGGTTCACTATTTTCATCAAAACCTAGACACGTCAAGAAATCTCTGCAAGAATCTTCCCTCTCCTTCTGTGGTATCATTGCTAGGTATGGTTTTAGATCAGGTACAGCGCACGATTTGTTCGCGAACACCCTTAAATACTGTATACACAACGCCACCCCACTCCCCAGCAACGCTGTGGGGTCTCCATCCACAGACAATCTCTTCCAAAGTTCTAATCTAGCTAAATAAGGCCCACGTAACGTCCTCCCTGACGACATGCTTTCAACTAGCTGGCAAATAAATTCATGGCACTTTTCTGCTGTATCGTCAGCATTGCTGTCTGAATCACACTCATTTTTCATTAACTGGAAGACAGAATCGAAGTAAGGCAAGTAATAGTCCCATCTGTCTTGGTTGTCCCAAAGCAAATCTTTGCACAACAAGTTCAAACGTTGCCACTGGCCGAGTTTCTTCAGGTATGGTATACAAGCTTGTGCGGTAGATCCAGGTACAAACTGAGGATATAACGGGCCCTCTATAAAATTGAGGATGTCCTCCCATTTCTCCTGCAGCTCTAATATCATAATGTATAAGCGTGCTTCCTGTTCCGCCTCCATTTTATTGTCACTAATGAAGTTGTCAACCATTCTCTGAGCTAAGGAAAGGAGGATCCCTTTCTTTGTATCATCCTCTGCATTTTTTGCCTGCAAACACATAATTATAGTTAAAACCAATTTATTGTTTATTATTATTAATCTACATTAACCTCACACCCGGATACACAATAAATACATATATAATGCCAAAACTATTATAATAAACTTACCTAGATACTTAAAATAAATAAACTTAAATATACGCTACATAAATACATATATGCTCCGGGCGGAGGATTCATCCTGGCAGGGAGACCAAACGGCCGGGGGTCAGGGCGACAGGTGAAGAAACCAACAGACCATTCTAGCCAAGTCGAGCAAGACCACTTTTTGCATCATGACTGTGAGCGAACCACCATGGAACCCCAGCCGCCTTAGATGGTGAGCGAGGCTGACTGGGACGAACCCATTGGCATGATGATGATGATGATATCCGTGGTTCAGTTGTAAGGATACACTGGCAGCGAGAGCCAATATATATTATTTAAAAGAAAATAAAGTGTTAGTGTTTTATAATATACCTGTAAAACAATGCTCATAACCACCCAGAAGTAGTATGGGTTCTTGGGAGCAATCTTGTACAGCGCCATTGCCGAGCGTTGCTGTGCCCGGTAGTCTCCCACTCTCACATAGGACATGAACAGGTGTGAGTGCAACTCCTCACTGGTGGGCTCGGCTTTCACTGCTGCTTCATACAGCTCACATACTTTTTTAACTGTAAGACATCTCTATTTTTATAATTATTACTAGATCAATAATGTTGCACAGGCCCTACATTTTTTTTATAAAATGTTGTTAGTCTATATTGCATATATAGCATGAAATCTTGTTATCCATATAAAATATGTAGTACAAATGTATGTAATAGTACAAATCAATTCTTATTGGCAAAAAGTCTACAAGAATTTTAAAAAATGTAAATATACCATTACAGTTCAAAATTTAACTGGAGCTATGATCATCACATTCAGAAATGCCTATTTGTTTTTAAAAGTAATATTTTCTAACAATCATCAATGGATAAACTAAGAATCTTTGCTCTAGAGTGTAGAGGAAAAAATATTGAAATATGGGAAAGAAAACTTATAAGGAAATGAAATAAAATAGTTTTGGAACGAAAAACCAAGTGGTTTTACCTAGCCCAAGTCTTAAGGAAAAAGAAGAATACAATTGTCTAATAGATTGTAAATTTTTGTTTAGTTATGTCTAGAGTTTTAGCACAAGTACTGAACAAATTACCATTCTAATATGTTATTAATCTAAATATGAAATGTTAGTAAAGCATAAAATTTATTAAGCATTAAGGTAAAGAGGACAGAAGAGGTAATGAATCAGTCAAGATTTAAGTCATAGTGCCTGGTAGAACTTTGATCATTTTACTTACATTGTTGGGACTCTCTGTACAGTATAGTCATGGCTTGCAGAGTGGTATCGTCACTAGGTTTCTCGTCAGCTAGTGCCTGCAGTACGGCGTGCGCCTCTGGTGCTTTGCCTAACCTAAACATCGCTAGGGCCTTCAACGCTCGCGCCGCTTGCAATGTAGGGCTCTTCTTCAAAACCTTCTCCGCCTCCTGCAATGCCTTCTTATTGTTCCCATTATCTAACCAGTCTGCAAAAGGAAGCCAAACGTATCACCAGAAAAACCCTATCAAATAAATTCGTAACTCTCAGCGTAGGTTACAAATAACTTTTACCGTATATTGGACGCAGTCTACGCTCCACGATACCACCGTTATGCGTGTGCTGTGGCCGTACCGCCATTTTTCATTTATAAAAGTAGTTTGCCGGAAAATAAAAGCTCCTTAAAGTCTTTTTATAGTTTTTAGCACTTTTTCGACTGCACGTTTGTTATGAGATTGTCTATGGTTTTCGATAACTGACAGTGACACATGTCAACTGACATTTCAAGTGTTGTTGCCATAATGAAAAATATATCGTCTATTATTTTTATGGTCTGAAAAGGTACAGTAAATACAAAAATTTTTAACAAAAAATAGAACCGACTCAAAACGCACTAAAAAGTAAAAAATAACTGTGTCATTTAGATGCTTTAATTTACTTAAGCATATCTATGAAGTCGGTGCCAGTCAAGTTTAAGGAACATTTATTTTACGTAATAAAGCAGTTGGTGGGTTCTCTGTAACGTCCTTGAAAGTAGAAACCTTGGCTGGCACCGACTCCTAGATATGCTTAAGTAAATTAAAGCAACTAAATGACACAGTTATTTTTTACTTTTTAGTGCGTTTTGAGTCGGTTCTATTTTTTGTTAAAAATTTTTATTTCTTTACTTTTTAGTGATTTATCGCCACGTACCGTACTCGTATTATACTGTCATAGTATATTATATGGCACTAGTAGCCAAAAAGCTACCGATACTGAGTCAAAAACCGAAATCGCTGGCAGCGTGCCTCCAAAATTTGAAGAGTTCCTTCAATTTCCCAAGCATATCATCAGCAGATCCTAACATGAGGACAATGGGACCATTTTGGATGTAAGCCCTTTCTAATAAAAAAAGAATTATCAAAATCGGACAACACTGTAAAAAGTTATGCGTGGTCATAAATAAAAAAAAAAAACAAATATACGTGTCGAATTGAGAACCTGGTAAGTGGTGGGTCTGAGCTCTATATTATCCCTTCTATAAGAAGAAAGGAAAGGTTAATGATGAAATATTAGTACAATATTTTCAACTATGTATGTTAAAGGGTGAAGTAAAAAATGCGAGTTATTTTAATTTTTATTTAAAACATACACATAAATTACACAAGAAGGCAATCATTGCCATAAAAATTCACATTTTTTGTATCATCCTAATCACACTGGAAACTGTTGAATCTTATGAGAATGTAGGTACGAGTACATCTATCTTTTAATCCATATTTATTATTATTCAAATATTTAAATTACAATGAAAAAAATAATTTAATTACATACTGTTATTATAACCAATGTTTTTTGTACAACATCGTTAAAATTACACAATCAATAAATAGTTGAGGGAAATTATTTTTTTCGCATTTGGTCGATTTAAACCTAATTCTCATTCAGACTGTATTTCCATTCAAACAATCAATCATACATTACATCTAAATTTATGACTAAAAAGGCAGTGACGGTTACAACTAAGTCTCGTCATTATTTCGCTCTTAGATCTACTGTTTCGAAGCCCGATTCGGTAATTAATTTCGGCGCAGAGATCTCTGGCGGGGATTCCCTCGACAGAGAAGTTCTCTTGTGTCTGGGCGGTGGGACGGGTGCAGGCGGTGGGACTTTGGATTTCAGCAGAGCCTTTATCTTCATGCCACCTCGGTAGTAGTAGAGGTACAGGCCTGCCAACACTGCCACCGCGACGAATAGCGTGACAATCGCAATGACGAGACCGTAGTACCAGGTGCTTCCGGTAGACTCTTCCGGTGCCGGCGTGGGCGGCTTCCTGCTCGGGTACACGTACGTCGGCCTCGGCCTTCTCGTCGTGGTAGCGAAGCGATCTCCGATAGCTATATCTGCGCACGCTCGGAACTCCTCCTGTGGTCCGCAACCTACCGCGCCCGTGCCGTTCTCACAGGTACCCCAATTATTACCAGCTATATACTTCCATTGGAGGACACAGTGCGAGCATTCTAAATCATCAGGCAATTGATACTTCATTTCGTAAACACCGTTTCCATTCTTGGGGTAGTACTTCGTTTCTGTCCTGCCTTCCAAGGGTAAGACATATTTATCCATGCACTCTTGGTCGGTCGCGTTGGAGTCGTTGCATATTCTGAATTGGAAGAATCCCATGTGGCTGGCGGTCAGTTCGACCTTAATGGTGATGACATCTTTGGGCGCGTATTTGCGG
Source organism: Mycalesis mineus (assembly GCA_034621355.1). NCBI lineage: Eukaryota > Metazoa > Arthropoda > Insecta > Lepidoptera > Nymphalidae > Mycalesis > Mycalesis mineus. The sequence goes on along the minus strand of CM067888.1, from coordinate 16,967,241 downwards.
ACGATGACGCCTTTGTAGAATCTGCCGCCTAGTTCGTGGGGACGGGGCTTGGGCCCGTCCCAGGCGTCGCCGCAGACGCCGCATTTCCCGTTGTTCTTGTTCCATTGCCTGGTGAAGCCGCCGCAGTACAGCTCGTGGTCGTTGTAGTTGTGCGGCGTGTCGAAGCCGTACCGCCAGGCAGAAGCACGCGAGGGTGGCTCTATGAGCCTGCCGTGCCCATTCACGCCTCTCTCCAATATTGTCAGTATTGCGACGCCATACCATATTATCTGAAAAGAATAAATTAAAAATATTAATAACTACGTAATATTTCGTACGTGTAGCTAGGTATATAAAGTTGCGATATAAACTTTATGGGTTGCTTGCTCTTATTTTTGTGAATTTGGGTTTGAACTAAAAAAATAATTAAAATAAAAACTAAAAGTAGTTGAACTGAACTGATTAGGTCTAGGTACCATCTTCAAGATTGTATTACAGATCTATTTGTAGAACAGTTCTTTTTGCTGGGACGTATAAGCCTAAACAATCTTTAACTTAAAATTTATTAAAGGAAAATTTATTAAACTTATTAAAGGAAGGCATCTACAAAGATCCAGTTATTTTAATTTATAAAAATGTGACAAATAGAAACAACGTGATAAACTACGTGAAAAATTATTGTGTTTTGTTCTTTGCTACGGCGTTCTTCCGTGTCGAAGTACCTACTCGTTTATGGATTTAAAACTATCTGTTACTTAATTTATAAAAACGTGGGAAAAAACTACCTACTTTGTTTATAACTCTGTACTAACAATAATCGTAAAGACACGACTGATATTTCGTAAATCGTAAATGTGCAAACTTAGATATCCTCCCACCAAGGTTACTACAATTTAGCAATGAGCTCACACCAAACTGAATACTTGCCTCAGTGTTCAATTCTAGACAGTTTTTTGTGCGTACTAAATTAGACTTTTCAACGAAGTTGCAGCTCTTGCATATTTGCCCTAAGTAAGTAGACTGCAGTATTTCTGAGGTAGCACAATAACTTTCCTCTAAAATTCTAATCGGTTCGTAAAGTACAGCTTTGACTTCAAAAAATTCAAAATACAAATTCCGTTTATGTTAAGTAGGCTTAGCACGTATATGTATAATTGAAACAAAGTTTAGTTTGTTATTTTAGTAACTCTATCGTCGGCTCAAAAGGCAGTTTTTGCCGAAACCTTGCGAAAATTCGAAGGATAGTTAAGCCCTACTATACAACTACCTTACCTACCTATATCATAGTAGTATAGGAATCCTTTACAGTAGGAGTATGTAGTAGTATAATAATAATTCTGAGCTTTTCATTCTTCTATAAATTTTTCAGGACATTCAAAGCCCGGAGTCGAGAAGTTGGTATTAATACACTTGTACTTTGTACCCTTGTACTTTGGGGAGCACGTTAAGGTGTCGGTTCCGGTCACTATCATCAACATCTGATATGGAGTGATTGTTAAAAATGAAACATTACCTCCCTAAGCCCGCCAACCCACATTGGAGCAGGGTGGTGGGTGTACGCTCCATATCCCCTCTCCTATAAGGAAGGAGGCCTGGCGCTGTAGTGGGCCGTTAATAGGCTGATAATGATGATGATGATCATCATGTAGGTATTAAGTAGGTAATATAAAAGTTCTTTGTTGACTTGTGATTGAGTATGCGATAGTTCAATAAAGGGGAAGTAGGAAGCAGGTTGCTCAAGGCGCCTGGCCAGGAACCGAGCGGCGCACGCTCTACATACTAAGCAGTCAAGTGGCAAGTGGCAACTAGCACGCGGTGTACGTTTCTTTGATGTATGGAGAGCACGAGGTTATCCGTTAACGCCGTTAGTAGGCACATGGGATCGCGGAGTAGATTAATTGAATCGACCTTAAAACGTTGTAATTTTGATCTTAAGATCCAATACTGCAAAATATTAAAAATCTTTTATATTATACCTAAACTCCAAATTCTTACATCTCAGTCTTGTATCAACCATTGAACGGTACATGTTGAAGATTGTTTTGACCATAAATGATTCCTGAAGACCGATTAGTATAATCTAAATTAATGTATATATAAATATATGATTTGTCCTTATTAAAATGAATATATAAATAGAGAATATTCAGTAGATTAAGACATTAGTTAAGTTTGCGAGATTTAGGGATTATTTACTTAGATATAAGATACAAATAAACATTATTCAAACTGGAGTTTTATTCCCCATAGTATAAGTAAAATATTTTACATTGTTAGTCATTCGAAGACTGTATAAACTGGCATATTGCCGTCCTTGTTCTACATACTTCTCACTCTGTATATATACTTGTCTCACTCTAACACATAAGTGCGTCTCGCTCTAAGATAAGTCGATATTGTTCAAATAAAGATGACGAGTTGCTAGCGCCTCTAACGGAATATAAACGCGGCCCAACAGGGCAAAATCACTCACTCCACTCTCGCCGCTCGACGCGCAAGCATCTCCGCTACAATCTGCAAATTACTACGTGTTTTATTTCAACGCGTCTCCCACTGTGGTTTGGACCTTCCATAATCCACCACAGTTCATGGTCCTTCGAGCCGGATTCAACGAGCCGGCAACGCAACATAAGAAGATTGGCTCGGGCAAGAGAGCATCTCCGAGGCAAGAACCGAAGAGGAATCAACCTTTCGCTGCAGAACAGGGTTCCGCGGGCTGGGAAGATCGTTCGGTTGGGCCACGGAATCGGAGTGAAGTCACGAAGTCTGTCCAGTACGAAGAAAAGGCATCCACCCTCCGCTGCGGGTGCATTGAAGCGAAGCTCAGAAGAAGCTGCTGAAGACCGCGAGGCACGAGGGGAAGATCGTTTCACCGCACTGCAGACAGAAGAAAAGGTCAAGACCACACGGCGAAGAGGAATCTACCATAGCTGCGGGTGCATTGACGCGAAGCTCAGAAGAAGCTGCTGAAGACCGCAAGGCCTATTGGGAAGGTCGCTTCGCCACGTGGAGAAGACCTCTAAGCGGTTTACCGCGGCTCATCTGTTCACCACCTAACGGTGTCAAACGGTGAACAGTGAGTTTAACGCCTAACGGCGGGAGCAGTATACCAGACGGTACTGCCAGCTTGCCTTAACCGGCTATAAGTCTGTAACAGTCTGATCGCGCCGATACGGTTCACGTGAGATAGGGGTCCTCCTGGAAGGCACAGCCGAGGGTGTCGGGCGTTCCTCCCGATACCTGAGCACCCTATTCACCACGTGATACCCTCTGTCGGGCGATTCCTACCTCACCTAACCCCTCAATTCCATCCCTGGGAGAGTGTGTTCTTCGGAACCGCTTAAACAGGACTGTTAGGGCCGATAGGGACATAGGGACGTAGGGACGTAGGGAGAGAAACTCAAGATGAGCACCATGGGAACTCGAAGCAAGAAGGCTAGAGAAAACTCGAATGATGAGTCAGGCGACTCATCGAAGACGGAAGGCTCATCAAGAACAGAAGATTCTTCAAGAACGGAAGATTCATCAAGCTCAGAAAACTCATCGAGAACAGAAAACTCATCGAGAACAGAAAGCTCGTCGAGAACAGGAGATTCATCGATATCGGAAGACTCAGCGAAAACGAATGATTCTCAGAACACAGAAAAGACTCAAAGTACGTTAAAAGAAAAGAGTCGTAACCCAAACAAACATAAATCAAATGGGTCTAAACGAGCAGAACTAAAAGCCCGTTTAGAGCTCCAACAAAAAGAAAAGGAAAGAGCACTCGCCGAAGAAGCTCTAGCGCGAACACAACTCGAACTACTGCAACTCAATGAAGACTCAGATCCAGAAATTGAAGAAGTCGATCCAGTAAACGAATGGATGGAACAAACACCGACCACTTCAAACAACAGCGATTTCAGTAAAGGAATCAATGCGCTATCATCACTATTAGCAAAGGCAGTATCTCAACAAGAAAGAAATGAGAACATACCAAAGAGACCGCCTACATATATGAGCGACTTATGTTTCTTCGATGGAGATCCCATCAACTGGATCCCATTCAGCAGCCATTATAAAGATACAGCTTCATTCTTCAGCGACATTGAAAATGTAGCGCGCATAAGAAAATCACTGAAAGGACTCGCAAAGGATACAGTCAAGTCTCTGCTGTATACTAGCACATCACCAGATATAATTCTAAGAGAGCTAGAGAGAAGATTTGGCCAACCCGCATACATTATAAGAAGCGAGATAGCCGCCCTCGACAAACTACCACGAATGTCTGAGGATATAAAAGGCATAGGCACCTTCGCAAGCGCTGTATTTAATAGCGTGAATACCATCAAGCAATTACAGCGAACCGAATATTTATACTCCACCGACATCTCCGACAGAATAATAAATAAAATGAGCACAATAATTAGATTCAGATGGCAAGAATATAAATACACCAGAAATAATGATCCAATACTCATTACACTTTCCGAATTCTTGAACAAGATATCGGACCAGTTCGACGAGCCCAGTCTACGCCTCGAACCTAAATTTGAAATCGACAAATCAAAATCAACGAAAAGAGGAAGAGTAAATATTACAAACCACGAAGTAGACTATATAAGCGACGAAGACTCCAACTATGACAGCGAACTCGAAGAAGAGATGCGAATAGTCCTAGCCGCATCAACCGTGGAAGAGGAAAAATGCCCTGTCTGCGAACAATCACATGACATAATCAAATGTCAACAGTTCACAAAAGAAACTGTAAAGGAAAGATGGGAAGTAATAAAAAGACTTAAATTATGCTTCAAGTGTCTTAAGACCAATCACCGACACGTACAATGCAAATCAAAACCATGTGGCAAGAATGGTTGTGAAAGAACCCATCACGAATTGTTACACGAAGACAAACCGAAACCAGACTCTAACAGGATAGTTTCCGTAAACCATATTGGAACATCGAAATCCTTTCTAAAAATGGTACCAGTCGAACTCCACGGACCGAACGGTACAGAAACCGTGCTAGCCCTATTAGACGAAGGATCAACAGTAACCTTGCTGACGGACAAAGTAGCCGAGCAGATCGGGGCTACTGGACCCGAGAGAAGCTTAGTCATTGAAGACATAGGTGGACATCAAATTAAGACAGAACAATCGAAGCATATAAAATTACGTATCAAAGGTTTATTTTCAAGAAATTACGAAAACCTTCAAGCTCAAACCGTTAAACAACTCAATTTAATACCCCAGTCTGTGAAACAAGAAGACCTAGAACACTGTCAACATTTAGACAACATATCAGATCAACTAATATATGAAGGAACACCTCCATCACTTCTTATAGGACAGGACAATTGGCACTTGATTGTCACCAGAGAGATAAAGGCCGGTCATCCCTCACAGCCCGTGGCATCACTAACACGCCTAGGCTGGATATTACATGGATGCAAAAGGGAAATGTCGAAACCCGTAGCCTTCATCAACCACATAAACGAGAAAAAGACAGAAGACATAAACGAAATAATAAAAGACCACTTTAGCCTAGACTCATTGGGCATATCAAAAAAGAAACCCGCTAATGACCCAGAAAAAAGGGCGTTAGATATTCTAGAAAACACAACCCAACGACTGCCCGAAGGGAGGTTCGAGTGCGGACTCTTGTGGAAGTCAGATAACGAGAAAATGCCAGTAAACAGAGACAACGCCCTGCGACGTCTCAAAACAATCGAAAAGAAATTCAGCAAGGATCAAGTATTTAAAATTCAGTACACCAACCAAATAAAAAACCTATTGGCTAGTGGTTACGCAGAACCAGCAACCACGATCTCAACCTCGCCACGAACATGGTACCTACCACACTTTGCCGTCGTAGACCCACAAGATATAAGACTAAGAATAGTATTCGACGCTGCCGAACGCACCAACGGCAAAAGACTAAACGACGCATTGTTACCTGGACCGAACTTACTGCGATCACAGTTTGAAGTATTCACAAGGTTCCGTCAAGGCCCCATAACAACAGCAGCCGACATCAGAGAAATATTCCTGAAAATTACAATGGGCAAAGAAAACAGAAACAAGTTACGTTTCTTATGGAGAGAAAAGGAAGCCGACGAACAACTAAAACAATACCGTACAAAATCATTAATATTCGAAGCAACGTTATCGCCTTACTCGGCAATATTTGTAAAGAACCGCAACGATGAACAATTGAAAGAAAAATATCAAGCATCCGTCAAGACAATAAAACGTTATAATTACATCGACAATTGTTTACAAAGCTTTGCAACAACAAGGGAAGCAATAAAAATATGCAAACAGATAGACCTAGTTCGCAAAAACGGAGGATTCGAACTAAGACAATGGACATCCAACGAACCCACTGCCATAAAAGGATTATTAACAAACCGCCCTGATAACGTCAACTTAGGGTACCATGATAATTATGGAAAAACACTAAGATTCATTTGGCAAACAAATAATAATGCTTTACGTTTTACCGGCAACTTACGAAACGCCCTTGTAAACATCTTGAATGATAAACAACTACCAACTAAACAAGAGGTTGTCAGCGCCCTTATAGGCCTAGGAACACCGATTACAAATAACCCGGTAACACAAGGGAAAACAGTCATACGAGAACTAAGGCGAACTGATATAAAGTGGAACGACAACATACGAATAACTGCAACGTTAAATGAACACTGGGAAGAATGGTTGCAAAATCAGGAATACCTGGAAGATCCCAATATACTACGATGCACAAACTCGCATAGCGAGGGGGAGCTACACACCCTTGTCGACCCAAGCGAATCGATTTACGCTGCCGCAACCTACTGCAGAATAGCCGCAGAAGCAGAAGTAGCTCCGTTGAAACCTACATCCATACCACGACTGCAACTACAAGCTGCACTACTTGGCTCACGACTAGCGTCAAACACAGACACCGAAATGGATTCCAGAACTGTCCTAGCTTGGATCAAATCTCACCCACGCAACTTTAAACCCTTCTTCGCTCACCAACAAGCTGAAACTGAAGACTCAACAAAACCTTCCGAACGGCTATACGTACCAACCCAACTGAGCACCGCCATATACTATCTCGGTCTCGTAACAGTGACCACCCGAAGAAAGACACACAAGCGATGGATAGCGCTATACACATGTCTAATAAAACGCACCGTCTACTCAGAAATTGCTACATCATTATCAGCAAAAAACATGATACTCACGCTCAGCAAAATGATATCGCGTCGAGGAAAACCTAAAATCCTATACGGTGACAACAGAATCAACTTTGTCGGAACAAACAATGCACTACAAATAGGATACGACAAAACGAAAGAGAAATTAGAAGAAAAAGGTATAAAATGGAAATTTACACCCACCTGCGCATCACACATGAGAGAAGCACGGGAAAAATTAGTACACTTAGTAAAAACAGCGTTGACCACCACCCTCAATACCAGAAAACCCCACGAGGAAACGCTTCGTACTCTACTACAAGAAGCAGAACCTATAATCAACTCAAGACCAATAACAGAAACATCTCTAAACCGTGAAGATCAAGAGACCTTAAAACCCATACGTTTCTTAATCGGACTATCAAGTGAAACTCACCTGATGGGAAACTTCACAGATCATGAACCGATCGGACAAACGACGAGAAAAACTGCACAACGCCTCACGGATCATTTTCGGAAAAGATGGCTTATCGAGAACCTACCTACAATAAGTTCTCGATACAACACCCAACAATACGGGTCCCTCAATCCAGCCACGGGGAACATCGTCATAATAGCCTCTACCCCGCGGAACCTGGCCAAGAGAAGAATTCATCGTCACCTACCCCGGACCAAATGGAAATTTTCACATTGCGAACGTCCATACGACTGCCGGAAACCTGAAGAGACCCGCTTCCCGCCTGATGAAGATAAAACAATCTTCTTCCTCAAATGGAGTGCTTCAGACTGCGTCTTCGCACGAGGGGGAGACTGTTGAAGATTGTTTTGACCATAAATGATTCCTGAAGACCGATTAGTATAATCTAAATTAATGTATATATAAATATATGATTTGTCCTTATTAAAATGAATATATAAATAGAGAATATTCAGTAGATTAAGACATTAGTTAAGTTTGCGAGATTTAGGGATTATTTACTTAGATATAAGATACAAATAAACATTATTCAAACTGGAGTTTTATTCCCCATAGTATAAGTAAAATATTTTACATTGTTAGTCATTCGAAGACTGTATAAACTGGCATATTGCCGTCCTTGTTCTACATACTTCTCACTCTGTATATATACTTGTCTCACTCTAACACATAAGTGCGTCTCGCTCTAAGATAAGTCGATATTGTTCAAATAAAGATGACGAGTTGCTAGCGCCTCTAACGGAATATAAACGCGGCCCAACAGGGCAAAATCACTCACTCCACTCTCGCCGCTCGACGCGCAAGCATCTCCGCTACAATCTGCAAATTACTACGTGTTTTATTTCAACGCGTCTCCCACTGTGGTTTGGACCTTCCATAATCCACCACAGTACACAAATTCAGAAGGGCTTCAAGTGAGTGGAGGCTTTAGTGATATTTCAACATTCGATCATAAGGGCTTGTGATGGCCAAGCTTTTGTAAATTTATAAATGTCAGCCCTGTCAATTTTCGATTTCGGAATTATGGGAAGTTCCAAAGTCCGGATGTACATTTTTCTTTGGAATATCAATTAATCATATCCGAAAAGCTGCTGCTGCTGTATTGCTTCTTATCCTGAACGAAGTCCGGCGAACAATTACCAGGCTAGGGAATCTTGAAGGAAGCTAAAAAAGCATTCAAAGGGACCAAATTATGAGTGTGGTCTATATACCTTATACTCTCCTTACTACGAGTAATATTATAAAGATGAAAGTTTGTATGTGTGTATGGATGGATGTTTGTTACTCTTTCATGCAAAAACTACTGAATGGATTTTGATGTAACTTCACAATTATATAGCTAACATATAAGAATAACAAATAGGCCACATTTTATCCCGAAATTGCCACGAAGGAAACGTAAAATATACGGGTGAAATCGCGGGCGTCCTCAAGTTATTAATAAATAATAAGTAATTGATACAGTTCTCGTAGCCAGACTGGTGCACTTGTGTTGCATATTGTACCGCCGCTGGTTGCCACACTCTGCAACAATAAGTGTTGGGCAACCGCCGCGGGTCAGCGCGTTACGTGTGAAGACTGCTTATTGCTCTGTTACCATTCGACTGTAAAGGTAAAAACACACTGCGACGACACTGCGTGGCAACGAAACAGAGCTACTACAGAAATAACAATCAAGTCTACTGCCTTAGTTAGACATCGCGTAATATTTGTTATGTTAGAGAGTTGTTCCTACTCGTTGCGTAAAAATTGGACCACGGGAACGAAAAGCCGCTTCCGCGATCCAACAGCGGCGCCCAGCAGGGCCGATGCCGTAAGGAAACTAAGCTAACTTATTCTAATAACTTTACAAATCATGCCCACGTGGAATGACAAGAATGGCTGTATTTCCACGTTAGATAGCCAGGCTAATCCTTTGCGCAAAAAATGACCCACCCCTTCTGACACGAGTTAAGGCAATTAGGAGCGGTGAAATAATTACGATAGATTTTTTTAGCACTGCGACTTTATGGCTCAAAGGAAAGCCGGAAAGTTACTCCCAGTAAATAATAAAGGCACAGCACCGCGCCCAATGTGGTTTCACCTCAAGTCTGTGGTTCTGTTATTAGTCAATTGTTTTTCACAAACGATATCAAATAACAAACGCCGATCTAATCAATCTTTATTTGGTTTTGTTTGTTGCCTAGATTTAGGTTGCGCGATTTAATTTGTAACAATAATCGTAATTTAAATGAAAATAATAGAGCTAAAAGAAGGCGCTAAAAACCATGAACAAACAAAATTACGTTGGCGCCTTGTATCTATTTAATGGATTTGACTTAAAGAATAATTAATTTTTATTGGTCTGTTGTATCATAAACTATTTATAGGCTTAAATTTTTTTAGTGGTGATAGTTAGTATTAGTAGCACCTACCAAAAGGTAAAAAAGATATCATAAGACTTTGCACACCTTCAAACTAGATTAAAGATAACACAATTTTACATATAGGAGGAAAAGTCATTCTTTGCGGCCTCAGAGCCGCTCCTCCTCAATCCACTATCGGTGTCACAGCTGATTATTTTTAGGCTACATTATGTTAATGGGTGGGGTACATAGTTTTATAAACCAAGACGTTGAACTTCCAAGGTGCAGGTGTGGCGATCCCGCCCCCGGAAATGCAATGTTGGTGCTAGGTGGACTGACAATACCAAACTTGTCGTAGGGTGTGGGTCATAGGCGTCCCAGGATAGTTGTTTGGAAGTTACTACATAAGCCCGTAAGGCTGTGGATGTCCATCGGCTAACATGGTGATGGTGATGAATGATGAGAAGAAATTCTAGATTCGGGGACCATATGTATCATAAATGATTTGTTGAGCAAGAATATTGACCCACCGTCAGTGCTCCTCGATTAGTATGCGCAGTAGAGCACGCACTGTCGTGGCAGGCATCGTAAATGAAAGTGAAAATTGTGTCTACGTCTGGAAATATGAAGAGCGATGTACTTAGAACTATTTAAAAATGAAAAATAATTTTTAACCCTAACACAGAAAACATTGTTTAGCTTTGGTATTTTTGTTCCAATTCACTGTCTCAAAAACTGTGAACTAGTAAAACCCTTATAAAGTGCCTTGGGATAACCTTTACCCATCGTATATGTTATAGGCGAAAAATATCATTACAAAAAATCTAATATATAAAAATTCCCTATCACAATGTTAGTTACCGTACTCCTCCGAAACGGCTTTATCGATTTTTACCAAATTTTGTATGCGTATTCAGCAGGTCTGAGAATCGGCTACTATCTAATTTTCATCTAAATTTTTTTTTAAATTTTTAATGCAAAACAACGTTTGCCGGGTTAGCTAGTAAGTTTATAAGCTGTTCTATCTACAGTTTCTGAGCTTTTATGATAAGTTATTAATTCAATTTTAATTTGGATTTATACATAGAAACAAAAACAAATTGTCACATACTTTTATATTCATTTCAAGTTAGCCATGGACTACACACCCGGTCATAAATCATAATGTAATCTAAGATGGAAGCGGGCTATCATTGTCAGGAGTAGGATAAAATCCACACCCCTATCGGTTTCTACCAACATCGTACCGGAATGCTAAATCACTCTTTCGTCTTTTTCGCCTGGGTGGTCAAAACATCCCACCAGCCAGACCTGGATCCATTACGAAAATCTCCGTCAACCTAGGAATCGAACGCAGGACCTCCGTCTTATAAATCCACGGAGATAATCACATGGTGATAAATCGGCAACAAAACCTACAAATTAACATTTATTTATTTTAAGTAACAGACGACGCTCTTTTATAACGTGGATCGTCGTTGTCGTGGAATTTTGAATACAATTAACATTTGGAAGTTGTAAATTGGACCACCAAACCGGTAAGGTCGCAAAACCTACGTTAGACTGTACGAGTATGTGCGGTGGCAGAACAGGATATTATGGTCTATATTATATTTTAATCGTTAAAAAATGATAATTATTAGCTATACCATTATAATTTTACTGTTTACCAAGTGAACTCATTAATCAAAAGTTTTTTAGGTAGAGTATTGGCACAGAATACATTATGCATGCAAGACGAAAGTCATTGATCAGTGCCTGTTGTCAGTGATGACCTATGGATCCTAGATTTGGTCGCTAACTGTGGGCCTCACAAGAATCTTCAGTCACGATTGATTATCAGCGGGCGATTGATAGAACAATGCTCGGAATATCTCTACGTGATCGAATCAGAAATGAGAAGATTCGCAGAAGAACCGAAGTAACCGACATAGCTCAGTGAGAAGCAGGACTGAAGTGGCAATGGGTTGGGCACGTGGTTTAAAAAGTTAACGGACATTGGGGGCCAAAGTGTTAGAATGGCGTTCTCCCAACGAAAAGAGGTTCACCTAATTGGGGATCCACCAACACTGCGCTTTCCGATGCGAGGTTTCCATTCCAGCACCATGGACCCCTACGTTCTTCAGTTTTACGAGCTATGTGCGCCCTGCTTATTGTCATTGCAGTTTAGTGACTCAGTGAGCAGAAGTACAAACTTACTGACATAAGTTCGGTTCTTCTGCGGATCTCCTCATTGTGTAGATATTAGTACTTGTCCTGAATCGCGTCTAAAATTATGAATCTATCAACTCAGAAGTTAATAAATATTTAATATGGGTTTTGTCACGAGATCCGAGAGATTCAAACCCGAGTCGCTATCTATGGGTGTTCCGGTCAACGGTTTAGTAGCAACGAACCTCGACCAAGATAATAAAGAGGTTCAGCTTGGAATAAACGTCACTTACATAGTTATTGCTTGAACTAGGGAGGTAGGACTTAACTATAAGATTCCATAGCGGAACTAAAATAGCCAGAAGTCAAAGTAATTTTATTTTCTTAATTTTTGTTTGCTACGAAAACCAGCCCACTAGAAAAAGGAAAAGATTTCAATCGTAAATAGAATCACCCTACTTATAGGTTTCTAATGTTTGTTTGTGGAATGCGTAATTTTTTTTTATTATTTTATACTTTTTAGTGCGTTTTGAGTCGGTTCTATTTTTTGTTAAAAAATTTTATTTATAACTTTTTAGTGATTTATCGCCACGTAACGTACTCGTACTATACTTCTACGGCCTTTAGACAAAAATCTAGTTACACAAAAACCGAAATCGCTGCAAGTGTGCTTATAAAATTTGAAGAGTTTCTTCAATTTTCCCAGGATATCATCATCAAATCCTAACATGATGACAATGGGACCATCTTGGAAGTGTGCCCTTTTTAAATAATAAAAAAAGAATTATCAAAATCGGACAACTCTGTAAAAATTATATATGTTATCATTCCACAGCAGAACTAAAATAGCATTTCAAGCTCTAAAAATACCGAGGTATATATCTAATGGGTCTTTTAAACACATTGTGTATCAATTAAATTTTTGCCTGCTAGGAATACCAGCCGAGTAGAAAACGGAAGAGATTTCATTCGTAAAGAGAAGAATCATACTAAAATAATATCCCATACAAAGGAAAAAGTTTTTATTTCTAAACAGAATCATCAAATAGGGTCTCAAATGTTTGATAAAAATTTGAAAATGAAATTAAAAGCGGTGTTTTGTCTGTGGAACCACGCATTCCATTTATATTTATTGCTTTGCGTTGCGTTGCGTGCACAAAGTTTGCGAGCTGCGTCAATTTAAGAAATTTTCCAAGATATTCAAAATTCTAAATTATTCGCCTAGAGGCTTGGGGCCTGTAAATATCGAGTGTGTAAGGGGTCTTTTAAGCGCTATGTTTACCAATCTACAATTAATAGTAGATAGACGCCCACGAATTCGTCCGCGTTAGTATTTGAAAATAGAATACAGTGCAGCAAGTGCCTATTGTCTTTAATCCATCTGTAAGTTAGTTGGTATTACGTGGGAAAGTAGTGCCATCTATTGATAGATATCTTTATTCACATAAACCCTCATAGCGGACCGCGCGAGGCAACTTAACCGGACAAGATCTTCCCAGCTTCGAAAAGCTTCAGCCCTGAACGAGGCTGGAATATTCACCGGGGGAGACAAGTTACCCCGTTCCTGACCCGGGAAAGAGGCAACTAAAGGCCCGTTCTCTGCCCCGATGCACGTAGAAGGAAAAATGCGTTGAAAGAAGAAGACCGGTACAGCAGCATGAAAAAGTTTTTGTCATGTGTGCTTATTGCCCCCAAAATATTCAGGAATGATAAGGGGTTAAAGGTTACCTCAAGAGGCTTTTAGACCTGTCAATACATTTATACCTAAGTCGAGGTTTCTATATGAATGTCTTAATGACAAAGACACTTAGAGGTAATTGCATCGACTTTCATCTTTGCACAAGAAAAAGAAGTAGTTAAGTAGCTACTGACTTATAAAGTTTTTGTAAATGGTATAATAATTAATATTGTAAATGATGATTTTTTAAAAAAGCAAGAGAATAAATTACCTACGCGTCTATTGTGTCGCAATAATAAAATATTTTCACAAAAAATAGAACCGACTCAAAACGCACTAAAAAGTAAAAAATAACTGTGTCATAGTTGCTTCACTTAGGCATATCTATGAAGTCGGTGCCAGCCAAGTTTAAGGAACATTTATATAACGTAGTAAAGCAGTTTGTGGGTTCTAAGTAACGTCCTTAAAGTAGAAACCTTGGCTGGCACCGACTCCTAGATATACTTAAGTAAATTAAAGCAACTAAATGACACAGTTATTTTTTACGTTTTAGTGCGTTTTGAGTCGGTTCTATTTTTTGTTAAAAATTTTTATTTCTTAGTTTTTAGAGATTTATCGCCACGTAACGTACTCGTACTGTCATAGTGTATTATTATATGGCACTAATAGCCAAAAAGCTACCGATACCGAGACAAAAACCGAAATCGCTGTAAGCGTGCCTCCAAAATTTGAAGAGTTCCTTCAATTTACCCAGGATATCATTATCCGATCCTAACATGATAACAATGGGACTTGGAAGTATGCCTTTTCTAATAAAAAAAGAATTATCAAAATCGGACAATTCTGAAAAAGTGATGCGCGGTCATACATAAAAAAAAAATATATACGTGTCGAATTGAGAACCCCTACGTTTTTTTTCGTCGGTTAAAAACGAGATTATTTGAATTTGATATGGCTATTTTGAATTGGAAATTTTCTTAGTTTATTCTACTCGCCAAGCCCTTTCATTTGATACCCATACTGAGGGAGGTTTGAAAAAATATGTAGGTAATCAGCTATTTTTTATCTGCGGTTATTTTGGACCGCATGAAAAATCTAAGAACCATAGCACAAAAACTCGCTTTCGAAGTCAAAAACCGCATGTAAACCGATCCATCCGTTTTCAAGCAATGCAAGCAATTTTTTTACATATGTTACCTACTGGTAATAAAACGGTTCTAATGAAATTTTAGAATTAAGTAGGTTTAAACATATTAAATTACACTTTTTTTGGGAAAATTTCCGCGATCGAAGTGGCGAACATCAGTCTGTATAATTGATTACAGATCAACAAACTATACATCGAAGCGCTGTTTTCTCTGTAATTGTTATTATTGAGCTAACCGCAGCCTTTCAATGGCTTAACAGCTATCTTTCTCATGGTGAAATTCTAAATAACCGCTTGTGTTTTGTACGTTTTAGAAATCGTGCAGCTTTGCAACACGTACCTACAACTATTCTTCATTAACTGCCTCGTTAGTCTAGTGGTTAGTTTGTTAGATTTCGTACCTCGAATCTCGTAATCAAATTTTATCGAACTATTCCACGACCTGATCCAGGGGTCAAGTCATGGAATGGTTGTGAGTTTTTCTTTTTCTAAAGAAATTTTCCGTAAATTCTGGGCTGAGACAGCACGTTAAGCCGTCGGTCCCGCTCACTATCATTAACATCTGATAGTGATCGTTATCACTTCTTTACAGAATAACCCCTCTGGACAGAATAATGTTTAATTAATACACACCACATATTAAACGCTGAACTGTTTAATTTCGGCAATGTCCCGCACCATTTTTAAGTTTAAGTGAGGCTAATTTAAGTAAATAATTATAATTTTATTTATTTCAAAGTTTTGTATGCCACTGCACTTTATTAGCTATTATAGCACTCGTGCTGTCAATCATTATACAGCACGAATGCCATTCGACTTCGTCACAAAAAAGTCCCTCGTGTTATAATGGCATCTCTTACTTACTTTATTAAACTTTTTCATACAAGTACGTCGGTTTAGGGTACTTTTGACCTGGTCTTTAATCATGCATAATATTAATACAATAATTCTTCAACAACTATCATCATCAGGTAGTTTAAGAATTACATAATTTTATTAGCGAGCTTTCGATAAAACAAGTATTATATTGATTAGATATATTCAACAGCCTTTCTTATTTCGAAATCCACGAGCATGCAATATAAATTCTAGATGTCTGATCAATTAACAGAAACTTTCACCTAAAACTTTCCTCTTCGTCCGTCTTCGTGTCGTACGATACAGATGTGTAAAAGGTTACGTTTAAAATAAAAGTTGATCACGACATGGCGCCGTAAATCTCGACGTCGTTTTGAATTTTCACTTTCTTCGATTTGTTTTTATAATAATGTCATGATCTCCATAGTTTATTAGGGTTCAATGATACTTCACAAGATAAATACCTGGAAATGTTAAAACCTGAGAATGTTAGCAATTTTTTTGGTTGTAGTTACGCATATACCGAAACAACCATGAGGCGAATATTAGCATTGCATGGGATTCACCGTGCGGGTGCCGGATCAATCGTCTGGCAGAGAGAAAACACCGAAAAGATGAAGAAGAAGAAAGGTGACTGGTCAACGCTCACCTTCTCTGCTCAAATTATTCTCCCTGCCCAACAAAATCTAGTAAGATCCTAGCTTACTGCAGTTCTAGTCAGACCAAAGTCTTTAAACTTGAAAAAGTGTTAACTAATTACAGAATATTGCTACTGCACCTAAGTTATAAGGGTAAGTTAGCTTAAGTTACTTATTTTATTATTTTTCATTCTAACCACAACAACAAGAAGAGTTAAAAAAAACGACATAGGTAGATCCTATATGGATAACATTTGTAAGGGATTCCGAGGGCTTCTCAAGACATCTAGGATCACCCAGCAAAGTAGGTACACCATTCTGTGCACAATAAACTCCGGACAACTCGTTATACGTGGTCTAATCTAAAAGTGATGACAACATAATATATTTTGTAAGCGAACTATTTAAAACCAGTACCTAGATATTGGCACAGATTAAACAAAAAATAGGCTATCTTACTTATCTGGTTTGCTTTGTTTGCTAAACTGATTGTAATCTGTACCAACCCCCTCGGGTATTGCGAGAGTCGGTGAAAGGCAATAGCTCGAAAACTGGCCGCAGTTGTCGCGCGTAGAATAATGATGCTGTAGGTACGTAAGACTCTCTGTTACGTAATGTAACCTTGTGGGATTTAATGAATAAAGAAAACTAGATCGCAGTTCATTAAACTTTATTACATCACAATAAGTAATTTACCTACTTATCTATGGGATGTATAATTAAGTTTGTTGTTTATAGCAAAATGGAGGTAGCTAAATTCTTGCGAGTTTCAGTGTTCGGTTTTCATTCAAAATACTAAGTTAACTACTAAGGCCTGTGTGCACCAAGATTTCGGTTATCATAACCAATGGTTAACATAACTTTACTATAAATTTACTATTTATAATAAACCCGTACGCCGGTTAAGGACGTTAACCGGGTGGTTATCTTAACCGAGCTTACGTCCTTAACTGGTGTACGAGTTGTCGTGAACAGTAAATTTTACGTTTAGCTTATGTTAACCGTTGTTTATGATAACCGAAATCTTGGTGCACACAGGCCTAAGTTGTTCAATTTGAATTTAAAGTTAAAATTAATATATTCTCGGGTAACTGTATCTAGTAGTCAAAATCAAGAGCAATTAATGTCGCTCAGTGTCGTGCACTTAGTACACAAGTACTTAGTAAGTCATGGTAGACTTTAAGAAGAACGATGATACAATATAATAGTAGAGCTCTTTGCGTTAGAGTTTGTCCAGGGAAGTACTACCTTCTAAATATTTGTCAATTATTTCTGCTGTCATGCAGCATCGCTATGTTTAAGTCTGAAATAGAGATGAATGATGGTCTAAGCTGTATGAAAAATCGGGACTTTGAGCACTTTAGCCTGTAATTTATATCTGCCCAAAAGCACCCAGGACCGCTGTAATTAAATAAACTAAATAAAGTTTTAATTATAAAAATTTAGAAAGTTATTTGTGAAATCAAAAGCTTATCTATACTAATATTATAAAGCTGAAGAATTTGTTTGTTTCAACGCGCTAATCTCGGAACTACTGGTTTTGAAAAATATTTTGTGTTGGATAGTCAATTATCGAGGAAGGCTTTAGGCTATATAACATAACGATGCAACCAATAGTAGCAAGGAATCAGTGGAAAAACAGGGAAAATTATTCATCTTTGAGGGTTAATATAATAAAATAAATTATAAGAAGTAACTTAGGCTATTTTCATTTTTGTTCTCTTATTTAATTATATACAGGGTTACTTGAAATACGTAATATCCTTTTAAGAAGAGGCGATTAGTTATCAAATTTCTCTCATATTTTGGGTCAAAAATATACCGTAATTTTGGTTTAATTTTACCGTAATTTACGGTAATAAACCTTTGACGGATGGTAATTCTGTAAAGTGCAGGATATTCATCATGCTGGTAGTACATCATGCGCCTTGTCTCCAAAAGTCCAAACATTTCTTCTCTCAAAAAGTTTTAGTAAACTTGGGCATTTAAATTGTTCGGCAGAAAATGGGAGCCATATTATTATTATGTATTAGATTGTTGACAAACTAAAAACATCGAAAACAACCATTAATTACGCAATTTTTTTTATAAAATCCACATTAAAGTAGGGTGACCCACTTTTCTTTAACAAAAAGAGAAAAAAATGTTTTTCAAAACCGGTACATTTTTGACTCATGTACACGAGGTAAATTTGATATCTAACGGTCTCTTCTTAAAAGGATCGCTACGTATTTTCAATAACCCTGTATAATTCCACGCGGACGAAGTCGCTGGCATCCGGTAGTTTCATACAAAATACTTACCTTTCAACTCAAGGTTACAGTTTTTGGTATTCGCTGTTTGTATATCCTATCCGGTTAACAATAACAAATGCTTTCCACGCAAAACGGAAGTTAGATAACACCCGGATAATCTGTTTCCACTTAATGTTATACAGCTGTAATAATTATAATTGTTACACTTCAAAGTTAAACTATTTACGGCCTACTTTTCCTCGGGGTAGTCATACATTTTAGTTTAAAATAAAAAATGGCATAGATAACTATGCATAATGTGCTCAATCATCGTTATAATTGTCAATGACGAAACGTCAGAAAAAATCACACTAATATTACCTATAAACACGAAAGTTTGTGAGTGTCTATGTTTGTTACTTCTGTAGATCACCTGTAGATCTATTTGGGATAGAGATAGATAAAACATAGACTAATTATTTTCCCGATATTTCAACGGAAACGGGAACTACACAGATGAATCCGCGGGCATAGGCTAGTTGTCTTATAAATGGCGTGCATGGTACATATTAGGGCAACCATGAGTTTGATGGCATAATACGACGGATAGGCAAAGGTAACAAAACCTAGATATAGCAAAAACAGTTTTACTACAGTGTCGCGTAGAAATCAGTAAAATGAACTTAGATTGCATTGTCATCAGACATCAGGTAAAAACATCTAGGGATCACTTGAAATTGAAAACATCCTATAAATTCGAATAAATCAGAAAATACTTAGTTTTTATAATCTATGTTCTTACTTAAGCATATACTAAGCAGTGTGCGTTAAAAAGCTAAGCACGTCGCAAAAATAAAACAGTTAAAAATAACTCGAGATGTAAGAAAGTGGTCAAGTTGTTGTTATGTTTAGAAAGTCACAGCAATTTTTCTTAATAAAACAGATTGTTACATACTCAGCCGTGGGAAAAATGTAGATTAGTTTTGCAAGTACTTGCTGCATTGCCGACTATCTCAATTAACATAATGAGTAGATTACATCTTATTTCACAAGAACATTGCGTGTTTTAAGAATCTGTAGATATCTACTTCCGTTCTGAAAATTAACTGACTAGGTATTTTAGTATTATTTTAGCATACTAAGGAACTTTATACTTGAATAATTTTATGAAAGAAATCTCAAGGAATATACAATGTGTCAGGTAAATGGTATAACGCCCGAATCGTACCGGTATATTTCGTTCTTGTTAACAGAATTCTGTGTATAAAATAATTATTTTAAATGAAAAAAATACCCTAACATAACAAAAAAGGCACCTTACACCGAGACACCTTGAAGATTTAAGTAAATTCTTGTCCACATCTACCTCAGGAAGGAATAGGAAACTTGTGTTTTCTAGGCATGTATTCTTACCCTAACTCCTGCTTATTAGTCTGACGGCTTTTTATGGCAGTTACCTAATATGTTGTATATTATTTTTCGCTTCTTCAAACTTAATCAAACCTTTCATACAAGCACGTCGGTATAGGGTACTTTTAAGCTGGCCTTTAATCAGAATGTCCTGGATTTCATCCAGGTACGTTTGCCTTGGTCTTCCCCTTCGAACATTCCTATCCACTCTCGCCTTATAGTTAAGAATCTATAAAGCTCTATTTTCTTTTTTCATCATCATCATTAACAGCCAATGCTGGCCTTAAGCCTTTTTCGGCAACACACACGGTTCAGACTCGCGTCTTCAGGCACTGAGGAAAATTGTGCACAAAGATGTCGCGAAGTTGCTTTTTTATGTGTGAGAAATATGTACCAACATAAGTACCTACCTAGTTTAATTGCATGTATTCTTTAACTGAGCGTATAATATAACAACAATGTTATACATTAAAAACTATTGAATAGAATGTCCCTGACATGCTCTTGACTTAATACGATTAAAAAATGCACAGCAATCGTACTGTGAAATGCACGGTCGAGAGACTTGGCAAAAAAACAAACAACCTTTGCATCGCATTACCGACCTTATAAATACAAACATAAGCGTTTACATAACCGCATGAACTAGTTGGTTAGTTAGTCTTTCATTTATTTCCTGATACACTCTCACTCATTACAATGTGTTGCGAACATTTCAATACAACATGTATTGTGACTGTTAGACAGCTGGTTAACAGTTGTAGATCTTAATTTATAGATGGTTATGTTAAAAATAGATTGGCAAATTAACGTTCTACTGCTACAGTTTGTAGAGTAATTCGTAATTTGTTAACACACTTGTATGCTGGTGGGATTATTATAACTATCAGTGTGAAATATTATCCCACTCTCATTATGTATAGAAAACTATAAATATTTATAATAATTGGTTACATTCTTTTTTACGTTAAATGGTAATATATAACTGTGCTATATCTTGTATTTGTTTTTACGTGGTCGCAATAAATTTAACACGGGTTCATCAGATACCTTGAAGTCAATTAACAAAAATGCAAATATATGAAAAGTTACAAGGATTAATTATCACACAGTTGTAAAACCTGTACATTAGGTATGTTTATGGAATACACAATTTTTCGTTATTTCTTTCTTTTCTTTCAAACATTCGGTTCTTATATATGAATTCTGTAATTTAGTTAACCAAATAAGAAATACTTTTGTCAATGAAAGATACTAAATATGTAACAAAGGTTGACATTCACTAATCGCCCACGTTTAATCTTAAATATTATTAAAATTAAAACAGTGCTAAGTCCAATGCGACGAAACATTACCATTCCGGCTATTCGTTGACACCCACAAAATGTCATTTGGACAACTAAATATGCTCGTATACTGGTATCAAAGCAATAAAAATATCGCGTTTGCGTCATAAATGTACAGTTTTAAACAACAAAGGTTAATTTATTAATCAAATTATAGTCAACATATTAATTGCGACGCAAAATAAAGCCGTGGTAGAATATATGGAAATAATCTTACATCAAAACAAAGAAGCGGCGAAATTATAATACTACTTACAAAAAATAAAATCTAAACGGGCACAATGTGAACTCGGAGGAATACTATGACACGTTGTTTACACTTTTTTACATTGTTTTATATTACATATTGTTTAGATTATTGTAGCGGATAGTATTTACTTTTTTTATTTAATTATAAATATATGTATTATTTATCTGTGCATATATTTAAGCTTTTATCACAATTAAATCATTTTATATACTAATATACTTTTAATACATTTTTATGAAATTTAAACTGTCCCGCTCTGGTCCGTGCATATGGTAACCTTAATCTCAACTGATTGATTCTACCTTAGCGAAGTTGATAGTTTGTTTATTTGTATGGATTTGTACCTAATAACTTCTTAGTCTTATATAAAATCTCTAATATTATTTTTTTCAGTTCTCAAAAATATTGCTTACGGAAATAATGCCCCAATGAATCCAATAATTAAACGCTTCAATGTTCTAAATTATCATTTCTCTACGGAATCAAACAAACTTTTTACAATTATGTAATACTTATTAGCTAATTCTAGCTATAAGCGTATAGAAGGATACGATACTGGGGATATCTCGGAAACTACGGAATCAGCTCATTCTTGTACTGCTAGATAGATTTGTCTCAAAAATCAAATAAGTACCAGTAAATCCGTAAAATACTAATACTCATAGCTGACGGCGACTTAGCTTTCATAGAAAAGTTTTGTTTTTCTGTATAAAAAGTTAGTATTTCTAACCTTACCTATATTATGCATTTTATGATGACTGTTTATTGAGTAGTTAGAGCGTGACAGTATAATAAACAGAGCAACTCACTTTGCTATTGACAACGTTATTATGGCCTTCTAGGTGAAATATTGCCTTTAGAACCAGTGGTAGAGTCACTCATTACTAACAGACAAACTTGATGTTTAAATAATGCTTTTACGTAATCTATGCCTTTTTAACCCCAAAGTTTGACGTGTCTGTCGTTGTGTGTTTCTGTGTGGGCGTCTCTCTGTGTGTGAGTGTGTGTGTGTGTGTGTGTGTGTGTAAGTCTGTGGTATCATAGCTCCCGAATGGACGAAGCGATTTCAATTTAGTATTCTTTGTAGTAAAGGTGACTTATTAAATAGATAAGTTTGCTTTTATCTGATTTATAAGTTTGACGTATCCGTCTTGAGTGTGTCTGCGTGTCTGTCTGTATGTGGCATCATAGCTCTCAAACGGCCGAGTGGCGCAGTGGGTAGTGACCCTGCTTCTGCGTCCTAGGCTGTGGGTTCGATTCTCACATCTGGAAAATGTTTATGTGATGAGCATGGATGTTTTACAGTGTCTGGGTGTTTATCTATATATTATAAGTATTTATGTATAATATATATAAAAAAAATATTCATCAGTTATCATAGCACCCATAACACAAGCTACTTACGAGTACGCTTACTTTGGGGCTATATAGCGATGTGTGTAATTGTCCTATAATATTTATTTATTTATAAATATATGAAGCGATTTCAATTTAGTATTCTTTGTAGTAAAGGAGGAAAAATGGGAAAAATTAAATAGACAAGTTTGCTTTTACCTGATTTGGTTTCAAATTTCATGTTGATGTGTTTTTCCAAATCTTAAAAAAAAGCAATCTTGAAAACTTCCTTAAAGTTATCTATTTTATCTATAAAAGATTTCAACGCGTATATTACGAAATATTTAACGGTCGGCCAAACCGCAGCTTTGCCTTCAAAACACTATCTGTGTGAACCAAATATGCAATATGCATTGTGTTCGAAAACATTTGAACCCTTTCTCCTGTGGTTTTTAAACGTTGCACGCATAATAAAGTATATGAATCATCGTTTGGGTACATACGTTTAATCGTTAGAATTCATTAGTCACTAATGACGTAGTATTTTCGGCAAATCGAGCATTTAACATTATTATTGAATAAAATATTGCGTATTTAATTTGGTTTTCCGGTAATTAAAGATGCTACTTTAATCCTAGTCTGACCTTCGATACATGGATATTATTTGAATGTATTGTAATTTTTAACCGACGAAAGAAAACGGAGGAGGTTCTCAATTCGACACGTATATTTTTTTTTATGTATGACCACACATAACTTTTTACAGAGTTGTCCGATTTTGATAATTCTTTTTTTAATAGAAAGGGCATACTTCCAAGGTGGTCCCATTTTCATCATGTTAGGATCTGATGATGATATCCTGGGGAAATTGAAGGAACTCTTAAAATTTTGGAGGCACGCTTACAGCGATTTTCGCTTTTGTCTCGGTATCGGTAGCTTTTTGGCTACTAGTGCCGTATAATATACTATGACAGTATAGTACCAGTACGTTACGTGGCGATAAATCACTAAAGAGTAAGAAATAAAATTTTTTAAATAAAAATAGATCCGACTCAAAACGCACTAAAAAGTAAATAAAACTAAACCAAACAATAGGACCTCTGCTTGTTTTTCTCATAATAAAATTAAAAATACAAGTGATATTATACTTAATAAATCTGTACATATTTAAATCTGAATCCTTATTTTCCATTATATGTATTTAAATCTGAATTCTCCAAGAAAATTGTCAGACCTTTAGTTTCATATATTGTAAGCCGAATTTTATGACAAATTAGATATAATATTAATTGATTTTAAGACAGCAACGTAAGTTCATGATAAGTTCCAGACGGAAAACGTAAAAAACTCGCAAACAAATTTGCTTACACATTATTTACGTTATGCCGATCTAGATGGCGCTGCAACGGAAAGTTTTCAAGCTATCGTTGTGTTTTGCAGAGTGACGTAAATAGCTCAGGACGTTGTTCGTGCTACTGTCTGGATGCTCTGCGGGTGCGGATCAGTTCACTCGCACAACATCCAGTAATGCATAATAGCTTAGAATAATTAAAGTTGTTGGAACACCAACAACTATAGTTCGTTCGCGTAAGGTTGCGGGGTTATTGCGACGCTCACTGCATTCTGAACGCGAACAAACTATAAGTATAATGTAGTGTAGTGTGTATTAATATCATAGTTATTCAAAAACACCACAACTTTTGTCTATGGTCCGTGTCGACTAAATATGTAATTGGAACTTGGAAGGCTGGAAAATACAATACTTCTTAATGGCGCTTACTGCTGTAACAAAAGGCCTGTCTGTGTTCATTAAAAATAAAAATACGCTGTCGTTGTAAACGTATAAAATTGCTTTTATATGTACTGTATATTAATTTTATACTGCGGCGTATATGAATAGATATCTAAACTAAACTCCTTTAAATTTAATTATACCGTCATCTCTTTTTTACCCGACTGCGTCAGAAGGAGGGTTATGTTTTTCGAGCGTATGTCTGTATGTATGTATGTATGTATGTCCATTTCTTCGGCACGCGCTACAGACTAAACGGCTGAACGGATTTTGACATGTGAGGTGTCGTTGAATTTGTCAAAATTGTGGTAGTGACATAGGCTATATAAATTTTCAAAATGGCAAATTACTTTTTTAACAAAAAATGGCAAAAAGTGTACTAAGTGTACCGTCTCATTTCTATACCATAAACTAAAACTAAAAAGTCTCAAATAAAATTATTATTATAAAGTAAGTAATAAACTGAAAAGAGAAAAACAAGTTTATTACTTCTAAGCAGTCGGGTTTTGTTTTTATAATAATGATTTTTTTAAATGATCCGCATGAACTGGGTGATTTAATTAGTACGTTTATATCCTATAAATGATTTAATTAGTACGTTTATATCCTAAACATGTCACATCCGAAATAGATAAATTATCTTTTATAATCATAATAACTTAACAGGGATTCTTAAAACTGTGTTTTGTAAATCGTCGGACAATTAATTTTAAATAAATTGTTCTGTTTTCTAAAGTGGGACATATTACCTTATACTAAAGCCAAACTCGATTGAGAATGCTTGTCAACAAACAAATTAAAAATGAAGGTAAAAATTACTAGTCATTTTGCACCTAATTTTTTTAATTAACTTCTTAATGACGAATTCATGACAATAAATTAGATAAGTTAACTTAAAACTAATTAATACATTCAATATCTTTTAAATAGATTTTATGAAAAAAACAAAACATAATTATAAAATTTATTAGGCATAAAATGTGTTGCATTTTCTACCTTCATTTTAAATTTGTTTGTTGACAAGCATTCTCAATCGAGTTTGGCTTTATTAGTGATTGCTCAAGGTCAATAAAAACATATAATACGTATACAACTCGGGCGCCAATTTTTTTATTAATTTTCGAAATCACGTGTAGAGGCAAATTCATTACATAATCTGTCAAAAGCCAATACCATGTTTGTGTTATTTAAAATAAGTGAGTATTGCCTTGGTTCTTACTTGAAATAAGCAACGCAACTTATGTCATTTTATGACTCGACAGTGTGAGTTTCAATTCAAAACTTATTCGGATCTTGTTATTAGTTATAATTATACTTTCGTGTTAGATAGAGATCTAACACAGAAATAGAGAAGAGACAAATAGAGACGAATTCAAGACACACGTTGAGTTACCTTTTTTTTATTTGACTACAAGTTTGCCCTTGACTGCTATCACACCTGATGTTATGTGATACAATCTAAGATGGAAGCGGGCTAACTTGTTATTAGCAGGATGAAATCCACACTTCTATCGGTTTCTACACGACATCGTACCAGAACGCTAAAGACTTACGATTAGCGGTACGTATTTGTCGGTAGGGTGGTGACTAGCCACCAGCTAGACCAAGACAAATTAAGAAAAATCTCAATCTGCCCCACCGGGAATCGAACCCAGGACCTTCGTCTTATAAATCCACCGCACATAATACTGCGCCACGGAGGTCGTCTAACCATTACAGTTTCAGAACAGTGCCACTGAAACTGTAGAATAAAACCTCAGCCAGCTCTTGGTCAAGAGGATATCGCGTGTGTACCAACAGACGAGCCGACCGCCGCCCGCAGCCCGCGGTCGTCAAACCATCGAGCGTGAACAATTCACTTCCACGAAGCTATCTATATTCCGTTTAGATTTACTTTATAGTAGCCGATCAATAACTCCTTCTATTGTTACACAATTACGCACGAACTGTAACTGAATCTTTCCTAATTGATTTCCTCTTAGAATCGTTACGTAGACGTAAATTGGATTATCTACTTGCATCCACTTCTTAACCTTACTTACCGTAATGTTGTAATTTAGTAAAGTAGGCCAACTAAAATCCTGGTTCAAACTTTGGCCGTAAGTTTTAAAGCAATCGCAAACGAAGCCGTGTATATATTCTGTTGAATAAGCTTTTTAAATTGCAAATTGAAATAAAATATCGCGGTATAAAGGACCTTCTTTTATAAATTACAATTTGTATTAGAATTTAAACCATCGCGAGTATTTTCGGCTAATTCGGCTCGGAAACGGCTAAAAGTCACATTAACGCGGCGTGAATTATTTTATAAAGTTAGTTAGAAAATTGCCTGTATACTTTAAAACTACGAACGAGACTACTAAAAGAACTGCACGGGTGAAACCTGGGGTGTCCTCTAGTTAAAAGATAAAGTGTAGAGAATTGGCTATAGTACGTATATTATCGAATTGTTTACAGTGTTTTGGACAGGTATTTTAAATAGAATATTTTTTTTGCAACGATAACATCTAATGCCACCTACCACGCAGGTCGAATAAAAACAAGTTTCATACTCGTATCATTCGAACTTCGTCGTGGCCGTGAACTAAAGCTGTGGTATTCTCGGAATATGTGTTTAGTAGTAGAATATTCAAGCTGAACTTTAAAATTATTTGTATAAGTACAAAAGGAATGATTCACAGACATAATACAGAGAAAAACACCTCTATATGAATATTATTGAACAAGTATGTGTGAGCTTTATTTAGAGTTGCCATTTCTAAAATTTGGCAACCAGGGTTTTTGAACACGAAACACGAAGTAGGTGATGTGTTGGTATGATAAAAAAAAGTTGAGAGGTGTCAAGGGACACCCGGATGGAACGAAGTTCCTTTCGATTAATTAGTGAAGGAATTGTAATAAAATTTTATTTATTTTAAGTAATAATAATGTTTTTTTTTATAATTAACAAATATGGTGTGGTGTGCGAGTTGCTTACTTTTACGTATGACTTAAAAATTTTAAACCCAGACTACAAATTAAACCCCTCCCCCATTACGCTCTCCGGATAGCCACTAAACTAGGACGAATCCAGGGACACCCAAACGGATGGCAGCACTGTCAACAGCACTTATTTAATGTAAAAGGATGCTAATCAGCTGTGTTCGAGTAAGAAGATTAAAGTAAGATTTATGACATTAAAAAATCTTAAAATTTGAATTTAGTTAACTTAAACTTAGAAAAAGCTCCTTAATTATGAAATAAGTAATCGTAAGCTTTAGTTCCAAGCCCAACAAGAGACCCGTGTCAAGTAGTAGACTCCATCGGTGGATGATGATGATGATGATACCTTGGTTTTAATTTAAAGAATTCGGTTAATAATTCAACCGAATTCCTCAAATTAAATCCAAGTTCATACTTATCTAACACGAACTGATTCAACATTATGACTCAACAGTTGCATGACCCGACTTATTTATGTCTGTACGACTGACACATTCAAATATGATTTACTTTATAAAAATTATCCTATAGTGTGTGTCATACTCAGCTGAATATCCCACGGGATATGACCTTAGTTATATACCTTGGTTCATTACATAAATCAACTTACAGATTGACATAAGAGTACTAAACAGTGTCGTTGGTCCAGTAGTTAGTCTATGGCTTTGAGATCCTAGGTTCGTGTCCTGTGTTTGCGGACTGAGATTTCATTTATAACCGACTCCAAAAAAATGTGGTTATCAATTCGACCCGTATGTATGTATGTAATATTTCCAGAACTGCCCTCTTTTCGCCTATGTTAGCCTATATCAGCGTCTGAACAAATGTGTCAAATTTCAAAAGTGTATGTATGTATATAATATGTATGTATGTATTTATGTTTGTGGAGGCATATCTCCGGAACTACAAGTCCGATTTAAGTAATTATTTTTTTGTTGTACTAGGTATCGTTCAACTTAGGGTACACTGAACGTTTAATCAAAATATGCATGACCACGCATAACTTTTCACAGAATAGTCCGATTTTGAAAATTCTTTTTTTATTAGAAATGTACCCTCATTTCGTACTCATGGTTTAGAACGAGTAGGTTTTACGTATGTTCGTTATCGATAAACCGTAATACTAAAAAGTATGAAAAAATTTTTTTATAAAAAATTAAACCAACTTCAAAACGCACTGAAAAGTAGTAATAGGTAATTTAGTTACTTTAATTTACTTAACCATATCTATGAAGTCGGTGCCATGTGTAGCTTTCTATTTTAAAGACGATACCTAATTCACACAAAATACTCTACTACTTCGTTGAATAAACTTTCCTTAAACTTGGATGGCACTAAATGACGCATTTATATTTTACTTTTCAGTGCGTTTTGAAGTCTGTTTAATTTTTTATTAAAATTTTTCGGGGTTGGGAAGTTACTCTTTTCATTAAATAAGGCTAAGGTTTCGGTTCCGAACTCTTAATCACCTTAGGGGTGAGTCCGTCCCCTTAACCTTGGAATGATTGAGGCTTCTCATTTTATAGAATATTGAAAACAGTAACGTATAAGTACCTAATACACAGCCTATTATAACCCAGCAGATCAATTCGTTCCGCTTAATTTGATCAATGATTAATTTGAACGATGTTTTCAATTAACTAGGTGAATACGAAAATATCGAATCGAAATCTTTATAGAGATCTGCAATGAACTAAAACAAAATGCATTGAAATTTTAATTTGTGACAGTGCAAAATGAGCAGACTTTTGCGTTTAAGTACCTTAAGTGCTATCTTTGATTTGAAAATAATCATCATTTCAAAATAATCATTGACCCATATTGAGGGAATTATGAAAAGTATAGAATTTGCAATTTTTAGGTGGTGGCCATCTTAAACTGATTTTCATCAAACATAACTGTAACAAGTTGATGAAAACTACCAAAAATATATAAAAAACTATATCAGAATGATTGCTACGGACTAATTCACCTTTCAAACAAAATCAAGAACAGTTCATGCGTTTGTGAGCTACAGAGTCACAGACGAACATACAGACTGACACGTCAAGCTTATAACACCCCGACATTTTTGAAAAAGAAAGAACATCGAGAACTAGAAGTCCCAAAGTAGCCGTTATCAGAAAGCAATCCTTTTTCATCTAAAATGATCACGAACTAAAACACTGTATGAAATGGGACGTGACTCGAAACTTAGATCAACGTGCCTTATTATAATGTAGAATTCTAAGTAGGTAAGTATTTCAAAATTAATTGTAACACGTATGCTGACTTTAACTTAACTTGTATAGTATTTTTATATTAAAATTCTTTGAAATTATTTAGCCATTTTTTTCCAACAGGGGTGTAGTTTGAATCCTACTCCTAATAAGTTAGCCCGCTAAGATCTAAGATGGACTTAGACACTAACTTAATACCGCCAAGCGATTTAACGTTCCGGTACGATGTCGTGTAGTAACCGACAGGGGTGTGGATTTTATCCTAACAGTTAGCCTACTTCCATCTTAGATTGCATCATCACTCAACATCAGGTGTGATAGCAGTCAAAGGCGAACTTGTAGTCGATAAAAATAAAAAAAACTAGTCGAAAAATCCTTCTGACGCCGCTTCGACAAAACACAGCACAATATTAAGTATATATCTGCCGCAACACCTATGTTGCGGCTGTGGTAGAAAAATCGGAAGCTCAAAAGGGAAAAAAAGCTAAACAAAAAAGGGTGATTGCCCAGTTATGAGTTATAAGTTATTGACTACATTAATTTCAGTATTTCATTCGCTTTCCACAACCAAATCACATAATACCCTGTGTAATATTTTTCAGTCGAGCGATTTTCTTGTACATGTGTATTTAAATAGAACAATGATTGATGTTGACTTGGTTACGATGTCTTGTACATATTTATGTGCACTTTCCGTTTTCTTGTAACGAATTTATTGAACATATAAGGTACTGTTATGTACCTAGATTGAGTGAAACTTATACTTACATAATATTGAATTGTTGAGTTAACTGTTATTGTTCCGATATTGTGGAAAACTTTGAATAACCTTTTAAGATTTCCCTTGGCTTAGCTTAGGAAAAAGGGACGTAATTTGGGAAGGTTTCTCATTGTCCTGACCGCCATTTGCTTGGGCACTCAAATATTGCAATTGGACCGGATTTAAAAAATATATATTTACTTATTTCAATGAACATTGATATTTTTTGAATAACTAAACGAATTTCGCTAATAAAAAAAATTTAAATACATAAGTAGAGAAAATACCCAGAAGAATAATCAAGATGTGGATTTTTTAAATGTGCTTATCTCACACTATCATACAGCAAATCTGATTTCGATTTTTTTTATATCAGTCAATTATTGAGGAGCTGCCTACAATTACAACTTTAGCACTACATATGTAATTTACAGTGTGATTTTCTAATACGTCTCTATTTCTCTGTCTCCTCTGTAGACACAAAGGATAAAACACAAATTCAAAACTGACACTGTCAAGTTTTCATCGTTAGTTACAACATTAGGCGAGTTACAATTTTACTCGACGTTAAGTGACAACACAGTCAACAAGCGCGCTAAATGTGCCAGAGAGATCAAAATACTACTTTAACTCTACTTCTTCTCTAGAATCGTCTGTAGTAACTCAGATCACCTCAAACTATACTAATACTATGAAATCGAACTAAGACCTAAGTCTAGAAACCCAGTCGTCGTCATTTATCTATGCATTTGAAGTCAACAGACTGTCGACACTAGCAGTAGTAATGGCCAACTTTCTCCGCTGGTCGAGGTGAAAATACCTATTGGATAATGGAAATATATGTAAATATATTCAATACATAAGTAATAGGTATGATTGCGTGAATTCGCAAATCTTAATTTGATGTCACTGTATCTTAAAAGATTTATTTGTTTTTACACTATGCCCAAGCAATAAGAAGGGTGTTAAAAGTTTGACATGACTCCCGAACGGATTAACTAATTTTGAATAAGTTTCTTTGTTTGAAAGGTGAATTTTTTTCAGCTGTATTGGTGAAAATAGGTCCAAGATAGCAACCATCCCAAAATGGCAAAATGGCCAATAGAGTTACCCACAAGCTTAGAGTCCAATAACGTTAAACCTAATCGAAGGAACTAATTAACTATGTACGCTCTTAAGTGGTTTACTTCCGATGATCGTTTGTTTTGATTGATATCTATCCAAAGGCTACAATTACTACGAATATTACGTTATGTTATAAGAAAATTTAGGGACTAAAATATTTATTTTAGGGAGTTAAAATTCCCTAAGTCATAAAGTACTTTTTCATACATGATAGTTATTATATTTATTTACGACAATATACCAATTCCAACATCCGGAAATCGAATCCTAGTCCTTTCTTATCTTCAATCTGGTTCATTACCGTTGAAGTTATTCCATATGTACCTATCAAACTTAACACAAAACAATTTTACTGCCTGTTACAGTAAAATTTCATACTAATGTGTAGTACGATATTTTCTTAACATTTCCCGTCAAGTTACTCAAGTAATAAGTAGGTAGTTATGTAGTTTACAGCTTAGCCCAATCATTGTTTTACGCTTACTTGTGTGTAAGTGCAACTTTAACTAAAACTGGTCTAAATATCTTTTACTGTCACCTGTGAAAGGCTCTGAATAGCGAATGTCTTTAGGGTTGCCAGTTTAGTAGTAACATTGTATTACTATGCGTAGGTTTTGCAGAGTACAGTTTGTGGGACTGAGTATACGATTTTATAACCGTATCCCAAAGGAAGTGTTGGACTTGCCTCCACAAATGTTAAAAAAAAATGTCAAAAACTATTTAAGTAGAGGTTACTATGATGACTATTAACAACAAAGATTCTATAAGCAATCGGCTATTCTTCCTTCACACACGACAGGATGGCCAAGGTTGTAAAGCAATACAAATTGTATTTTTAACCGACGAGAAAAAACGGAGGAGTTTATATATATATATATATATATATATATATATATATATATATATATATATATATATATATATATATATATATATATATATATATATATATGTATGTATGTATGTATATATATATATATATATATATATATATATATATATATATATATTACAGAGTTGTCCGATTTTGATAATTCTTTTTTTATTAGAACCGAGTACCGAGAATTCCTTTCTTAGTAAACGAAATGAGTAACTATGGTCAATTTAAATTCATTCGAGTGTATAGTTTTAAAGATGAGTCAATAGGTCAATATTTGGCTTTTACGTACCTATAGATGTAAAAATATAGTTGAAAACCAATCAATTGTTGAGGTAGACGTAATAATAATAATATAAGTTAAAAAAAAACATGGTTTTTGATGTAGTTTATTCAATACACCTAATTGGGACGATTAATGATATCCGTTATGGCCTCCGGACTTCCGGTTTACAGTTTTTTCGAATATTATGTTACATAGAGTATGATCGTGACTCATAAACTCTTGACTTTATCCCGTCTAAGGCTTAACTCAAATAGGCGCAAAATCGAAGCGAAGCGAGCATCAATTTTTTTGTCTGTAGCATTTTCTTCTCTATTTATTATACGAGTAGTACCAAAGTTATATTATACGAGTACATATATGGGATCAAGCATTTTCTCGCGTTTTAGTTGAGAAACATGACGCTCCGCGACGCTTGGACTCTGCGCTGATGTGAGCTAGGCCTTACGCAGCTGTCTCCGTCAGTCATGGTAATCCTTAAAAATATTATAAATGCGAAAGTGAAATTGTTTTTATGTGCTACACTTTCACACTTTAGCCAACGAATCGTCATGAAATTGACATACACGTAATGTGGCGCAGTGGTATGTGGATTATCAGAGGTCCTAGGTTCGATTCCCGGCTGGACCGATTAAGATTTTCCAAATTGGTCTAGGTCTGGCTGGTGGGAGACTTCAGACAAAGATTTACAGCCAAGCGATTTAGCGTTTCGGTACGATATCGTGTAGAAACCGAAAGAATAGAATTAACCCGCTTTCATCTTAGATTGTATCACTTACAACCAGACGTGTTTGTAGGCAAGAGCTAACTTAAAATTAATAAAAAAATGAAAAAAATATAGAACAGAATGTAGAGAACTTTTTATCCAATTAAAAATACACAAGTAACCATAGACGCGGGCATATGCCAGTTTATTTTGCCAATTTAACCAGGTAATACCAATTTCTGCGTTTTAATTTAAATATTACAAATTATAGTTCTTTCAACCGACTTCAGAAAGGAGGAGGATTATACCTAAATTGATTGATATATTTTTATTTGGTTCCGTACCTAGAAAGGTAAAAACGGAACCCTTATAGGATCATTTTATTGTCCATTCGTCTATTGGTCTGTTAATATGTCGCAAATTTTCGAGACTCGCAAGGGAATCAAAACCTACAGGATGCTCTGAATTTGGCATAAAGCAATGTTTTATAACACATGAAAAGGAAAAATTCCAAAAACCTTACATTTTACCGAATCTTCGGTGCGTGAGTCCGACTCGCACTTTTCCGGTTTTTTTTTATGATTGTAAACCGATTACTCACACGCGGTTGAAACGATTTGGAAAATTCTTTTTATGTTTGAAACTACATAGTTTCCATTTAAATTTGGTCCTACGATCAAGGTATAAACTCGGATAGAACTTGATGAAATTAAGAAAAGTTTGTGTCATGATGATTATGAAAAAGCCACTCTTAATAATATAGATTCGCTTTATTTGAGTGCGTTATTTGTATTATTTGTTTACTTTGGTACTAGCCATATATTTCGTATAGCGAAAATAGCCTTTTTTCCTCCATTAAAGGAATAACTAGTGATATTGAGTCATTTATGTATTAACTACTTGGTTATCAATACCAGAAATAAGACAACTAAATGTGTGATAAAATATGTATGTATAGAAACGATAAAACAAAAGTAAAAAGCCATGTTTTTCATTTCTTTATCTGTTTGTCTGTTTACATTTGTATCGGAAAATACGAAATTGATTTTCATCTGGATTTCACAGGTATCTTGTATCAAAGCTTAGAGCAGCTAATCGGGTTAGTTTCATTGATAATAATAATGTATAGAAAAAATATATACGCAAGCGATATTTGCTCTACTTCCGACAACCCTACGAACATATTACTGTAGGGTCATTATAACAAGAAATCATAAATTAAATACAGGAAACTCACGTTCATATTCACGGGCAGCGCTTAGCCTGATATCATAGAAGAGTCTACCATAAAGACGTCACACCACAACTTTCTTCTAAGGAATTCCCAACTTCACAAATAAAAACACGGAACCAGTTCTGCCCTCCGGTCCTTGAAACTTGTTAATATTACACGTCCAAACACCACGATCGCCCGTCGCTGACTGAGTAAAGAGGTGCTAAAAATTATACCAACTTTCTCGTGCGGCCGCGTTAAGCCTGCTACGTAAAGAAAAAAGGCTTTTATTTTTGTTAAATATGCAAAAAGGATCCTACGTAACGGTAAATATGAATAAAATAATCGTTTATATGGTAATATGTAATATTCATAATAATTAATTAATTAAATACTTACTACTGAAACTTTGGCGCTGAAACGTAGAGCGTAGAGTTAGCACGTATTTTTTATATGCATTTATTTTTGGTAAATAAAGACTTCAACGCGCTTCGTTGTTACAGTCTATGGTAGGTAATATGAGTTTTATGATTATTTAATTAAAACCATATGATAACAGCTGTTATTTACTTTAACTTCACCACTTCGAAGGTTCAAAAAACTCACTTTCATTTTCAAAAGGCAAAATATTAATAAATGGTTCTTAGTAACAATTCTTTTTGTTGTGAAGATTGTTTTCTGAGTAGGCACCCTACTGTCTATCTGTAGAACGTTGTTCATATGAATGAATAGAAGAACTGATTTTGATGCGGTTTTTTAATGTCTGATTTTCGAGAGAAAGTTCTTAGCTATGTAAGATGAAGATATAGACCAATATACGAAGATATCAGCATTTACATCAGATAATCAATTGTGAAAGTCTAACACAAACTTTGTCATTCTAACTATATTATCGTGGACTTGTTAAATTTTTAATTCTTTAACAAAAAAATATTGGATGAAATGTTAAGTGGAGGGAAGTTAAGTAGTTGTTATACAAGGTTTCGTGTAGTAAGTAGGTAGCGAAGGTAGTGGTGCAGCGTGTCTAACGGACAAAGGGCTACGTGGGAGCGTCCACTCGTCAAGGACGGCGAGTTTTAACCCTCAAGCGAGGCCACTTCCAGTCGCTATCATTAAATAGATAAGTACAAAGTTACGCTATTAATTTGGTACTTTCCTTTGAAGCAACTTTTAAAGAACAGCGGATTTTTCATTATTTTTAACCGACTTCAAAAAAGGAGATTATCAATTTGACCAGTATGTATGTAATGTTGTTAGAATTGGCAACAACACTGTCTACACCAGCTTCTAAACACATGTTTGTAAGTGTATGTATGTTTGTCTATGTCTACGCATATCTCAAAGACTATAAGCCGGATTACAAAAAATATTTTTAGTGTACCTACTACAAATTAGGGAATAGTGCAATTTTATCAAAATCGGTACATCTAGAACGTACTTCGGGCACTACGATAATGTAAACCCGGAGCCGGAAAAACGGCTTTATGCAACCCTGTGCCTTAGAGAGTTAACATTTGTTAGTAATCGTTAATAACAAAAAAAGAACCGACTCAAAACGCACTAAAAAGTAAAAAATAACTGTGTCATGTGTGTGCTTTAATTTACTTAAGCATATATATGAAGTAGGCGCCAGGAAGTTTAAGGAACATTTATTTAACGTAGTAAACCAATTTGTGGGTTCTAGGTAATGTCCTTAAAGTAGAAACCTCGGCTGGCACCGACTCCCTAGATATGCTTAAGTAAATTAAAGCAACTAAATGACACAGTTATTTTTTACGTTTTAGTGCGTTTTGAGTCGGTTCTATTTTTTGTTAAAAATTTTTATTTCTTACTTTTTAGTGATTTATCGCCACGTGACGTACTCGTACTATACTGTCATAGTATATTATACGGCACTAGTAGCCAAAAAGCTACCGATACCGAGACAAAGACCGAAATCGCTGTAAGCGTGCCTTCAAAATTTGAAGAGTTCCTTCAATTTCCCCAGGATATCATCATCAGATCCTAACATGATGACAAAGGGATCACCTTGGAAGTATGCCCTTTCTAATAAAAAAAGAATTATCAAAATCGAACAACTCTGTAAAAAGTTATGCATGGTCATACATAAAAAAAAATATATATATATAAACGTGTCGAATTGAGAACCTCCTTCGTTTTTTTTCGTCGGTTAAAAAATCAAACATTATCACCCTAAGCCCACTAACACGCATAGAAGCAGCGTGGTGGCCTCCGTATACCCTCTCTTTATCTCTTATAAGAAGTAGGAAGCCTACGGCTCGGAAGGCAGAACACCCAACAAGAAACTCAATAGGTTTTCTTTAAAAATATTTGCTACAGTATTCATTCATTAATTATGCTAATATTTATTCATTAACCAGACTATATCATCTCGTGAAGTCTATCTAGAATTTATAATCTGTAGATTATAAACAAATGAAGTATCTTTCTTGCATGCTGTAGTATAGTGTATAGCTAGATATAAATTCTTGAAAGAGAATACAATCCCATCGACACAAAAAACAAACATTTTTGTGTATGTTTGAAATGGTTGCCGAGAACAATGGACGTTATAGGTATTATGGACTTTCGAATCATTGATGGATCATGGAACGGAATTCAATGAGATTGAATTAATACCTTACGAGGTATTATATCACATATTTTGTTGATTCAGTGGCTAGTTTGTTCTAAAGTCCCAGGTTCGTTATATGTGGCTCAAAAACTCTCGGAGAGTCCTGTTAGAGCGCGTCCACAAATTAAGTGACTCGTATAATTGGTGATTTTTCCGGAACGAATCTCACTAAATCTCAGGGATGGATTCTTGTCTTATTGAGCATTTCGAAATATTACGAAGGGTGGGTTGAGCAAAATCTCAATATAAGTCACCAGGTTTAATTAAAAAAATCGCTAAATTTACCTTACGTAGTTAATAGACGCCGCCAAAGTATATCTACCTAACATACTTAACAATTAAGGATTTATTTTAAAATTTTAAATTGGCGGTTGCTTATATTTTCTTTTTTCCTTTACGTTAAGTTAGCTCGCTCTCATCGTCACTTAATGCAGTTAAGGGCTAACGTGTAATGAAAAAAGAAAACTCCCAATTTTGTTGATGCCATTTATTAGATGATAATTCTACAAAGACGTTAAAATAATCATTAGTATGAAATAATTGAGTAGATAGATGTTAGTAGCATGTTACGATAAGATAATGGTATGCCCGCAAACCCGTACTGGAGCCGCGTGGTGAATCTAAACTCTATGTCGCTCTGTAGGCGACATCAATATTAAGCAAATAATATTGATGATAAACTAAACTCTGGAATATACAAGTTTAAATTAATTCGTATCAAAATAACAAAAGTCTTTTACTTCTCAAGCTGTTTCAAGGCGTTCAAAGATAATTGGGTAGATGACTAAATTAAAATGCTGGTGTTTTAAGTTTCTTAAATTTGATTTAATGAATAATAAAATTATGAAAAAACTAATTTAAGGATCAAATAATAAAGACGTTAAATCATTTTAAATATTATGAATTAGACAGACGGTCTCACAGTCGTGACGTCATACTTAAGTAGTAGCTCAGTACAAGTTTTCATTCTACGAGAAAGGGACCTACCCCCTACTCCAAAATTAAAACGCCAATAATAGATATCTTCATTTTCACCATATTTTATTATTTTTATTCTAGTCATACCATTATTAAGAAGGCGAACATTTGTGAATGTGTATGTTTGTTACTGCTCCACGACTAAACGGCTGGAGCGATTTTAATAAAATTTGGTACGGAGTTAGCCGACACCCTGGATTAACACATAGGCCGACGACCGAGTGGCGCAGTGGGTAGTGACTCTGCTTCTGTGCTCTAGGCTGTGGGTTCGATTTCCACATCTGGAAAATGTTTGTGTGATGAGCATGGATGTTTTCCAGTGTCTGGGTGTTTATCTATATACTATAAGTATGTATGTATAATATATATATAATTATTCATCAGTTATCATAGTACCCATAACACAAGCTACCTAAGCTTATTTTGGGGCTATGTAGGGATGTGTGTAATTGTCCTATAACATTTATTTATTTATTTATTTATTAGGCCACATTTTATCCCGAAATTTCCACGGGAATTAGAACTACGCGTGTAAAACTGCGGGCGTCCTCCGTAATAAAGTAATAAATATTTTCGAGTCATCTACCCTCTTTTAAACTAATTTCTTAATAATAATAATAATAAAAATTCTTTATTACACCAAAGGACATAAAACAATTGTATAATTAAGAAAAATAACATAGAACAAAAATAACAATAGTTATTGGTGTAACGGCGGCCTTATCACTAGATGTGATCTCTTCCAGGCAACCGTCATGCATAAGGAGAAACACGATTAAGAAGAGTGGTGGTTGGTGTACAATAACAGACACAGGCAATGCAATATGTACATAAAAATTACATACACAATAAGTTACATACTAATACATAAATAATAATAAATAGTAAACCACTAATAAATATTTATATAATATATATATATTATACTAGACATACTTAAACAATATCTACATAAATACGATTACATAAGTTAATTACATTTAAGATAATGGTTTTTAAGACGACGCTTAAACGTAAAGAGTGACTTTGAGTGCCGTATCTCCCTCGGAACGGCATTCCACAGTTTCACGGCTTTTACAGTGAACGATTCACTGTAGCGGTTTGACCTACTGGGTGGACATAACAACTTGTTATCGTTGCGGGATCGGTGGTTGAAAAAGTGGCTGGAACCAAGAAAACGGAACCTTTCTTTAAGGTAAGGAGGAGTGTGATGATGAAAGAGTATAGAATATAGAAGAGAAAGTATATGGAAATTTCGACGTTGAGTCATGGTGAGCCATTTGAGTTGGACACGAAATTGTGAAATGTGGTCAAATTTCCTCAAACCAAAAATAAATCGGATAATTAAATTTTGTAAGCGGTCAAGCTTGTTAAGCAGAATCTGTGGTAAATCACAGTAACAGGAATCCGCATAGTCAAGTATGGGAAAAAGAAGAGACTGAGCCAGAGAAATTTTAGTTTTGACAGGTAACAAGTTCTTCCATCTTTTCAACCTACCGATTACCGCAAAGATCTTTCGGCTAACAGCTGCAACTTGGGGTGTCCACGAAAAGCACTCATCCATAATGAGACCGAGATTTTTAACTGAGCTGTTAAGGTTTAACATAGTGCCATCAAATAATATAGGAGGAAGGGATAAAACATTAATTTTTGACAGTTGTTGACGCGATCCAAATAAAATAGCTTGCGACTTGCTGGCATTTACTGACAACCCATAGGACTTACTCCATGCACTGACAGAGCTGAGATTAGTGTTGAGGTTAGCTATGGCGTTGTCAAGCATGTCAGCGGGTGATGTCACATATATTTGCAAATCATCTGCATATAGGTGAAAGGAAAGAGAGAGGAAATCAGTAATTGAGTTAATAAAAATAGAAAAGAGTAAAGGAGACAGAACACCACCCTGGGGTACACCTGCATTTAATGTACACGGAGAGGATAGTTTTTCATCCATCCGAATACATTGTTTACGATCACATAGATATGAACGGAACCAACTGACGGCTTCGGGAGACATGTTTATTGATTTTAAGATTGCCAGAAGAACCTCGAAATCAACTGAATTGAAGGCATTCGAAAAATCTAGTAAAGTCACTAAACTAATACGTTGATTGTCCATCCCATATCTAATATCGTCACAAATTTTAATAAGTGCAGTGACCGTGCTATGCCCAGGGCGGAATCCCGATTGAGATGGGCTAAGAATATTAAATTTGGAGAGATATAAAGATAATTGCCTGTGCACAATACGTTCTAGTACTTTGGATAGAAAAGGAAGGATAGAGATAGGTCGATAGTGAGAGAAAGATGAAGGATTAGATAGTTTCGGAATTGGGACAACATACGCTGAACACCAGGCACTGGGGAAAGTATTAGTAGAAAGAGAGTGGTTAAAGATATGACAGAGAATAGCCAGAACGCCATCCAATGCTAAAAGGATCATCTTGCGACTCACCTGATCGCACCCTATAGCGTCCGATTTAATTGCCATAATGTTTCTCTTTAGCTCTTCAACCGTGACAGAGGCGAACTTAAACGGTAGTGAGTTAAGTTTGGGACGTAGGGAGAGGGTAGTTAATGTGTTAAGTTTGGTGATGTTATCTAATAAGGGAACCGTAGAAAAATGATTGTTTAGCGCTTTGATGTCAAGATTATTGATTAGTGATGTTCTACGCTCTCTTCCAATGCCCATAGCGTCTAAAAATCTCCAGACTTTCTTGTAATCGAGATGAAGTAATAATGCTTATAACTAAACCAAGTAGCCCAAAACCCATTCGAAATAAAAGAAAACAATAAATGTTCCGTTTATATAATATTGAATACGTTGCAATCGTATGCGTACAATGAAAGCTTTAACAGTACAGAGTACATGGATTATGGCTAAAGAACATTGGCATATATAAAAATGTAAAAGTATTATGAATTAGGGTTCAGCAGATTTTAAATATTTTTTTATTTTAGGTTGATAGGCAGGGATGAGCAAAATATATGCTAAAATTGAATTAAAATACAAATCACAAAATAATTAAATCCCATTTAAAATACGAAATATTTCTAAACCGTATATTTGAAATATAAAACACAACATTTTAATGTTTCTTATTTAAAATACAACAGTCCGGTGTTAACAGTTTCGTAAAAATAACAACCAAAAAACATATGTTATTTTTTTTAATCAAGTTGACGTTTTTATCAAATAATATCCATCCATACATATGCAGTGTTGCTAACATTAAAAATTGACATATTAAGTGGTTGCCATTTTGCTTATAAAAGCTATCGCGAGCGATTTAATATTTTTTTTTGCAAAACGCACCCATTCATATGATCCCTAAAATAGTCAGATGTATTTTAAAGCCACAAGTATTTAAACACTAACTATAAAATACCTCAACGTTAGGTATTCCAAATACCAATTACAAATAACATTTTTAATTACAAATACCGAATACGTATTTGTATTTTAATTACAATTAAAATACTGCCCAACCCTATAGATAGGTCATATTTGTTAACATCTGATTGTTAGTTTCACAGAGTCAAACACTATCTCTCGAAGCCTACCCTCGGCTCTTAACACAACATTCCCTTTCTTAAAAGGCTTGCCATTACAAAAAGGCTGACGATGATAATGGCCTTATTAAAATATTAACCAAATAATAATATTATTGTTATAAAAAAAAATATAATAAAAGAAAATATTGTATATTTGTATGGTGTATTTTACTAATAAGTGAAAACTGCTGAACCCTTAACATGTGTTGAATTGCTTTTCCGCTTAACGCTTGGTGACTTGCTGCCAGTCGTCGTCCGGATCGCGGGCTGAAATAAAAAAAATATTTTAACCTTTTTAATATCAAATACTTTCCCGTAAACAGCATTAAAATAGATTCAGCGAAACGCGTGATAATCGCAGACAAACATACATTTAAACATGACAATACGGCCGAGTGGCGCAGTGGGTAGTGACCCTGCCTCTGCGTCTTAGGCTGTGGGTTCGATTCCCACGTCTGGATAAATGTTTGTGTGATGAGCATGGATATTTTCCAGTGTCTGGGTGTTTATCTATATATTATAAGTATTTATGTATAATATATATAAAATATCCATCGGTTATCATAGTACCCATAACACAAGCTACCTACGAGTACTTTGGGGCTATATAGCGATGTGTGTGATTGGTCTATATTTATATTTAAACATACCTATACTCCTTTTTTTAAAGTCAGTAAAATAAAAATTCAATCAACTTCTTAATGCCTTACTATATACTTATTATACTGATTAATGATTTGCATACACTTTGTATCTCAAAAACTGCTGAACGAATTTCGATGAAACTAGCACAATAACTTTAAAGTATACCTGGTCCAAACTGATAGCAGTTTTTTTATGAATACTAAGAAATTATTAATGTAATATTAAGTGGGTGAAATGGGCAGAATTTTGTGTAAAATGTTCTTAGAAGTTAGTATAGTCAGGGCTTCCCATGTGGACGAAGTCACATGTATGAATTTAATTAGAAATTTATCTTACGTTTGTCTTCTCGACGTGGTGGAGGAGGACGACGATCGCGGTCGTCGCGGCGCGGTCCTTCGCGATCGTCGCGTCGTGGACCATCACGATCATCGCGTCGTGGACCGTCACGATCATCGCGTCGCGGCCCGTCGCGGTCGTCGCGTCGCGGTCCATCGCGGTCATCACGACG
Source organism: Mycalesis mineus (assembly GCA_034621355.1). Lineage (NCBI taxonomy): Eukaryota > Metazoa > Arthropoda > Insecta > Lepidoptera > Nymphalidae > Mycalesis > Mycalesis mineus. The sequence continues at coordinate 16,923,948 of CM067888.1, read as the reverse complement.
AGGCCCATCCCTGATGACGTAATATTATTTTATTCACATGCAATAAATAACTTAGATTAAAGAAAACATTTGTGCCGCTGTATTTAATATAATACTTTTTAATTGTTTTGTGTTTGATTTAAAGTAATAACGATAAAGCTCAATATTTCCACGCTACGAACTCAAAACCGAAAGGTCATGAGTTCGAAACCAGGCCATTGGATTTATGGTCGTACGCACTCATATTGCAGTCTATACTGTAACTAATTGAACATATTTAAAAATACATATACACGTTATATTTGTTCCTGTATACATGCAAACATTAATGAAATAAATATAGTAGATAGAAGTCGAAGCATATCGTACATTACATCAAGATAACATTTTTTTTCAATTATTGTTTGTCTGTCTGTCTATTTGTAGACTGGGTAATTTCGAAACTACAAAAAACATTAGTCCGACCGCGAGACACACTATTTGCATATCCCGATCAACCGGTGAACCAAGTATATTCACCGTTCCAAATAAAAAAAGGCGATTTATAATATTTTCAACTATTTTTTATTACATTTATGTTTAAAAATCTTGTTAGATTCGGCTTTCGAAGATTCTAAAATTCAGAGTTTTCTCACTCTTGTCCTTTTTCGAAACTTTTCGTGATGGCAACCCTAAATGAAATAAATATAGTAGATAGAAGGGTAGCCAAAGATAGAAGGTAGAGTTTAGAAAAGAAACGAATATCATTTTTGGTTCGCCATACGTTTATTATTTCGCAAAAAAAAACGCCGATCCATCGCAGCACTATATCCCACCACTAAACAGTCAATGGCGCTCGTTATACCTTTAACACTTTGCTCAATTTATCTCCCAGTCCAACCAAATCAGGTAGGATCCTGGAACATTTTGGCTGAGTATTAATGGAACTAAATTTCAGTTCTACAGCTAAAGGTCATTTCAGGTTATGAGATTCTGCTCTTGCATCTCAGATAAAAATTGGTTGTCTGTAAAGTGTTTCGACATAGTTGAACGTGACAACGTCTGAAGAAAATACTGATGGAATGGTAGCAATTCATTGGTTATTAAAATTTTAATTTCAGTATATTTTTATAAATATTAATTTAAATTAATAAAATAATTGATTTTGATTTTATAAATTTATATTTTAAACTTATAATAAATATATTAATTTTTAATTTAAAATTAATATATTTATAATTAATTTAATAGACGGATCCTGCCGAACGCAAAGGCCGATTGTGCTTCTTTGTCGCTCTTTCCGCGCTCTCGCTTGCACTTCAAGCCTTACATGAAACGCCTCAAAACGAGGTAACGTTGTATGAGTCATGTTTTTCGTGCGTGCAGCCGGCTCTATCGAATTATAAGACGTTTTCACGTCAAAATGTACATTATTTGTAATCACTAGGTGAAGTGATGACATCAAGCGGGTAACAGGGAGCCGCTGGATGCAGTTGGCTGAGACCGTGGGGGTTGGAAGTATAGTCTGATAATGATAACGATGATGACTCGTAACTACTCACCGGTCGTCCCTGCGCGGAGGGTCGCGATCGTCGCGTCGCGGCGGATAACGATCGCGATCACGGTCCCTGAAGCCGTCACGATCGCCGCGGTCGTCCCGCCTCGGCGGGTAGCGGTCGCGATCGTCGCGTCTGTCGTCGCGGCGGTCGTCGCGCGGCGGCTCCTTGCTGCGCCACGCCGCTGAGCGCTCCTGCAATGTTAAAGGGTGTTAATGTGTCTAGTAATAGTTTCACTTGTAAAAACGTGTGTAGTTTCCATGAATTATTTATTGTCGATTGCAGATATAAAGGATTATTATTTTTTTCAAATATCAGCAGTGTAAAAGCCAATGTATACTTTAAGTATTATAGATTTTGGATTTTCCTTGAGAAATAAATTTCTTTTTATTTTTAAACATTTCAAATTGAACAAAGGAAAGAATTATTCACATTTATACCTACCAATTAACATTTTTAATTATACAGCATACGTACTGTGGGCACGGGCGGCGGGTCGGCGGGGCCACGTCTCCAACTAGTCTCGGGTCCGCTCGAACGACCAACATAACGTGGCCTGTCCCTATCCCTGTCGAGATCGCGATTGCCAGACCTCCAGCCGCCTTCCTCCCTCGGCCGGTCGTCTCTTGGCCTATCGTCCCTGAAGCCGCGATCGTCTCTGAACCCACGATCATCTCTCGGGCCACGCTCGTCTCTTGGACCACGGTCGTCTCTTAGACTGCGCTCATCTCTCGGACCGCGGTCGTCTCTCAAGCCGCGATCGTCTCGCGGACCGCGGTCATCTCTAAAACCACGGTCATCTCTAGGGCCGTCTCTGGGACCGCGATCGTCTCTTGGACCACGGTCGTCTCTTGGGCCTCGCTCATCTCTTGGACCACGCTCGTCTCTTGGACCGCGGTCATCTCTCGGACCACGGTCATCTCTAGGATCGCGCTCGTCTCTAAGAGGACGCTCATCGCGCGGTCTGTAAAAAAATGCATACATTATATTTTAATATTTAATTAAATAATGTGGGTTTGTTAATATGTTAATTTCCTTAAAAATACATTTTCAAAATATTTCACCCCTTGTCAACTTTTTATGGGTAAGAGTTCTTAAAACTCCTGTTTCACGTTTTTATTCAACACATTTACATATTTTATCAATGATATTTGGAAAAAGTCCGCAATTTTATTTTTTATTGAATGCGAATACGAATGTCAAAAAATATGCATATATAGTGATGTGACGACCACTAATACATAGTGCACGCCTTAGAACACTTGTCTATAAACAAATTTAGACGGAAGGTGAAAAATGCAACACAATATAAACCTAATATATAAAATTATGTTTATGTTATTTTACAAAATCTTCTTCCAAAAATCTTGAATATATTAATAATTTTTACGAAATTGAATTCGTTATCAACTAGTTAATTTAAAAAGATAGGAGTAAAATGATTTATTTATTTTTACCATCATTTTTAATTTTATTTTTTTGTTTACAACATACAAAAATACATACAATACTTAATTTTCCGCTTTAGTATAGTTATTTGTTACTACCTAGTAATTTACATATTGCACTCCAGTGGGTACTGATCAATCGTCATTTAATTGTTATCCCCGCCAGGCGATCGTCACAGAAACAGCGGCGGAGACCGTGGGCGGTCCTCTCCTAAGGCAAAACAACGTTTGCTGGGATCGAATATAAGTAAATTATAAAAATACAATTTTTAAGATTTTCACAGACATTCACTCAGCGGGCAGTGGGAAGAACAATACTCGAATACTCGGAGTATCTCTACGTGATGGAATCAGAAATGAAGAGATCCACAGAAGAACCAAATTAACCGACATAGCTCAGTGAGTCGCAGAACTGATGTGTATGACTGGAGTACGTAGTTCGAAGAGCTGAAACACGTTAGCGGTCTGATGTTAAAGTAAAAATTCTTCTCTTTGCATTTAATCAGCTGCCCACTGACAGGAGGGTACTCACCGGAGCGCCAGGGCTCCTTCTTCTCGGGCTCCTTGGCGGGCGGCTTGTCGTCCTTGCCGCGGCGCCAGCTGCTCGTGGCGGACGCCTTCTGTTCCTCCATGCGCCGCGCCGTCTCCGCCTCCAACGCGCGCGCCTTCGCCTCCGCGCGGGCCAACATCTCCGCGTGTTCCCTTTAAGACATTATTTTATAATAATTATAAAAAATTGACAATCAAAATCGTTTATTTCAAGTAGGCTTAGTTTACTAGAACTTTTGAAATAACAAGTATATTTGTAGTCACTCTATCACCGGCTCGGAAGCCAGGTCCTACTGTAAAGAGTGAGAGCAAGAAACTCAACAGTTGCTTTTTTTATTGTTCATTTTTACAATATTAATTATATTTTATATGTTTACTTTTTTTTATCGACTACAAGTTGGCCCTTGACTGCTATCACACTTGATGTTAAGTGATGAAGCAGTCTAAGATGGAAGCGGGCTAACTTGTTAGAAGTGGGATGAAAATCCACACCTCTCCATCCTTTTGGTTTCTACACATCGTACCGGAACGCTTAATCGCTTGGTGATACATCTTTGTCGGTAGGGTGGTAACTAGCCAAGGCGAAAGCCCCTCACCAGCCAGACAAAAAAATCTACCCCGCCGGGAATCGGACCCAGGACCTCCGACTTATAAATCCACCGCGCATACCACTGCGCCACGGAGGTCGTCAAAAACTTTACTTTTATTAAATGAGCTTCGAGCTAGCTAAACACTATGTGGAATATTTACCAACAAACAATTTAAAAATGAATGTAGAACACAAATATAGTCCTAACCATGTAAATTTTTAATTTAATAAAAGGGCGTTGTACCCTCGAAAGTAAAGGAGTAGAAACTATTATCTATCTCTCTCTCTCTTTTACCTATATATTGGCAATATTAATTTCTGAAACTTACTGTTTGGAAGTGTGACTCACACTGTGGATTGCAAACCCATAAGTAAGAGATCCATAGATAGTAGGTTTGCCTGCTCCTTTACTTTTAGCAACTTTCGAGGGTTCAACGCCCTGGTTTGATGATTTTATGGAAAATGAAAATTCTTCTCAAAAACAAATATAGGATGTTCACTTAGAACTTTGACCACCTCCGTGGCACAGTGGTATGCGCGGTGGATTTATAAGACAGAGGTCCTGGGTTCGATTCCTGGCAGGGCAGATTGAGATTTTTCTTAATTTGTCTTGGTCTGGCTGGTGGGAGGCTTTCGCCGTGGCTAGTTACCACCCTACCGACAAAGACGTACCGCCAAGCGATTTAGCGTTCCGGTACGATGTCGTGTAGAAACCGAAAGGAGTATGGATTTTCATCCTACTCCTAACAAGTTAGCCCGCTTCCATCTTAGATTGCATCATCACTTTACATCAGGTGTGATAGCAGTCAAGGGTCAACTTGTAGTTGATAAAAAAAAAAAAAACTTCATGGCGAAGTGCGGGAAAGCCCGGAAAGAAGAAGAAATATTATTATAAAAATAAAAACCTGACTGCTTAGAAGTAATGAAATGAAAAGATAAAAACAAGTATCGTTCTATCTATATAAAATTTTATATACTTTATGGTGCTGAAGGCGGGTACGAACACGAACACATACATACATATATACCCACATACATACATACATACACTTGAAAAACATTACCCTCCTTCTGACGCAGTCGGGTAAAAAGTAGGATGTTTTTTCGGAAAAAATATCCTACTTTTTAAACGACTTCTTCTATGATGGTTATTGTTATGTTGGGTTCTTTACAAAAGCATAGAGATTGATGGGAATGCTAAACCATGTTCATAAAATTTGAAATGGTGTGTTCAGTCACTAAGCATTGAATTCCCTTTCTCACTATCCTTTGCTGTACACTTGAGTAGACTTTTCATAACAGACAAACGCTCATCAAAGTCACTCAGATAAGGAAATAGGGTACAACCACTCTTTGCATCCAAGGGGTACAAAAAAAAATAATTTCAGACAGACGTCCAGTTTAAAATTGACTGTCGCGAACAAAGCTACGTACAATAATTATTATAAAACCTAACAATCAATACCAATATTTATCCTGATAAGAGGAAAGAGGATTATGGCAACTCACTTCTTGTCCCTTTCCTTTCGTTCTTGTAGTGCCTGAAGTTCTTCCTGATGCTTCCTCTCTTTCTCTAGTTTCTCTTGTTCCTCCGCGATCCTTCTCGCCTCTTCTGCAGCCTCCTCTTCTATGCGGCGTTTCTCTGCCAGCCACTGCATAATCACCAATAATATTATGTTGAGTCAAACTATTGTTCTATCAATATAATTTCTTAAACCAATTCAAGTCACATACACACGCATAATGACCGGTCTACTTTTACCCAGGTCTACGAAACATTTTATGTACAGATGGCCCAGCCTCCTTACTGGTTACTGTGCACGGCCATGCGCATCAGAGACAAGTAGAAGGGGACGGACAGACCTCTTGGCGCCTCTTCTCGATGCGCTGCTGGCGGCGCTGCGCGAGGCGCGCCTCTCGCTCGGCGGTCAGCTTGGCGTGGAAGGCGGCCAGGCGCTGGTGGTAGGCCGCGCCGCGCTCCGAGCTGAGGCGGCTCATGAACTGGTCGCGGTGCACGGCCATGCGCATCAGAGACAAGTAGAAGGGGACGGACAGACCTCTTGGCGCCTCTTCTCGATGCGCTGCTGGCGGCGCTGCGCGAGGCGCGCCTCTCGCTCGGCGGTCAGCTTGGCGTGGAAGGCGGCCAGGCGCTGGTGGTAGGCCGCGCCGCGCTCCGAGCTGAGGCGGCTCATGAACTGGTCGCGGTGCACGGCCATGCGCATCAGAGACAAGTAGAAGGGGACGGACAGACCTCTTGGCGCCTCTTCTCGATGCGCTGCTGGCGGCGCTGCGCGAGGCGCGCCTCTCGCTCGGCGGTCAGCTTGGCGTGGAAGGCGGCCAGGCGCTGGTGGTAGGCCGCGCCGCGCTCCGAGCTGAGGCGGCTCATGAACTGGTCGCGGTGCACGGCCATGCGCATCAGAGACAAGTAGAAGGGGACGGACAGACCTCTTGGCGCCTCTTCTCGATGCGCTGCTGGCAGCGCTGCGCGAGGCGCGCCTCTCGCTCGGCGGTCAGCTTGGCGTGGAAGGCGGCCAGGCGCTGGTGGTAGGCCGCGCCGCGCTCCGAGCTGAGGCGGCTCATGAACTGGTCGCGGTGCACGGCCATGCGCATCAGAGACAAGTAGAAGGGGACGGACAGACCTCTTGGCGCCTCTTCTCGATGCGCTGCTGGCGGCGCTGCGCGAGGCGCGCCTCTCGCTCGGCGGTCAGCTTGGCGTGGAAGGCGGCCAGGCGCTGGTGGTAGGCCGCGCCGCGCTCCGAGCTGAGGCGGCTCATGAACTGGTCGCGGTGCACGGCCATGCGCATCAGAGACAAGTAGAAGGGGACGGACAGACCTCTTGGCGCCTCTTCTCGATGCGCTGCTGGCGGCGCTGCGCGAGGCGCGCCTCTCGCTCGGCGGTCAGCTTGGCGTGGAAGGCGGCCAGGCGCTGGTGGTAGGCCGCGCCGCGCTCCGAGCTGAGGCGGCTCATGAACTGGTCGCGGTGCACGGCCATGCGCATCAGAGACAAGTAGAAGGGGACGGACAGACCTCTTGGCGCCTCTTCTCGATGCGCTGCTGGCAGCGCTGCGCGAGGCGCGCCTCTCGCTCGGCGGTCAGCTTGGCGTGGAAGGCGGCCAGGCGCTGGTGGTAGGCCGCGCCGCGCTCCGAGCTGAGGCGGCTCATGAACTGGTCGCGGTGCACGGCCATGCGCATCAGAGACAAGTAGAAGGGGACGGACAGACCTCTTGGCGCCTCTTCTCGATGCGCTGCTGGCGGCGCTGCGCGAGGCGCGCCTCTCGCTCGGCGGTCAGCTTGGCGTGGAAGGCGGCCAGGCGCTGGTGGTAGGCCGCGCCGCGCTCCGAGCTGAGGCGGCTCATGAACTGGTCGCGGTGCACGGCCATGCGCATCAGAGACAAGTAGAAGGGGACGGACAGACCTCTTGGCGCCTCTTCTCGATGCGCTGCTGGCGGCGCTGCGCGAGGCGCGCCTCTCGCTCGGCGGTCAGCTTGGCGTGGAAGGCGGCCAGGCGCTGGTGGTAGGCCGCGCCGCGCTCCGAGCTGAGGCGGCTCATGAACTGGTCGCGGTGCACGGCCATGCGGTTCAGGCGCGCCGCCGTCGCCACGTCGCGGGTACGTGCCTCTGTAGCAAAGTACATTGATTTCAGACATTTCTCGTAAACAATCACTTAGCCAGGCCAGGTGAAGTCGCGCACGGCGTCACGGGCGTTCTACTTACAACAGCCACCAGAATAGCAGATGACCAGACTGAATGGAAGGACATTATAAAGACTGTTACAAGAAGAAAGAAAGAAGAAGAAAGCTTAACCAAGAATAATAAATAAATAGCTTAAAAGTATGTGGGGGAAAAAAGGAGATCACATTTATTTAAAATAAAAAGGGCTCACTTTGTTTTCTTTAAACCAAGCCTGAAGTAACTAATATAATTACACAACTGTCTTGTCGTATTCTTCGGTTGGACTGTGGGTAAACTCACTTTGTTGATGTAACTACAATGTGACATACTTAATACCATATACTTCAACATTTATACTTACGTAGTTTGTTTCTTAGCACAGTTGTGTAAACAAACATATAGTATTAAACAAATGTATGTTTTACGCAACAATTAATTTAACAACTATAAATATTACCAATAAAATTAAACACATCTGTTTACCTTAAAATTCGTAATGCATATTGTACTATAATGTATCCATGTAAATTATAAATAAATATCGGTTTATTTTTTAAAAAAACATACCTATCTTTTATAAATAACTGATTATTTGTAAAACATTAGCAAAGAGTTCAAAACGCGTGTGCTCGGTTCTGTTTCCCAGTGCCTCCCCGTTCCCATGTTAGCCCCTTTCTAAATAGCGCCAACATGCCGAAGATGGAGGCGCGGAGGAAACTACACTTAGCCACTATGCTCTTTGATGTAGTGTCCACAGGCAAACCACTTTATCTCTACTCTCGAATAAAATGGGCCAGTGAAGATAGCAGATTTAGACCTAGAGCAGCACTTCGTATCTCGTGGCCGTCTCATAGATCTGCTTCATTTAAGGGGACTTTTAAATACGCAGCCTGCAAAATTTGGAACGATTTACCTCCACCAGTTCGACTAGCTAAATCTTTATATACTTTCAAAAAATTAATTAAGCAACATTTTTTGGAGAGTCAGAAATTGTGATCTAATATTTTGCAGGACAACCCTTATTTTATTATTACTATTTTCCCCCTTTTTATTTTCATTCCATTTTTTTTAAATGTTTTAAGTTAAATGTATAGATAAATATTATTAAATATTATTTGTTTAAGTAATTCATGTAATTAAATATAGCGAAAACGATAGGCAAACGCGTAGGTACCCGATCAGCCCGTGAGTTCACTCTGGGGTCATGCCTGAAAATCAGCGCTACAGCCCATACCTGTATAGCTGTAGCATCGTGCTGAGGCAGCGCCCCGTTCAGCCAAAATATCTTAGTACTTCATCAGTAGGTAGTTGGATTTTTGGTGCCAGGTTTTCGATAAATGTCCCTATGTCTCCTCTTAGGTTTTTGGAAAACCGTGGTACCAAATTTTGATTAAATGCAGATAATTTAAAATATGTAAATTTGTATGATTCTTATTTTGTATTTTTTTTTGGCTGAATAAACGTTATTTCATTTCATTTCATTCCATTTCATTTCAAAGGTTTAATGTACTGTCGCTGAAACGCCTGCTTTTAAATTGTTTTTCATTTAATGTTAAATCTACAACCGCGTAATTGTTCTCATGGAAATTTTCGAATAAAACGTCGCCTGTGTTAGTCTAGGGTCTAGGGTGTCAGCTAACTACATGCCAAATTTTTTTCAAATCGCTCCAGCCATGAAGCGAAGAAGTAACAGACATTCACACTTTATAATAGTACATTTTAACCGAGTGTTAGTCATACTTTCAGCACTTAAGGTTCTCCTTAAAGAGAAGAGAAAAAGATTAAGAAAAAACCTAGATTGATGGACAATGATCCCTTTTATCTTTCCAAAAAGCAATAAGGAAGATTTTTTTATAAGAATATTGCACTAATACTATTTATCCTTATGTATTATAAAACAAAGTTCCCCACCGCGTGTGTCTTTGTGTTCGCGATAAACTCAAAGACTGTCACGCGGTTTCGCCAATCGATAGACTTGCTCTTAAACAAGGTTTTAGTATATCATTTGTTAAGGTTATAAGTGTATTAGATGAAGAAGAATATGTCGATAATTGTTGGAAAATTCGGAGAAAGGAGATGGTCCATTTCAGCTTCACTCTTGTACCACATACCATTAAAATGGAAAAAATACAAGGATTTTATCAAAAATAAAATAAGTGAACGAAACGAACTATATAATAAAACGTTGGTTAAAAATGAAATTCCTAGTTTTTGAGGTATTAAAAGGCGTCTTTCTAATATGAAGTCTGTAGGTGATAAAGATGCGGTGACATTTATTTGTCAAACTCAAAATATGTCATTTCTGACAAGTCTTTTCTTCCGTGTTCTGGGCTTTGTTTTTAGCTATAACACATTTTAGATATATCAATATTTCAATCTGATTATTCAGTAATCCGTTAGGTACCTATACCTAACCAGTAACCATCAAATCAAATGGACCATACGTCAATAAACACTGACAGCAAAAGTCAAAACACCATTAATCCGCCGCCTGGAGAATGTCTACCATAGATAATATAACTTATCTAAGATCCGCCATGATTATAAGTAGTGTTGCATTGTTTTGGAGAGAATAAACAATATTTCGCCTTGTATGAATTAGTTTTATAAGTTTCGTAAAGTAGTTTATTTCCAAATTTGATTTATTGTAAAGTTTGTTAAGTTCTAAACTAGATGGCGCTAGTATCATATTACCTTGCGCTATTGTTTGTATATATGCGATTTGCTATATGTGATTGTATTTATTGTAAATTCAGTTCAAAATAAACCTACGGTTTCGGTTCGTGTTTGTTTTAATTATCTTAGCAGTGCAAGTGAGAGCGTCGTGGTAGGGTGCCCTGGTGCGGGGTACACAATTGGTCCTTCGAGCCGGATTTAGGCCGAGACTCTGTTTTTTGAGCACCACTCAGTGTGACGTTAGGTAGTGAATGTGTGTGTGACAGTGACAAGTGAAGTGCCCATAATATTGGATTGCCATTGGATGGGTATGAAGTGTGATAAGGTAGAATTTGGACTTTGTTATTTTACAAGTTAGCTGTCAAAGACTTAGTAAAATTTCGATTCAGCTGTCAAAGACTTAGTAAATTTAAAGTTAAATGTCAAAGACTTGGTGCATTTTCAGTGAAATTTGGGACATAGAATAATTTCAGTACTTTTAAAGACTTAGAAAAATATTAGTGAATTTTAACTTAGTTTCTTTTGTGATTTAAAAGGACTTAGAAAAATATCAGTGAATTTTAACTTAGTTTCTTTTGTGACTTAAAAAGACTTAGAAATATTTTCAAGATATGAACTTAGTATAAATGTGATGATTTTAAACATAGACAATTTTTACAATATTTGAAACTTAGAAAATTTTAATGACAAAAAGACTTTGAAATTTTTTGCATATTTTGGACTTAATGCAGTCAGTGTTAACTTAGAACATTTGTCTAATAATTTATTTGAAACTTTAAATTATTTTGTGAAGTTACTACGATGGAAGATTTAATTATTTTGCAAGATAACAATTTTTCTACTATTACTAAAACATTAATAAATTTCAAAAAGACACCTAAGTCAAGATTAACAGTGAACTATATAAAAATTAGACTTGAGAATTTGGAAAAATATTGGGAAACGTTTCAAGCGACACATAATGAAATCTTAAAGATTGCAAATTTAGAACAAAGAAAACGACATGAATATTTTGAAAACGACCTTTTTTCTAAATGTGAAGATGAATACATTATGGTTAAATGTGAATTAACAGATACATTAGATAAGTTGCAACCATCCGTACAACAATCTCAGAAGTTGCTTAGTGAACATCGTAGTCAGGAAGTGAAGTTGCAAAAGATATCTATACCACAGTTTAGTGGTGATTATAATAATTGGAATTCCTTTCAAGATTTGTTCACTTCACTTATACATTCAAATACATCCTTGAGCAATACACAGAAAATTCATTATTTAAAAACCAGTGTACGCGGAGAAGCAGAACAACTTCTAAAACATATACCGGTATCTGAAAAGAATTACGAAGTCGCTTGGGAAATATTAAAGGAAAGATATAACAATAGAAGAGTTATCGTGAATACTATATTTAACAGATTATTAATGCAAAAGAAACTTACCAATGCAAGCGCAAAGGGGATTAAAGATTTGTTAGATACCACAACTGAATGCCTCAGCAACTTGAAAAACAATGATATAAACATAGAAAACTGGGATCCAATATTAATACACATTATGGTAAATAAATTAGATCAAGAGTCACACAAAGAGTGGGAAGAAGAGTTGAGAACCTTACCAGTACAAGAACTTCCAACATGGAAGAAATTCCAAGACTTCCTTGGAGGAAAGTTTAGAGTCTTAGAGATGATACAAACACATCCAAGAGACAGGCCTAATATAAAAACCAAAGCTTTTCATACTTCTGCACCAGAAACAAGTTCTTCCGGATTTACTTGTGTTTATTGCAAAGGAGATCATGTAATACACAAATGCCAACAATTTACAAAGATAGATGTATCAAAGAGATCAGAATTTGTGAAGAACGAGAGATTATGTTTTAACTGCTTATGGCCAGGTCATAGTGTTAGTTTCTGTAAAAAGAATACATCCTGCCATAAGTGTAGAAGGAGACATCACACCCTACTACATGAGTCGAAACCTAAGCATATAGAGAACTCACCTAGAGAATCAGATGAAAACAAAACTACCAGTACTCCAAATATTTTAGCCCATGTATCCACCCGAAGTAATACAACACTGTTGGCTACAGCCCTGATTAACATTAGTACAAGTAGAGGAGAGCAAACTGTCAGGGCTCTGGTGGATCCATGTTCTCAAGAGTCTTTTATATCAGAATCTACAGTGCAAAGACTACAATTGAGAAAAAGAGAAATAGAAGGAGAAGTTACTGGAGTAGGCAAAATGTCTACTCCACTAAGGCATGCGGTGGAGCTAGAAATCAAATCATGTTTAAACAACAAATTTAAATTGAGATGTACCGCATTTGTAATAAAGCAAGTAACTGAAATAATGCCAGCTACAAAAATCGACAGTCAACAATGGGTTCATTTTACGGGTCTAAGACTCGCTGATCCTGATTTTGATACGCCAGGACCCATTGATGTACTACTCGGAGTTAACATTTATACAGAGATTTTGATGACCGGCATTATCAAAGACAAATCAGGAGTGCCAAGCGCAATTGCACAACAGACACAACTTGGATGGATAATTTCTGGAGGAGCACAATCAGAATTATCTATGAGTAGAGGAGTCGTCAGCATGCATTTAAGAGTTTGCAATTTAGATCACATGCTGCAACGATTCTGGGAAACAGAAACATTGGAGACTAACAACGCTCTCACGTCAAGTGAAGTGAGAGCAGAGGAGATTTACAACAAGACAGTGACGAGACAGGAGGATGGAAGATACGTTGTTGGTCTACCATTTCGCACAGACAATCCAAGTTTGCCAGAAGATTCGAGAGTTATCGCGCTAAAGAGATTCAAAAGTTTAGAGAAGAGATTAGACAACAATAAAATTTGAGAGAAGAGTACAACAAGGTGTTTCAAGAATATTTAGTACTAAATCATATGGAACCTGTAACTAAAGATCAAATAGTTAATAAATCAGTCTATCTTCCTCATCACGCGGTGATAAGAGAAGATAAAGAAACTAGCAAAGTCAGAATTGTGTTCGATGCTTCTTGTAGAGGAAGTAATGGAACTTCGCTACAAAAAGAATTAAGAAATATAATTTTGCGATGGAGAACACACAAAATTTGTTTTGTTGCGGATATTATTAAAATGTACCGCCAAATTAGAGTTCGTCCTGAAGACTGCGAATATCAAAGAATCTTATATAGATTTAACCCTAAGGATGAAGTGCAAGATTATAGATTACTTACCGTTACATTTGGTACAGCATGCGCCCCATATCTGGCAATGAAAACCTTAAAACAAGTAGTACAAGATGAAGCCAAGGATGATAAATTTCAGTTAGCCAAGCAGATTGTTTTAAGAGATTTCTATATGGATGATGTTTTATCGGGAAGTGATGATGTTGCAATGGCTATTGAAATGAAGAACCAACTTACGGAATTATTAAAACTAGGAGGTTTTGAATTACAAAAATGGTCTTCGAATAGTGAATCATTTCCCCAAACTGTTGAGCCTGAAAAACAGGCGAAGTTACAAGAATTAGACATGAACCGAAAGGAGAGCATAAAAACCTTAGGAATAATTTGGAAGATAAAAGATGATAATTTAAAAATAGCACAAAAGAATTATTTTACTGAAAATTTAACTAAGAGAATGGTTTTAAAACATATAGCTTCCTTGTACGACCCAATGGGCTGGCTTGCACCTGCAGTAATGACAGCTAAGATTTTCATGCAAAGGCTATGGTTGATAAAATTGGACTGGGACGAAGAATTACCTGATGAATTAAAAGATGAATGGAATATTTACCAAAATAATTTACCAGCTTTATCAGATATCAAAATAGACAGATGGGTTGGTTACTCCAGCAATTGTACAATGGAACTACATGGGTTTTCAGATGCATCCATGGCTGGATATGCCGCAGTTATCTACTTGCGAGTCTTAAATTCAGAAGCAACACCCATAAAGGTCTCACTATTAACAGCGAAGACTAAAGTCGCACCTGTCAAAGCTTTATCATTACCACGATTAGAGTTATGCGGCGCGGTATTGCTTGCTAAACTAACAAAGCACGTCATGGAAACACTCAAAGTAGATTTAAACCGCACATATGCTTGGATAGACTCCAAAATTGTCCTCGCATGGATTCATGGTAATCCGAACAGATGGGTTCCTTTTGTGAAAAATAGAGTTATTAACCTACGAAAAGATCTTGATACCAACTGGGCGTACGTTAATACAAAGGAGAATCCTGCAGATCCAGCTTCTAGAGGCCTATGCCCAAGTAAACTTAAAACATACGAGTTGTGGTGGCGTGGACCGCAATTCCTCTACGAAGATGGTTGTAATGTACCAAAGGAAGACATGACAATACCTGAAACAGATGAAGAAAAATGTATTAATACTAAATGTGCTATGACTAATTTAATTACAGAGATAGAATCAAAACTTACCCTGTTAAAGAAGTTCTCATCGTTAGAAAAATTAATAAACGTAGTTGCATATTGTCGAAGATGGAAAACCCTGAAAAGAAAAGTAAAATTGCCTAAACATATAACAAGCATAGAGAAAGAAGAAGCACTTACCATTTGTTTGAAGATCGCACAGGAGATAGAATTTCCTGAAGAAGTAGAAAACCTGAAAATGAGAAAAGCAATAAGTAAAAACAGCAGATTACTTTCATTAAACCCATACCTTGATGAAGATGGAATCGTAAGAGTAGGAGGTAGATTAAGGCATGCAAACATAGAATTTAATAGAAAACATCCCATTATACTTACCAAAGATAATGTACTATTACCATTACTATTACGCGAAGCACATCTGCAAACTTTGCATGGTGGTCCTCAGTTGATGACTACGTACCTAAAAGGTAAATACTGGATAATCAAAGGAGGTCAAAGCGTTAAAAGATACTACAAACAATGTAAGTTGTGTGCAAGATATAATGCCACTACAGGTACACAAATGATGGGAGACTTACCAGAAGTTCGAGTTAATCCATCACGTTTATTCTCCATAAGTGGTGTTGATTTCGCAGGGCCAATCACAGCTAGAATGAGTAAAGGTCGTGGAGCTAAGACATATAAATCATATATTTGTCTATTCATTTGCATGGCAACTAAGGCCATTCACCTGGAACTCGTCAGCGACATGACAACAGAAGCATTCATTGCAGCTTACAAAAGATTTGTGAGTAGAAGGGGTCATTGCAAAGAATTATGGAGTGACCATGGAACGACGTTTGTCGCTTCAGAGAAAGCATTGCTAGAAATGTGGAAAGCGGGAAGAAATGAGCTTCCTACAGATTTACAACACTTTTTAGATAGAAAAAAAACCAAATGGAAATACATACCTCCAGGCGCTCCGAATTTTGGTGGTTTGTGGGAAGCCGGGGTAAAATCGACAAAATATCATCTGAAACGAATTTTAAAAAATTCTTCTTTGACGTTCGAAGAATTATACACAGTGCTTACCCAGATAGAAGCTTGCTTAAACTCACGCCCACTTACAGCGTTAGGAGAAGATCTAGATTACCTGACACCTGGACATTTTTTGGTTGGAGAACCGATGATCACAATACCAGATAAAAGCTATGCAGATATAAATATTAACCGTTTGACAAGATGGCAATTGACACAGAGAATGTTAAGAGATTTTTGGAATCATTGGCAATCGGAATATTTATCCAGACTACAACAGCGCCCTAAGTGGTTGAAAGCTAAGAATGAAATAGATGTTGGAGATTTAGTTTTAATTAAAGATTCACGGCTGCCACCAGGAGAATGGCAGTTAGGCCGCGTAGTGAAAAAATATCCTGGAAAAGATGGACTTGCCCGCATGTACGATGTGCGTACAAGCACCGGAGTCAAACAAAGAGCGATTACGAAACTTTGTCATTTGCCTGATTAAAGCAAGGACTTGACTGTCCTTGGCGGTGGAGGATGTATGAATTAGTTTTATAAGTTTCGTAAAGTAGTTTATTTCCAAATTTGATTTATTGTAAAGTTTGTTAAGTTCTAAACTAGATGGCGCTAGTATCATATTACCTTGCGCTATTGTTTGTATATATGCGATTTGCTATATGTGATTGTATTTATTGTAAATTCAGTTCAAAATAAACCTACGGTTTCGGTTCGTGTTTGTTTTAATTATCTTAGCAGTGCAAGTGAGAGCGTCGTGGTAGGGTGCCCTGGTGCGGGGTACACACGCCTAAATAAAATTGAATTCAGAGATTTGGCTAATCAAAACTAAATTACTAATACATTTAGTTTTTTTCAACTTATGTACAGAAAGTGAGTTTGTGCTCCATACAATTTTGGACCATCTCCTTTAAAGTTTCACAGCCCCGAGGGGTCCCCTGGCAACCGTCAGGCAAATAATGACAGCTGTCATTATAGCTCCGTCGCTACCCGGGTAGCCGCGGGCCTCAAAGAAGGTTTGAATGTCAGGCCCACAGGGGTTAAGCAGCCTGGAAGTTTTCATCGAAAATGCTGCTTTATCTATTTGAGATAAAAAGTCTGCAATGACATCATCCATATTTTATATCTATTTTTGAGGATAAGTTGCTGTAGAGTTACGAATATTTTTTTTAGTATTTATGGAGGGTAAAAGTCGCGGTCGTCTGTTAGTCATAAATTAAATTTAAAGATTAGTCTGGATTAAGTATAAATTGTTTTATTTTATTTATTTTTTTTATTTATTTTGTACCAAAAAATTTTATGTTACAAATTACACGAAAGAAACAAAATTAAATTGGACAAGGAAACACTTATCTGTCTAAGAGATCTCTACCAGTGACCCTTAGCAGTGGGAGAAGATTATAGAAAGACGAATAGGTACAAGAAATAAAAGAAGGAAACCTTATTACTAACTCTATACTACTAATAAAATAATTAATACATAAATACTAATTTGGTAAAATAAATATAAGTATTAAATATATATACAAATACTATATATATAAATAAAATACTATATATAAATAATATAAATAAAATAAAAAAATATTTATGATTGTAATGAAAGGTAATATTTATGAAGACCATTTTTAAAACTAATGACAGAAGGGTTATTTTCAAAAATGTTGTCTGGGAGCTAGTTCCATAGGTGCACTGCCATCACCGAAAATGATTTAGCATAAGAGATAGTGTTATATGGAGGCACAGATAGGGAATTTAAATGGACACACGAACGCACTGGTCTCAGGCGACGCGGAGCTTCCTGAAAGCGCTCGCGGAGGTAAAAAGGAGAATGGGTATTTAAAATTTTAAAAAGTGTCGTGAGTATATGAATATTCCGGCGATAACGAATTGGTCTTTTAAATTTTAAATTGGAATTTTATCTATGGTCATTAGGACTAAAAGTTAATTAATGAACCTTCTTTCAATTGTGCAGTAAGCAAAAGAGAATACAAAGAATCTCACCAATAAGCTGTTGAATACGTTCTTTCTCCTGTTGCTCCCAGAAGGCCTTATCCTGGACCTGCTTCTCTTCTAGACTCTTCTGCAGAAGTGGGATCTCTTCCAAACGTTTGGCGCGCTCGAAGTAGTCCACCTTAGAACAATCATTGTTTCACCGCGATTGTTATTTTGTTACTTGCTTCGATTGTTAAGTTTATCCGCCACAAGTGTTAGCAAATCGATATAAACTTTTTATAATGTAAATGTAACACAGAAAGCGGTACATTTTTATCAAAAATATAAGGTACTGAGTTTTAGGAAAATTTTGGATACAACACTTAATTTTGTGTAGCAATATTGGTTTTTGTAATAAAGATTATAATTCCATAGAGCAGTTTTCCAAAAATTTTCGTGTTTAATGTGCAAATTTTTGAGATATACAATAAAAAAAACTCTGCTTTTTAAAGAATTCGATCATATCTATACTCCGAACCATATAAATTGACAGTAAATGACGTTGAATTGGGCCAGTTTATATGGATCGGACTATAGTCAATTTAAATTATTAGATCTTTTATTATACCTTCTTCTCTTGAGACTTGAGTCTTGCTTGCAGCTCGCGGCGTTCCTTCATCAGCTCTTCAGCTTCGCGCTGAGCGATGGCCTCGGCGTCCATCTTTTTCAGATCCTAGTAATAAAAAAAAACAGTAATGTTTTAATGCAATAACCAAATAATTTACTTCCATTATTTTTTGGGGAATAAAATCACACGCTCATAAATATTACTACTATAATTTGATCAGGGTGCACGGCAGTGCATACAAGAACATAGGAGTCGTGCTACTGGTAGGCCAGGTGCACTGTGATATTACCTCCTCGTCGAGCTTCTGCAGCACCTTCTTGCCGTGCATGGTCTGCGAGATGTGCGCGATGCGCTCGCGCAGGTGTCGCTCGCGCATGGCCGCCAGCTCGGACGCGTGGCGCTTCTTCTCCCGCTCCTCGCGCTCCTGCTCCAGCCGGCGCGCCTCGGCCGCTGCGGCCGCGCGGAGCTGCTCCTCTTGACGACTGTGGGAGTAAGGGGAGTTAGCGAAAATCTACTACTCATTCTTTCACGTACATATAAAGGTGATTTTTATTTGAGTGCGGATATCCTTTTTTGCTTTTCTATATCATTAATAGATCAAAATCTCATTAAAAGTTCTAACTTTTGGTAAATATAAAAGAAACGACAACAACAATCTCTCTCTCACTCACTCTCTCTCTCTCACACACGTGTCTCACCGTAGCTCCTCCTCCTCGCGCACCGTGTTGAGTCTCTCGATGTACTCCTTCCTCTCCTCGATGATCTTGTGTCGCTGCAGCACGCGGTGGTGCTCCGTGTGCTTGTTCTCGTGGTAGTGCTGCACCATGGCCAGGCGGGCGCGCTCCCGCTCGGCGCGGCGGCGCGCCGGGTACAGCGACTGCGCCGCGCGGGACAGCACCTCCGCCGCGCGAACTAGCTGCTCGCGCACCTGACAACAAAACCATATTGTTATTATTGTTGTACAGCCCAAACCCACCGTTCTATTTGGGACTAGGGTTCTTCAAATAAAACTAGACATGAGGCGTATTTATCGTCACAGTGAAAAATCACAGATATTCCATAATACTAAATAACAGGCTGTTACTCATTCCAAAAATAACAGATAAATAAATACTTCACCCTGTCACAATTCACATTTCACAGCAGTAGACATGAGGCGTATTTATCGTCACAGTGAAAAATCACAGCAGTCACAGTCAGTATTTCAGTAAGGTAAAATACTTAACATGTATTGGTCCCTTTTATATTTCATACGCGTAAATGAGATAGAAGCTAGTATTTTTTGTATTGCTGTCTCCTTCTTACTACACAAAAATTTCATATGCTTAAATGAGATAGAAGCTAGTATTTTTCGCAACTATTATACGACATTTAAGAAATATAAGACTAACCGAAGATAGTTCATATAACAAACATCAAATGTAATTTTGTCGTATAATAGTCACTGTGACGTAACTTATTTGCCAACTTTCGTTGAATCTTAACTCAATACAAATAAGGATAGTATTTAAATAATACTAAATATTTATCATGTTTGGTCCCTTTTATATTTCATACGCGTAAATGAGATAGAAGCTAGTATTTCTCGTAAATATTATACGACATTTAAGAAATATAAGATTAACCGAAGATAGTTCATATAACAAACATCAAATATAATTTTGTCGTATAATAGTCACTGTGACGTAACTTATTTGCCAACTTTCGTTGAATCTTAACTCAATACAAATAAGGATAGTATTTAAATAATACTAAATATTTATCATGTTTGGTCCCTTTTATATTTCATACGCGTAAATGAGATAGAAGCTAGTATTTTTTGTATTGCTGTCTCCTTCTTACTACACAAAAATTTCATATGCTTAAATGAGATAGAAGCTAGTATTTTTCGCAACTATTATACGACATTTAAGAAATATAAGATTAACCGAAGATAGTTCATATAACAAACATCAAATGTAATTTTGTCGTATAATAGTCACTGTGACGTAACTTATTTGCCAACTTTCGTTGAATCTTAACTCAATACAAATAAGGATAGTATTTAAATAATACTAAATATTTATCATGTTTGGTCCCTTTTATATTTCATACGCGTAAATGAGATAGAAGCTAGTATTTCTCGTAAATATTATACGACATTTGAGAAATATAAGATTAACCGAAGAATGTTCATAAAACAAACGTTAAATGGAATTTTGTCGTATAATATATCGGATACACACAGAGTATTAAATGTCAAATGAAATTCTAAAATCTTAAGGTATTGTTTAGGGAAATTTTTATGATATTAAATAATTAAAAAATGATTGTACTTTGTAAAAATTAAAGCTTAATTTATAATTTAATAAATTATATTTATAAATTAATATTAATTTAATAAAAACAAAAAAAGAAAAACAAAATATGATATACCTACATAAAATACTAAATATACAAAAATTATATATATAAAAAAAAACAGAATAATTATAATAACTAACTAATTAACTTAACTATAAGCATAATTCTAAATTTTGCCCTTTTGGTAGGGTGCCCATCACGCAGGCAGCATTTCCGCGCTGAATTGCGATAGATATTCGTTGCGCGAGAAAGCTGCCTGCCCGAGGGTCGCCCGTTGCCTCCCTGAGGCGCCTACTCAATTTTTTATGAAGCACCTGAGCGCTTCTGCCCCATGGACCCAGTGTCTCGACTCCAAATGGAGTACTTTGTATAAATTAATATATGTGACGACAGTTATTTATTTTTGTAAAAGTTTTCGTTTAAAAATGTATGTTTCCGAACCTCAGTCGTCAAGAATTCACGGTGTGATGTGATTGGTCAACTTATTTGCCAACTTTCGTTAGATCTTATTGCTATACTAATAAGGATAGTATTTAAATAATACTAAATATTTAACATGTTTGGCCCCTTTTATATTTCATACGCGTAAATGAGATAGAAGCTAGTATTTTTTGTATTGCTGTCTCCTTCGTACTACACAAAAATTTCATACGCATAAATGAGATAGAAGCTAGTATTTTTCGTAACTATTATACGACATTTGAGAAATATAAGGTTAACCAAAGATAGTTCATATAACAAACGTCAAATGTAATTTTGTCGTATAATAGTCACTGTGACGTGATGTGATTTGCCAACTTTCGTTGGATCTTAACTCAATATAAATAAGGATAGTATTTAAATAATACTAAATATTTAACATGTTTGGTCCCTTTTATATTTCATACGCGTAAATGAGGTAGAAGCTAGTATTTCTGACACAGAGTATTAAATGTCAAATGAAATTCTAAAATCTTAAGGTATTGTTTAGGAAAATTATTATGATATTAAATAATTAAAGAATGATAGTACTTTGTAAAAATTAAAGCTTAATTTATAATTTAATAAATTATATTTATATATTAATATATGTGACGACAGTTATTTATTTTTATAAACACAAACGTAAAATGGAATTTTGTCGTATTATATATCGGATACACACAGAGTATTAAATGTCAAATGAAATTCTAAAATCTTAAGGTATTGTTTAGGGAAATTATTATGATATTAAATAGTTAAAAAATGATAGTACTTTGTAAAAATTAAAGCTTAATTTATAATTTAATAAATTATATTTATATATTAATATATGTGACGACAGTTATTTATTTTTATAAAAACAAACGTAAAATGGAATTTTGTTATGGCTGTACGGTGTTATACCTTTGCCTTTTCCCAACGGGAAAGAATCAAGCAAAAAAAAATGGAATTTTGTTGTATAATATATCGGATACACACAGAGTATTAAATGTCAAATGAAATTCTAAAATCTTAAGGTATTGTTTAGGGAAATTATTATGATATTAAATAATTAAAAATGATAGTACTTTGTAAAAATTAAAGCTTAATTTATAATTTAATAAATTATATTTATATATTAATATATGTGACGACAGTTATTTATTTTTATAAAAGCTTTCGTTTAAAAATGTATCCGGTGTGTGTATCCGAACCTCAGTCATCACGAATTCACGGTGTGATGTGATTGGTCAACTTATTTGCCAACTTTCGTTAGATCTTATTGCTATACTAATAAGGATAGTATTTAAATATTTCAGAATGTTACAGTGGATTTTTCAAAATTTCGATACAATAAAACCGCCTGCGGGAATTCATCAACTCTGGTGTGTTTGTTTCCGCATAATTTTAAAAGATTTTATTTTAATTCTTTCGCTCCTAATAGTTTTGCTGTTAGAAGTATTGTGTAGAATAGAAATATAGTATAGAATATAGTTTTACATGTAGATATAGTGATTTTTAGTAAATAGTGAATTTCATTTACAGTTGTGTACATATTTGCTAGTCTATTTGAGTTGTATAGAATAGAAGTTTAGTATAGAATACTGTACAGGTATAGTTTTAGATATTCATTTATTTATCCGCAGCGGGAAACATAATGACTGAAAGAAGAACCCGCTTGGGAATAAGAAAGTTGCAACAACTTATATTCCTGCACCAAAATTTGTAAACTTGTATATACGAGTATTGTATATACTTCGTCCACGTCTATTTTAAATCTTTACAGTATAATAATTTCCATTTTAAATCTGTACAGTATAATAATCACATTGTGTTGATAAAACTCTTTAACAAATAATTGGCAATAATTTCGACCAAATTTGACTACCATAAAAAAGGTTACAATGAGTCAATCTTAAAAGATAGATACATCCTAAAGCCTTCCTCTATAAATGGACTATCCAACACAAAATAAATTTTTTGATTCGAAGTAGTTTCTGAGATTAGAGCGTTCTAACAAAATAAACAAACCAACTCTTCATCTTTATAATATTATTAATAGCTTTATAATATTAGTATACATGAAATGTCTGCCTCGTTGGTCTAGTGGTTACCTTTGTCGCTTTCGGTCACAAGGTGCTGGGTTCGAATCCTGGGTTTTTCATTCCTCTATGAAATTTTCAGTACATTCCAAGCCTGTAGTGGTTCGTTAATAGGCTCATAATGATTATGATAGATGAATGAAAACTTTTTAATGCGCCTGTTTGCTAATTTTCAAACTGACAGTCCTAAGCATGAAGGGAAGTTTTCAGTTTTCAGGAATAGTAACAGGCTGTTATTTAATAACAGGTATTTGTCACTGCTATTTTTTTGTCACAGTAACAGGGATAACAGATATTGCCCTTGACCTGTTACGTCTCATGCCTAAATAAAACCACGAGCCTTGTTCTGGGTATGGGTGTATTGAACTTGCGATACTAGCGACACAGTCAACAAGTGAACTTATGAACTAATTAGCCAATCAATCCAACAAATCAACAACGATACATAAGTGTCCGTGGCCTATATGAAAGTGCTAGTGAACAAACTATAGCGCAAGCTAAGTGTACAGTAGCGCCATCTAGTTTGACCACTGTAAACAACTGTATCTTAAACATACCGCCCACCAAGGACATTAAGTGGCGAAATGTCCTTCAAAATTCCGCCCACCGTGACCACTTGGTGAGAGGTTTACATATTATAGTAATTTGGTCTAAATGAACTAACAAAAACTTTTTATACAAATGATAAAGTACTGTAATACTAATTAACAAATGAACTTAAACATGAACTATGAACTTATATTTGAACTGTAGACTAAAATTTGAACTATGAACTAAAATTTTAACATGTTCTAAATTTGAGGTATGGACTAAAATTTGAACAATGAACTTAACAATTTGGTAACATTATTCATTATTATCACCATCAATTGGTAAAACACACACCTTTGAAGTTGGCCTTTTTAAAATACTATTTTTAACCTTAATTGTGACTACACGGGATATTCCATCAGCCCCCGGATGCTTTTCCGTAATTCGACCCATTAACCATCTACCAGGTGGCAAGCCATCCTCTTTAACAAGGACGACGTCTCCTATATTCGGTTCTGGTACTCTAGAACTCCACTTATATCTGTTCATTAGATTAGAGAGATATTCTTGAGACCAGCGCCGCCAAAAGCTCTGTAGCATTCGTTGAACAAGCTGCCATCTCGTTAAGGTACTAACTTTCGATGTTAAATAATCAATCTCCGGTACCGATAGCAGCGGCTCTCCAATGAGAAAATGCCCTGGTGTTAAAGGAGTTGGATCATTTGGATCTGAACTATTGACAGTAATCGGTCGAGAGTTGAAATTTGGGGCATGAGGCGGAATAAAATGCCATTCTGTCCCGTGACTCTCCAAATATTCAGCAGCATCCTTCTGAATAAGGTTCAGTTGCTGAAGTTCTCTAGCAGCTCCTACAAATGTAGAGCCATTATCGCTCCATAGCTTAGAGCAGAATCCACGCCTACCAACAAATCTTTTGTAGGCGGCTAAAAATGCTTGAGTGGTCATATCACTCACCATCTCTAAGTGAATGGCTCGAGTGGCCATACATATAAATAAGCATATATAGCCTTTATATGAACGATGGCCACGGCCTTTAGTTGTCCTTACATTATATGGCCCGGCATAGTCTACAGCACTGTAGAGAAACGCTCTAGCGGGAGTGCATCTAACTGATGGTAGAGCTCCCATATACTGATTTTGTACTTGGGCTTTTTGTCGAACACATTTCACACACTTATGGATATGATGTTTTATAAGATTTTTAGCACCTATTATCCAATATCCTGATCTCAGATAGTTTGTCATTAATTGGATCCCTCCATGTAGAGTGTTCTGATGTGCTTCCGCTATCACTAACTTCGTAAAATGGGAGGAGTGAGGTAGTATAATAGGATGTTTGGTATGCTCAGGCAATTCAGACTTCTGTATTCTTCCACTCAATCTCATCAATTCGTTATTGTCAAGGTAAGGACATAAAGATTTTAATTTACTATGCTTTGACTGTACGTAACCTTTGCTCTTTAATTGTAAATATTCTTCATTGAATTCTTCTCTTTGTGCTTTCTTTATACAACAAATTTTTGCTTCATCTATTTCTTTCTTAGACAAATAAGTTGTACTTCTAGCTTCTTTTGAATAAAATCTCCTACAGTAAGCTACTACTCTCAAAAGTTTTTGTAAAGATGAAAATCTTTGGAATAGGGTATCTTCTGAAAACGTGTTAACATGTGATCTAACTTCTTCTAAAATTACCTTTGATACTGTTGGCCTTTTGTACGAGATACTATGATCTCGAAGGAAATTTGGACCGTCGAACCAAAGATCTTGAGTTGCAAGCGATTTTGGTTGGACACCTCGCGAAGCACAATCGGCTGGATTGTCTTTAGATGATACATGAAACCACTGGGCAGTGTCCAATGTAGTCAGTATCTCTGAAACCCTATTGGCCACAAAAGTCTTCCACCGACTAGGGTGACTATTCAGCCAGGCGAGAACGACAGTGGAATCAGTCCATGCCCTGATGTTGTCCTTTTGAATTTCCAATACTGTCGCTGTCTCAGCTAAAAGCCTAGCCAAAAGCACCGCTCCACAGAGCTCTAATCGTGGGATACTTATTTGTTTAACCGGCGAAACTCTAGTTTTAGCAGCTAATAGTGAAATTTGAATGTTTCCAGCACTGTCTACTACTCTCGAATACACTACGGCTGCATATGCGAGTTGAGAAGCATCACAAAATCCATGTAGTTCCATACTAGCATTTTTCGTCGTGATACCTAACCATCGTGGGACGTGTACTGCAGTAAGTTGTTCCAGTTCCTTACGGTAAGTAAGCCATTCATTTTTTAATTCTTCAGAAATTGGCTCATCCCAACTAACCCCTGCTAACCATAGCTTTTGAATAAACATTTTTGCTACTATAATTGTAGGTGCTATCCATCCTAGCGGATCATACAATCGTGCTATAACTGACAATATTGATCTTTTTGTTTCAGGTCCAGACAATATCTCCGGCAGATTCACTGAGTAAGTAAACTGATCTTCGCTTCGGTCCCAGGTAAGTCCTAAAACCTTTGTCGTATTTTCCTTTATATCTATTTCTCTTATATCCTTTAGATATTTTTTGTTCTGCATATCCTCTTTGTCCTGTACGTCCTTAATGTACTCTATATCCCTTTTGTCCCGTTTCAACTTCTTGTCCTGTAAGCTTTGATTTTTCATTGGCTTTGCTTCCTCATTCTTCAGTATTTTTCTCAGCAACTCTTTATTATTGCTATTCCATTTTTGTAGAGCAAACCCTCCCTTAGATAATAACGCTGTCATTTGCTTATAAACTTCCAATCCTTCCTCTACACTAGAGCATCCAGTCATTAGGTCGTCCATATAGAACGATTGTGCTACTCTGGATGAAGCTAGAGGGAAATCTGCACCATCATCCAAGCTGACCTGATGTAAAGCCTTAACCGCTAGGTAAGGAGCAGAAGCGGTTCCAAATGTTACCGTTAGTAATTCGTAATCTTGTATTTCTGTTTCAGAATTTTCCCGCCATACTATGCGTTGAAACCTGGTGTCCTCCTCAGCAATTCTGACCTGCCGATACATCTTAATGATGTCGGCTACTAACACAATCGGTTGAACTTTCCATCTTAAAACGGTATGACGTAAATCAGGCTGTAACTTAGGTCCTATCATAAGTGTATCATTCAGTGATATACCGAGTTTATTTTTGCTCGAAGCGTTAAATACTACTCGCACTTTCGTTGTAGTTTTGTCAGCTCTCACGACAGCGTGGTGGGGTAAGTAAACTGCATTATTTATACATTTGTCATTTTTATTCACTGCTCTCATATGACCTAACTGCAAATATTCGTCTATCACATCCTTGTAGTTCTTTCTCAATTCACAGTTCTTAGACAACCTTTTTTCTAATGCTTTAAATTTTGTTACAGCGATGTTTCTCGAATCACCTCCTATGCAATTCGGCTGATCATCGCGAAAAGGTAATCTTACTATATATCGACCTTCCTGTGACCTCTTCGTTGTTTTCGAAAATATTTCTTCGCATTTTTGCTCTTCCTCTGTCAACTTAATTTTTGTACTGTCATATTCTTCTATTTCCCAAAATTTTCTCAAAATATCAGTTTCGAAAATTTGTGTGTGTAAACTTGATATTTGTGGATTATCATCATTGTACTGGTTTGGAGAGGTATTCACAGTGCCCGACAGTATCCACCCGAGACTGGTGTTTTGTGCCACAAGAGTGCCCTTTGGATCCTTCTTGATTCCATCCTGTACTATTTGGCTGTATACATTTGCTCCCAATAGCAAATCAACTTTATTAGGCGTGTTGAACTGAGGATCAGCTAGACACAAATTCTGCAGCTCCGTCCAGTCTATTTTATTAACTCGTTTTTCAGGCAGATAGTTTGTGAGATTCTTTAAAACGAACGCTGATACCTCAAACTTACGACCGTCGACTCTAGATGAGAGTTTGAGAGTCACTCTATGATTGGACTCAATCGCTCATCTCCCCCTAGGCCTCGTATCATTCCACTTACTGCAGTTTTCTTAAGGCGTAACAATTGTACAGCTTTTTCGGTAATGAAACAGGCTTGGGAACCTTGATCTAAAAGTGCTCTTAATATTTGGCTCCCAGCAGTCTCCGATTCGGCTTTAACTAAAGCTGTTGCTAGTAAAACCTGTCCGCCACTGGAAACCCTTTGAGCTGATAGGCAGGAGACAGTTGGCTCAGCACTATCAGAAGTGCCAGCATGCTCGCTTGGTACTTGATGGAGGAGGGAGTGGTGCCGTTTTTTGCATCCTTCTATACGACAGGTCCCTGGCTTTTTGCACTCATACACTCTATGATTGCTGCCCAAACAATTAAAACAAATAGAGTTGTTGGCAACAAAATCTCGCCGCTGTTCTACATTTTTACCAACAAATTTTTTGCAAAAACATAATTTGTGGTTTTCGGTACAATATTCACAACGTAATTTGCCTTGCGACGCGTTTGTAGCCACCAAGACATTTTGTCTGGAGCTACCACTGGTACGCTGAACTGGAGGTTTTTTGGACTCTACAAATTCTAGAGCTCGAAACCGATTTTCCATGAATGTTTTAAACTGATCTAAAGTTGGCAAATTGTTAACATCTACAGCACTTGAAATATGAAGCTCCCATTGCTTCCGGGTTTCAGCATCCAATTTTAAACTGACAATGTAAATTATTATAATGTCCCATGTGCTCACATCTATATTAATGTTTTTCAACGCATTTAGACAGTCCATGGTGGTATCTATAATTTCTTTTAAACCGAATGCAGATTCATTACTCATACTTTTAATGCAAAATAATCGTTTTAAAATATTATTGACTAAAAATTTTTTATTATTATATCTTTGTTCTAATAGAGACCAACACAGTCTATAATTTGCCCCTGTAATTGGAGTGTGTTTTACCAATTGTTCGGCCTCACCAGTTAAGTAAGATTTCAGATAGTGTAACTTCTGCACGTCTTGTAGATTGTCATTTTTATCAATTAAAGAGACAAACATATCCCTAAACGGGGTCCATTCTGAATATTTGCCCGAAAATGAGTTAATACAAATTTTTGGCAATTTCACCAAATTATCTTGCCGTTTAACCGATGTAACATGTTCTGATGCATGTGGTTCAGGGACTAACAATTGACTTAAGGTCTTTTTCATTAACGTTTTGCCCGTTAAATAGTTGTCCTCCGTCACATCATATATTTCATTAATAACATATGGTGTACTAGATAAAATTTCTGGTTTACAAATTTCGTATAATTTTGTGTTGTTTGATCTAAAAGACAACCAATCTCTTTCTAAATTTTCCAATCTTACTTCTACATAGTCTTTGCTAAGCCTTTCCTTTGGTGTTTTTTTAAAATTAGATAACCCCCTTTTAATAGATTGAAATAAGTCAGACTGAACATTTAATAAGCCTTCCATTTTGAACTTAAAGTACAATTACTTTTGATCTAAACTAAGTTTTATGTGTGTAAAAATCCAACTAAAATTTTCTAAGTTGAAACCTATTGCTAAAATTTTTTAAGTGTTTTAAGACACTTTGATTCTGGGCGAAATCGGGCATAGGTTCCCCGTTCCCTCGTTTTATGTGAACTTATTCTAAGTCTTAACTAACATGCAAACTTAAACTAACTTATAACTAATTAATGTTCCAAAATTCTATCTTCTATCTTGACAGTTGACACTTATATACACTGACAGTTTCACTCACGTGTCACATTGACGGCTGTCAATGTGATTTGAACTTCCGTCTTTGTTGGCCTCCTGGTAGCACCCTCTCTGCTGGCGCCTTCCGTCACTGTACCGCGTACTCTTGTGTCTGCAGCAATCCACTGCGAGTACGGCGGGTGATCTCAGTGACCACTTGCCTTCAAAATGTCCTCGGTCCTCCGGCTCCGTAGGAACAAAATTATGTACAGCCCAAACCCACCGTTCTATTTGGGACTAGGGTTCTTCAAATAAAACCACGAGCCTTGTTCTGGGTATGGGTGTATTGAACTTGCGATACTAGCGACACAGTCAACAAGTGAACTTATGAACTAATTAGCCAATCAATCCAACAAATCAACAACGATACATAAGTGTCCGTGGCCTATATGAAAGTGCTAGTGAACAAACTATAGCGCAAGCTAAGTGTACAGTAGCGCCATCTAGTTTGACCACTGTAAACAACTGTATCTTAAACAATTGTCATATGAGTATTTTAGTGACCTACTGCTGGGCATGATCCGATCGGCTTTGACATTCGTTGCTATTGAAGTTTAAATATACAGAATGTTTCAGAGAGAGAAATAAAAATTTTAAACTTGAATATCAACGAAAGTAACGGTTACACAGCATAGCTGTCATAGAAAAAATTTGAAAATAATACTTAATCCGAATAGTTACTTTTTTTTCTATAGAATTCCGGAACTTTGAAAATTTTGTACGTTTTGAATGATCTCCTTTAATTTGCAAGCTTTCATAAATCGCATTCTGGACAGGTGAAAATTAATAAAATTTTAAAATCATAGTTAAACTGATCACGCACCTGTTCCGCGGGGGTGGCCTGCAGGATGGCGCCGCCGCACGCCTCGTCCGCGGCCGAGCACCACTCGCCGCCGCCCGCCTCCACGCCGAAGTGCACGCACCTGGGGGTCATATTGACTTTAACAGCACTGTCAAATACCAATTCATTTAATGACAGCATTTATTTTAATTCTCATAGATAAACGCCATTTAATTTTGTCTTGGTGGACTTGAGGTGAAAGTGGCGCCATAGCGTTCTCTCGTGTAACGCTTGTAATGTTAATTGCTGATTGGTCAGTTGATAATTGCGCTAAACTAGCAATGAGCAATCAGCGATCTTAATTTCAAGTTAAACCAGAGACGGTGTTATGTCAGCACTGCGCCACCTGACGTATCAGACGCACTAGCGCTACGTCCGTCAGTGCTGTCCTGTATTGAGCTAGTTGTTATATGATATACTAGCAGTCGCCCGCGACTTCGTCCGCGTGAAAACCTCTTAGGTACCCTTTTAATTTTAAGGACAGACTTTCATTTAAAGTGTGCTCTTTCCCCGCTACCCCTCTCAATTTTATTTTTTTATATATTATAAGTTTCCCGTGAAGCAATATCCTCCGTCCCGTCCCATATACTAAAGATCTACATTTTTGTGAAACATTGTACGATATTACAGTACATTAACATTAACAATATATATTTATGGCACGCTGATGTGTATAGCTTGTATTAAATACTCTATTTCACTTTTGAGTCTAGCTTTCATAATAGACAAAATAATTTACAATCCGACATGCAGATCTAGAGATAAGCCCGTTTAAACAAACAAACTTTTTCGTATATTATATAAATATGGTCTGCCATACCAAAGAAATTAAAAGAAAAGATCAAAGACAGAATTCTCAAAAAATATTAGTACCAAAATAACGACCCCTATTCAGTACATATAACGTAACACGGAGGAGGTCAACTTAATTTGGATGATATAGCGGCATTGTCATGTTTGTTAGAAATTTTGTATTATCTTGGAAACTATATAACTAATTAACATACTGTGAGAGGCAAATCTTATCTCTATAATATACTTGTGATTATTAAATAATTTATTTTGATAAGGATTTAACGTTAGTTCTATAAATAATGACGTAAACGTATGCATATGAATTAAATGATTTTAAAACACAAAAAGTTATACATCTGTCAAAATATAAAAGACAGATATATGCTATCGCAGACTTTTTTGTAGGACTTTTTAAGATGCATTTTTAAGATTTTCATACAATGTTTTCAATTATATTCAATATCTAAGACAGCGTACGCGCATAAAACTAAATTTAATAAATTTTACCGTCAGACTCGCGCGACAAAAACTGTGATAACTCGGGTAATATATACAATACAAATATAAAATATCCGTCACCGCTATCGTGTATGGAGCGATTTTATTTACAAACTTACAAAATATACCTCTTTATAATATTAGTATAGATGATACACACTTGTTAGCGTGGTCCACTCGTATCTGCATGTCGTTGTGTCGCACACAGTCCACCAGCAGACGCTCGATGTGGAACAGATCGTCGGTGGACGCCAGCTCCAGCAGCCTCGAGAACTGGATGCACGCGTAGCACTGCGCCACCTGACGTATCAGACGCACTAGCGCTACGTCCGTCAGCGCTGTCGTGTATGGAGCGAGTTGTTATATGATATAATGATACACACTTGTTAGCGTGGTCCACTCGTATCTGCATGTCGTTGTGTCGCACACAGTCCACCAGCAGACGCTCGATGTGGAACAGATCGTCGGTGGACGCCAGCTCCAGCAGCCTCGAGAACTGGATGCACGCGTAGCACTGCGCCACCTGACGTATCAGACGCACTAGCGCTACGTCCGTCAGCGCTGTCGTGTATGGAGCGAGTTGTTATATGATATAATGATACACACTTGTTAGCGTGGTCCACTCGTATCTGCATGTCGTTGTGTCGCACACAGTCCACCAGCAGACGCTCGATGTGGAACAGATCGTCGGTGGACGCCAGCTCCAGCAGCCTCGAGAACTGGATGCACGCGTAGCACTGCGCCACCTGACGTATCAGACGCACTAGCGCTACGTCCGTCAGCGCTGTCGTGTATGGAGCGA
Organism: Mycalesis mineus; assembly: GCA_034621355.1. Lineage (NCBI taxonomy): Eukaryota > Metazoa > Arthropoda > Insecta > Lepidoptera > Nymphalidae > Mycalesis > Mycalesis mineus. The sequence goes on along the minus strand of CM067888.1, from coordinate 16,891,460 downwards.
GTTGTTATATGATATAATGATACACACTTGTTAGCGTGGTCCACTCGTATCTGCATGTCGTTGTGTCGCACACAGTCCACCAGCAGACGCTCGATGTGGAACAGATCGTCGGTGGACGCCAGCTCCAGCAGCCTCGAGAACTGGATGCACGCGTAGCACTGCGCCACCTGACGTATCAGACGCACTAGCGCTACGTCCGTCAGCGCTGTCGTGTATGGAGCGAGTTGTTATATGATATAATGATACACACTTGTTAGCGTGGTCCACTCGTATCTGCATGTCGTTGTGTCGCACACAGTCCACCAGCAGACGCTCGATGTGGAACAGATCGTCGGTGGACGCCAGCTCCAGCAGCCTCGAGAACTGGATGCACGCGTAGCACTGCGCCACCTGACGTATCAGACGCACTAGCGCTACGTCCGTCAGCGCTGTCGTGTATGGAGCGAGTTGTTATATGATATAATGATACACACTTGTTAGCGTGGTCCACTCGTATCTGCATGTCGTTGTGTCGCACACAGTCCACCAGCAGACGCTCGATGTGGAACAGATCGTCGGTGGACGCCAGCTCCAGCAGCCTCGAGAACTGGATGCACGCGTAGCACTGCGCCACCTGACGTATCAGACGCACTAGCGCTACGTCCGTCAGCGCTGTCGTGTATGGAGCGAGTTGTTATATGATATAATGATACACACTTGTTAGCGTGGTCCACTCGTATCTGCATGTCGTTGTGTCGCACACAGTCCACCAGCAGACGCTCGATGTGGAACAGATCGTCGGTGGACGCCAGCTCCAGCAGCCTCGAGAACTGGATGCACGCGTAGCACTGCGCCACCTGACGTATCAGACGCACTAGCGCTACGTCCGTCAGCGCTGTCGTGTATGGAGCGAGTTGTTATATGATATAATGATACACACTTGTTAGCGTGGTCCACTCGTATCTGCATGTCGTTGTGTCGCACACAGTCCACCAGCAGACGCTCGATGTGGAACAGATCGTCGGTGGACGCCAGCTCCAGCAGCCTCGAGAACTGGATGCACGCGTAGCACTGCGCCACCTGACGTATCAGACGCACTAGCGCTACGTCCGTCAGCGCTGTCGTGTATTGAGCGAGTTGAGAGTCTGCAAAAAAGACATATTTTGTAATATATTTAGGAGCCTGCATAGGTTTTTTGTTTGTTAGGATACACACCAAAAGTGAAAGGTCAAACTACCAATCGAAACAAATAGTTTTAATGTGAATATCTTTATAAATAAAATAAAACTGGCCAGAAGTTTCTTTCGATTATCTGGAAGCCTTATGACAACTATTATTTTGGTTAATCAAATTTCTATTGTAGTAAAAATATGACTTACTAGGATCATCCTGCAGTGACTTGATGACACTTTGCACATTCTGGCAGATGGTGAGGGGGTCGAACTCCACCTCCAGCCAGGAGTACAGCTGCTGCAGCTGCGGCGACGCCAGCGCCACCACGTTCAAGCGAACCACATCTAGGTAATGACAGACATTGTATTGGGAATATGGTTGTTAAGTTAAGGTACACAAGTTGAAACAACAATAGCTTTTATTTTTTGAAAGTGACCAAGTTGTTGAATGCAGGTTGTAGTCAATTAGATGGCACGGAAATGAAGAACTGATTTTGATAAATTGAAAATTTAAAAAAAATTAAGATTCAATTCAATTAATGAATAAATTTAATTTAATTCATTAAAAAAAGAGGATTCATTAATTATAAATTTTCTATCAATAAACATACTCATATTTACTTGAATCAAAACAACAGAAAACAAATTAATATTTCTTGAAAAATCTGATATTTTAGCTTACGACTGATAAGCACAGAGATGATACTCGACCATTTTCGCATATCGGTCCTTTATTTACGTTTATTTTTTTAATAAAATTAACAAACCACAGACAACATTACAAAACAAAATAACTCTGGGGTTAAAGTTGACATGCTGCATCCAAATAAAAAAATCGTACAAATTATAACTAAATTATATTAAGTATTTATTTACTCAAAATACTTGGCATCACAACACATTCATATTGTTTGGGTACTGTCTATAAATTAACATGATAATTCAAATATAAATAAACATAAATTCATACACATAAAATAGTTATTGTTAAAATTGTTTAAAAAATGCAAAGCTCATCTAATATTATTTTGTACAGGCATTAAAATAACACAGACAACGTATGTGCTGTTATCTGTCGCGTCACACCAAAGATGCTGTCCCTCCAAGGCCTACCACTCCGTAACTATGGGACAGTTAGAAATGGGATTAATATTGGAGGGGGCATGCATGCATGCGTGCATACGCAATTAAAAAAAAAACAAATTGCTTATTTGTTACAGCAATTGCCAAACAATTAGTCTGAGAAATCCATTCCATGCACATACCTTTAAGTAAGTTGGCCCTGGTCGGTGGTTGCGCCAGGCCAAGCAACACGGCGAGCCGTTGAGCCTTCTCCACGGGACTCTTGTCAGTCTCCACGAAGCGATCGAACTCAGGATGCAAGGACGGAAGGGGAACCGACAACACTGCTACCAAAACTCGACAGGCCATTCTGTAGAAAAAGTATCATTATTATGATCTTAATATAAACATTCGGAGTGTGTGTGTGTTTTTTTTCTGTTTTCCTAATGCGATCAGTCTGAAGACTAGGATCAGAGGCGTTGAAAGAAAGTTGGCGATCAGAGATAACCCATAAAAGAGGGAGATCTATATAAATTTCAAATATGGCTTTCAGTCTAGAATTTGCCGTCGTTTTAAGCGTCGAGTCGCCTGTGGTATCGTCTTGGTGCTACACCCCGTGCCTCGGAGAGCACGTGAAGCCGTCGGTCCTGGTAACTATCATCAACATTTGTTAATAAATGTGTTAATGCCAACTTATTGCCCGTTTTCGGCTTTAGATAAATACTATTTTAAATCTGTATTTTTTTTACTATTTTTTGTGACTATGTTTTGTTTATGTATTATTTCTATGTCCTTACATATAAACCGAAACAATAAAATAACTCGGCAACTAAAATTCAAGCCTTTTTCTTACAATGTACCTGTATCTTTCATTTTACAGAACCCGCATATCTGGTTCTCATGTGTCTGTTTAAATAACCGACAAAATTAAACATTATCACCGTAAGTCCAACACGCGTTGGAGCAGCTTGGTGGGTCTACACTCTATATCCCCTCTCCTTTAAGGACCCCCTCTGACGCTGTAGTGGGTTATTAATAGGATGATGATAATGATGACGGTGATTAGTTAATAGTGTATCTTTCTTGCCTGTGTGCATTTGCAAAACTCTGGCAAAATCTTTACATTAAAAAAAAAATTCAATGCTTCAAAAAATAACTCAGTTTCCTCCTTTCCTGTTGAATGTTAATTTTTCAAAAACTAAAAGGCCAATTTTACAATTAGTGAAAATATGTAGAGGCAGTATATAACACAGACAGCAAACATGGTCACTGACTGCCGCGTCAAGCCACTGGTATGATGTTCCTCCAGTCATTCGCCATGTCTACATGAAAATATAAACATGGACTGATACCAGAGGCACTCTGCTAAATGTTTTATACTGACACCATAACATTTTGGTAACAATGTTTTAGTTTTAAGGCCTGTGTGCACCAAGATTTCGGTTATCATAACCAACGGTTAACATAAGCTAAACGTAAAATTTACTGTTCACGACAACCCGTACGCCGGTTAAGGATGTAAACCGGGCGGTTATCTTAACCGACGTACGGGTTGTCGTGAACAGTAAATTTATAGTAAAGTTATGTTAACCGTTGGTTATGATAACCGAAATCTTGGTGCACACAGGCCTAAGTGAGTTAAAAACAAATTAAACTATACAGTGGCACTTATGTCAAGGCACTTTTTTTACATTTCTTTTTCTAGTCACTTTAATTATATCAGCTAGGACGTATATACATAACATCAAGCCTTATTCCCGTAGGAGCAGGCAGAGTCTACAGTCCTTCCATTTGCCACAGCCCTTGCATACTTCCTTAGCTTCACTGGCCATATTTTAATGTCCTGAATTTGGTCCAGGAAGATTCACCTAGGCCTTCCCCTTCCAACATAACCAGCCACTCTTACCTCATGAATCTCTTTTGTTTATCTTCTTTCATCCATTCTCTCTACATACCAAAACCATCTAAGCATCCCTATCTCAATTTTAATCACTACAACTTCTATGAGCTAGGACAGAAAATATGCTACTATTACTTACTTTTGCAACTCCTCCTGTGTGATATTCTTCTTCATCTCTCTGGACAGTTGGAACAGCTTGAGCAGAGCGGCGGCGTGGAACAAGCAGTGGCCAGCCTTCCAGAACACCAGCGCCAGTTTACCGTAGTAGTTGGCCATGGTCTTAGCTACTGGCGTCTTCTTCGACATGTTCATTAGGTTGTGGATGTCTTCTATAGCTTTGTATGCCTCCTGTTGACATTGAAGTAGAGGATGTCAACCGACTTGCTTGATTAGTTTTTATAAAGCAATAAAACGCGAATGCGAATGTTTGTTATTTAATCACATCGAAACTACTGAATCGATTTAAATGAAATTTGGTAGAGATTTCTAGAAGGGATGTCTGTCTAAGCCTCCTCGTCCTCACTAGAGCCAGTTCACCGGAGTCTCGACAGTTTACCCCCACCTCAAACCTACCTGACCAGTACCTAACAATTCCCCCTATGGTGAAGTTCATCAGGTCTGTTTCACTAATTCTATTTCGTACAGCGATAGTTTAAATCCTGCGAAAGTACATAGGCTACTTTTTTTTAACTATCACAAAACCAAAACAAAAGCTAAGTCTTTCATACATTTATTTCAACGTCTAAGTTTTTATTTGTTTTTTTAAAGATGACCTACTAAAAATATTCAGTAATTTATTCTAAAACTTATAAATTTATATTATTCTTTATTTTACAACAAGCTAATTGTCCTAGTAACATTTTTGTGACCTTTGATAAGATATTTATTTTATTTAATAAAATCAAAATGTTACCTGCCACAACTCCATCTGTATAGCACTGTCCAGTTGGAACAGTCTGGTTTCCAAGTTGAGCTGTTGTGTTTCTGGTTTAGAAATGCTTACATTGCCAGTCTGGACCTGTGAAACATAAACATTTTATTTAGTAAAAGGGAATTGGATGAGTGTCAACATAACATTTGCAACAGGTTATGAGTTTATATTAATTTCATAAAAAAAATGCTTCTTTGTCAATAATAAACTTGAAAACCATCCAATGAATGTACCACAAACTGGTCATTAGTTTTGTAATACCTTTACAATGAAAATATTAAAAAAAATATATGTGTGAATAATAATCATTTGTTGATTAGAAGGTAGGTACCATAAGATGGTAAGTATTTAAATCTAACTTCCATAATACATTCTACCGAATTAAGGAGTATTAACATTTACATACCACATTAACTTTTGTATTTGTAATAGATTTTTTTTTCTTGTACACAACGGCACATTATCATCATTTTTATGTAAACAATACAATGTTTAATAAAAAAAAACAATTGAGGCAGCAGAGTTGCCAGCATATGTACTTTAATACCACATTAACTTTTGTATTTGTAATAGATTTTTTTTTCTTGTACGTCTAATCTGCGACCAGACCCAGGACTTTAAGCAAATTTGTTGCGAGAGTCATTGTCTTGTGGAGGTCGAACCTCATTAGGAGTCGGCCTTCATTTGGATACTCCTGGCTTCCGCTGTCCAGGTCGAGTATACATTTACGTTTAAGACGCCTCAAAGAAGTGTCTGTCAACAGTCTATTAGCCAAAGTGTTAGGGTGATTGCTGAGTCTTTTCTTGTATTTTTGCGATAACTCCCACACTTCATCCTTTATTGTATTTGTAATAGATGAAAATACTATAATTATATTATCATACAACTATTATAGAGGCGAGTAAGTGTGTATGTTTATTACTTCTTCACATAAAAAAAAGTGAATGGATTTTGATGAAACTTCACTATAATATAGCTTACATATCAAAATAATACATAGGTTACATTTTATTCCCATGCGAACAGAATTACGCGAGTGAAACCGCGGGTGTTGTCTATTTACATTATATATTCAAAGTCAAGATGTGTAAAGGCAGTATAATAACACAGACAACAAACATTGGTCACTGGCTGCCGCGTCAAGCCACTGGTATGATCTTCCTCTAGCAATAACCACATTGTTAATGAAAAACAAACATGGGTTGATCCAGAGGTACTCTACATAATACATCTGACGATGCCATAAAAATAGCATAATATACTTTTTATATATAAAATTGACAGTTGAGTACTTCCAACCAAAGTACTTTGGTTGACAAAGTAATATTAGACAATGGTATAGTACTCAAATCCCATCTGATGTTGCAACATGCTGATCTGTGCAGGTTGTAGCTGCTGTGAGAACTATTTTTAACCAAGGAACAAACAGAAGAGGTTCTCAATTCAACAAAAAAAAAATAACGGATGCATATCTTTATAGTACCTTGATTTCCAAAATAATTGCTGCAAATATACATTAAACTAAAAATCCATAACTTAATACTCACATTGGCTTTACAAATATCTTCTAGATGTTTTCTCAGCTTGTCGCACAGTTTTCTAAACTCAGTCTTTCTTGAATACTTAAGGCAGAACTGGAACGCCATTCGTGCTATATCATGGTACAAGGTTTCCACATGTGCGTTTGTACGGAGCAGCTCAAGGCACTGGCAGTACGACTCCCATAGGAATTTTACCTGAAAGACATTGTTTTAAACATTTTATTGGTGTTGCAAGTCTGCTGTTATTCACCTATATAGACTTTTCTGTATTGTGTGCTGATAGAAGACATCTCTCTAAAGTATGCAGTCCATACCACTAAGATAACTCCTCAAGGTTATTCCTATTGGAGTAACTTTTAAATATTGTTTAAATTTCTACACGACAGCTTATTATTATTAAGACAGCTTATCTTCATTGATTACTGAAAGTAATAAAGTTCTTCCATTTTCATAAATAATACTTTCATACTAAAAAATTTACATTCATAACTTTTTTCAATATTAAAAAGAGTGTCCTAGTGATCTTAGAGTGATCCTAGTTGAACAACTTTATTCTACTAGGATCTTTCCAGATTTGTTTCGGCAGAGAAAATAACATAAGTGACATAGGTGAGTGTTGACGCGCGCCACGCGGATCCCTTTTAATCCTACACTTGTGTCACAAGTCTCAGATTCTGTTCAGAGTTTTTCTCTCAGCCACATGATGAACCCAGCACCTGCATGGTGAATCCGTGGAATGCTAACATATTTGTCTCTTTAAACATATTTATAACTATTATGACTTGGCTGTTGCATAAAATATATTATTATTATTATTGGAGTTTTCAAACACACCACAGTCTAAATTTAATTAAAATTTTTGATGGTATAATGACACATGTGACATGACATCATTATACCATCAGAAATTTTAATAGTTGTAAAAATATATTACCCATGGTGTCAATATAGTTCGATCAGAGCGATCTTGTGCGTCTTCCCCTGACACTGCACTCAGAAGGATGCTCTCGGGTGTTGCAAGATTGTCCAGATCATCAGTGTCAATCACAGCCTGCGTTGACTGCGCCCGCGCAGCCTCCGTCCTCTCCTCTGCCATACGAAGGTAACCTCTATAAGAAAATAATAAATCTTGACAAAACTTTTTGATAGACTTGATGGTATCAGGTTATTCTTCCCTACAAACATAAATAAAAACCGGAATTATTTGAAAATGCATAACGCCAAAGGAATTTGTCCTCCTTGTCAAAAAAAATAAAAACATTAAAGGATGCTACGATTGTTAAATTGTATTTATTTTTATTCTTTATAAAAATGTGATTTCTTAAAAAGGTGTCTGGTATGCTAGCTGACTACTGTTGCTGACTGGGTCAGTTGTCCAATGAGCCATCTTTCAGTCTTGAGTTACCTTTACCAATTTATTAAAAAGACAGAAACAGAGTCTATACAATAGCTGTTTATCTATACTAGTATTATAAAGAGGTACAGTTTGTAAGTTTGTAAATAAAGTTCTGTCGGGGCTAATCTTCGGAACTACTGATCTGATTTTAAAAATTTTTTCACCAGTAGAATGCTACATTATCGGTGAGTATCATAGGCTATATTTTATATTTGTATTGTATTTATTACCCTAGTTATCACAGTTTTTGTTGCGCGAGACGGACCATGAAATTTATTAAATTAGCACATACGATGCCTTAGCTATTGGATATAATTTAAAACATTGTATGAAAACTTTATGCATCTTAAAAAGTTCTACAAAAAAGTCCACAGTAGCAATAATCTATCTTTTATATTTTGGCATATATAGAACTTTTTGTGTTTTAAAAATTCATTTAATTCATATGATTACGTTTGTCATGTCATATGTAATACAACTAAACTTAAATTCTTATTACAAAATAAACTATTTAATAATCACAAGGATATTAAAGAGATAAGATTTGCTTTTTACAATATGTTAATTAGTTATATAGTTTCTGAGATATTATAAAATTTCTAAAAACATAACACTGCCACTCATTTAAATTAAGTTGACCTCCTCTGTGTTTATATGTACTGAAGTTAGAATTAGAACTTAAAATTAGAAGGGTACTTAGGTTTTCATGCAGACGCAGTCACAGGCAACTGCTATATAGCTGATGACGTAGGCTGCTAGTCTATTATATTTAAGAAAAGAATGTCTAACAAAGTACTAAATCTAGTGTAGGTTCCCAAGATTGGTGGACTTATAACAAATAAACATAATTTGTAACAAATATACATTTTTGGGATTTGAATATTTTATAAAATGTTTACCTTATAACCTGTTCCAAAGATCCAACATTCACAGATTGAAACATATTTCTGTACTGGAAAAGCCCTTCCTTTGCTATGTGAGACTTGCGTAGATCTACACACAACTCCAAGTATTTGAACATAATAGGTTCCAATACAGACTCCGACCAGTTGTAAGCCCATTTTTTGTTCCGGAACACTTCTTGCAAAGTATCCAGAGCCCGAGCTGGCTTGTCCAAGTCCATAAACTCTGTAGAAAATATAAATAAAAACTCTTTGTAAACATAATCTGTAAATCTAACCTATGTATATTTAGATCTGGCACTCTACTACAATGGAGTTTCATGGGCTAATGAAAAGACAATAATTGTTCTTACATGCTAGGGATCTTAACCTTGACCAATCTTAACCATGTATGTATGGTAGTGAAAGTTGGGTATGGCAGAAGAAGCACAAGAGTAAAATAAATGCGGTAGAGATGAGAACATTGAGGAGTATGTGCGGGTTAAAACTGTGACAGAGTTAAAAATAGTGTGATAAGAGAAAAGTGTGGTGTAAAAGAAGATTTAGTGACTAAAATTGAGAAAGGGATGCTTAGATGGTTTGGACATTATTATGTCCAAATAATACGAGTTTATATTGTAGATACGTTTATTGAGCTAGGTAGCAAAACATGACAGTCATAATGTGTAATTATTTAGTACTACCCACTTAATTTAACTTTGTTAAGAAAAGTTAAAGAAATGATGTAGATTATAAATATATTATACATGACATACCTTCCCCCCAAGTATAATCATTAAACTTTATTACGCTAAACTAATATATAAACTAAACTTTGAGACTTTAAATCAACAAATGTACACGCTAAGTATTTTGAAAGTATCTAACTAAACTTAAATAATTAATTAAACAATTCAACTAAACTAAATAAATCATCCTCCTCATTAGGCCTGCTATATGGCACTTTATGATAAATATTTTTTTTACTTCTAATTTTTCCCCCACACATTTGAACATCTGAGGATTTAGGTATACCTAACATCTCCTCCCATTTTTCTGAACTAGGTATTTCAACAATTGGGTCTTTCTCTATTTCATTTTCAGGAGAGTCTGTCAAATCCTGATTTCCTTCTTTTTGATCCTCTTCTGGAGACTTTGTATCATTAATTATAACTTCATTATTTTCACTGGCTTCAGCCTCGTTTCTTATTTTAATAATCTGATCAATATGACGTCTTAAAACTGTTCCATCTCCTGCTTGCACTCTGTAACTAGACGGGCCATCCTTCTCCACCACTTGGCCTGGTAACCATTTTGGTCCAGTATTATAATTTCTATACATGATATTTTGTCCAACATTAGTTTGTCTATTTTGTTGCTGTGCGTTTTTTATGACTTGGCATTCTATTTTTCTATGTTGTATATTGTCTGGATGTAAAGTGTCCATAACTGTTCGGAGACGTCTGTTCATCAAAAGTTCTGAAGGACTCTTATTTGTTGTTGAGCATGGTGTTACGCATAGGCCTAATAGCATCTTTGGAATCTTCACTTCCCATGATCCATCCATCTTTCTTAGTTTTTCTTTAACCGTTTGTACCATCCGCTCTGCCAAGCCGTTGGTGGCAGGATGATAAGGTGCAGACCTCACATGATTTATCTTATTGGACTCTAAAAATAATTTCATTTCTCTGGATGTAAAAGATGTGCCATTGTCAGAGACCAAGGTTTCACAAATACCATGTGTAGCAAACAAGTTTCTTAAATGGTTGATTACTGTTGTTGAATTTGTATTATTTACTACCAGCACTTCAGGCCATTTAGAAAAGGCATCAACAACAATGAGAAAAATTTTATTCATAAATGGTCCTGCAAAATCTATATGTAGTCTGGACCATGGTCTTGAAGGAAGAATCCATTCATGAGATGACTTCGGAGGCATGTGTCTATTTTCTAGACACTTGGTGCAGTTCTGAACAAGTTGACATATGTCATCATTCAATTGTGGCCACCAGACATAACTCCTAGCTAATGCCTTAGTGTGTACAATTCCGTTATGCGTAGTATGAAGCATGCTGAGTATGGCTTGTCGGAGGGGTGTTGGTATAACGACACGACAGCCTAATATTATACACCCGTCCTGTAGCGACAACTCTGATCTATGCAACCAATAGGTTCGTAGATCACTATCGGTCACTTTAACTGGCCATCCACAATGTAAAAAATGAACAACTCGGGAAAGTGTCCGGTCTTTCATAGTTTCAGAAGCTATCTCCTTAGCAGTGTAGGGAAAATCTTCCATATTCTCTGCCATTAGCAATATTTCATACAAAGATTGATCCTCTTGCTCTGGCACTGGCAGTGGCCATCGACTTAAACTGTCTGCATTGCCAATTTCAGACCCCGGCCGATAAGTAATATTATAATCATGTGCTGTTAATGCTATGGCTATTCTTGTCAATCGAGGTGATAACATAGATGGCATAGGTCGTTTAGGATCAAATATTCCCAGTAAAGGTTTGTGGTCGGTCACTACTGTAAAATGTCTACCAGCTAAATAATTGTGAAATTTTTTTATGCCAAACATAATTGCGGTAGCTTCCTTGTCTAATTGTGAATATCTTCTTTCATGTGTATTTAATGTCCTAGAGCTCAATGCAATTGGCCGTTCACATCCATCATCCATGATATGCGATAGTACTGCTCCAACACCATATTCAGAACTATCACATGTGAGAATTACTTGTTTATTCAAATCATAATGAACCAATGTAGTTTCAAACGTAAGCAACTGTTTAGCTTTATTAAATGCATCTTGTTCACTCTGAGTCCATCGCCATGTTTGAGACTTATCTAACAGTCTGTGTAATGGTTCCAATATAGTTGCCTTGTGTGGTATAAACCTTTCATAGAAGTTATACAAGCCTAGAAATGCTTGCAATTCCTGTACATTTCTTGGTTCGGGCGTCTTCAAGATAGCTTCAACTTTACTTGGAGCTGGATGTATACCATTTCCATTAATCACAAAACCCAAAAATTCTACTTGTTCCTGAGCAAATTTACATTTATTCTTGTTAAGATGGAATCCAGCTTTCTGTATACGATTTAGAACCTTTTCAAGTCTCTGTTGCATGACCAGTATTGTAGGACCACCTACAATAATGTCATCAATTAAAACTGCAACTCCCTGGATTCCCGCCAATAATGATGTCATAAGTCTCTGGAATATTCCTGGGCATGCTTTGACTCCAAAAGGTAACCGATGAACTGAGTATAGGCCCTTGCAAGTGTTTAATGTCAACATTTTAGCAGTTTTATCATTGACTTTTACTTGAGTGTAGGCTCTGTCAAGGTCTAAGGTGGTAAAAAACTTAGCACCTGCCACAGTAGCAAATACCTCATTGGCTGAAGGCATAGGATAAGTGTCAGATTCAGTAACTTGGTTGACTGTACTACGGTAATCTCCACATAAGCGGATATCCCCGGACTTCTTTATTATTGGCACGACTGGTGTTGCCCACTCTGAAAAAGATGTTGGTCGAAGTACACCTTCTTCCACCAGCCGGTCAATTTCTTGTTCCACTCTAGACTTAATAGCATATGGTACTGGACGAGCTTTTAGAAATCTCGGTGTAGCATCTGGTTTGAGATGTATGGTGACAGGGTCACCCGTATATGTTCCCAGCCCATCATTAAATATGTCACTATACTTTGAAATAGTCTTATCAATGCTTACAAGATCACTGCTAGATATAAAATTAATGTTCAATGATATATTCAACGGGCTCAACCAATCCCGTCCTAGGAGATTGGGGCCACATCCTTTTGCTATGATTATATTTAGAGTACATTTTATATTTCTGTACTGAACATGAAGTTTAGCTTGTCCGAGTAATATCACTGGTGTACTTGTCCATGTGCGTAGAGTAAGTGATACTGGTTGAATGGTGATGCATTGGTTTTGGTGTTTTATTTTCTTCCAAGTGTATTCATTCACCAAAGAGAAACTCGCCCCTGTATCTACCTGCATTACAACAGGGATATTCTCAATTAACAGTTCAACCACAAATGGTAATACTTTAGTTTGGGATTGGACGCTATAAATTCCATTCAGATGTGTATCTGTCTCCTCAGTGAAATTTATATTTTTCTTAAAGGATTTCTTTTTTAATAAGCAGATTTTTTCAATGTGACCCTTTTTGGAACAAAATCGGCAGCTGGCATTAATAAATCGACATTGACCGCCGTGACGATCACCACACCGGTAACATAGACGCTTGCTTGTCTGAGATTGTAGTGCATTTACATCCATGGCTTCCACTGGGGAACTTAGAGATGAATTTTGTGTACTTTGGCTACTGCTTTCTATGCCAACAGAAGATTGAATCATCTGACAATCTTTTCCCGCCGTCTCGGCGGCTAACATAGCTTCGATAACATCTTGATAACGTAGATTATCTTTTTTCAAAAGATCGTACTGCAAACGACGATCTTTCATTCCACAAACGAGCCGATCACGTAGCATCCGTTCTAAATCCACAAAATTACAGTTTGAACTAATTCTTCGCAGCTGTGCAATGTATTCGGACGCCGATTCATTTGTACTTTGGTTACGTGTATAGAACCGGTATGACACGGAAATTTCATTTGATTTCGGGCTATAATGTTTTGTTAAGTACAAATTCCACCAGCAAGCCTTATTCAATTCTGGGCTCTGCTCCTGATTGGACTATATTAATGGACACGTATGAAAAGCACTATAAAATCCCGGAAGACTTAGCTATTACGACATCTAGACCGGACATATTTCTTTTTTCCAAACAAATCAAACGTATAGTACTTGTTGAGCTTACAGTGCCGTGGGAAACAAACATCCCTAAAGACCATGTATTCAAAGTGAATAAATACTATGACCTTACTAATGAACTAACCAAAAATGGCTATGTGGTTAGTTTATACGCGGTAGAAGTGGGTGCGAGGGGTATACCAGCGAAGTCTCTCTACAACCTGCTAAAAGACCTTGGCCTTACTAGAAGTGCAGTAAGCTCCATATTAGAACGAGTGTCCAAAGCTGCACTAGTAGGGTCCTTCCGAATATGGTTGGGCAGGGAGAAAAACTTGAACAGAGGAGGTGAGTGTTGACGGCCGTCACTAAGGGTACCCTTAAACCTACACCCGTGTCACAAGTGGCGTTGGAGTTTTTCTCTCAGCCACGCGATGGACCCGGCACCCGCACGGTGAATCCATGGAATGCTAAGATATTCGTCTCTCTGTTTCAATTTCCAAAAATGTCACATCACTAGGTTTTCTTGGTGTAATTAACGCTAAAAACGTCTCGAAAACTTCTGGACCACACACAGTAAAGAAATTCGCTCGTTTGGCGACATGATGCCATTTGCCTCAAAACAAAACTTTAACCGGTCAATGTAATTGTCCCATATGTCGACTTTTGGATTAAATTCACTGAATTTCACTGCTTGATGATCCATTTTAATCAAATTTTCGCCTCGTCGCCACTATTATGTCCAAATAATACGAGTTTATATTGTAGATACATTTATTGAGCTAGGTAGCAAAACATGACAGTCATAATGTGTAATTATTTAGTACTACCCACTTAATTTAACTTTGTTAAGAAAAGTTAAAGAAATGATGTAGATTATAAATATATTATACATGACAGACATGTAGAGAGAATGGATGAAAGAAGATTAACAAAAGAGATTTACAAGGCGAGGGTGAATGGAAATGTTGGAAGGGGAAGGCCTAGGCGAATGTTCCTGGACCAAATTCAGGACATTTTAAATAATGGCCAGGTCAAGAGTACCCTAAACCGACGAACTTGTATGAAAGGATTGATGAGAGTGGAAGAAGCTAAGGAGGTATGCAAGGACTGTGGCAAATGGAGGGATGTGGTCTCTGCCTACCCCTATGGGAACAAGGCGTGATGTTTATGTATGTATGTATGTATCTTAACCATGACCACAAAATCTACTAGTCTAGTGGTTTACATATGTAGATTTGGAAAATGAGGTACAGAGTTCAAGTCCTAGGACAGGCTACAAAATATTAACAGTTTCTTTCTTTCAAGAAAGAAAGCTCAATATTATACACTTGGCAAGTTGGTGATGTTACCCCTGTACATGTTAACCTGCCAGACGTTATTATAATTGAAATCTGATAGTAATTGTTCTAACAGTAATAGACCTAACCCCATTAACCTGCCGTCAGTTAATGCTCGATATATCAACAAATAGGCAAAAACGTTTAACGGAAAAGTTAAACAAGCTGATTATAAACCTACACTGTGAGATTAAATTAGTCATTGGGAGACCGGCATGGGTTGATTTACCTTACATAAACTTGGTTAATGTTTGTGGTTATGATCAGAAATACTTGGAAGATTATTCGACATATAGCAGCACTTATACAGCCAAGTAATAATAATATTACCGTCATAGTAAGAAGGTTCAGCTATGGAAAATCAGACAAATAGAAAGACATAATTATGAAACGAAGGTCATTCTATAGCGTGCAACGTGGTATGATAAGACGATTAAGAAATTTTATACGTACCGTTCGCCCGCTTGAGGGCATTTTCTGGTCTTTGGCCGTACCTAGCCATATTGTAAGCCGCGCTACGCATTCATGAAAATTTATTCACTTTTGGGTAAAATATCTAATTAATTAATTTTTATTACTTTCGCCACGGCCGCCACTGGCCTGTCAAAAAAATGACAACAAATCAAAATGGCCGTCAATCACGGCTCAGGGCAGAAGGGCGTCTCACGCTGCCCAAGGAGGAATCTAAAACAGAAAACAGAATAAAAATATTAGTCTGCGATTATGCCCACCATTCCATGTTTAGTTAGTTTAAGTTCTTTATTGTTAAGTTCTGTATTGTGTTTTAAGCATAGATTTTAAGGTATTTTCTCTCAATAAAAAAAGCCTGTGACAAATTACTGATATAGTACAGATTACACAAAATCACAGTCACAGACTTGACTGATGAGTGATGACTTGACACTTGACAGCAAGATGATAGTATAGTAGGTAGTGGTAGGTAGTAGTAGGTACCTAATTTACTATTAGTAAATTAAACTATATTTGGGGACTTCGCTTGCGTCGGTTTTGGCTGACACACGTGTGGTGTTTTTCTGAGCGTTTTTTTGTGAAAAATAGCCGGTTCTTTTTTTGTGCTTTGTGTAATTGTGTTTTACTAATATCTTCTGGTGGTGGTAAGTCTAGTAATAAATAGCGATGGAGGAAGATCCACCTCCAAAGCCCCCTGATCCCGGTGGATCAAAAACAACGGAACAACCTACAAACAGAAAGCGCCCTGCCGAAGAGGACAGGCCGCAAAACACTAATCATGGAAAGAAAACCTCCCCAGATCAACAACAGTCCTCTGTCCAATCAATATACATTCACCCTTCCTTTTCCGATGGCCCTAAAGCGTACGAAAGAGACGACAAAGGTCCCTTCATTGTCCAGGTCTCAAGAGAAACCTCAGACCCATCCGCCGGAACGACTATTCGAGCCCTCAAATTTGGTCAGTTCTTGCACAAAAACAAGTTTGCAGATATTGTATGTGACGGAGTAAAGAACATCGGACGCAACAAGATCAGCGTCCAATTCACTACAGGTCCAGCTGCAAACTTGTTCCTTAATAGTCCATTTTTGAAGGTTGCAAAATACCAGGCCTCGATTCCGACTTACAATATTACGCGCATGGGTCTAGTCAGAGGAGTCCCGACAGACTGGCACATGAGCGAATTTGTCGAATCATTAGAACTACCGACTGGCTGTGGCGAAGTTCTTAAGGCACGACGCCTGAACCGAAAAACTGTTAACGAAGGAAACATTGAATGGGTTCCCACTCAGTCGGTGGTTGTTACCTTTAGGGGCCAAATGCTCCCATCAAAGGTATTCTCCTTCTACACCTCCCTTCCTGTAGAGACATATAAATATCCGACGATTCAATGTCTAAACTGCTGTCGTTTTGGTCATGTTCGCGCACAGTGCAGGTCAAAGCCCAGGTGTTATAAGTGTGCCCAACCACACACGGGGGACTCGTGTGAAGTCCATAAAGAAAAAGCGACTTGTTTACACTGCTCAGGCAACCACTTTGCCATTGATAAGTCTTGCCCTGAGTTTGCCCGCCAGCAAAACATTAAGCTGGTAATGTCCCAGGAGAACATCCCTTACATCGAAGCTGCGTCACGTTTCCCTTCTGTCCGCACATCCTATGCAGAGATGTCGAGAGCTATGTTCTCCCCACCTACATTTTCTCCCCGTCCTTCACGCCATCCCTCGACAAACTCTCCAAATCCGGCTAATCTTACCTCTCCCCGAAAATCCTACCGGGAAACAACCATCCGCTCTCCGCGTCCCCGAGCGCCCTTAGGTAAAGGGTACGACAGACAGGCTCATGAAACTATTATAAATAATCCCACTTCCTCCCTCCCTAATGGTTGTGCCTTTAGGTCCGACCAAAATGATAACTCCCCTAAACAAGAGAAATTAATAGAATTTCTTTCTGAATTTTTGCTGAGCATCATTGCTCCATGCAGTGAAATACCTTTACCGCCCAACGTTGCCCAAAATTTAAATCAATTATTCGATATTGTTAAAAATGGCCCCAACAACAGTTCTCCAATGGAACTGTAAAAGTATTAGGAATCGTAAACAAGACCTAATCTCTATTATTAACCTCCATAACCCTGTCATTGTTGCTATCTCGGAGACATGGCTGAGGCCTGGTGCCCATTTTCGGGTTCCGGGCTTCTTCTGTTTGCGGGATGACAGGAGTGATGGTTATGCAGGCAGTGCCATCTTTCTTCGGCACAACCTTCCTTACTCTGCTATCTCTCTTCCTGCTCACAGTGATCAGATTAATGCTGTTGCTGTGAGAACCCTTAATATCTCCTTCTTATCTTTGTACATACCTCACCCTACTTCTTCTCTAATCCCAGAAATCCAAGCCCTAATATCTTCTCTTCCCAGCCCAACTGTGATTATGGGAGATTTCAACGCCCATCACACTATGTGGGGGTGTCACTACTCTGATAGTTTTGCTCCGTTGTTGTTAGACATCATTGAGGATGCTGACTTATGTGTTCTTAATGATGGCTCCCCAACACGTAGAGTATACCCAACCCAGAACCCGAAATCTGCAGTTGATCTGTCTCTTTCCTCTTCATCTCTTGCTTCCCAGCTATCCTGGAGAGTCCTTACTAGTACCTTTGGTAGCGATCACTTTCCTGTAATTCTTACTCTGCACAATAGAACACTTCCTCCTCACAACCCTAGTCCCTTATTGAAATACAAACTGCATAAAGCTGATTGGTCTGGATATGCTCAAACCGTTGACAATATGATGGACCTTCTTCTGGTCCTAGACCACAACGGTGATTGTTTGACTTACTATAATCAATTTGTTCAATCTCTTATCTCTTCAGCCGATTCTCATATCCCTAAGAAAAAATCTTCTGCCAGAAATCATTTGCCTTCTCCACCCTGGTGGGATGAAGAATGCACTGATTTATTCACGCAGAGAACAACAGCGGAAGACAAATATACAGAGTGCATGTCTAACGAAAACTTTATGAAATTCCAATGTATCAATGCCAAAATTAAAAGAAAAATCCCCAAAAAAAAAAGGCTTGGTTGGACATTATTTTGTGAGTCACTAAGTCCTAGATCCCCCTCCTCTATAGTCTGGAATAACATGAGGAGATTCCGTAGATCCTTAAATCACTCTGATCCCATTGCCAATAACCCAACAGAATGGCTTAGTGTTTTTGCTGATAAAATTGCACCCCCTTTTGTTCCAACTATGGTAGATTTTCCAAACCCTATATTAATTTCTACTACGGATGAAATGGATGCCCTCTTTTCCTTTTCAGAACTTCAAATAGCCCTCAGTGGTTTACAAGATTCAGCCCCTGGAGAAGATGGTGTACCCTACTCCTTTTTGGTTAAATTAAATGATAAAGCAAAACACCATTTTCTTAATATGATTAATATTTTTTTTGAAAAAGGGTATATACCAGATTCCTGGAAGACCCAATTAGTGATCCCTATTCCCAAACCTGGCAAAAATCCATCAGATCCAAATTCTTACAGACCAATTGCGCTGTCATCTACTTTGGTTAAAGTTATGGAGATCTTACTCAAAAATAGATTGGAGTGGCTAATGGAAAGCAGAGGAGTACTGCCTTCCTCACAGTTTGGATTTAGGAAGGGTTTCAGTACTGCAGACAGTCTCAGCATACTCAGTACAGACATTCGAACCGCCTTTGGAAAGGGAGAGTACCTTGTGGGTATATTCCTAGATATTGCTTCTGCATATGATAATGTAATTCTTCAGTCACTCAGGCAAAAATTGCACCAGCTGAATGTACCTCCGAGGATGACACATTTCATATGTAACCTACTATCTGGTAGGTCGGTTGCTGTAAAACACCAGTCCTTCTTTCTTCCCCCCAGATTAGTCTGGAAAGGTCTCCCCCAAGGCTCTGTCCTCAGTCCTTTGCTGTACAGCATATATACTCATGACCTAGAATTGTCTGTCAACAATTTTTGTAATATACTGCAGTATGCTGATGATATAGTCCTATATCATAGTTCTGGCTCTATAGACGAACTCCACCAACGTCTAAACTCTGCTCTCTTTTACCTGGGCCAATGGCTCTCTGATCATGGCCTAAGTCTAGCAGTGGCTAAATGCCAAGCAGTGGTGTTTACGAGAAAGAGATCTATCCCTAGCTTTAACTTTTGTTTTGAGGATCAACCTATCAACCTGGTGGACAAAACTAAATTTCTTGGTATAGTACTTGACAAAAAACTAAACGGATTGGCACATGCGGAATATATAATTAATAAATGCGATAAAAGCATCAATGTACTACGAGCGGTAGCAGGTGTTTGGTGGGGTGCTCATGCCTACTCCTTAAAACTATTATACAATGCCCTTGTTCGTAGCCACATTGACTATTGTTCATTCATTTTAGATCCCCTAAATAAAACTATCTCAGAAATGCTGAACCGGATACAATATAGGTCTCTCAGAATTATTTTAGGGGCAATGAAGTCATCTCCCACAAATGCCCTACAGGTTGAATGTGTTGATCCTCCCTTGTATCTTAGAAGACAGTATCTCTGCGATCGATTTATCAGTAAATCACTTCAGCTCTCGTCCCACCCCCTATGGCCTAAATTAACTCAGTTGTCACAAGTCCTTAAACCAAGTAACCCTTCCTCTAGCCTACTAAACAGTTTCCAAAAGTTCACCAATCTTCCTCACCCATTATTATCAACAACAATACACCCCTTATATTCCACATCCTATAAAGCTCTTGTTTATAACCCTCCTGTGCTCACAAATCTTGGTTTAATCAAGGGAGCCCCTGACACTAACATAAAGTTTCAAGAAATTATTCATCAAAATTGGCCAAATCACTTGTTCATCTATACAGATGCTTCAAAACTTACACCTGATAGTTGTGTTGGTGCAGCCTGCTGGGTCCCCAAACATAGAATAATATTACAATTTAAGTGTCCTCCAGAAACCTCGGTGTTCACAGGAGAGGCTATTGCCTTGTTAGAGGCAATCCTGTTTACCCGGTCCCATCACATACAACAAACTGTTATTTTTACGGACTCCCTTAGTTGCTTATATTCCATCATGGAAAATCCTTTTAGGAGTAAGTCAAAATTTCCGGTTGTACTTCAGATTAGGGAAGCATTACTCTCTTGCCATCAAAGTGGTTTGTCAATAATACTAGCATGGATACCTGGACACTCTGGCATCGCTGGTAATGAAACTGCAGACTCCTGCGCTAAAACAGCTGTACAGCTTGGATCTTTAGATCATTTCAGAAACACCTCACATGATCTTAGCGCCCTGGGAAAAAAATACTTGGATGAGTCTTGGAAAATTTTTTGGGATAAATCCAAAACTCTCAAAGGTAAGTATTATGCCTCGATTCAGCCTGACATACCTAGACGACCGTGGTTTTCCTATCACAGACACGCTGACAGATGGGTCACCTCCACCATCTCTCGTTTAAGAATTGGGCATGCCTGTACACCTGTGCATCTAAACAAAATCCGAGTAAAAGATCACTCTTTGTGCGAATGTGGCTTAGACGAAGGTACTGTTTCTCATATCTTTTTCTCCTGCTCTAAACTTCTCCATCCCCTATATGATGTTCTCCCTCCTCAATTCCCACGCCCTATGAATGTTGAATGTTTGTTAATGTCTGTGTTTAGTCCTCTTTGTAAATTTTTATGTACATATATCAAGTGTAATAAAATTAAGTTGTAAATATAGGAACTACTAACAAAATTATTAATTTATTTATTATTTTTATAATTATTTAAGTATTATAATTATTTTGTGATGTTTTAGGTGGCGGTGATAAACCTATATAAAAAATCTGCTGTTTATAGTGTCAAAATTAAGCTGGATGTATACTCAATTACACCTAATTCCCAGCTCACACCTACCAATCTTTGAAACTGTGTCTTCCATACCACGTGACTTTGGCGGAGTAAATTGTACCTAGTTGGTACAGCTGGAAGCCATAATTTAAAAAAAATCTCCTCAGTGAAATTTATATTTTTCTTAAAGGATTTCTTTTTTAATAAGCAGATTTTTTCAATGTGACCCTTTTTGGAACAAAATCGGCAGCTGGCATTAATAAATCGACATTGACCGCCGTGACGATCACCACACCGGTAACATAGACGCTTGCTTGTCTGAGATTGTAGTGCATTTACATCCATGGCTTCCACTGGGGAACTTAGAGATGAATTTTGTGTACTTTGGCTACTGCTTTCTATGCCAACAGAAGATTGAATCATCTGACAATCTTTTCCCGCCGTCTCGGCGGCTAACATAGCTTCGATAACATCTTGATAACGTAGATTATCTTTTTTCAAAAGATCGTACTGCAAACGACGATCTTTCATTCCACAAACGAGCCGATCACGTAGCATCCGTTCTAAATCCACAAAATTACAGTTTGAACTAATTCTTCGCAGCTGTGCAATGTATTCGGACGCCGATTCATTTGTACTTTGGTTACGTGTATAGAACCGGTATGACACGGAAATTTCATTTGATTTCGGGCTATAATGTTTTGTTAAGTACAAATTCCACCAGCAAGCCTTATTCAATTCTGGGCTCTGCTCCTGATTGGACTATATTAATGGACACGTATGAAAAGCACTATAAAATCCCGGAAGACTTAGCTATTACGACATCTAGACCGGACATATTTCTTTTTTCCAAACAAATCAAACGTATAGTACTTGTTGAGCTTACAGTGCCGTGGGAAACAAACATCCCTAAAGACCATGTATTCAAAGTGAATAAATACTATGACCTTACTAATGAACTAACCAAAAATGGCTATGTGGTTAGTTTATACGCGGTAGAAGTGGGTGCGAGGGGTATACCAGCGAAGTCTCTCTACAACCTGCTAAAAGACCTTGGCCTTACTAGAAGTGCAGTAAGCTCCATATTAGAACGAGTGTCCAAAGCTGCACTAGTAGGGTCCTTCCGAATATGGTTGGGCAGGGAGAAAAACTTGAACAGAGGAGGTGAGTGTTGACGGCCGTCACTAAGGGTACCCTTAAACCTACACCCGTGTCACAAGTCTCGGGCTCTGTTCGGAGTTTTTCTCTCAGCCACGCGATGGACCCGGCACCCGCACGGTGAATCCATGGAATGCTAAGATATTCGTCTCTCTGTTTCAATTTCCAAAAATGTCACATCACTAGGTTTTCTTGGTGTAATTAACGCTAAAAACGTCTCGAAAACTTCTGGACCACACACAGTAAAGAAATTCGCTCGTTTGGCGACATGATGCCATTTGCCTCAAAACAAAACTTTAACCGGTCAATGTAATTGTCCCATATGTCGACTTTTGGATTAAATTCACTGAATTTCACTGCTTGATGATCCATTTTAATCAAATTTTCGCCTCGTCGCCACTATTATGTCCAAATAATACGAGTTTATATTGTAGATACATTTATTGAGCTAGGTAGCAAAACATGACAGTCATAATGTGTAATTATTTAGTACTACCCACTTAATTTAACTTTGTTAAGAAAAGTTAAAGAAATGATGTAGATTATAAATATATTATACATGACAGACATGTAGAGAGAATGGATGAAAGAAGATTAACAAAAGAGATTTACAAGGCGAGGGTGAATGGAAATGTTGGAAGGGGAAGGCCTAGGCGAATGTTCCTGGACCAAATTCAGGACATTTTAAATAATGGCCAGGTCAAGAGTACCCTAAACCGACGAACTTGTATGAAAGGATTGATGAGAGTGGAAGAAGCTAAGGAGGTATGCAAGGACTGTGGCAAATGGAGGGATGTGGTCTCTGCCTACCCCTATGGGAACAAGGCGTGATGTTTATGTATGTATGTATGTATCTTAACCATGACCACAAAATCTACTAGTCTAGTGGTTTACATATGTAGATTTGGAAAATGAGGTACAGAGTTCAAGTCCTAGGACAGGCTACAAAATATTAACAGTTTCTTTCTTTCAAGAAAGAAAGCTCAATATTATACACTTGGCAAGTTGGTGATGTTACCCCTGTACATGTTAACCTGCCAGACGTTATTATAATTGAAATCTGATAGTAATTGTTCTAACAGTAATAGACCTAACCCCATTAACCTGCCGTCAGTTAATGCTCGATATATCAACAAATAGGCAAAAACGTTTAACGGAAAAGTTAAACAAGCTGATTATAAACCTACACTGTGAGATTAAATTAGTCATTGGGAGACCGGCATGGGTTGATTTACCTTACATAAACTTGGTTAATGTTTGTGGTTATGATCAGAAATACTTGGAAGATTATTCGACATATAGCAGCACTTATACAGCCAAGTAATAATAATATTACCGTCATAGTAAGAAGGTTCAGCTATGGAAAATCAGACAAATAGAAAGACATAATTATGAAACGAAGGTCATTCTATAGCGTGCAACGTGGTATGATAAGACGATTAAGAAATTTTATACGTACCGTTCGCCCGCTTGAGGGCATTTTCTGGTCTTTGGCCGTACCTAGCCATATTGTAAGCCGCGCTACGCATTCATGAAAATTTATTCACTTTTGGGTAAAATATCTAATTAATTAATTTTTATTACTTTCGCCACGGCCGCCACTGGCCTGTCAAAAAAATGACAACAAATCAAAATGGCCGTCAATCACGGCTCAGGGCAGAAGGGCGTCTCACGCTGCCCAAGGAGGAATCTAAAACAGAAAACAGAATAAAAATATTAGTCTGCGATTATGCCCACCATTCCATGTTTAGTTAGTTTAAGTTCTTTATTGTTAAGTTCTGTATTGTGTTTTAAGCATAGATTTTAAGGTATTTTCTCTCAATAAAAAAAGCCTGTGACAAATTACTGATATAGTACAGATTACACAAAATCACAGTCACAGACTTGACTGATGAGTGATGACTTGACACTTGACAGCAAGATGATAGTATAGTAGGTAGTGGTAGGTAGTAGTAGGTACCTAATTTACTATTAGTAAATTAAACTATATTTGGGGACTTCGCTTGCGTCGGTTTTGGCTGACACACGTGTGGTGTTTTTCTGAGCGTTTTTTTGTGAAAAATAGCCGGTTCTTTTTTTGTGCTTTGTGTAATTGTGTTTTACTAATATCTTCTGGTGGTGGTAAGTCTAGTAATAAATAGCGATGGAGGAAGATCCACCTCCAAAGCCCCCTGATCCCGGTGGATCAAAAACAACGGAACAACCTACAAACAGAAAGCGCCCTGCCGAAGAGGACAGGCCGCAAAACACTAATCATGGAAAGAAAACCTCCCCAGATCAACAACAGTCCTCTGTCCAATCAATATACATTCACCCTTCCTTTTCCGATGGCCCTAAAGCGTACGAAAGAGACGACAAAGGTCCCTTCATTGTCCAGGTCTCAAGAGAAACCTCAGACCCATCCGCCGGAACGACTATTCGAGCCCTCAAATTTGGTCAGTTCTTGCACAAAAACAAGTTTGCAGATATTGTATGTGACGGAGTAAAGAACATCGGACGCAACAAGATCAGCGTCCAATTCACTACAGGTCCAGCTGCAAACTTGTTCCTTAATAGTCCATTTTTGAAGGTTGCAAAATACCAGGCCTCGATTCCGACTTACAATATTACGCGCATGGGTCTAGTCAGAGGAGTCCCGACAGACTGGCACATGAGCGAATTTGTCGAATCATTAGAACTACCGACTGGCTGTGGCGAAGTTCTTAAGGCACGACGCCTGAACCGAAAAACTGTTAACGAAGGAAACATTGAATGGGTTCCCACTCAGTCGGTGGTTGTTACCTTTAGGGGCCAAATGCTCCCATCAAAGGTATTCTCCTTCTACACCTCCCTTCCTGTAGAGACATATAAATATCCGACGATTCAATGTCTAAACTGCTGTCGTTTTGGTCATGTTCGCGCACAGTGCAGGTCAAAGCCCAGGTGTTATAAGTGTGCCCAACCACACACGGGGGACTCGTGTGAAGTCCATAAAGAAAAAGCGACTTGTTTACACTGCTCAGGCAACCACTTTGCCATTGATAAGTCTTGCCCTGAGTTTGCCCGCCAGCAAAACATTAAGCTGGTAATGTCCCAGGAGAACATCCCTTACATCGAAGCTGCGTCACGTTTCCCTTCTGTCCGCACATCCTATGCAGAGATGTCGAGAGCTATGTTCTCCCCACCTACATTTTCTCCCCGTCCTTCACGCCATCCCTCGACAAACTCTCCAAATCCGGCTAATCTTACCTCTCCCCGAAAATCCTACCGGGAAACAACCATCCGCTCTCCGCGTCCCCGAGCGCCCTTAGGTAAAGGGTACGACAGACAGGCTCATGAAACTATTATAAATAATCCCACTTCCTCCCTCCCTAATGGTTGTGCCTTTAGGTC
Organism: Mycalesis mineus; assembly: GCA_034621355.1. Classification (NCBI taxonomy): domain Eukaryota; kingdom Metazoa; phylum Arthropoda; class Insecta; order Lepidoptera; family Nymphalidae; genus Mycalesis; species Mycalesis mineus. Next base: position 16,865,624 of record CM067888.1, on the reverse strand, counting down.
CGACCAAAATGATAACTCCCCTAAACAAGAGAAATTAATAGAATTTCTTTCTGAATTTTTGCTGAGCATCATTGCTCCATGCAGTGAAATACCTTTACCGCCCAACGTTGCCCAAAATTTAAATCAATTATTCGATATTGTTAAAAATGGCCCCAACAACAGTTCTCCAATGGAACTGTAAAAGTATTAGGAATCGTAAACAAGACCTAATCTCTATTATTAACCTCCATAACCCTGTCATTGTTGCTATCTCGGAGACATGGCTGAGGCCTGGTGCCCATTTTCGGGTTCCGGGCTTCTTCTGTTTGCGGGATGACAGGAGTGATGGTTATGCAGGCAGTGCCATCTTTCTTCGGCACAACCTTCCTTACTCTGCTATCTCTCTTCCTGCTCACAGTGATCAGATTAATGCTGTTGCTGTGAGAACCCTTAATATCTCCTTCTTATCTTTGTACATACCTCACCCTACTTCTTCTCTAATCCCAGAAATCCAAGCCCTAATATCTTCTCTTCCCAGCCCAACTGTGATTATGGGAGATTTCAACGCCCATCACACTATGTGGGGGTGTCACTACTCTGATAGTTTTGCTCCGTTGTTGTTAGACATCATTGAGGATGCTGACTTATGTGTTCTTAATGATGGCTCCCCAACACGTAGAGTATACCCAACCCAGAACCCGAAATCTGCAGTTGATCTGTCTCTTTCCTCTTCATCTCTTGCTTCCCAGCTATCCTGGAGAGTCCTTACTAGTACCTTTGGTAGCGATCACTTTCCTGTAATTCTTACTCTGCACAATAGAACACTTCCTCCTCACAACCCTAGTCCCTTATTGAAATACAAACTGCATAAAGCTGATTGGTCTGGATATGCTCAAACCGTTGACAATATGATGGACCTTCTTCTGGTCCTAGACCACAACGGTGATTGTTTGACTTACTATAATCAATTTGTTCAATCTCTTATCTCTTCAGCCGATTCTCATATCCCTAAGAAAAAATCTTCTGCCAGAAATCATTTGCCTTCTCCACCCTGGTGGGATGAAGAATGCACTGATTTATTCACGCAGAGAACAACAGCGGAAGACAAATATACAGAGTGCATGTCTAACGAAAACTTTATGAAATTCCAATGTATCAATGCCAAAATTAAAAGAAAAATCCCCAAAAAAAAAAGGCTTGGTTGGACATTATTTTGTGAGTCACTAAGTCCTAGATCCCCCTCCTCTATAGTCTGGAATAACATGAGGAGATTCCGTAGATCCTTAAATCACTCTGATCCCATTGCCAATAACCCAACAGAATGGCTTAGTGTTTTTGCTGATAAAATTGCACCCCCTTTTGTTCCAACTATGGTAGATTTTCCAAACCCTATATTAATTTCTACTACGGATGAAATGGATGCCCTCTTTTCCTTTTCAGAACTTCAAATAGCCCTCAGTGGTTTACAAGATTCAGCCCCTGGAGAAGATGGTGTACCCTACTCCTTTTTGGTTAAATTAAATGATAAAGCAAAACACCATTTTCTTAATATGATTAATATTTTTTTTGAAAAAGGGTATATACCAGATTCCTGGAAGACCCAATTAGTGATCCCTATTCCCAAACCTGGCAAAAATCCATCAGATCCAAATTCTTACAGACCAATTGCGCTGTCATCTACTTTGGTTAAAGTTATGGAGATCTTACTCAAAAATAGATTGGAGTGGCTAATGGAAAGCAGAGGAGTACTGCCTTCCTCACAGTTTGGATTTAGGAAGGGTTTCAGTACTGCAGACAGTCTCAGCATACTCAGTACAGACATTCGAACCGCCTTTGGAAAGGGAGAGTACCTTGTGGGTATATTCCTAGATATTGCTTCTGCATATGATAATGTAATTCTTCAGTCACTCAGGCAAAAATTGCACCAGCTGAATGTACCTCCGAGGATGACACATTTCATATGTAACCTACTATCTGGTAGGTCGGTTGCTGTAAAACACCAGTCCTTCTTTCTTCCCCCCAGATTAGTCTGGAAAGGTCTCCCCCAAGGCTCTGTCCTCAGTCCTTTGCTGTACAGCATATATACTCATGACCTAGAATTGTCTGTCAACAATTTTTGTAATATACTGCAGTATGCTGATGATATAGTCCTATATCATAGTTCTGGCTCTATAGACGAACTCCACCAACGTCTAAACTCTGCTCTCTTTTACCTGGGCCAATGGCTCTCTGATCATGGCCTAAGTCTAGCAGTGGCTAAATGCCAAGCAGTGGTGTTTACGAGAAAGAGATCTATCCCTAGCTTTAACTTTTGTTTTGAGGATCAACCTATCAACCTGGTGGACAAAACTAAATTTCTTGGTATAGTACTTGACAAAAAACTAAACGGATTGGCACATGCGGAATATATAATTAATAAATGCGATAAAAGCATCAATGTACTACGAGCGGTAGCAGGTGTTTGGTGGGGTGCTCATGCCTACTCCTTAAAACTATTATACAATGCCCTTGTTCGTAGCCACATTGACTATTGTTCATTCATTTTAGATCCCCTAAATAAAACTATCTCAGAAATGCTGAACCGGATACAATATAGGTCTCTCAGAATTATTTTAGGGGCAATGAAGTCATCTCCCACAAATGCCCTACAGGTTGAATGTGTTGATCCTCCCTTGTATCTTAGAAGACAGTATCTCTGCGATCGATTTATCAGTAAATCACTTCAGCTCTCGTCCCACCCCCTATGGCCTAAATTAACTCAGTTGTCACAAGTCCTTAAACCAAGTAACCCTTCCTCTAGCCTACTAAACAGTTTCCAAAAGTTCACCAATCTTCCTCACCCATTATTATCAACAACAATACACCCCTTATATTCCACATCCTATAAAGCTCTTGTTTATAACCCTCCTGTGCTCACAAATCTTGGTTTAATCAAGGGAGCCCCTGACACTAACATAAAGTTTCAAGAAATTATTCATCAAAATTGGCCAAATCACTTGTTCATCTATACAGATGCTTCAAAACTTACACCTGATAGTTGTGTTGGTGCAGCCTGCTGGGTCCCCAAACATAGAATAATATTACAATTTAAGTGTCCTCCAGAAACCTCGGTGTTCACAGGAGAGGCTATTGCCTTGTTAGAGGCAATCCTGTTTACCCGGTCCCATCACATACAACAAACTGTTATTTTTACGGACTCCCTTAGTTGCTTATATTCCATCATGGAAAATCCTTTTAGGAGTAAGTCAAAATTTCCGGTTGTACTTCAGATTAGGGAAGCATTACTCTCTTGCCATCAAAGTGGTTTGTCAATAATACTAGCATGGATACCTGGACACTCTGGCATCGCTGGTAATGAAACTGCAGACTCCTGCGCTAAAACAGCTGTACAGCTTGGATCTTTAGATCATTTCAGAAACACCTCACATGATCTTAGCGCCCTGGGAAAAAAATACTTGGATGAGTCTTGGAAAATTTTTTGGGATAAATCCAAAACTCTCAAAGGTAAGTATTATGCCTCGATTCAGCCTGACATACCTAGACGACCGTGGTTTTCCTATCACAGACACGCTGACAGATGGGTCACCTCCACCATCTCTCGTTTAAGAATTGGGCATGCCTGTACACCTGTGCATCTAAACAAAATCCGAGTAAAAGATCACTCTTTGTGCGAATGTGGCTTAGACGAAGGTACTGTTTCTCATATCTTTTTCTCCTGCTCTAAACTTCTCCATCCCCTATATGATGTTCTCCCTCCTCAATTCCCACGCCCTATGAATGTTGAATGTTTGTTAATGTCTGTGTTTAGTCCTCTTTGTAAATTTTTATGTACATATATCAAGTGTAATAAAATTAAGTTGTAAATATAGGAACTACTAACAAAATTATTAATTTATTTATTATTTTTATAATTATTTAAGTATTATAATTATTTTGTGATGTTTTAGGTGGCGGTGATAAACCTATATAAAAAATCTGCTGTTTATAGTGTCAAAATTAAGCTGGATGTATACTCAATTACACCTAATTCCCAGCTCACACCTACCAATCTTTGAAACTGTGTCTTCCATACCACGTGACTTTGGCGGAGTAAATTGTACCTAGTTGGTACAGCTGGAAGCCATAATTTAAAAAAAAAAAAAAAAAAAAAAACTATATTTATTTTTACCTACTATTTAATTTCGCATTTATCAAGCTTCAAACTGATTTACAATTTAAGAAATTTATACAATGGAGAAAAAGGTCTGGTCCAAACAGGAAATGAAAACATTTATCGCTAGATATACAGAAAATACATTATTATGGAACCCTAGATCAGTGGATTATAAAAACCTGGCAAAGAGGAGGAAAGTAGAAAACGATTTGGCTGCCGAATTTAATACAACAGTTTTCGAAATAGGTAGAAAAATACGTATCCTACGTGCACAGTGGTTGAAGGAGTATAAAAAGGTGAACAATTATGCTTTGGATGGGAAAGAGTACCAAAGCAATTGGATATGGTATAAGCCTTTAGAGGCTATATTCGGTGTAAATAGAAATATAACAGTTATGGAGGATGATGATAATATAAGCACAGATAAGAATTCAGTAAGTTGTTGTTTTAAATAATTCACTGCATTTGCTATAGTAGCAGTTTTCATGGGAATATGGCAATTAAAGTTTTTCATCCAGATCTGAGTAACAATTTCCAGACTCAGTAAATTCCATCCAAGTACCACATTAATAAAATTTTTGATAGTAGAGTGTAAAGAATTCCATTAAGCAATTCAACATGTTGTAGTTATTATCTGGTATTACAATGCACCACACAACTCTTCATCATTCGACTGCATTGTTGGTCTAATGGTTAGCCTATCTTCTTCTTCTTCTTCATTTCCTGGGTATTTTCCGCACTTGGCCAGTGAGTTGGCCGTTGTGCGTGGGTCCCTTGGTGTAGGCTCCCGCTGACTCACTCCAGCCAGCCGAGCTCGCTCCAGAAGCTTAGGAGGCCTCCCAGGTCGCCAATCGCCTCATGGAGTGTCGCTTTGGAGCCAATGTGTGTTTCACGTTGTTCCGATACCCCTCTGCAGCTGAGCATAACGTGTATCGGTGTCTCGTCGTGTTCCAGACAAGCCCTGCACAATGGGCTGTCGGTCATACCTAGAAGTGAGAGGTGTTTGTTTAATGGACAGTGTCCTGTAATCAGTCCTATGACCGTTCTGAGTTTTGCGCGGGTTAACCGTGTGAGTTTTTTGGTTAGTTTTGTGTTTAGACATGGTATTGCCTCCTTGGTGTGTTTGCAGTCCGTAGTCTGTGTCCAAATCCTGGTGTGTTTATTGTGGGTGTCTTTGTGTAACCAAGATTTGTATTCACTGAAGGGTATTGGAATTATGGGGTTCGGTCCCATGACCTTCAGTGTTGATGCACGTCGTGCAAGTTCGTCTGCCCTCTCGTTACCGTAATTACCGTCGTGTCCCTTGACCCAAAGCAAGGTTACTTTGTTTTCATCGGAGAGTTTCCTGAGTGTATTGTGGCAGTCAAGCAGCAGTTTAGAGGTGGTCCAGTGTTTACCTATTGCCTTGAGTGCTGCTTGGCTGTCGCTGTGTATATTGATAGTAAAGTTTGTTACCTTTCTCGCGACCATAGCCATGGCCGCAGTTGTAATACCAACGCATTCAGCTTGGAAGACAGAGTTATTCCTGCCGAGCGCCTGTGCGATGTTTATGTTCAGCTCCTGACAGTAGGCTCCTGCCCCGGTGCCTGTAACTGTTTTAGAGCCGTCGGTGTATATGTTTATTTCGTCTGGTCTTGCTACATTACCATTGTTACCGTCTATGTTGACCTTGTAGGGTTTGTCCATAAGGTATTGTTTTGTTGTCTTGTCACATATCCAACTCAGGGGCGAGTTGTCTGTGGTTGATGTTTTAAGTATTTCTGTGTGGCCCGTGGTTGTTTCTTGCCATTGTTGGCAGGCTTTTAGCCTGAGGGCTGTTAACTTCGCCTCCTCTTGTATATACAGGTGAAGCGGTGGTATGCCCATTAGCGCCTCAAGAGCTGCTGTAGGTGTAGTGTTCATACAGCCGGTCGTGTATAGCCATTTCACTATGTGTGGTCTTAAGCCCCAGGTTTTACCTATCATGCGTTTGCATTGGCAAAGGATGATGGTGGACTTCTGTAGTTTTGTCTCGATGTGTCTTTTCCAGTTTAGTTTTTGGTCCAAGAGCACCCCCAGGTACTTTACCTCTGTTGATAACTTTAGGGTTTCATTGAATAGTGTTGGTGTTTTATTTAGATTAGGTTTTCTCTTGTGTGTAAATAGGACAAGTTCAGTTTTCTTTGGGTTGACAGATAGTTCATTGGTTTTGCACCAGTTTTCTATCGTTCGTAGGGCGTTTTGCATTATTTCATGCAATGTGTTTTCTTGTTTACCGCCGATGAGTATTGTAATATCATCCGCGTACCCTATGGTTGGGAATCCTTTGTTATTCATTTTTGTAATGAGGTCGTCCACCACTAGGTTCCACAAAAGTGGAGATAGGACTCCTCCCTGTGGGCACCCTTTGGCTACGATTCCTCTTGTTTTTCCGTTTATGTCTATTTGGATGACCCTCAGTTCTAGGAGAGCGTTAATCCATAAGCGTAAAGTGTCTGGTACTTTATATCTTTCTAAAGATCTGTCGATGCTTTTGAATGTGGTTTTGTCGAACGCACCTTCAATATCTATGAAGGCTCCTAACGTCGATAGTTTGTTCTCTAGATTGTGTTCTATTCTTCTCACCACGGAGTGTAGTGCTGTCTCTGTTGATTTGCTTGTGCAGTAGGCATGTTGGTTTGGGTGTAGGGGTGTATGCTTCAGTACACCGTCGCGTAAAAATCGGTCACTCAGCCTTTCTAGGGTTTTTAGAAGGAATGAAGTGAGACTGATCGGTCTAAATGATTTTGGTTGGGTGTAGTCTGATTTGCCTGGTTTTGGTAAGAAGACTACCTTTACCTCTCTCCAAGGCACAGGGATATGTTTATAGGCCAGGCATGCTTTGTACACCTGCATTAGATCTGTTACTAGGTCTTCCATTCCCCACTGTAGTAGGGCGGGGAAGATTTCATCCGTACCCGCTGACTTAAAGGGGTGGAAGGTGTTGATGGCCCAGCGTAGTCTGTCTTGTGTAACTATCTTGTTAGCGAGGTTCCAGTCTGTCTCTGTAGGGTTGTGACTACGTACATCATCCCATTGTAGGTCATTTAGGATTCTACAGCCTGGGAAGTGTGTTTCTATGAGTATTTCGCTTATTTCTTTGTCGTTCCTAGTGTAGCTCCCATCCTGTTTCCTCAGTGAGCTTAATGTTAGATTTTTGTCCTTAGACAGTATCTTCCTTACTCTGTTGGCCTTTTCGTTAGATTCTATGTTTGTACAGAAGGAGTGCCATGTTTTAGCTTCTCTTTGTCGTGTAAGTTTTTTGTATGTGTTCTGGGAGTATTTGAAGTTGTCCCAGTCCGTGTCATCCCTGGTGTTTTTTGCTCTGTTGAAGAGTCGTCTTAGGTTTTGTCTTTTCCTTTCAAGGTCTTTACTCCACCAATTGCTTCTTGGTGCTTGTTTAGTTGTAGGTTTCCAAGTGGGGCATGCTTTTTCGAAGCATTGATTAATGGTTTCCGTAATGTGTGACACTACTTCGTCTATTTGTTGGGTTGTGGTAAAATATCTTTTTCCTACTGGGTTCGTAGGTTTTAGGCTTGTATTCAGCAGTCTTTTGTATAGTATCCTGTTCGTTTTTCTTGGATTCCTCCAAGGTGTGTTTTGTGTCGTGGTTAGCTCTAGTTCGTATCTTACACGGCGATGGTCGGATAGAGTCAGCTCATCGCTGACATGCCAGTTATTAATGTAGTCTACGATATTGTTAGATGCTAGCGTTAAGTCTATTATTGATTGGTATCTGCTGGAGACGAACGTGGGTTCCGTGCCTGTGTTTATAACGTTTAGGTTAGTTGTTAGTAAGTAAGACATTATTTTCTCACCTCTTTTGTTGTTGGTTGTGCATCCCCATAGGGTATGGTGTGCGTTGCTGTCAACCGATATTATTAGGTCTGTGTTTTCGTCCTCACAATGAATTATGAGGTCCATGACTTCTTTTGGTGGTGGCTCTTCCTCTATGGGTAGGTAGAGTGATGCTAGGACTAGTGGTCTAGTCTTGGCATCTCTGTGCTGAATTCCGTTCTGTAACCTCACCGTGGTGAGGTCTCTGAAACAGTATTGTGTTAGAAGTGTCGCTTTGATGCAGCGGGGTATGTAGATTCCCGTTCTTGGAGGTGTTTGTTTGCTATCATATAGTATCTTACCATTTAGGCTGTTTAAGCCGCATATCTGATTCTTCCTGACCCATGGCTCTTGGATCAGGGCTATCGTGTCGGCTTCGACTTCCAAGAGTCCTCGTAGCGTAGCTGTTGCAAATTGTTTGTGCTGGAGGTTAGTTTGTATGATTTTAATCTCGGTTTTTGTAATATGATTGTTAAGTTTTTTATTGTTTTGATTACTTACACTTTCATTGTCGGTATCGTATGTGGGATTTAAAAGAGGGGGGGGGGGGAAGGTTTGGTTTAGGTGGGAAGGGGTATAGGAAGTCCCAGTGTGTTGCAATGGTCGTAGTCCCTGCGACCAGGTTAGTGGTCCCTGGGGACCCATTTGTCGAGGAGTTCGTGCAGCGGGATGTGCTCCACCGCGTCCTCCTCGTCCTCTGTATCCTCCGTTTCCATGTCGAGGTCTGACACGTCCGCCTCCGGCGCCTTGTCCCATTGCACACCACTGTTAGGTGGTGTAGCGTTCGATCCGGCGCTCGGTCCTGGGCTCGGTTCCCTTTGATGGGTCGATTCCGGCGCCGGGGCAGGTGTAGCATGTTGAGGAATCGTTGGTTGCGGTGCCGGGTTGTCACCGCTCGTATGTGCTTCCTGTGTTTTGGGGGCCCCGCTGGGTGGTATATCGCACAGTTCCGCGCCATCGTAGAACCGCACGTATATCCTCCCAGTAGAGTATCCTACCCTCCTGTCGTTGTCAAGTATGGTCTCAATGTTCTCCTGGGGTATTCCCAAAACTAGAAAGACCCCCGGAGAACGACCTGTTGTGCGTATGAAATTGTACAACGTCCAGGTGTGAACGTTGTATGTTGGGTTCTGGCGGGAAAGGATCCTGTGCAGTTTCCCTATTTCTCCGCTGTATCCAGGTACGAATAGAGCTGATTTGACACGGACGGGTATGTCGCATTGTCGAATCAGCTCTAGTGTGGTTCCTTCGCGGGGCGACTTTAGCAGAGGTTGGACCGCCCTCAGCCACTCAAGGGCTGGGTCGTCGCCGCACCACAGCTTCAGCACGCCCTCGCTAAGGTAGGCCTTACCATTGAAGACAGGTGCTTGTGTTAGGGGGACTCCTGGTATCGGGTCCCTGTAACATGTCTCAAAGACTTCGTTTTGTATTTGACCCTGCAGAGCGTCAGCTTCTGCTTGGGTCATGTCGGTTCTGGGTGATAGTGCGAAGGCCACACTAAGGTGTGGTTGCGCCGCACTGGCGTAGGATAGTTTGGGTTTTTGGGTTTTGTCAGTTTTTAGTTGTTTGTATTTGCCCCGTGGCGAGATGGTGTCGTCAAGCCATCATGGTTAGCCTATGTGGCTTCAATTACGAGGTCCTGGGTTTGATTCCTGTGATTTGGAGACCACATTAAGCTGTCAGTGATAATCACTACATCAACATCTGATAGTGTCCGTAATAAATAAAACATCACCCGCCAACCTGCATTGGAGCAGCTTGATGGGTGTACACTCCATATCCCCTCTCCTGTAAGGAGGAAAGCCTGGCCTTGTAATGGGCCATTAATGGCTGATAATGATCATGATGATGACACAACTCTGCTATAAACTTGATTGCTTTAGGCCTTTGCAAATTTACATTTCACATTTGTATCATTTTAGACTACATAACTAAATATCTCTTATTTTTACATACTTTTATTATAGGTAGATGATCAGCAAGAAGATGAAGAAATATATATATGTATCAAAGAAGATTCAGCGTGTGAAGAGTCAAGTGTAGTGAACTTTATAGATGAAGAGTATAAAACTTATGATGACCTTGACGAGTATCAGATATTTGGCAACTATGTAGCTAACCAGTTACGTTCCATGCATTACGAGAACAATATCGAGGAATTGAAGAGCATCATTGACCAAAATATAACAAAATGGCAGGAGAAAGATGACAAGGAGTACTATTCCACATGAAGATCTTTACACATCTTTTGTTTTTGGCTGTATTAGTGGCAGAATTGCACAGAAGTGATGGAAGGGGATAATTTTTTCTTAAATAGTTAATAATGAGAGAAATATCTAAGCATTCTGTGGATTCACTGTCAGATGCCGTATCCATCATGCAACAGAAAAACTATGAACAGCATCTAAGACTTAGACACAGATATATTATAGGTTGGAAGTATGTATGAAAGTTTTGTTTTTGTAGCAAGAGAAAATGTATTTCCTTAAATAAATGATAAAATAATTTAAAGGACATGGCCGGAATTTGTATGGAGCTGTGCCCTGAAAAAAAAATTCATGTGAATACAGTTCCTTATTTTAAAGCTTAAGAGTATTTGAATAGGTACTGCAATTTAAGTTTTGTGATCAAAGAACTTTCGAGTCTTCAATAACATGTTACAAAAATGCACCTATTTATTTTAAATAGCAATGATTTTACTGTCGTTTACCAAAGTGTTATATAGTTAATAGTAAAAAATACCTCACTGGTCCAATAGTTAGACTATATGGGTTAAAATCATTGGTATATAAGGAGTTTGAATTTGTACTAAACATTTACTCTAGTTTATCAAAGTGAATTAACTCATCCTGGTCATTATTATTACATAACATATGAGTGTTCCATATAAAATAAAAAACATTATGGAAAAATACTCACGTCGCCGTTTAGCCCCAAAGTTCAGCGAGGTCTGGATCATATTTGAAAGGCTGGTTGTAGGCCTTTCAAATATACCGATGAAATTGCATTACACTAGCTGATACATGCATTAAGTACGAGTGAACGATATGTGGGTAATAAAACACTAAAATAATACAAATTTTTATTTTTTTATGTTTAATTAGTGCCTGAACATATTTAGTTATTCTAAACATGTTTTACAAACAATTTATAAGAAGAATGTCTTTGAAGTCTAATCATCTTCAAAGATTAATAATACATTATCTAGAAATGAGGCTGGTGCCATTATATTTGTTTGATTCCTTGCATAGCCTAAATTTTAACCATAACAATGTCATGACATAACAACACCCAACTGTTCGATTGCCGACAACACATATACAAATAGCCTAATATGGCATCCAAGGTATTAGGGTGAAGAGGTGATCTGTCAAATTAAATATATGAGCAAAAATTGTTCATGCATTTTGAACGTCTGGACAGACTTCTACTTCATACAAGCCATTATTCCGAACATGCTTGCTGTAATAGGAATGAGCTTGTTTTATTTGATAAGGCCCAAGTGAGACTAACATTAATTTTTCATAAGACAATTGAGGGAAATGTGATGGTTGTGGAATATTACCATCAATTCTGGAAAATGTTGCTTGTCTTCTATTCATATTTTCCTCAGCAACATATTCAGCTAAATAATTACGGGTATGTAAATATCGCCTAATTCTATGTAAAATATCTGGAAAATTTGGCCTGTCTCAGATTAATGGATGAAATCTATTTATTAGTGCTGCAGCAACTTTAAGTCCATGATCAGATGATTAGATGCAATAGTAAAATTTACTTTGGGCCACATTCCGTGCCGCTGAGTGTATTTTTTAAAAGGAAAGACAGTATAGTAAGCTATCCTTAAAATAGTTATATGCCATCACGGACCTTTTGTACACCTAATAATGGGGAGCAATCTTTGCAAACATTGTTTTGTTATATAAATGTCAAACAGATTAGGCCACAGATTTCAATTGGCTCCTAGAAGCTGCAGCTTTTTTCACAACTATGTTTGAGTGAATTTGTATAATAACCTTTACAAATTATATACTAAAACTTCCTCAGGAATTATTCTGAACGATAATAAATATAAATTAAATAAAAATGTGCAAGATTTATTTCAATCAGGTAAGTTAGGTACACCTTTTATAAGTTGTTCATTACATTTTTGATCTGCTAATGCTAATGCTATCCTCTGAATTGTCCTGTTTGAAGGCAAGGCAAACAGTCTTTGCATCAATTTATAAGCTACCTGGCTTTCTTTGTATATTGAAAGGCAAAAAACTTTTTCCTTATACGAAAATCTTCTTCCTTTAGGTTTAACCAAACATTTTTTTAACTGCATTTTTGTAAAAATGGCTGCAGGCTCTGGCAGTTTCTCAACAGCTTTCAAAAGAAACTTTGTTTTTGCTAGCCTCGACGCTTTTCTTAGTTTTTGATTTAATATTTTACATTTTTCCGTCATTTTTAAAAGTTCGGTTTTTAATTGTGCACATTCTTTGCTGCATTTGAAAGGATTGACTGAGTTTTCTGAAATAGAAAAAAATAGTATCGATAAATATTTTAATTTACTACTTAAGACAAGAGCAGGCTTTAAACTATTTGTTGAGATTGATTCTGCTTCTGTGGTATCCTACTATAAATAAATCCACATAAATAAAGTTGACTGATTGTCAAATCTAAAATGAGTTCATAAGCTTATTGATTAATACAGTTTGGAGGAAGTCCTCAATTTATTTATATATGTGAGTTTGCGTATGCGTGCGTGCGTGCGCGTGCTTGCGTGTGTATGTATATGTATGACCAAACAACTCATTACAGAGAAGGAACAACTGTCTGTAACTTTTTGGCTACAAGTGCTGTACAATGAACTCTAATAGTATAGTACCAATAAGTTACATCTTAATAAATCATTAAAAAGAAGAAAAAATAATCCAACTTATTTATGAAGTCAGTGCCAGCCAAGCTTGCAGCGCGTGCGCGCGCCGGCGAAGTTTGATGCAACTTAATAGGTAGATAAGTAATAGATACTGTAGTAGGTAGGTCCGCTACAACTCTAAGGATGTTACCTAAAACCCACGAAGTGTTTTGCTACTTCATGAAATAAGCATCCCTTAAACTTGGATGATACAGACTTTATATATATAATTAAATTAAAGCAACTAAATGACACAATTATTTTTTACTCTGTAGTGCATTTTGAAATCTGTTAAATATTTTTTCTTCCTTTTTAGTGATTTATCAACATATAACCTAGTTTACTTTAGTTATTTGACATTATTCATGTTTCACAACCTGGTGGGGATTTCCTAAAATAAACAGATTATTATTAGTCAATAAAAAGTTCGTCGGTATGATTTTTACCTTGGCCAGAAGCAATCTTCAAATTATAGGATGTTTCATTATGTTCAGGTAAACATGAAGTTAATTCCATTTGACATTGTTCATCATTTATACTTATTATCCTGTAGATGGCTCCTTAAAAAAAGAATGAATTATTTCTCAGGCAACAAAAACTTCTTAAAAAGTAGTTATCTTAATTAGTATTATTAGTTGTAACAGTTATGCTTACCTTCATCAGTCGCAGTCCCTAAGTTATTTCTGTTATGCTCAGAAAAATGTGAAACTAGTTCCCTTTGATATTGTTCATTATCTGTAACATTGTGGAAGAGTCCTAAAATAAATAGTATATATTTATTTGTCAACAAATCTGTTCTTCATAAAATGGATATGTTATTTTTTAGTTAGTATTATGATGGAAAAGTGATCATTACCTTGGCCAGAAGCAGTCTGCGTGTTATAGGATGTTTTATTAAGCTCAGAAGAACATGAAATTACTTCAGATTGACATTTTTTATCACTGTTGATCTTGTGAGGGAATTCTGAAAAAAATAAATTTAATAAATAAAACACCCGACTGCAGAAATAATGATGTTAAAGAAGAACTGAAAAGAAAAAAAAGAGCAGTCCAGAAATGTGGAAAGTATTGTATTGCAATAGTTGGGACCTTTTCAATAAACATACTAAAGTTATTTATGTCTAGAGTTTATTACTGAACAGATCATAGCTTTGTAGAACAACAATAAATAGCTTTAGCCAAAAACACAAATCAATGACATAATATCTCATGATAAGAGACATATTGTATATATGTTTATGTACTAGAAGTGGGTGCGAGAGGTATACAAGTTAAACCACTTCATAATACAAATACATAATTCTAACTGTTACATACCTGGTTTCTTTTTTAACCTATCATAAAAAGACTTAACATGTACAGGAAACTCTTTCAAAGATTCATCAGACAAAAGTGGTTTAGTAAGTCTCTTAGTTGGCACTGCAGTTTTTAACAAACGATTTCCTTTCATATTAAAACATTCAGGTGCAAAATGAGAACCACATAAAAACTTCAGCTCATGCAACTTCTCAATTGGCAAATGAATTAGGTCTTCATCGCCTGCTGCTTTGACCCACAATCGGCATCTGAAAGCAGCATCTAAACGTTAATTTCTACAATATGTGAAAAGTATTAGATTTGCAAACTTTGCTCTTCAAAAGGTAAATTCAACTAAAAGTTTCCTATTGTAAACTTGTGAAATAAAAAACATTGCACCGTTTTTCTTTTCAAAATTTTAATAAATTTAATATCAAGTAGATTAACCTAACATAAACAAATAATTAAAATACAGTGTTTCTTACCGATCCGGGTCTAAAGGAAAAGATGATAGGTAGGTGTTAGAATTTGGTAACTTTCGTGCACCACAAATCGCACATTTCCTGTAACTGTATTGTCGTTGCTTCTCCATTACAGTAAAATAAAAAATATCGTATAAATGAAAATTACACATTCGAAATAAACCGAACTTTACAAGTACACTTGTCAAATTCGAAATGTCAAAAACAAAGACCATAGATCATTGACATATTAATAGTATGGACTTCGGGTCAGCGATAAAAAGTGTCCGAACCAAAAGTAAGCCAAAACGCGAAATGAGTTCTAATCGCAATTCAGTCTCATATTAGCTGACTGACAGAATACACGTCAATAATGCCGTAATGTGTTATAAAAAACTTGTAAGAACTACCCGAGTAAGGTGAGAAAAGAAGACGGTGTACCATATTTTCAGTAAGTAAATATTTACAGATGATTTTAAAGTATTATTTTGCTTAGAAACAGGCTATTTTATTAAAATTTTAATAAACTATAGAAACGAATTGCATAACCAACCAAAATGAACAAAAGTATCTATCTGTCCTTTTCCCATACGCTACCCGCGTCTAGGATAGAAGGAGTGCAATATGTTTATCTAATTAACCACATTTAGTTCGGATCTGCCGTGAGCAATAGAATGTTTTAGAACAACGACTGCATAGAGTTATTTTGTTGTTTAACATTTGAATTATTTAATTTTTGAATGAAAATAATCTGATTATTCTCAATTCAAAATTTTTTTTTTTTTTCAACTTTTATTTTTTATGTCATGAATATTAATCAAATAACTTTTACCATAATGGTATATTAATTTGATAACTATAAGAATTATCTACATGAAAATAGGAACAGTTATTTAAAAAAGTGATCTTACGTCATTGAAGTAAAAAAATATATTTTCAGTTTAATTAAAAAGAGGAAAATATCGAGAACTTAAAATTTCAAAGTAAAGAACTATGTCGAGTGGCATATCATTTTGTACATTCGTGGATTTGGTTTGTAATTAATTATTATTATAACTAATTATTATTTTATACAAGATAATTACAACAATTATTATTTGGTACAAGATTTATCCCAGCATATAGAGGTCAGGGATATGTAAATATAAATTAAAATTTGCTGCAAATATAATATATAAATATAAGATGCCGAAAAAATTTGAAAGCTACCGACTCCACACCATTTATGTTGTCCTATTTTCACGAGAAGCTGTTATGTCAAAAAAAGGCTGCCATGGTAACCGTCAATCGAAGCTGATTACTTATTGCATGCAATTAGACTGTTGCAAATTAGACTGTATAACAAGACGATAAGACATACATTACAATGTTATTTTGTGTATAAAAACATAAATACATCCTAGTGTGTATAAAATATCTTGGGACACTTTTGACGTAAATTTTGCATTAGACCCGAAGTCCATAGTATTAATATGTCAATGCCATAGATAAATTAATTGGAGACAGATTAATCTGTTGTATTTAACTACGTCATATCTACGTAGTGTGCATAGAGGAGAGATGGAGGAGAGTAATATCCCAATATATTACACTATACTGGAATTGCTGTAAGAAAGTGCGGGTGACAGTTGTCAGTATGACGTTGACGTCAGTGACTAGGGATGTGACGCTTAGAAATTCATGTTTATCGCTGACGATACCCGCAGCATAAATCTAGCTCTTTTTAATGTTGTAAAAAAATTTGCTTAAAAGGCAAATTATTATTTGATCGTTATTTATGAGGAGACTTTGTTATCGCGGTTATAGTAATGCATAGTTTATAGGGATTAAACTTGTATTGACTATAGTCTCTGCGATAATTTTTTTAACAACTACAAGTTAGCAATTGACTGCTATCACACCTGATGTGTGATGCAGTCTAAGATGGATGCGGGCTAACTTGTTAGGTGTAGAATGAAACAACATCGTACCAGAACACTAAATCGCTTGGCGGTACGTCTTTGTCGGTAGGGTGGTAACTATCCACGGCGATAGCCTTCCTCCAGCCAGACCAAGACAAATTAAGAAAATCTCAATCTGCCCCGCTTTACCATTTGGTACAGGTTAATAAACCTCAAACCAATCCAATCGCAACAGCGAGTTGATGAACTGGAAAACGGAGTAGATATAAAAATGTTAAAGTTGGAGCTTATTGCATTAGTCCGGCGTCAAAAGGCACCAACTCCTACCTATGCTCTAGAAGAGATGACAATAGGTCTGACCTCGGTCCTTAGATATAATGTTATTGGGCCCAAATAACATGTATGCTTTTAATTTCAATTCCTATTATGAAGCTTTATAAAATCAGCATTTATAATATCAGCGTTGCGAACGCAGCATTACCTATGAAATAATTGATTATTTGATTGAATTTAAATACTTTTTTCCATATTCCCATTTAATTTTCAGTCACGCCGCAAAAATTAATACCTACTTCACCGCCATTAACGGCAAATAACATGTTGGCACTGTTACAAGAGGCCATCAACAAAGATTAACCTGAAGGCTGGTCGAAGGTCGTGAATAAAACAAAAAGGGATATTATGACTGATTGAGATCGTGACGTCCATATTAACAACATAATTAATTCATCTATACATATAAATAAAATTGCAGTGTCTGTTTGTGCATATATGCATACCGTACATACACCAAAATAACATTTTTTTTCAATTATTGTCTGTCTGTCTGCTTATTTGTTCTGGCTAATCTCTGAAACTTCATCAGTCATCAGTCGGATTATAAAAAAACCTTTTGTATATGATAGCTCGACTCATAAGGGGTGACATAAGGTAATTTGTATCCAGATATTACCACGGGACCAGGAACTACGGGGGTGAAATACCGGGAGACCGCTAGTTGTTAATAATATTCGTCATAGATTCAGATGATGAATTTAGTGACAACTCAAATGTTCCTAATTCTGATATAAGTTAGGACGAATAAAATATATTTCTTCTTTGCAACCTTTTGAGTAAACTTTCCCTGATGTTCTGTTGTTGTATAAAATTATAGATTTTTTAAAAATAAAAATTGTACTACAATATACGTTTATTATTAAAAAAAATATCGACTATTCATCGTAGAAGTACGTCCCATCACTAGACACGTCTATGGCGTTACGTTATACGTTACAACACTTTGCTTAATTTTTCTTTCAATTTGATTTTATTTGTAGACTAGAACATTCTGGCTGGGTTTAACGGTTTTAAATTTAAGTTACTACAGCTATTAACGATTTCATATATTAAGAATTTGGAACAGCTGAAATACTAAGTCATAATTTGTAAATCGCTTCAACTTTAAAGAGTGAAACGGAAAGTTAATGACATATGTCACAGGCACCATGTTAGAGCGCAGGCACTATATATAGATCTGTGTTTACTTTTCAATATTTTCTGTTTCTGTGAAATATTTGATTTTAAAAATATTGGCATTTCCGCATTTGGCATTGGTATAAATACCTATATAGTTAGTTAATTATTTGTTATAAAGTAGCATTGCGAACGTATTATTCGGTAATGTATTTAACATATTTTTTATAGGAATTTTGTAACCAAATACTTGTTGTATAGGTCCCTCCTATAAATAACATCTTATTCATTCAATTGAAATTCTTGCTGTTTTCTGATCTAAACTATCTGCTGTGCGCTCTATTAAATTTAATCATTAGAAACAAAAATTCAGTAGAGTTATTCGCAAAATGAAATATTACATCCTGTTGCAAAATCATTGTGCAATAATCATTATCATGACATAGTATAAAACAAAGTCGCTTTTTTATGTTTGTCCCTATGGATGCTTAAATATTTAAAACTACGCATCCGATTTTCATGCGGTTTTTTTATCAGATAGAGTGTTTCCAGAGGAAGGTTTATGTGTATAATACATGCATAATATAGTAGAGAAACACTGATAATTTAAGAGATTTCTGATGTGATTTACATTGCAAACGCTGACTAAACCCTACGAGATATATCAAAATAATGTACTACAGTATTGCACACCTTAAAACGTCCGCGACTGTATATGTCTATTTCTTAGGGATAGCCCACAATAACCATTTCTTATATTTTACTTTCAACCAAAAGTAATGGCTTATTTACGAAGCGATTTTAAGCAATACTGCATTAATCCTTATCCAATTAAATATCTTATTTACTTTGTGCATTCAATATATATCACTATTGCCCTTTACAGCATGTAATTTAAGTGAATCCTTTCCAAAATGCAGGGACAAACGTTACGCCCTACAGCACTTTATGATTAGCAGTAGAGTTTGTATGTCTAATGACATAAAAGCTGTAAATGTAGAATATAAATACATTCTTTAGTACAAGCATTGCACCCATGCAAAGCTGGGGCAGGTCGCTCATAATATAGTATAACTGTAATAATAATGTGTAATTGTTGCCCTTAAGTCTAGTATGTGGGGGGTGTTATTTTATAAACATAGTGTCTTTTTATGTTCAGGTATACATCTTGATCATACAGAATTATCAGCGTTATGCAAAGTTTTATGAGACAAATATCTTAGCATTCCATGGATTCACTGTGCGGGATTCACTTTGAATATTAGACCTCCCCATCGCCAGGGGGTCTAAATTTTATATTCCTAAGAGTTAGAGATGTGCCGTTGCAGACTTTTTTGTAGTAGTCACGAAGAATATTAATACTTCCATGTATTGTTTTCTTATATCTCAAAGGATTTAGGCAGCATTTTCAATTATAGTTTCTTCAATGCGCTAATTTTTACAATTATCATCATATTGGAGCTGATTTACACAAAACCTTATTAAATTATACACTAAAACCTCTTGGAACACTTAACATTTTACTTGTTTTGTAAAAATTATTTACTGTGTATAGCTGGCTATTATTACAATTCATGAGGAGTAACAAAGGTTAACATTATAAATATAAATAACTAGTGGATGCCCGCGACTTTGTCCTCGTGAAATTATATTACACAATTATTCGAATTTTTCTCACCTTTTAAATCTTCCTGAGACCTCCACGAACATCTATATATATATATATATATAAATGAATTGCTGTTCATTAGTCTCTTTAAAACTCGAGAACGGCTGAACGGATTTATCTTATCTTGGTCTTGAAATGTTCGTGGAGATCTAGGGAAGGTTTGAAAGGTGAGAAAAAATCAAATAACTGCAGGCAAAATTTCTAAAAAGCGCGAAACTGCCGCTATGGCGTCCAAATTAAGTTGACCATCTCCGTGTTACATTATAATATGTATAGGGGTCAGCATTTTGGAACTGGTATTCTTTTATATTATCAAGCTATACCCATCAGTATCCATAAATATATGTTGTTAATGTTAATGTACTGTAATGTCAGACAATCTTTAACAAAAATGTAGATATTTAGCACAAGGAACGGGACAGAGGATATTGCTAGATGGGGAACTGTAAAAAAATTAAATTGAGGGGAGGAGTGTGGAATAGCGACACTTTATATGAGTCTGTCTTTAAAATTAAAATGATAACTAAGAGGTTTTTATGTGGATGAAGTCACGGGCGACTGCTAGTTCTAGTTTATATATAATATATTAAGAATAAGATAAGATATGTATGTAATAAAATAATAAAGCTGTTAAAAAAATATTGTGAAAAACAGCAAACTACCCATCATATGACATGCAAGAAATTAATGAAATGTTTTAATTTAAGTTTTTATTTGTTTAAAGATTGCATGAGTTCGATATGAGGCCATATATAATCCGAATTAGTCGGGCGGGGGGCGAAGGTGAACTGGTTGCAACTGAAGAGCCCATTGATGCAAGTAATTTACCTAATGATGAGTTTTCACAGTGTAGTCCATTTGGTCTGCAGAACAGGGAAATTGAGGTATGTGTATTTCCAATTCAGAATGAATGTAAGTTTGTGTTAAGTATTCATAAATACATTTTATAGAATTAAAGCAGATCTATGTGAACATTTGGTCAAGTATAATGAGTTCTGGAGTGGAGACCATGAACCACTAAGCGAGTGTAGGATGCCCTCCAGCCCGATGGTTCGACAACTTCAAAAAGGTAGTGGGAAGTGGCTGGATGAGAAAGGCAGAGGATCGTGTGTCACACTCAGAAAGGCCTATATCCAGCAGTGGACTAATATAATTTCTGTATTTCAACTTGATCAAATGGTTTGCCCAATCTGTTTCATCAAATAATTTTAGCGTGTGTATTACAAGGGATTATGATTTTTGCATAATATTGTCTTTATTTTTTACCCGATTGCATCAAAAGGAGGGTTATGACTTTCAATTAATGAACTGACTAATGATAAAAGTTTGAATGATGTTGTCTTATTCAATCGCAAATAATTAGACCAGTTTTTAGGAGCATGTCAATTCAATTAACAAGTGTATATGCGAATATTCATGTCTCACATTTTACCATATAGTATTTATTCTTTTTTTCTTGACCTTAAAAGCAAACGCTAATTGCTAAGACGTCGTCTTTAGACATTGTAGAGAAATTCGACGACTATTGCTCACGGGTTGACACAGTTTCAAGTCTGCATGAATGTGTATAGTCCCTTCTCAGGTCATGCCAATTTGATAAACATGTTTGAAGCATGAATTTCTAGGCCTGCATATGATGACATATCATATCTTTCAGAAAATGTTGTCTACACTAAAGCCAAACTCGAAGATAGGAAATGCAATGTATTTCATGCCTAATAAATTTAAAATGATATTTTGATTCTTTTTAAAAAAAGAAACAAAACATGTTTCTTATAAAATGTTTTTCAAAACATTCACTATATTTAACTGTTTTGAACTTATTGTCCTAATATATCGTCGCTTAAATAGAAAAGTGACATTATTCAAAAATATCAATTTTGTAGTTATGACCATTTAAAGTTTTCAATTTTTTTATAATCTTTTCGTTAGTATTCATATATCTAAGTGTTATATATCAAAAAGGCGAAACAAAACAATTATTTAAATAGAATGATTTTACTGTCTTTTTCCAAAGTATTATATAGTTAGTAGCAAATAATCACCTTACATGACCAATAGTATAGGCTATATGAGGTAACTATTATTGGTAAATAAGGAGATTGAGTTGGTACTAAACATTGATATTTTAGTTTATCAAAGTGAATTAATTCTCCTGCTCATTATTATTACATACCATTGACTGTTCCCATAGATGTAAAGTCTTCTAGATGGACTACATAATGCGGCTGTACGTTCAAGAGCGTGACTACCCAGTACTATAAATATCATTCGGCCTTCTCTATTAGAAAGTGATACAATATGTCACATATTTCTTTCCCTTTCAGCGTGTTCGTTTTTATTCCTATTTAGTCAAGACTGGAATTTGTGACACACAATTTGGGACATATTTAATCAATTATTAGCATTTTATTAAATTTGTTCTGATAAATAATATAACTTTGCGGTTACCTATATTAATTTAAAAGTTATCGTGCTTTTCTCTTTTTTAACTTCATCAGCTGTATTTTCGGCTGCAACAGTCGCAGCTTCATCTTCCGAAAATGATGAGAGGAGATGATATGCAAGATTTGCATACGAAAGTAGACATAACTTCATTATTAATAATTTAAATCCGACATAAATATGTTATTTTTTAGCAAATTTCATGCTATTCTGAATTACTTAAACTATATTATATAAAGTAATATTCCCTGCACATAAACATTTATCCACCACGCCTCATCCTAAAAAAGCAAAATAAATTATTAATGTTCAAAATTTTTATTTTAAATCTTTAATTAAACCCGTTTATTTAAACCGTGTTTAAAATAATCATGTACTTTTTCCATAAATGCATTTAATGTTTACAAATAAACATGATTATTAAAAATCTGTACCATAGTTCTGTTAAACTTAATGCTACTAAATGTATAAAACCTATATAGAAAATCGACATTTTTAAAAATAAGTTATATTTCAACGAATTTATTTAAATTTATTTCATTAACAGATAGTCGCATTTCAAAAAAAGCCATTTTTCTATAAAAGTTCTGATCACAATGATAGTTTAATTTTAAGGAACAAACGTGATTTCTCGAGAAATAGTTTTTTTTGCCGTTTGCAACAAATAAGCACTATTTTGAGAAATAATTTTTACAAAAACGCACATGTACTCAACTTTGTAAAAGTTTTAAATGACAGAGTGTCAATATTCTACAATCAAATTGGGGAATAACCGCAGAATACCGAAACGACACTTGTGACATCTAGTAAGCCTGACGTGTAGTTTATGAACTGTCTTTTATCCACATAATAAAATGATGTCAACTGATTCGTTTTATGAAATAATCTCATTTTCGAAAAATTTTGAAAAATGTCACTTTTCTATTTAAGCGACGAATTATGTTATCAATTCCACATGGATTTAGGCTTTACTATAAATATTAATCGTCTTTTTTTATTTATGACATTTTAAATGGATTTAACATCAGTTTGAGCATCACATATTTTATAAGCATGCCCCAGAAACTGTGCTATGTGCTAATATAGTAATAGAAGTAATTACTATATTAGCACATAATATTCATATCAACTGTTTTTTTTTATCAACTACAAGTTGGCCCTTGACTGCTATCACATCTGACGTTAAATAATGATGCAATATATGGGCAGGGCACGTAGTTCGAACAGCTGATGGACGTTGGTGGCCCAAGGTGGTAGATTGGCGTCCCCGCACCGGAAAGCGCAGCGTTGGTTTACCCCCAACCAGGTGGACTGACGACATTAAACGTGTCGCAGGGAGCCGCTGGCAACAGGCGGCTCGGGATCGTTGTGTTTGGAAGTCCCTAAAAAAGGCCTATGTCCAGCAGTGGACTTCTACAGGCTGGTAATGATGATGATGATGACGATAAGGTGGAAGCGGCCTAACTTGTTAGTAGTAGGATGAAATCCATATCCCTTGCGGTTTTTACACGACATCATACCGGAACGTTAAACCACTTGGTAGTATGTCTTCGATGAGAGTAATTCAATATAGTAGTAATATATTTCAAGACAATGTATTTTTAATTTAATTATTTTATTTTATTGTTTTTCAGTTCAGCAGAAATTCCATCACATGTTTAAATGAATGCTATACAAACGAAGCGCGTAGATTGTGCATTTTTGATGTGGTTCAAAAATTGCGCTCAAGTGACCATTATGACATAGGAGGGACATATGATAAACCGAACTCAAACAAACCTGAGCTATGGTTCTACTGCACAACATCAATATGCCCACAAAGTAGTTATCTTTTGAACATATTCTTTTGTTATCGAGGAGGAGGAACAGTGTCTATAGGCATTAGCGATACAAAAACAATTTTAAAGAAAAGAACATTATTTGGAGACACTGTGTCATCACACCGGACTCTCCCTGAATCATTATGTTGGAAGATGTTTAAGTCCAACGAACCAGACGAGAGTCACCATTTGATATCTTATTCCTTTTCTGAGGGAGACGCCAAGATGTTAATCAAGCAAACCCTTAGCATTCCAATTGAGATTATCATTACTAAAACAAGCATTGTAGATGGAGGGGCAATGCTTAGAATTAAGAAAAATCACAACTTGTCAGGACTGTTCAAACCACAAGAAAACACTGATTACACATTAGAGTCTACTAGCGGGAAGAAGTATGAAGTCCATAAATTACTCCTAGCGACACACAGTACAGTTTTGAGGAATACACTGAAGAATTCTAATTCAGATTCGTTATCTGTTGCAATCGATGACATCGGAATGGAACAGTTCATAGAATATATTTACACTGGCACAGTGAAAAATATCTTGGAGCACAACTGGAGTCAGCTCATTGAGTTAGCCGACAAATTTAAATTGGAGATCTTGTTCAAGGAAGCTGAGAATGCGATCGCTCAACAGATTTGCGTCAACAATGCAATAGATATAGCTGTCTTGTCGGAGAAGTACAAGTTGGCCAGGATACAGAAGGCAGTGTTCGACTTCATCAAATGTAATCCAAATGTAATGGAAACTGAAGGCTGGAAGAATTTGAAAGATATCGAGTTAACAAAAAAGTTGTTTAAAGAAGTGTACAATGCACAAAACTAATATTATGTTGGTGACTTTGTTCTTTTTTTTTTATCGACTACAAGTTGGCCTTTGACTGCTATCAACTGCTGACTTGTTAGGAGTGGGATGAAAATCCACAATCCTTTCGGTTTCTACACGACATCGTACCGGAACGCTAAATCGCTTGACGATACGTCTTTAGGGTGGTAACTAGTTTTTTTAATGTTAATTAACCAACTTCAAGAATTCTGGTTCTCAATTTGATTGAATCTTTTATTTCAAAAATATAATTTTTGAAACTTAATTTTTTTTATACATAGCTTCTTTTAATCCCGAGGATTTTACACACTTGGTCATAATGTTGACCATTGTATATTTATTACATATGTATAGATTTTAAATGAAAGTTAATTTTTTGAAACAGAGATGTATGAATAGAATCCAAGTACCTATTACTAATGAGATGAAATTTTATATTAAGTAAGTGTACTGAAAGTAAGTGCACGAGTACAAAAGATCCAAAAGGGTCGAAGTGCATCCGCTATGGCAGGCCTCGCCATACTTATAATAATCATCCTGAAAGAATATGTTTTTAGTATATTATTTAAGGCTCTACAAATCTCTTTTAAAATTGAATTCTCATTGTTTTAAGTACTTTGACAGTTTAGTTTAATAATAATAGCCCAGAGAAAAAAAATTTGCTTGTCATGTATTAAATTAAGAAAACATTATAATATATTTGACAGGGCCTGCGTCACCGTACGCGACTAGCAAGAAGTCTGTTAACAGCACGTGCACCAGCCACGCCCTCTTGCGGCTGCGAATCGTTCGATACCCTCACTCACCCCACTATTTGAGTCATTCTAACTTTTATAAATGAGCGGGTCTACAACTGGTGGGCAGTGTTGGCTCGTGGACGTCGTAAAGCGCTCGGGACCCTCTACTCTGACACGACACCGCCCCGCAGCAGGGTAGTGGTGACTCACATCACCACGGTCCGTGCGGGGCCATCCGGGATATGACACTCCCGGATTTGACCAAATTGGCAATAGGCTGAAAAGCCTCAGCTCCGAAAGGGGCGGAAAGAGATATCTCGAGGCCTTCAATGGTCCACAAAAGGAACCATTGAAGACGACCCACTGTACTTGGCTCTGGCGTGGCGTGGTGCACACATTGTACTTTGCTAACAGCTTAACCTAGACAGCTCAGATTAATAATTAATTTGTGCAAACAAATTAATTATTATTCGCAGCTTGAATCGCAGTATCTTGGGGTTACATGAATTAGCACGAGACGTTACCTATCATTGTAATACCATAATTTGGCAGTAGTAGTTCACTGTTCATAAAGTTGCTGTTAATTATTCTTTCAGTTACCTATTTGTGTTTTACTTATAATTACTTGGAATACAAAGGTTTTTCCTATTATATCATTCACTGTCTGATCCACTTTAAACATATTCAATGTTCACAACAGTGTATAGATTTTAGAATCTCTGTATTCTTAGAATAAATCTATTGTAATAAATAACACCCCTTTCAAGTTACATACACTCATATTAGAGTACATATTTTTCTATCATTTATTTATTTACAGTTTTTCCTTTAAATTTTTAACAATGCTTATTATAAATTATTAAAAATTTATAAAAAAAAATCCAATCCGCCTGCTGTGGGGCTCGGGGCCCAAACAACCGATAGGCAGGGCTCCAGATCGAGGAACCTTGCAATACGCGCTGTCTCAAGAATTACTGCTTTTTGTTGAGAAATAAAAATATTTTTTTAGTGTTACCTCTACTGTAAATGTTATGTTTGTATTGTAAATACTACTGCATTTAAATAAAATTTGTATATTTTTATCTATTAGTTTTTATTTGTGTAATAATGTTTATTATTTTATGTACAATACTTATGTATATAATTATGTAAATAATTTAATATACATTTACTTAATATTTATGTTATTCTTGCACTATCCCACGTATTGAATATTTGATTTCTTTATCGCAAAGGTTGCCTGGCAGAGATTACTGTATCAAAAAGGCCGCCTTTGCGCACTTGGTTGTAACTTCATTGCATAAAGTATTTCATGTTTTTAAGTTATGAATGTGCAATAAAAAATATAAAAAACATTTTTATTTTTTATCTTATTTATTTAAAAGAACGCTAACAATATGAATAATAGGGGTTAAAGAATGAAATTGCCGTTTTATTGTAATAGTTACTTTGAATTGACATAGAACCTTCATGGTTTAGGATTTTAAAGTGAAACTTTTTTCATACGGTACCTGTGTAGTTCTTCTTTTAAAAAATGTGCAACATTCGATTATCAACTTTCAGCTGTTTTTTTTATTCAACTTAGACAATAAACATGGATACTTCGAAAATTCGTGTGATTTTTGAATACGAGTTCCGGCAGATGTCAACTGCGCCGAACTCCGAACAATGATAGCGCAACTAACAGTGAAACAGCCCCGACTTATGAATCGATCTTCACCATTATTGCTCCTTGATAACGCGAGACCTCATACAGCACCGTACCGAGAAACTGTTTTAACTCTACAGGAACTGCAATTAGAAACCATTCGTCACCCTCCATATTCGCCAGACCTTGCTCCAACAGACTATCATTTTTTTTGTGATTTGGACAATTTTCTACGTGATAAACAGTTTTCTTCTCAGGAGGCAGTGATAAAAGCTTTCACACAGTTTGTCGAATCTAGATCACCAGAGTTCTATCGCAAAGGCATAAATGAGCTTCCTATTAGATGGCAGCAATGTATAGATAATAATGGTAATTTTTTTGATTAAATAAATATGTTAAATAAAAAAAAAACTAATTTTTATTTTTCAATACAAATCGGCAATTTCATACTTTAACCCCTGTTTTTTTTAATTATTGTACTTAAATAATAGGTAGATTACTTCTGATATGTATATAAATCATAAGCGCTCATATCAATCACACTATACAAATGTCAAGTAGAAATTAGAGTTAGTGAATGAAATTACATAAAAAAACAAACTTATAGTAGGGGAGCCCAGGATGCTAAATGGGGATTTACTCGAGCGTCGTAGAGAACTATTGGGTTGCAAAGCTTAGGTGATAAGAAGAAAAAAATGTTATATGATATATACCTTTACATCGGTGGGGGAAGCGGCTATAAATGTTTAAATATGTAAAAAAAAACTGTTGCATGGACATTCTCGAGCGCGTCAGATATTGATAGCATCAATGCCCTACGTATTTGTGTTAATGTACGTATAATAATCTGATCGTTTGCATGATGTGGGTGGTTGTATGTAAGGGTTGAAAATGAAAAAATAAAAAATTTAATCGAGCGCGTCAGATTTTCTAAGGGAGTGTTAAGTGCACCACAAAAAAGCTTTCATTCACTAATCTGACGATTTCGATTGGACGCAAACTCGCGGCCATTATCATAATGTGCAAAAAAAATTCGCCATTTTGAAATACTCAAGCGCGTCAGATTAAGATATATATGGTTCATCTTTATGTTCTAAACGTACTGTCTCATAATCTGACGATTATCTAGAGGGATTCGCTTAATCTGCCAAAAAGAAAATTAGAAAAACGGTTCACCTCAAAGGCCATCCCTGCAACTTCCCGCTAATTCCATTCCTGAGCGCTTAAAATTGTACTTATGACATTTTTGAGTTCAAAGAAATAATATATAGAAATATTATTTGCATATGAGCTCTCCCAGCTCGAAAGTCTGATAGAAGTTTCAATAAATCGCAATAACTTTTGAACGGATTAAGTAATTTTCACGCGGTTGACGGCATTCGACGCAGTTTTATTATCCTCGTAAGTAATTTTGCAATTTTTATTGATCGAATCACAAATTTCGGAGTAATCCCGAAAAAACACTTTTTCGGGTTTTTTTCGTTTACAATATCTCTCGAACGAATCAACCGATTTTAACCAACTTAATGGCGATCGACGTGGTTTTTTAAGCTCAAAGGCGGATTAGTTTTAGAAGTTGATCGATAAAGCCGTTCAAAAGTTATTCCAAAAAAACCACTTTGTAAAAAGATTTTTTTGGAGATTTTTCAAAATTTCTCAAAATCTATCGGTCCGAATCGGTTCAAATTCACAGGAAATCTAATTTTGAGAATAATCTTTAGAACGCCGTTTAGTAGATTCCGATCGGTTTAGTCGTTCAAAAGTTATAAGCGAGCTGCACGCATTTAACTTTATCGACGAATTTTCGTTATTTCGGCTTGCGGAAATCGTCAGATTATATATTTTTCATTATACTTGAATTATTTCCTTCAAAATAAAAAAAATTTAGCTACGCTCGAGAATGTCGACTTGACGTTTTTTTTTTACAACTTTGCTGCCCTCCCCTTTCTTTACGTCGCTCTCAAATTATCAGATTAGTGGAATATACACTTTTTAGGATGTAATTAACTCACCCTACCTTAATCTGACGCGCTCGAGAATTTCTGATGGCCAATTTTTTTTTACTAATCTGATCCTGTATCCTTCACGGGCGGCCTTAGATATGGGCCTCATGTTTCGTGGAGGTACTTAACCGGGTACAAGGTATCCCCCTGTATATTAATCTGCCGCGCTTTAGTAAATCCCAAAATCCCCGCTTGGGCTCCCGTACCATTATCTTAAATTACACAAAAAGCAAATATAAATTAAATACCTACTAAAAATTATTAATTAAATTAAAAATTCAACTGAAGATACATTAAATTGAATTGAAAAGACGTACAGATATTATTAATCAGAAATATTGAGCGATTAGAAGTTTAAAGTTATTAAATAATTGTGGAAGATATCGTTACCCAGTAATATTTAGATATGTTATGAGTATCTTTGTCTATGTTAACAATGTAAACGATAGACTTAAATATTATAAAGATATAAACCAATGTATAATAATATAAGACAAGAGTCCCTTATCATTATTGTATATCAAACTGTTCTTTTTTAAGTACAAAATTTTGAAGGTTTCACGATATATAAGGTGAGTTTGAATTATCTGCCACTGTTGAAACTAGAGTAGGTAAGTGTGATGCATACTGATTATAACAGCGGAATAAAAATATTTCTAGAACCAGTAACAAAAAACTTAAAAATTACCTACAAAATACTCACTTATGACATTTTGCATAACACCATCCATTACATTCACATATTATTAACCGCAGAGTCACCAGAGGTACCGGACGAAGGTATCTTAAACATTTGATTGCTACCAAATAAAATACGAAAAGTAAAGCCAAACGACGAAAATCTCTCACTAGACCTGAAGTAATAAAAAATAATAACAATCGGCTGTCAGAAATCAAACACCGAACCTTCAAAGGTACAGGTAAGATATGTCATTTGCACACTTCAGAACTGGTTAAAAATAAATGAAGAACGAAATGAACTTTTAAGCACTTAGAACTAAATCAGCTGATATCTGTGCCAAGTTCAATAAACTTTCCTGTTAAATTACCTACTGTAAAACGCGGGCGGCAAGTGTTTAAATGCGCTTGATTGTCGGCGTCGCGGTAGCGATCAGAAAAAGCGGTGCTGTTGTCGCTCTTGTAGGGCTAACGCTAAAACTCGCGCGGCGTGCACGCTCGCGGGTGTATAATGAAAAATAGTATGGACAGCGCAGGCGCGTGCGACGGAGCGCGGGCGCGGTTGGCGGATTGTCACCCGCGCGGCGGGCGGCGGGTACACGGCGCGGGCGCCCGCGACGGGCACAGGCGAGCGGGTTTGTTTCTACAAATCAGACGAGCGCCGCTAGATGCCACGGTCACACGCGTCGGAAGCTAGGTACAATCATGAACATCGATACAAAGCGCGTAATAATTGAGGTGCAATTTCGGCCAGTATTATGGTGTATGGCGAATGAATTCTCCGCTGAGTAACCTACTTGTGAAGAACAGGTTATGCAGTCGACGTTTTTTCCGTTGACGTTTTTTAAATTAGTAAATAATCCATGGTAATCTACTCGACACAATTGTACACGCTCGACATCAAAGTTATACTAGCAGCGCTGAGACGGGCGCACGCGGCGGGCGACCGTGTTTTAGCGTTAGCCCTTAAAAGGCAATGCCTGTTTGTACGCTCGCTGCCGGCATTTCAAACAAAGTTTCAACCTATTAATGGAAAGTTCATAGATCTTGGTAGTCGATCAGCTGTTACGTTTGTTATTTTGATCAATTCTAGTGTGTACGTAGGTACCTAACTGCCTTGGGGTTAATTTATGGCTGTATTGGATGATGTTATGCGTACCGTCGTTAGTGAATAGATATTTTGTAATGTTTTTAATTTCTTTTTTTATTGGTTTCGGGAACAATTTTTTTTTCCTATTGTAATCTATATGCATAAGACTTGCTCCAGTTTCGACGCTGTCAGATAATTCAAATTTACCTTATATAAAACTTTCTTCTTCACTTATACATATAAAATAAGTTTCTATCATTAAAATATGCAAGTCCTAAAATCTGTATAGTGTAACGACAATATGCTTGCAAATTATCTAGACTTGACTCATCAAATAAAAGACTATTATTTTATTATTATATATTTTATTGTTAAGGTAAAATCAAAGCTGTTTGTGCCTAAAGCCTATGAGTAACTCTATGAGAGAAGCTAAGGCCGAGTATATCCCCCGTAAACTTCTAGCCCAATCAGAAGATGCAACACGCTGAACTGCGTAATATCTATATGTACGTATAATATTTCCTGTGGGCCTAATAGTCCCGCCTAATTTTCCTCATATTCAGAGAGGAATAGAAAAGTGTATTGTAGAAGAGTGTAGAAATATGTAAAATTCTACCATTTGGTAGCTTAACATAATTGTTATTTACTAGAAATATATTTATAAGGACCGGTACTAACCTGACGGGACAATTCTTGTATTTAAATAAAAAAGAAAAATTAACACTTATGCTATTTCAATGTCATAATGTCCATATTAGTTTGACATAAAAATAGTTATTTACATGCTTCATCTAAGCAAGGACAGGTCTACGATATATTATTTTTGTCTCATGTGAATATAAATAAATGTTTACTTTAAAATTGTATTGTTTTATTTCTGTTTCAGTCAAGATAACGGATGTAGGTAACGATTCTATTTTTGTCAAATTCATATTCAATTCAAACCCGTTTATTTCAAGTACTCTCCAGTTACTTTACAGCCGAGTGTTGCAGTGGGAAGTAACCCTGCTTCTGCGTCCTTGGCTGCGGGTTGAATTTCCATGTCTGGAAAAATATTTGTGTGATTAGCATAGATATTTTCCAGTGTCTGGGTGTTTATCTATACATTATAAGTATTTAAGTAAAATACATATAAAAATATTCACCAGGTATCATAGTACACATAACACAAGGTACCTAAGCTTACTTTAGGGCTATATATAGCGATGTGTGAAATTGTCCTATAACATTCATTTATTTATTATTACTCTTTTGTCGGGCGTCCCGAGAGGTGAGACCTTAGATTAGAGACGAACTCAAGGCGGAGGTGCTCACGTTTTTTTTAAATTTGAAGTTTTAAAAATATACAAAATGTTACCTTAATAAAAAATAACGTGATTTCAAGGTTTTGAACGTACGGTAATTGTCAATGTCAGATAAGACAACTGCCTTCAATGTCATTTGAAATGAAAATTCATTTCCTTCAAATTTGTTTAATTTTATGATTTTAACCAATATTTAATTATTATTAATACTATTCCCCGTTGTTTTAAAATAATAGTAATGCAATTAGTCGCCAAAATTCGATTATTCAAAAGCCCTTATACCGTTTGTTATATTACTGAGGACTGTATAACCTTGCTTGACGAATGCATCTGCAGATCCATCGGAGTTATAGCTGATACGGATAACTGTAAACCAATAAACCAGAATGAGGAGAAGGAATCTAGAAAAATCGTGAAGGTGTATACAAGTGCGTTATTCCTACAACCATTTGTTAGGGAGTGTTTGAACTCTGATGTTTACCGAACTAATGTTTTGAGGAATTTGAGCGAACTGTGTGGACATCCGGAAAATAGAACTGTGTTTTTAAAGTTAATATTAGAACCTCCGGACAAAGAAGTTATTGATTATGCCTGGTGAGTTGGTTATCTTAAGATGCTTGACTTAACATGCTTTTGAGGTTAGGATTTTCACACAAATAATTCCCAAATATTGTTACCACATCCTTCCTATTCTAGAAGGAAAAATATATCTAAATCCTAATTTGGTGAAACCCAAGGGGTTTTAGGGCTTCTTGTAGCTACATTAGAACTGTATGGTGAATCTAAGATACATTACATTACAGCTTTTAGAAATAATAAAGAAGCTATAGATAGGAAGGTAGTAAGTGAGTACATAGCAAAAAATTCTCATTTATTTTCTTTACAAACATACAGGAAAGTCATAGCATGCAACAATTTGTTGTTGCAGACAATCCTTAAATCAAAAGGACATTTTCATAATATATATAAATGGAGTCATAAGAACGCTTTATCTTATTTTATATTAAATTCTATACAATTCATAATTTGTACATATTGCCAACATAAATATTACAGTATCCACTTGTAACACAAGGGTGTATGAGTATGAAATGAAGAAATAATGGTCATATTTAATATAGGAGAAATAAATATCTTAATCTCAAAGTTCTTAATAGTATTTGAGTTTGGAGTGTTATCCAATGTTGTATAAAGATTTAATACAAATTGTCTTTCATGAATGACAAATGAATTTTTACATAAACTTTTAGATGTTAATATATCCTATTAACATCTAAAGGTTTATGTAAAAACAATTCATGTATACTTCGATGGATATAAGA
Organism: Mycalesis mineus; assembly: GCA_034621355.1. Classification (NCBI taxonomy): domain Eukaryota; kingdom Metazoa; phylum Arthropoda; class Insecta; order Lepidoptera; family Nymphalidae; genus Mycalesis; species Mycalesis mineus. The sequence continues at coordinate 16,832,083 of CM067888.1, read as the reverse complement.
TGGAAATATTGCTAACTGACAAAACTTATTCTTTAGGAGTGAAACTTACACAGTAGCTTGCAATTACATAGGTAAGAAAGGGCTAGGTAGTAGTCTGTCTACTCCTTTGCTCTCAGCAACTTTTAAGGTTTCAGCACCCTTTATTGCCTATCTATATGGTTTAGAGTATAGGCAGCAGCAGCAGGCAAAGTGTAGTCACAACACTACTTATTTCTATATGTATTTCTACGAAATGCATGTGTCTATACTAAAGCCAAACTTGATTGAGAATGCTTGTCAACAAACAAATTTAAAATGAAGGTAGAAAATGCAACACATTTTATGCCTAATAAATTTAAAATAATGTTTTGTTTTTTTATAAAATCTTATTTAAAAGATATTGAATATATTAATTAGTTTTAAGCTTACTAATCTAATTTATTGTCATGAATTCGAAATTAACAAGTTAATTTAAAAAATTAGGTGTAAAATGACTAGTGATTTCTACCTTCATTTTTAATTTGTTTGTTGACAAGTATTCTCAATCAAGTTAGGCTTTAGTATAGACATGGAAAGTATTTCAATGAAGTAAGTAGAAATCAAGAAGTGAACCAGTGACATGTTGCCAGCTGCTGCCGCTGTCTGCAGTCAACTAAAAATTTGTACCATAAGTGTGCACAATGTAAGAATTATAAAACCTATTAAAACATAACAATTTACTAATTGTTGCATTTGTGATACAAAGAATAAATAATACTATGGTAATATTTGCTACAATTTTAGGTACAATGTTGTATATTATAATTTTCAACTAAAGATGTGCCTGCGATTATACCTGCGCAGTTCCCATTCCTGTAAAAATTTATAAAAAGAAGCCTATGTGTTATTTTAATTTATAAACTGTATTATTTTAAACTTTTATCAAAATCCATTCAGTACTTTTAATGTGATAGAATAACAAACATCTCTCTGTAATACAAAGTTATCACGAGTGCCCTATAAAATCTCTTTATATTTTGAACTAAATCAATACATTTTTATGCACTTGGTAATTCGAATGAAAAAATCATTGCTGTATAACAAAACGACGCTTTAATTTGAACTTATCAACATACAGCATTCAACAATTTGAAGTTGCAGTGGAAAAGACATTTTGCAATAACTTCAAACTTGTATCAGCTTACACGAACCTTTGTTTGACAATTTTACACGCACTTCTCACGAATTGGTTAGTTATCATTAAGTTACTGTTACTGTCATTGGTAAAGACATTAAAAGCATTTTAGGTACTTTTTGTGTTAAAAAAGTTATTGAGCAGTCTGAGCAGGAGCAATGTGCTTTAATAGTTTAAAACAATCCAGTATAATAGAGTTCTTCCGAAAGATTAATTATAATAATTCGAAGTTTTATTTTCTCTCACAAATTTTGAACTATTTGACATTTGGAACACTCTATAATTCGAAATATTCCCTCGAGTTTCGAATTATCGAGAGTCGACTGTATATACTTACAAAAATCGCATTTATATATTAATAGGTAATTTTTTAAAAGGTTTTATAACTGTGTATCAGCGCTATACAACAATATTACAATAACTCTGGGCTGGGACACCTGCTGGGTTTGGTTCACTATCCCAATACCCCTATTCCTCTCCATATTGATAAGCAAATTATTATAATAAATCCCAATTAAATTAAAACTATTTAAAAATCATTTGATGACATCTGTAGCCTTAAATCTATCCAACATTCACCCATCAATACACTTTAAACTTGGCACAAATTAAGGCCTGTGTGCACCAAGATTTCGGTTATCATAAACTACGGTTAACATAAGCTAAACGTAAAATTTACTGTTCACGACAACTCATACACCAGTTAAAGACGTAAACCAGGCGGTTATCTTAACCGAGCTTAGGTCCTTAACCGATGTATGGGTTGTCATGAACAGTAAATTTATAGTAAAGTTATGTTAACCGTTGGTTATGATAACCGAAATCTTGGTGCACACAAGCCTAAATGTTTAAACTCACAGCTCTTAGTTTAGTACATAAGAAAAAATGATGTCGTCAAAGTCACTTTGCTAGGCAAAGAAACAAAAAAAGGGCATAAACCTTTAAGTCATTAAAAGGTTTCTGCCCATTTGTTGTTCTATTCACACACTTTCACTATTCATTAATATGAAGATAATACCCACATTAGTGTTTGTTATGAATAACAATTTATCTCTTGTTATTCACATTTAGAGAGTCAAGCTTCCCTTGGTATGAATTTTATATGAATGCCTCCAACTGGTTGACTGACAGAAGCTTTTGGATCTAAGCTTATTTTAAGTGGCATATTTTCAGCAAGCTCAACTCTGTAATTCTTAAAAATCTTAAGGAGGGCTGCATACATGGGCATCTTGGCAAAGCGCATACCTGGAAAGAATAATTATGCATTTAATGCTGATATTTATATTAAATACTTTTAAGAATATTATGCAGAGAACAGTTGTGTCCTGTTCTGATCATATATTTATTTCTTTGTGACTTAAAATAGGAAAAAATTGTAAAGTTATCTTTACCTTAAAAATGTTAAAAATTATATAAAATTTCAAGTACAAACTTATTATTTTTAGAGTTCCTTAAAAGGAAATAAAAAACTGAACCATTAACTGAAATTCAACACAACTGAATTGTTGTCAGCCTGTCTGTTTGTCAACACCCATTTTTCAGAATCATATGAAACTATGTATTTGTAATTAATATTGAATTCACGGAATTGAGTTGAGTCACGGAATAATTTTCGGAGCTTTTCATTCTTCTATGAAATTCTCGGTAAATTCCAAACCCAGAGTCGGGAAGTTGGTGGTGATACACCCCCGTGCCTCGGAGAGCACGTTAAGCCGTCGGTCCCGGTCACTGTCATCAACATCTGATAGTGATGGTTAATAAGTGAAACATTATCACCCTAAGCCCGCCAATCCGAATTGAAGCAGCGTGGTGGGTCTACGCCCTATATCCCCTCTCCTATAAGTAGGGAGGCCTGGCCCTGTAGTGGACCGCTAATAGGCTGATAATGATGATGATGAAGTTTAAAAAAATAATTTGGGGATGCATTACAAACAGGAGTACTTTACAGATACAAGTAATAATATCACTTACCTATGCAAGTCCTAGGCCCCTCGCCAAATGGCATGTACGTATATGGCTTGATATTTTTCTTCTCCTCTCCAAAGAATCGTTCTGGTCGAAATTGTTCCGGCTCTGGGAAATAGTCGGGATTGTAGTGCATATGATACACGGGTATGTGAATGCGATCACCTTTTTTCAAATGGAAACCAGTCGGCAGAGCGTAATCGTCCATCACCTCTCGGGTTAGGAGACCCAAAACTGGATGCAGGCGTAGGCTTTCTTCCAAACACGCTTCTGTGTATGGCATCACGTTTATGCATTCGTATTCAATCGTATCGTGCTTAGAAAAGTATTCGTCGACCTCTTCTATTAATTTTTCTTGAGCAGTCTGGTCCTTAGCTAGTTCATAGAGGAGAAAACTGGTTGTGGTCGATGTCGTTTCAAATCCTGCCGCGAAAAACAGAACGCACTGCGCTGTGAGCAAATCGTTGCTGACGTCGATGTTGATTTTCTTTTTGTCTCCAGTCTTCAGGTTGCTCATGCTGTCACCGGAAATGTAATGGTTCCTCTTCCACCCCATTATGAGATCGACGAAGTCGTTCTTCGAAGTTTTAGTTTCCTCGCGTTTTTGGAACACCTCAGACATTAGATTTACGAAAAAATTACTGATCTCCTTTTTAAATACTTTATATCCTAACGCATAAAATACTCCGGGCCACATCGATCTGCAGATATTTTTCAAGGCTTGGTAATCTGAAGTATCAAAAATTTTATCTCCAATAGTTTTGAATGGATTGTCTTGAATGTTTTTATTCATAGAGTCCGAGTTGATCCCGAATGCGCAAGCCGTGATACAGTCTATCGTGTACCTGGACAGCAAATTCTTGATGTCGATCGATGGATTTAGTTTTACTTCTTCGGCGAGTAAGCCCTCTAGTGTATCTGAAGAATTCTTTATCAAATAGAACATGTTCTTCAATTTCACTGAGGAAAACAACGGTGTTAAATTCGCGCGTAAAACTTTCCATTCGTCGCCGTGGGCCATGAACAAATTTTTTGCAATCATTTCTTTGTCGTAATAATCTGATGCTTCTCTTCCGCTGCAGAAATAAAATTCCTTCGACAAAATAAGTTTTAGTAAATTCGGATCTTGAACAACCAGTGCTGGGGTGGTACCAAAAAAGGACCCGAAGTAGGGCTCGTTGGAGAACCGTTGACACATGTCTCGTAAGACTAAGCTCATGTGTTTTTTTAATAGAAGAGACTCTTTATAGTTACCAAACAAAGGTAATGGCCTCGCGTAGGGGACATTTCGGATTTTCCAATAGTTTTGATTTTTTAACAAGAAATAATATGAAAAATATAATACAGCAATAACAAATAAGAAAATTAGATATACTGCCATCTTGAAGTAAGTAGATCAATTAAGCTTGAGAGCTGATTTCCGTAGTTATTTATATTATACGTGAAGTGTTTGTGAAAACACAAACAGCAAATTAGGGTGACAAAAGTTTTTGACTTATTAATAATTTATAATGAGATATTCGATTTTTAAATATTTATAATTTATTCAGATGACTCTGAAACTGCAAATCCATTCTTCTTCTTCTTCTTCTTCTAGTGCCATCTCCTATCGGAGGTTAGCTATCATTATGGCTATTTTTACTTTATTGGCAGCTGCTCGAAACAGTGATCTAGAGCTCATATTAAACCACTGGCGTAAGTTCTTGAGCCAGGATATGCGCCTACGACCGGGTCTACGTTTACCATTTATTTTGCCCTGGATAATAAGCTGGAGCATATTATATTTCGAGTTTCGCATTATATGGCCTAGGTATTCAAACTTTCTTTTTTGTATGTACTGCAGAATCTCTTTGGCCTTTCCCATCCTCTGCAGCAAAATGGTATTGCGAATGCGATCCTTCTATGATATTCGCAGCATCTGCCTATATACCCACATCTCGAATGCTTCAAGCTTATTACACATCGCTTGCGCTAGTGTCCATGCTTCAACACCGTATAGTAACACGGAGAAAACATAACACCGCGTTACTCTCATTCGTAGGGATGTTTTTAAATTACGGTCACACAGAACGTTTTTTACCTTAGTGTAAGCATTCCTTGCTTGTTCAATGCGGCATCGTATTTCCAGACTGTGATCCCCGGTTTCATCAATCATAGATCCTAAGTACCGATATCGCTGAACCCTCTCTAAATTTATATCGTTAAGAAATTAAGGGTCGCACTGTATTGGATTTCTGCTAATGGTCATGTACGAATCCATTAATAAAACTAATTCAGTACATTGGCAATTAGAAGACAGAATTTGATCACACTCAGTGATGGATGATGATGATGAATGGATCGTCTGCCTCTTTTATCAATTTTTCTTGAACTATCTTGACTTTTGCTAATTCGCCGTGATTGCGCATCTGACCGCTAACATTAGTGTAAGTACTCATTCTTTCTTAACTTCGATGCTCATAGTCTGTTTTTCCTTAAGTTATTGTGGTATATAATTATCTCTTTTCCAAATTGAAATGACATCCTCAAAGTCATTCCTTGAAATAAATGTTTGCGTTGTTGGAATATCCAGTTATTAAATTGTTGAAAAAATTATATGGATTTCTGTATACATTCTTCTCTATCGAATCGGAACTTATTCCAGAACTAAATGCCGTGTTGCAGTCTATACTGTGTCTTCAATTCTTGATATGGTCGGTTCGGTGTTATTTCCTATGCGAGTAAGCTCTCTAATGCTTCTGAGAAATTACTCATCAAAAAAAGAACGTGTTCTTTGCATATGTCACCGTCGGCCAAAAATAAGTTTTTTGTTATTTTTTCTTTTTCGTTATTATCCACCACTGCAGTTGTAAAAATCCTTTAATAACACGAGTTTTAATTATGGTCTTGAATTATAATCGCAGGACTCATACCTTAAAATGATCTGACGTAGGGTTCATTGTTTTGTTTTGGAAAGCTTTGTGTTTTTGGGTCAAAATAATTTTTTTTATTGCCAAACAATGGTAATGGCTCTAAGTTAAAACATTTTTGATTTTCGAATAGTTTCGATTTTTTATAAAAGATTTGGCAAAAATCAAGAAAACCAAAAATATTGCCACACTTTACAGTTAATACCAGTACAATCTAGCAAGATAAAATTTTATACTTAACATCGCATTTGCATCGCGTCGCATACATAAATGCATTAAACTAAACTAATACCATAAATTAGGGTGACAAAAGTTAAAATCGCAAATCTAAATTAGCACTTTCTCTACTAAGGCCATGGCTAAAGACTTAAAATCGACAGATTATTGGTTCGGTATTAAAAAAATATCATGCAGAAAAAACAGTTAAGTGTGAAACATTAAATTGCAAATATAAACTAAGTTAGTATTTGCAGTGTAATGTTGGGAATGCCTTCCGATTTTTTTAAGGTCGATTTCAGTCTTTTAGTACCCAAACATTTCGACTAATTAGATGGTAAGGAAAATATTAATTATATTTAAAAAATTTAGGGTTCGGAATTAAAAGTACCTAGGAATTCACGATTTGCAGACTCACAGGCTATAACACAAAATCGATGTGGAATGATACAAACAAATGAGAAATGACCGTAGAAAACGCATATAATTTCATCTACACTAATATTATAAAGAGGAAAGATTTGTATTTTTGTATGTAACGAATAAACTCAAAAAGTACTGGACCGATTTTAATAATTATTTTTTCATTAGAAAGCTACATCAGTGATACTGACAGTAACAACAGTAACATAGGCTATATTTTATATTTGTATTGTATATATTACCCGAGTTATCACAGTTTTTGTCGCGCGAGTCGGACCGTGATATTTAATAAATCGGCGTAAATCGCGTGCGCTGTCTTACCTATTGGATATAATTGAGAACATTGTATGAAAACTTTATGTATCTTAAAAAGTTCTACAAAAAAGTCCGCAATAGCATATATCTATCTTTTATATTTTGGCAGATATTTAACTTTTTGTGTTTTAAAAAATCTTTAAATTCATACGCTTACGTTTACGTTATTATTTATACAACTAAACTTAAATCCTTATTAAAATAAATTATTTAATAATCACAAGGACATTATAGAGATAAGATTTGCCCTTTACAGTATGTTAATTAGTTATATAGTCTCGGAGATAGTACAAAATTTCTAAAAAGTGCGACTCTGTAATAAAACATTTTATTATGAAGCTAGACTCAAAAGTCAAATAGACTATTTAATACAAGCTATACACATCAGCTTGCCATAAATATATATTGTTAATGTTAATGTACTGTAATATCGTACAATGTTTTACAAAAATGTAGATCTTTAGTACACGGGCCGGGACGGAGGATATTGCTTGACGGGAAACTATAAAAAAATTAAATTGAGAGGGGTAGCGGGGAAAGAGCACACTTTATATGAAAGTCTGTCTTTAAAATTAAAAGGGTACCTAAGGGGTTTTCACGCGGATGAAGTCGCGGGCGACTGCTAGTACCTAATAAATTTAAAATCACGTATTGTTCATTTATATGGGAAAAAATATCGTTAAAAGACTCGAAATGTTATCTCCCTCTGCAAGTCCTGACGAACATTGTGCCAATTCACCTTTAACTTCTTTTGTCTTACTGGATACTGATGTCAGTGAAATATTAAAAGTTATAAATACCCTTAAAAATACTAATTCTACAGGTTTAGATAATATTTCGTTGATTGTGCTAAAACAGAATAAAGAGTTATTTTCGGCCCTACTGTGTCATATTTGTAACTTATCTTTTGCACATGGCCAATTCCCGCTAACTTTTAAAAAATCTGTTATCTCTCCAGTCTTTAAAAGAGGAGACAGGAAAGAAATTAGCAACTATGGGCCAATTTCAATCTTACCAACATTCTCTAAAGTAATTGAGCGCATAATCAATGACAGATTGATCAATTATTTGGAATCACATAATTTACTATCTATACCTATACCTGATCAGTACGGCTTTCGTAAAGCAAAGTCCACTGCTGATGCAGTGTCCGACCTGACTAATTGCATTGCTACTAACTTAGATTGTGGTTTAAAATGTATAGCTACATTCTTAGACCTCGAAAAGGCTTTTGATACTGTATCTACATCTCGCCTAATAAATAAAATGAAAAAGTTAGGAATACGTGGTTTACAACTCCAATTATTCCAGGACTACTTAAGTAATAGAACTCAGTGCGTTAGAATCGGAGAACACGTTAGTACATCGCTACCTGTAGTACACGGAGTTCCTCAAGGAAGCATTCTGGGCCCAACGCTATTCCTTATTTATATTAATCAACTGTGCAACCTTAAATTAATAAATGGTAGAATCATTACTTTCGCTGACGACACCACTGTGGTGTCGGGCGTTTAAATAATAACACAACCGATCGTGATTAAAGTATGTTTATTACTACTCTTAAGCTATTACAGTACTTCTATTTATATTACTCCACTACATCATCGGGGTAAATTTAAAAAAAAAATGTCAAATACGAATTTTTTTTTTTTTTTTTTTTTTTTTTTTAATATTACTGATTTTTTTTTTTTTTTTTTTTTTTTTTTTTTTTTTTTTTTTTTTAAATTTCTTATTTCCTAAAACTTATAATTAATTAGTTAACACATTCATATCATAATCATATTTTAAGGTGTAAGTATAAAGTGTTTACAAGTTAAAGGAATGACACTGTCATCGTGCCTTGATAATGAAATATAATATTGTTAACACAGGCTTGAAATACAATACCGCTAGGTAGTAGCTAGCTATAATAATGGATAGGTATCTATCGTAACTAACGCTAAACACTTAATACTAGGTTACGTATGGTTTTGTTCTGTTTTTGTGGACACTATCCACTTTTCCGTCTTTTTCAACAGTAACGTTAGGTCCATTTTCACTTATTACTTTATAGGGTCCTTTATATAGCATATCTAATTTTTTACCAGTTTCATTCTTGATTAAAATTAAATCACCTCTTTGATACTTGATCGAATTACACTTTTTATCCCATACTTCTTTCCTTTTCAATTTACTTAAAACTAAGTTTTTATGCGCTTCCTTCCATGCTAACTGTAACCTATACCTAAGCTCTAGTGCATAATTATCTGGATTGTAGAGTGGCTTTACCACATTATCTCTTAAATTACTAGGCAAGTTACAACTATTGCCAAATACGAGTTCGTACGGCGTATACTTAGTCTGAGTATGGACAGTAGTGTTGAATGAAAAACACCAAAACTGAAGCCACTGACTCCATGTCTCTTGATGTCCATCACATAAAGTTCGTAAGAAGGCAGCGAGGTGTTTATGAGTATTTTCCAAGGAGCCTATCGACTCATGATGATAAGCTGTCGAGCTTACCTTTTCAATTTTAAGTAGCTTGCACACCTCTTTCATCGTTTCTGACTGAAATTCCGTTCCTCGATCTGTCGCGATAACTCTGGGAAGTCCGTACCTTAATATGAAGTTATTGACAAAAGATTTTGCCACACTTACCGTGTCTTTACGTTGTAAGGGATACGCCTCGACGTATTTACTCAGCTCGCATTGTAAACTTAAAATATAAACATTATTGTCTATGTCTTTATCTAAAGGACCTATGATATCTAAGTATATTTTTTCAAAAGCTTCCGATGCTGTCGTCGTCACGACCATCGGTTCCACTATATTTCTAGAATACTTACTAGTTTGGCACTTGGCACACTTGCTTACGTATTTCCGCACATCGGATTCCATACCAGGCCAAAAGTACTTACCTTTTATATTGTTGATCATGCGTTGTACACCCGCATGCCCACTCGTAGGTAGTAGATGATAATCATGTAGTATGCATATCTTTTCTTCATCATTGAGGACTCGTTTTATACCTTTTAATATATTTAATTGCGGTCCGGACCATTTTTCTCTACTTTTTATTTCATTTATTAGTTGCTTTAAAAATTCTACGTTTCTTTCATCTTTAATTATACATAGTCGTTCAATATTCAATTCATTACAAAATTCCTTCAATAAATTCGCAAATTCGACTCGCGTAAAATGCGACATATAATTGAGGTTTATGTAAATTGAATGAGTCGAGACCTCATACGCTAAACATTCTTTTTCATAAGTTAGAGTTTTCTTAGTTAACTGACTTCCTTGAATAAATTTCAACTCTACGTAGTCACTCGGTTTCCTTAGTATCTCTGCGATTCTCGGTTGGCCAGACCTTGATTCGGCAGGTATACAAGGATCCCTTGTGTCTGTGCTTTTATTCACCTCCTCTTTGCATAACTTAGCTTTCTGTGCTCTCGTCATAACCAAACTAACTTTACTATTTAATGATTTCAATTCTTCCGAACTTATGGTCACCCTACTTAAAGCATCTGCCACGTTATCACTGCCTTTTATGTACTCGATTTTAAAGTCGTATTCTTCCAACTGTAATCTGAACTTTAAAAGTCTCGTTGACGGATCTTTCATACTAAATAGATAAATTAAAGGTTTATGATCGGTCTTGATGACAAATTGTTTTCCGTATAGGTATGGTCTAAAATGTTTTATGCTCCAAACTATTGCCAAAAGTTCTTTCTGAATAATTGGATAATTTAGCTCCGCTTTATTTAGAGGTCTGCTAGCATATGCTACAGGTTTTAAATTTTTATTACACAATACTGATCCGATAGCTATGCCTGACGCGTCTGTTTGGAGAACAAAGGTGTTAGTATGTGAAAAATCTGGATATTGTAAGATTGGGGGTGTAGTTAATTTGTGTTTCAAAGTTTCAAAGCTGTTTTGACATTCTTTAGTCCATAAGAATTTTACATTTTTTCGACATAATTTATTCAATGGTAAAGTGATTTCGGAAAAATGAGGTATAAACTTTCTGTAATAGTTGCAGAACGCTACAAATCGCCTAACTTCGTCCGAATTTGTTGGTACCGGATAATGTTGTAATACTCTAGTTTTCTCTGGATCGGGCAGAACTCCATTAGCTGACACCACGTGTCCTAAATATAATAACTGTCTTTTCATAAATTCGCACTTATGTGGGTTGAGTTTAAGGTTCATTGTTCGAAGACGCTCAAAGACATCCATTAAATTTTTATTATGAATCTCCATATTTCTTCCAAAAACTATTAGATCATCGCAGTAAATAAAACATTTTTCATAGGTTAGACCTGACATTGCGATGGACATAACCCTCGAGAAGGCATTAGGACTAATTTTTAAACCCATGGCTAATCGCTTCATTCTGTATTGCCCAGTACTTGTGCCAAAGCTAGTGATATTCCTACATTCGGGTTTTAAACTAACTTGATAAAATCCTTGATACAAATCCAAATGGGTGAAATAAATACTTCCGGACAGAGAGTCTAATATCTCAGTTATGTTGGGTAAGGGAAATTTATCGTCCTGTATCGAATCATTAACCTTTCTGTAATCTATTACTAAACGCCATTTTTTGTTACCTTCTGACTTTTTAGGCACTAATAGTATTGGACTATTCCATTCGCTATTAGAGGGTTCTATTATGTCGTCATCGAGCATCCGTTGCACTTGTTTATTAATTTCTTGTTTCGATGACTGTGGAAGCCGATAAGGTTTTGTATACACGGGTTTGGTATTAGGTTTCACCATAATCGACTGTTCTACGACGTTCGCTGTACCTAACCTGTCACCTTCCAAGAAAAATATGTCGGAATACTTGGCACATATTATTTGTAGTGATTTTCTATCGTTAGAATCTAAATGATTTAGTTTTAATTCTGTTAATAGTTTCTTTACACGACTAACATCTTTTTGAGACTGGCTAAATGAACATAAATCGTAGTTTTCTAAATAATCAATATCTCCCGACTGAATAATGTTAGATTTGAGAATTTTCATTGGTTTTTCGCCCGTATTCAATATCTTTACTGGTATTTTTCCCCTAATTGGCTTTACGATGCAACCTGCTAAAAATATGTTTTCATGTAACTGTTTCGGATATATAACACTATCTTTATATACATTTTTACTGATACTCAAATAATGAATTGATTCGCTACGTGATGGAACCGTTAAATATTCTTCTGATACTACATCTTTACTAGTACATTTACTTATTTGTAAGGTACATGTTTCATAATGCTCTAAATGTAATGTGAGTCGGTTCGTAGGTAAGTCTATGTTTGCATTATAAGTTCTAAGAAAGTCTAAACCGATAATACCGTCCGCTCCGCATGGAACGTGATCGAATAGGTATAACTTGTGACGAAATGTAAAACCGTTTGCTGACTGCAATGGAATATACGCGAAACATTTCGATTTTATTTTTCCACCTATACCTTTTATGATTGTATTACTGTCATATTTTATTATGTTACTTTGAATGATTTGACTGTTAATGATAGATAAAGATGCACCAGTATCTAATAAAAACTTACATTTTCGATTGCCGCAGAACAGATAGATGAAATCCAACCCTTCACATATGAATGCATAGTTAGGCTCGAAAAAACTCTGCCAAATTTAGATCTTCTTCCTTCTGCTCGGACTCTGTGACGTAGGCATTGCCTTTGCGATAATAATTATTATTTGAGTTACCTCTATAAAATCTTACGTTATTCCTCGGATATCGGGACTGATTGTAATTCCTTGTTGGTGCCGTATTACTTTGATAATTATAGCGACTTATATTGGGCTGATTGTGTCCTCTCTTAACCTGGGATATGGGTTGATACGTACCTCCTCGCGAAGGTGTATAGCCGCGGTAAAACTGTCGTCCGCGATTGTACCTGGGGTAACGATAATATGATTGATTTCTGTTACCTTGTGAGTAGGAGTATACTGCTGTTTGGGACGAAGACCCGGGGCTTGCCAGCTCCTCGTCTTCCGCTGCGCGCACAGCATCCTTCAGCGCGCTGTAGTTTCTAGCTGATATTATTGTACTCAGCCGCCGATTTCGAAGACCATCTGAAAATCTTTTTATTGCCAACTGTTCGTTTAAAGGTCTCAATATTTCGCGTGCTTTTTCATTTTCGCCAGCTTGTGTTATAGTGAGCCCTATAAAAAGTTCCTCCAACTTTTCCCCATATTTGCTAATGGACATATTATTTTGAGATAAGTTATTTATCTGTGATAGCAAGGAATTGGCTGATTTCTTAGTTAGCAAATATTTCTTTATATCTAATAATAAACTTTCAATTGTAGAATATTCGGGATTCAGCTTCAACTTAGCTGTTTTAGATAATCTTGTTTTCAAAACAAATGAAATCAACAATTTCTTGCTCTCCTCACCTTTTAAACAGTTACTATACATCTCGATGCCATCTATAATTTGCTCAATATTTTCTTGCCTACCATCCATTAAAGGAATCAACGTACTCGCGGTTTTTAAATCAAAGTTATCCATTTTTTGTACAATTTCTATAGGACCTACTTGCATATAATTAACAATTTTCTTATAAGTTTCCTCAATCGCTTCACAAGTTAATTCTATATCTGATGACTTTGTTAAGTGCAAAGTTTTTATATGTAATCTATAATCCTTATATAATGCAATAACATTTTCAAATTTTTGCTGGCCTAACTTTCCTTGTCGCCTTTTAGGTCCCAACTTTCTAATGCTCTCACTTTCACATATAAGATAATTATAAATCTCTAGTAACCTATCCATACACTATTATATTTATATAACTAATACATCAATACTAATATAACTAATACATCAATACCCATTATTTTATTTTTATTTTCACTTTCACTTTTTTTCTTTTCTCACTTTTTTTTTTTTTTTTTTTTTCACTTCACTGTTGTACTTCTGGATTAGGTGGGTCGCGGACCGCCGGTTGATGCCCGGACCAACGCGCCCGTATCCTTCTAAAAGCTTCCTCCCGTAGCTCCTGTCTCACCAGCCCGGTGTGGCATTTTTTATATTTTTTTAAGCCAATATAAATTATGGCTAGCGCACAAACTCCCAGAATTGAGGCTATCAATATGTTGCTAGTTGTTACCTCTGTGTTGTTGCCGTCTTGTATCACTACCTCTTTGTTTTGGCATTCACACTTTGCGCATTTGTTGCCCATAATTTTTATAATTTATATTTCCTTCGCTGCACATGTACCCCTGACAATTGACTTATTAATTTTATTCATCGTAAAAGTCTAGATTCGAACACCGAGGCACACACGAATGCCCCGCGTCAGCATTATTCGCCGGACATTGGACACCTCGCTGTCACGGTCGCCATGTGGTGTCGGGCGTTTAAATAATAACACAACCGATCGTGATTAAAGTATGTTTATTACTACTCTTAAGCTATTACAGTACTTCTATTTATATTACTCCACTACACCACACTTATTTTTTGGGGTCGTAGTTGGGAAAGTGTTTTCTATAACGCCCAACAAGGCTTTAACTTGGTTTTGTCTTGGTTAAGGAAAAATCTCTTAAATTGTAATGCAGGGAAAACTACATATCTGACATTCACGATATTAAGATCCTCACAGCCTTCTGGAAAACTTTAATATACGTGCCCATACTAATGTATGCACCAACTTAATTAATGACTTCCATGCAAATGCGACTTCCTGAAAAGGTCAAACCATATCAAATATCTAGGAATAATTATTGACAACCAATTATCGTTCAATAACCATATCTTCAGTCTAACTAATAGAATCCGCAAACTCATTGCCATTTTTAAAAATATACGACACATGGCCGATAAAAAAATTTAAAATGTTGTATCATACTTTATGCGAACCCCTTTTAACTTATTGCATTGATTCATGGGGAGGTGTAAATAAGACCCGTCTCATTTATTAATAACATAATATAATATTACCATTATATTATGTTTATTAATGTACCTATATATATATATATATATATATATATATATATATATATATATATATATATATATATATACATTTATGTACACACTACACACATACTCACACGTAGACACACACACACACACACACACACACACACACACACACACACACACACACACACACACAAACTCACACACTTGCATGCATTACTAGTTCATATGTTTATATATTTGTATAGTGGCTGTATATACGTGACATGACCGTAATTCTATTCTTAGTAGGGAAGAGCGCAGGTACCTATATCACAAGAATTATCTTAGTTTAGGTACCTACGACTCCTCCAATAGTGAATTTTGCTGTATTTTTATGTTTCGTAAAAAGTTATAGTGAATAAATGATTTATTATTATTATTTATAAAATGTTATTTAAACTACTAACTATATTCTAATCTTATTAATCTTATTTATTGACATAAATTTGTCATTAATCACTCAAGGATCAGACGTGACTGGAATGTACATGACAGCGGCATCCGGCTGCCTCTTCACTCCTCGAACAAATTCATTAAATTTTATTAATTACAAGTAAGCCCTTGACTGCAATCACACCTCATGGGGTAATAGGTTAGGAGTAGGAAAAATTTCACACCCCTTCGGTTTTTACGCGACATCGCACAGGAACGCCGAGGCCTCTCACCAACCAGACCAGAACCAATTCCGAAAACCTCAATCGACCCTGTCGGGAATCGAACCCAGGACCTCAGTCTCATAAATCCACTGCGCGTACCACTGCGTTACGGAGGCCGTCAAAATGTTACTATTTTACAAGTATTAATGGCCAGGTCAAGAGTACCCTAAACCGACGAACTTGTATGAAAGGATTAATGTGGGTGGAAGAAGCTTTGGAAGTATGCAAGGACAGTGGCAAGTGGAGGGATGTAGTCTCTACCTACCCCTATGGCAATGCGGCGTGATGTTATGTTTTTTTTTTTTTTTATCGACTACAAGTTGGCCCTTGACTGCTATCACATCTGATGTTAAGTGATGATGCAATCTAAGATGGAAGCGGGCTAACTTGTTAGGGGTAGGATGAAATCCACACCCCTATCGGTATCTACACGACATCGCACCGGAACGCTAAATCGCTTGGCGGTACGTCTTTGTCGGTAGGGTGGTAACTAGCCACGGCGAAAGCCTCCCACCAGCCAGACCAAGACAAATTAAGAAAATTCTTAATCTGCCCCGCCGGGAATCGAACCCAGGACCTCCGTCTGTCATGTTATGTATGTATGTATGTACTCGTATAGTATCCTACATTTGTCAAAATTTGCAACATCCTACTCTAGCCGTCGCACTAAATTGTGATAATAATTATAAATTGTCGTATCACCATTACTTGTAAATACTATTTAAAAATGTGATAACTAGATTAAGTACAATAATTATATAAACATAAACAAGCCACGTTTTGCTGCGTCATTAATGTTTTTTGATAAATGTCAACATGTGTTACTACCGTGGGTGGTAGATGTTTTGATAATATAATACTTGATAATGATCATCCTTTATGTACCAAAAACAAGTATAGGTACATACATACCTACATACAAGTATAGGTATATACGGGTCATTCTCATTTAAGAGGTAACCTGATGTATGGAAGTGACGGCACGGCATTTTTTTTTGCATTTTTACTTAAGTTTACATTTTTCATGTGGAAACTTTTAAGTTCAAAACGTTTACAAAGTGGCCAGACAATTTTTTAGTTTTTTCTAGCGACCAGGGTAGATACTCAGTACAGGGTAGAGACATGATGCATAGGGGTAGATACTTTTTAGACAGGAAATAGAAATAGACATATTAAAACAGGGTTATTTTTAAGAATCAACTTTATTTATTTATTTTAAATTTTAATTATGTATTATTTATAACAAGACTTTTTATTTCTTAGCAGTGTTTGTTTATAATATTAAATGTTTCTTAAGCACTAGGTACAAAACATTTTTACAAGGTACAAGGTTTTTACTTTTTCTTTCTATCAAAACAAAGATATCTATAACTTTACTACAACTTTCAATAAGTCAATAATGAAATTAAAAGAAACAAAAACCTCAACAGTATCAAATTTTTCTTGTACGTAAACTATAAAAACTTTTTAATTAAAAGGAAAATAAACAAAATCTTTTTCTAAAACCAGCATTCCAAAAACATCAACAGATTCAATAAAAAAAAATATGCTGCCCTCTCATGAAAGAAATAACGTCATCATTAATTCTGAACTGTTTTCCAGTTCCATTACAGATTTTACAAAATATAACTTGAAGTTCACTGTCATCATCAATACCTATGCACATTGCAACATAACGATATTCTGTTTTTGCATCTTGAAGTTTAACTAGCACAAAGTCCCTGCCGCCGAATTTTTCCTTTCCAGACATTGATGGCTTAGAATCATCTTTGTGTTGTTTGGTTGTAAAACTGGTATGTATAGAATGCTGTAGTATTTCTTGAAGCTTCTTCTGGTGTCCTTGAGATGCAAGGTTGATTAGTGGTTCATCTTCGGAATCGCTAGCTCCGTGTATATCATCAACACATAGACGAAATTTAGGAAGTGTTAGTAATCCAAGCTAGCCAATAGAAAATGACTACTTAACTCTGTGTCACAGAAACACCTCAAACTTTTCAATATCAAGGAATTTGGTATAAATACGCAACCGGTAACTTGGTGCACCTTTAGTGTACCTAAAATATTCTTTATACCTTCAATAGAATCTAATTTTGCTGCTTTTTCAGATGTCTGCATAATCTATGGTAAAAATTTCAAAATTCGGGCAGGTTTTCTCTAACTTAGTCATCTATTGACGAAATATCCACTAGCAACTAATCTGCTTTTCTTGCTCGAACTGACTTTTGATGTGTTACCTGTGCTCGTGTGTTTATATTTTGAGAATGCGGTGGGTCTTCATTATCCGTACATGGTGGTGTTTCAGGAGCATTGCTTGGAGTGCTAAACGACGTCCACGAATTTTTGCTTTTTCTCTCCATACTTTTCTAGCTTTCCGCTGCTATCTGGGAGCCATTTGCTTGACTGTTTTACTATATAACTCCTCCTTTTTCTCTTAACTCCTTTTTCTTTCTTCTTTTTAGATTTTTCCCTTTCCTTAACTTTTTGTTGAGCGTACTTCTCTTGGTCACTTTTAATTCTTTGGTATCGTAGCCATATCCTTTACTTTTCGAGCCGTTCTTCTCTAGGTGCCATTTTTTCTGTAAAAACGTCATATTAAATTGTAAAGTTAAGATATACATAATGACAAGTAAAGGTTTAGATAAAAATATAGACGTATTCATGAAAACGCATACAAATGTATCTCCCCTGGACGTTAAGAGTCTCCCCTGCCATTAAAATAGCCAGGGGAAATATGCCAGGGGAGATACATTTTCGATTGATATCTAAAATATCTGCAAAAGTATTTCTCACACGCAATTCACAACCAAATCTAACAATGTATGCACTATTCATAGTGAATATTGAATTTAATATTAGTACTTTAACAAACAATTGCTAAATAAAACTTACCAGAGGAAAGACTCCATTCACTGAACTTTTCAACACCCAGCGAGCGGCGTGACCACAATGGCCGTTAAAATGGCTGCACATTTTGCTTATGCGCCGCTTGCTGTTAGCTTCAGGTTACATCCTATGCATTCAAGGTTACAACTTCCACAAACTAGCAAAACAAAACTGATTTTTAAACGAAAACAAAAAACCAGGGGACGAGACTCGAAATACGAAGGACAAATTTCGGCGTTGATATTATTTATGAAAAATTGTAATATAGGTAGTTTTACTTATAAGACACTGTGACTAAGTTATTGTTCTGTATAAATTTAAAGATGATAATGTAATTGTTAAATTTTAATACATTGATAACAACTGGTTTACAAATAAAGTCGGCTTAGGGACAGACCAGGGGAGAGACTTTTTTCTTATATTGGAACTTATTGTGACTAAACTACTTACATTACTGTAATATATTTGAGTGACCATGTAGAAAACATTTAGTTTTAAGCAATAAATAGGTTATTAAGGAAATAGGTATAAAAAGAAGGTATTTTTTTGTCCTTGCCATCGAAAGTCCCTCTTAAATGAGAATGACCCATACATACATACTTATATACCGTAGAACTGTCTTAATTAAATAATTATTAATTATTTAATACAAAAAATTGCATGGCATATATGTAAATAAAGTCCAGTAAAATAGTATTAAATCAAATTTTAGTTTGGTTTTATTAAGAGACACTTAAATTTTATCTATTTCGATTTGGGTGAAGCTCGAACTAAAATTAATAAGTATATTTACATATTAAATTATTAAGTTTTGTAAAAAGTACTTATTATCCAAAATACAATTTTGTGTCTAAAATTGCGATTTTAGAGTTAATTTTACTGGACTATTAGTTGTATTGCCATTGCCGGTGGTAGTCACTACGATTTCATCCTACTCCTAACAAGTTAGCCCGCTTCCATCTTAGATTGCATCATCACTTAACATCAGAGTGCCTAGTGTGAGCTTTCACCAAAACAAATCGAAAACTTCACATTCGCGTAAAGGCAAATTTTATATGGAATTGAAGCAGCGCCCCTGGCTGTATCGAAAAAACTCAAATGGGTGAGTGTCAGTGTCATATAAAATTTGCGTTTACCGTTCTCGATATCGACGTGGTAAAATCTTACACTAGCCACACAGGTGTGATAGCAGTCAAGGGCCAACTTGTAGTCGATAAAAGAAGTTCTTGTTTGATATTACAGGAACACGCGGATGCTGCAGTTGGTATGGACCAGAGTGGAGATAGAAAATGCGTTTTCCTGGTTGTCCACACTGGGCGGCGCCTATTCCGCACTCGGGGACTACTTTGAACACTGCGTGAGTCTAACATCACCTTATTGCAAAGGCGAAGTTTGTGTGTGTTGTTATGCTTACTGAAATATATCTCCATTCCTTCAGCTAAATCGGTTAAAGGAATGGAGATATTTTATATCTTGGATTAGTATAAAGCGCCTAGGTTTTTGTTTTTATTTTTTTTCTTTTATCTCGGATAACTAATGTGGTGGTGAAAACAAGTCGGTGCCAGCAAGTTTTTGACGACCTCCGTGGCGCAGTAGTATGCGCGGTGAATTTATAAGACGGAGGTCCTGGGTTCAATTCCCGGCGGGGCAGATTGAGATTTTTCTTAATTTGTCTTGGTCTGGCTGGTGGGAGGCTTTCGCCGTGGCTAGTTACCATCCTTCCGACAAAGACGTACCGCCAAGCGATTTAGCATTCCGGTACGATGTCGTGTAGAACGGTTTCTAGGTGTGTGTAACGTCTTCGAAGGTGTGGATTTCATCCTACTTCTAACAAATTAGCCCGCTTCCATCTTCGATTGCATCATCACTTAACATCAGGTGTGATAGCAGTCAAAGGCTAACTTGTAGTCGATAAAAAAAAAGTTTAAGGAACATTTATTTTACGTAGTAAAGCAGTTTGTAAACGTCCTTAAAGTAGAAACCTTGGCTGGCACTGATTCCTAGATATGCTTAACTAAATTAAAGCAACTAAATGACACCGTGATTTTTTACTTTTTAGCGCGTTTTGAGTCGGTTCTATTTTTTGTTAAAAATTTTATTTCTTACTTTTTAGTGATTTATCGCCATGTAACGTACTCGTAATACGCTGTCATTGTATATTATACGGCACTAGTAGCCAAAAAGCTACCGATACCGAGATAAAAACCGAAATCGCTGTAAGGATATCATCATCAGATCCTAACATGATGACAATGGGACCACCTTGGAAGTGTGCCCTTTCTAATAAAAAAAGAATTATCAAAATCGGACAACTCTGTAAAAAGTCATGCGTGGTCATCCATATAAAAAAAAAAAAACAAATATACGTGTCGTATTGAGAACCTCCTCCGTTTTTTTTGTCGGTTAAAAATCGCTGGTTTCTTACGCCTTCACACCAACGAAAATACGATCAGCTAATCCTAATTCCACGAGTTATGTCTATTGGCGTCCTAGGTCCTAGGGTTAAAGGATTTCGTGAAAAAGGTTAGTTAAAATATCATAGAAGTAGGCTTTAATTATTAACCAACTTTCAAAAAAGAAAGTAGTTCCAAAGCTGATATCATATGAAAAAACTGAAAAGCCGATTTAGGTTTTTATTCAATGTTTTCTGTGGTTCGTTCAGAAAGTGTTTTAATAAAACGCCACATGCTTGGCGCGGCCTTTAAATCGATCAGCGCATACGATGTTATTCTTAGCTTTGTAGTGTAGTAGGTTCATTTGTAGTTAACATGATTTTTGAAGTGTGTTTTTTTTGTATTTATTTTTCAGGCAGAAGAAGCTGGCAGGATATCAATAAGACAGTACAAACTATCCAAAATGCTCGGCGACGACGGTCTAGCGGCGCGGAGCAGACTCTACTCCGCTCTAGCGCTCTCACAGAAGGGTCACCTGAGAGTGGCGCGGCGTGTCGTGAGGAGTGTCGCCGCGTTCGCTGGAGAGATACGCGACAGGCGACTGAACAGAATGTGCCAAGGCGTCTGGGCTAAATTAAAGTATTTGAAAAATGTGCAATCTTCAAAATTGGAAATATGCTGTTCCAATGGCACTGTTAACTCTGTTGTTTGTTGATCATGAGTTTGTTGTTTTGATGTGAGATATCTATTCGCGTCTTGTCGCGTTCTTTTAGACCTAGTGGCCTGATCAGCGTGCCTAGTGTAAATTTGTACCGAGTCACTGTGAAAACAACGTACTGTAACGTCAATTTACATATATGAAACTGGCGGTGCTTGCGACACTGTCCGCGAGATATTCTGTTTTGTGACAACTCGACAAAATGTCTAACTCTGTACATAAGAACATTGCCATAATTTGCCCCAGGCTGTCCTAACATATGATCAGATTTAACTATTTTATTTAAATACACAATGAATTTTAAACAACGTTGAAATTTTAAGAATTTCAATCGATTTTTTGTGTTCTGAATCATGTGACCGTTTTTGGAATATGAAAAGTCATCTTTTATTAATCTTCACAACTTTTATCAGCGACTGCTTAGCTGCAAGTAACTTTATTACTATTTAAATAGAAGATCTGTGCTATTTAATGGCATATACATCATCTCTGGGGCAGACTTCCATACATTTTTTACCTATGTCCTTTATTGTAACTTGGTTCAGTAGTTAATGCGTGATCGAGTAACAAAAAGACAGAGTTACTTTCACATTTATAATATTAAACTAGAGGACGTCTATGGAATTTAGAGATAAAATGTCCTATGGTATGGTAGTCCTAATGGTAGAAATGGTGTCAGCTTACTTCATACCAAATTTTATTAAAATCGCTTCAGCCGTAAAAGTAACAAACATGCACACTTACATACTTCCGCTTTTATAGTATGATATAGATTTAAGCAACGCCATCTATGTATAATGTGCGAAAACGCTTAAATTTTCCATATAAGTTGACATTACGAGAGGTTACGGTGATTCGGTAGAGACTCACACTAGGCACTCTGAAGTATAAAACCATAACTTATAAAATACTCGTTAGGAACAAGTCAATTCAATGTAATTGAGCAATAATTTTTTTGCTAGGAGTGGGTGTTGCTGACGTAAGACTCTGATAAAAATATACTAATTTTACAACAAAAAGATTAGAAGCTCTATAAAATAAAATAAGTTGCACGGATGAAGTACTCCAAAATAATTTTATATTTAAAAAGCAACTGTAAGAGGTAGATAACTAAATATTAAAAAATCAGATTTTAACGGTTCGATAGAACTCGGGTAAGCTTTCAATTTGTAAAAATAGATGGCGTTTTTAAATGCACGATAGGTTACGCCATCTACTTCCGCAATTTGAAACTAATATTATATTACCAGTGTTACCAGTTTCATCTCTCAAAAACAATTTTTATACAAAATTAAAGATCACACTTAATTTTGTTGAATGTTATTGTTTAGTAATACTATTATTGTAAATAAAAGATTTTTTAAAACTTCATTGCATTTTATTTTCAAGTATAAAATAATTACAAAAGCTTTGTTATAACGTTACACTGATTCTGTACAAAGAAATGAAAGCTTAGTAAAAAAGCTTTTTCATTATAATACATTATTTTTATACATTAAAAAATATTTCGATAACATGATTTTATAAATACATTCGAATCAATTTCAATATAAACATAAATGAGAATTCACACGCACTACAATTTAGTTTTCGTTATAGATATATTATTTAAGAGGGTTTAATAGTACAATTTGAGGGTAGTTACTTCAGTTTTTCTTTAAAAAAGTTAAAAAGTTAAGCTTTTCCTCTTCAAAATTGGTTGTCTGGAAGAGATCCGCTCATTAGCGATAAGACCGCCAATTGTACATTGTTTTTTTTTTTAAGTTATTTTCTAATTGTAAGATTATTATTATTTGGTGTACAATAAAGAGTAATTCATTCATTCATTCATTCAATCAAGTTTGTGGCGCGTGTGATAAATGTCTATACGTTAATTCGCCTTGTTAACGTTAGTTCTGCGAGCAGACGGGGCAGGCGAGCGTGCCCATCGGGTCCCAGGCGGGCAGCACGGTGGGCTCTTGTTTGAACACATCCAACACCGACTCTGGGACATGTTTCTTATCCACAACCACCTGAAAATTACAGTTAAATTTACAGTGTCATACCTGAACGGACGCCATCTTGTATTTAAAAAACTTTGAATTGCATTTTTGCTAGCGAATGCCCCGTGGTTTCCCCCGTATATCCCCGTAGATTTCGACAGTGATAAATTTTATCAGTTCAGTTTAAAGTATATGAAGAAATTATTTTTCGCTGTATCATCATTACAGAGTATAAAACAAAGTCACTTTTTTGTCTATACCTATCTATTACTTTAATCGTTAAAACTACGCAACTGATTTTCATGCGGTTTTTTATCAGATAGTGATTCAAGAGGAAGGTTTATGTGTATAATACATTATATAGTAGAGAAACACTGATCATTTTAGAGGTTGCTGATGTGATATCGTAAATTAAGGCATTTTTGCGCTTACAATGCAAACGCTGGCTTAACCCTACGAGATATATCAAAATAATGTACTAAAATATTGCACACCTTAAAAAGGTCAACAAAAAAGTCCGCGACGGTACATGTCTATCTCTTAGGGATAACCAACAATAAGCACTTTTTATCTTTTACTTTCAACCAAAAGTATATAATACTGCATTAATCCTTATCCAATTAAATATCTTAATAAAATTATTATTATAAAAACAAAAAACCCGACTGCATAGAAGTTATGACAGATATAGTGATCCTTGTTTTTCTCTTTTCAGTTCATAACTTCTATGCAGTCGGGTTTTTTGTTTTTATAATAATAATTTTATTTGAGCCTTTTTAGTTTTAGTTTATGGTATAGAAATGAGACGGTACACTTGGTACACTTTTTGCCATTTTTTGTTAAAAAAAGTAATATCAATATTATAAGATATTTATATTTTTGAAATGGTCTTTTTACGATCTTTCAATTGGTATCCATATTGCTAAGATAAGAGAAAAAAATACACACATCCCCCTTTTTTCCCCCATTTACAGCCACCATTTTGAAAATTTATATAGCCTATGTCACTACCACAATTTTGACAAATTCAACGACACCTCACATGTCAAAATCCGTTCAGCCGTTTAGGCTGTAGCGCGTGCCGAAGAAATGGACATACATACATACATACGCTCGAAAAACATAACCCTCCTTCTGACGCAGTCGGGTAAATACTTTGTGCATTCAATATTGTCCTTAAAAGCATGTAATTTAAGTGAATATTTTCCAAGATATTCAAAGTGAATGGACATAGCAAACGGGGAGCGCGGGGCGTGTTTGCGCCGCCGCCAGTGCCAGCATTACACCCGTGCGAAGCTGGGGCGGGTCGCTAGTTATATTATAATATGTAGTGATAAATAAATAAAAACCTCGAACACAAACTCCCTGAACCACGGCTCGGTGAGCAGCAGGTACCCCTTGTCGTATTCCTTGTCGCTGTACGAGTTCTCCACGCGGAACTTGACCGCCTTGCCCTCTTCCTGCAATACCATGCAAAAACTAACATAAACAACTAAATTTAGGATCCTAAAGCATTGCTTCCCAATCTGTGGTCCGCGGTGTTCTGGATTATTATCTTTGCTATACCATCCATAAATAATAAGTCTTACCCTATCGAATTTCTTACTGCTTACTTAGCACATTTCAGCTCGGAATCGCTATGTTTCCTACATTAGTTGGACGACGCAAATGTTACCCGTAAAGATAGAAGAATTCGACGACTTCGTTTGGGGTCAGTCGCAAACTGTAAAATTGGATTGCCCTCCACGGAACAACAATGTTTGAAATTCCCAAGGGGTAAAGTGAAAACTAATAAATGTACTTGATCCCTAGGGGTCTAGTTGTTTTATTGGCTTCAAATTCCCTAGGGGTCAAGTGAAAACTATGCTTGATTCCCTAGGGGTCAAGTGAAAACTATGCTTGATTCCCTAGGGGTCAAGTGAAAACTATGCTTGATTCCCTAGGGGTCAAGTGAAAACTATGTTTAATTCCCTAGGGGTCAAGTGAAAACTATGCTTGAAACCCGGGGGGTGAAAGGTGAAAACTTATGCTTAAGATTGCCCTTAACAGTGGGTTAAGTGAAAACTATGCATGATATTCCAAGGGGACATAGCAAACGGGAGCGCGAGGCTTGATTGCGCCGCCGCCAGTGCCAGCATTGCACCCGTGCGAAGCTGGGGCGGGTCGCTAGTTATATTATAATATGTAGGGATAAACAAATAAAAACCTGAACACAAACTCCCTGAACCACGGCTCGGTGAGCAGCAGGTACCCCTTGTCGTATTCCTTGTCGCTGTACGAGTTCTCCACGCGGAACTTGACCGCCTTGCCCTCTTCCTGCAATACCATGCAAAAACTAACATAAACAACAAAGTTTAGGATCCTAAAGCATTGCTTCTCAACCTGTGGTCCGCGGACCCCTGGGGGTCTATACCATCCATAAATGATAATAAGTCTCGTAATCGACTTACTGCTTACTTAGCAATAAGTCTCGTAATCGTTACGCTTACTTTTTATATTCCCAAGGGGTCAAGTGAAAACTATGCTTGATTCCCTAGGGGTCCGTGGCTGAAAAGGGTTTGGAAACAATGTCCTAAAGTATAGTATACAAATCTTGTTAGAACCGTCATAAAATATCTGGTTTACAGATGCCGATATTTTTTTTTCAAATTATACATTTTCTTAAAATAAAAGCAAGATCGATTGATCCCCTCGAAACCCTCTGCATACAAAGCTTAGGTCGGTATTTTTTTGGAAACTATATTTAGATACGAATTTGAATTATCCATATCCCATCTATTGTTAAAAAACTTTAGTGTTACAGTGTCTGAACAGTATTTATTCGTCTGAAAACACGAATAAAACATAATTTTCTAAATATGAAGCCTAGCTAGATTGATTAATCGTCCCCGAAAATACAAAATTTCATGAAATTCTTTTGGAAACGGCTCCACGAGAGCTCGTTTAAAGGTACAGTCAAAATAGATACTACAGTCACAGTATGTGATCTATAGTGTAATATTTGTGGGATAAATATATTTTACAAGGTATTATCTTTCACCTGCCCTGTGGGGCAAGTGGGAGTTTTTCACCGAGTGATTGCGTAAATACGTACTCACTCGTAACGTCAAAATATATAGAAAAAAAAAGCGTTTACTTTCACTGTAACTAGATGGTGCTTCTCCAATTCCATATAAAATTTACTGTTTTCGGTATCGACGCGGTAAAATCTCACACTAGCCTCACTGATGTTTGTAAATGACAGCCACATTGAAATAATTGCTTTTCATAAGATCTTAATTTGAGAAACGCGACAGCAGTTATTTATATGCGCCAGAAGACTCGTTCCGTCGACCCTTCATTCAGCTTCACCTACTCGACCTTCGTTTCGCTTTTGATTTTAGGAGCTCCTTTGTGAGTTTCTGGTTTCGAACTTGTGATGCGTTGCTAATCCAACAAATCCGGGTGGTGGATTAAGGAATGCCCTCCAGAAATGGGATGTACACACATTTATCATATAAAAGGGACACTCACATTAGTGGAGGCGGCGGTGAACACCATCGCGTGCGTCATGCACGAGTCGCCGTACAGCAGCCGCTCCGCCTTGGGCAGCCCCACTTGCACGTCCGTGTTGAACACCAGCCGGTAGTCGTGTCTGCTCACACATACGTCATATGAAAGGGACACTCACATTAGTGGAGGCGGCGGTGAACACCATCGCGTGCGTCATGCACGAGTCGCCGTACAGCAGCCGCTCCGCCTTGGGCAGCCCCACTTGCACGTCCGTGTTGAACACCAGCCGGTAGTCGTGTCTGCTCACACATACGTCATATGAAAGGGATCGCAGCGCAAATGCGTACTAAGCACATTAGTGATGGGTCGGATGAGCTCTTCGAGTTAGTCATGCCGAACGTTGCAACCGTAGAACTGAGCCGTACAGCAGTCGCTCCGCCTTTGGGAACCCCATTTTCAAGACAGACTTTCATACAAAATGTGTAAAGGCACAGATAGTGTGCTCATTCCCCGCTCCTCTCACATACGTCATATGCAAGGGACTAAAGGTCTCCATTTTTGTTAAACATTGTATGACATTTCGTACATTAACATTAAAAATATATATTTATGGCAAGCTGATGGGTATAAATGGATATTAAATAGTATATTTCACTCTTGAAGTCTAGCCTTCAGAATAAACAAAAATAATTTTACAAACTGACACGCAGATAGGGATTAGGCCGTTTAGAACAAACTCATCCGTGCGTTATTGAACAGATCGATTCTTACAGATTCATCATCGTATATCCTTACTTAATATTATAAAGGGGAAAGTTTGTAGGAGTTCTTACTTTTTCACGATCTGAATGGATTTTGATGAAACTTCACAGTAATATGGTTCATATCAGAATAACACATAGGCTACATTTTATACGAAAGGGACACGAGAACTAGGCGGGTGAAACTCGCGGGCGTCCTCGAGTTAACATAGATCATCCCCTCCCGCACGCGCGCCCCCGCCTTGGTGACGCTCACTTCGCAACGCAGAAATAGTAATATTTTAATTTCACCATAACTTCAAAACCAAAAGTCCAATTTTAATCTTTTAAATACCAAATATTATCTACATAAACTGTACTTAGTGATGAAATAATTTATTTTGATAAGGATTAATAGCATGAGTAAAATAAATGCGTTTAAATGTAGTCCAAAAAAAAATTAAGATTTTTAAATAAAAAAATGGTTGTTGTGCCTCACTCGACATAGATAGGTATAGTGTGTCGCGGACTTTTTTGTAGATATTTATAAGATCTCCAATTAATTAGAACATTTTATGGTTCTATCTTTTATAGTTTAGGCAGCGTACGCAAAATAAGTAACTTTTCTGGTTGATTTTTTACACCTTGTGACCGAAAAACCCAAATATTTTACGGAACCCTATTTTTTCCAAAATAAAATTTAGCCTATGTTACTCATGGATAATGTAGCTTTCGAATGGTGAAAGAATTTTTAAAAACGGTCCAGTAGTTTTTGAGCCTATTCATTACAAACAAACAAACAAACAAATAAACAAAGTTTTCCTCTTTATAATATTATATTAGTATAGATGATGACGCGGCGCCCCGACATGGTGCGCTTTATTCCATATAAAATATGTATAAGCGATTTGAACGGTAACTAGATGCCCAAAGCAATCTACTCTTGTGGGTCCCATCCTTTAGGGCTAACGCTAAAACACGGGTGTGTGTGGGCGCGGTCGCACGCGTCGGACGACCGCCGCGGGCCACAAATCCGCGAGCAGGCACCCGTCGCGTGCCCCCGTCTCAGTTAGCGCTGCTAGTATAATTTCGATCTCGAGCGTGTACAGTTGTGTCGAGTAGATTACCATGGATTATTTACTAATTTATTATTTGGCAAAAAGACGTCAACGGAAACAACGTCGACTGCATAACCTGTTCTTGACAAGTAGGTTACTCAGCGGAGAATTCGAAAATTCATTCGCCATATCCCATAATACTGGCCGAAATTGCAGCTCAATTATTACGCGCTTTGTATCGATGTTCATGATTGTACCTAGCCTCCGACGCGTGTGACCGTGGCATCTAGCGGCGCTCGACCGATTTGTAGAAACAAACCCGCTCGCGCGTGCCCGCGCTCCGTCGCACGCTCCTGCGCTGTCCATACTATTTTATGCACATACACATCATTATACACACGCGAACGTGTGCCCGCACGAGTTTTAGCGTTAGCCCTTAGTGAGCTACACAGAAAAAAAATAGTTTTCATTTTCGTGTGCTGGTCCTTTTTTCGTCATCTCTGGTGCCACTCTACACGGGATGCCCAAACATTTAAATAACTTATGGGCTGATCCAGGATTGGTTAGGAACGTGCAGTGGTACTGATAGAGCAAATGAAATAACACTTATCACTCACGCGTCCAAGTCCTCCAGTCCGCTCTTGTACGCGAACCGTTTCGACACTTCGCATCCGAACCACACCGCCTCCCCGCTGCGTAAGCTGTTTATGACTACCCTGAAAGTATCAGGAAGGTTAAATAAAATAAGATTATAATCTAAAAACATTACTTTCCAAGCTTTTTACATTCATCGACATGACATCAAGACTTGGTTCCTTATCCACTAGTGTGGATGTGGATACTCACCTCTTTCACTAAGGCACATAGGATGAATACTTCTAGAAACAGTAGTGATCATTCAGAATCTGGGAGGTTTCATAGCCTGGTTCATACCAGGTTGCTGTGAATCGGTTGGTCACGTCCGGGAAATATCGACGCAGGTCACTCTCTTTCTATGTTCTCGCCGAAAACTTTTGCCACTCTGTGGTGACGACCGACCTGAATTGCCGCCTTTGGCTGCTCCAATCTTCTTTGGCCGTGGACCTAAATGCCGCAGTCCGCATCTTACCTGGCAGCATTACTTTGAGATCCTCTAGAAATACGTCAGGACATCTTGCTTTAAGTGGTGCTCCAGTACCACCTAGCAAAATCGAACTTGCCGAAAGGATTCCGGCAAGCGACTATCAGAAAGAGGTCCTCTACGGTAGTGTACAGATGTGCTATGTGGGGAAGATCTACGAAAGTCAGTACAGGTTCAGGCAGGGTAAATGTGACTACTAACTCGCTAAGTACATCGATGGGCTGGTTGTTGTAGGCGGTGCGGCGTCCCCCGACCACGTTCCCGAGGCACTGTAACGTGTACAGCTTGCCGAATGGGTTGAGCTCGCGCGGGTCGTTCACCAGGCACACCTGCGGGTACAACACGTACTAGTCCTCAACCGCTAGGTTGTGGCGACACAAGGGAAGGGAAGGGGAGAGGAGCAGGTGGCAAACGCATTCTTTAGTTATAGGTAGCCGCCGGCCCGTTGCTTCACCTTAGTTATCAAGCACCCTCTAAGCCGAGATTCATAGCAGACGTATTTAAGGCCTTAAACCTAATGTATTACATCTATCCTAACTAATATTATAAATGCGAAAGTAACTCTGTCTGTCTGTCTGTCTTGCTTTCACTCTACAACTACTGAACCGATTTAAATGAAATTTGGTACACAGTAAGTCTAGAGCCTGAAAAAGGACATAGGCTACTTTTAATTGCGAAAAAAGGGTTGTAAGGGGTTAAAGGGGGGGTGAAATGTTGTATGAAAGTATCGTCATTTTGAAAGCTTAAGATCTATTTCTTAGGTAGTTGATTAGATATTAATAAATATGACATTCAAAGCTTAGAAACATTAGGCTGCCGTAATAACTAATTCCACGCGGACGAAGTCGCGGGCAAAAGCTAGTTCTTATAATAAAACTGTAACAGATTTAACTCTGTACATTGAAGATATTCTTGAAATTTTTAATAGTGAATAATTGATACTGAACCCAAAAACGTAATTTGTAAAATTTTTGTCAGTCTGTCAGCCAGAATTTTTGTCGGCCGCGATTGACGCTAAAACTACTAAATTCATTTAAATGAAACTGGGCACGATTTTAATTTATATTGTAAGGTATTACATAGGATACTTTTTGACACGAAAAATTAAAATAGGAGGGATTGAAATTTTACTATTTAATATTTAATGATTTTTATTACCTTGTCGTCAACATTAAAGAGTGGACGGACGTGTTTATCATAAAACTCCTGGGGTGTAAGTAGTCCAAATGTATTGTATTCTTTCTCCTTATTGTAGTATTCGAATGTGAACTTTTCTGGTGGTATACCTATAATGGAATATAAAAAATCTAACTGTGCTATAATTTTAGCAATGGATATAGCTTAGTTTGAAAATAAAGCCTACATAGTAACCTCGTTAGAAAGCCAAAAATAGCAATTATTTGAGGTGTACCCATAGAGATTGATCTTTCAGGATCAGGTGGCAGATACAGAAAAATCTGGATAAAATGGCCAACAGAAATTAGTTGAAATTAAAATTAGAATAAGTAATTTCCCAACTTATTTCTAGTATAGTCTAGAATTTAGATAAAAGTACAATTTAGAATAGATGTTTTAAGTTGTGATTCTAGCTTGCATCTCAAGATACAGACATGAGAAATAGAGACAGAGAATGTATTACCTAAGCATGTAGCAACAATATTGTAAATAACGACTATCTGTTTGTCTATGGTAGCTTGTATGTCTTCGTCTGAGGCATTCGACGAGACTTTATCGCGCAGCTCTTTGGCAAACTCCCGCAACTGAAAAAAAATCAACCAAAATGCAGTTTCAAAAATTACAGGAATTAATTATTAGGAGATATTTATTTTGTATATAAAAAGATCCTTTTGGATAACTGTTTTCTTCACATTTGGTATTGCAATAAAATATAGAAATGTAATATACATTACATGAAGTCTGGAATAACGGAATTTTAATCTACATCTGGTGCATGAAAACCGGTTGCGCAGTTCTGGAGATCAGATCAAGTAAAATGACAGACAGACAGAAAAAATTATAGTTCTCAGTGTGTAGTTAAGTAATTTTATTCAAAGTATAGATACCTATACTAAAGCCAAACTCGATGGAGAATATTTATCAACAAACAAATTTAAAATGTAGGTAGAAAATGTAACACATTTTATGCCTAATAAATTTAAATTGTTTTTTTTTTTAATCTTTAGTAAAAGATATTAAATATATATTAATTCGTTTTAAGCTTACTTATCTAATTTATTGTCATGAATTCGTCATTAACAAGTTAACTAAAAAAATTAGGAGTAAAATGACTAGTGATTTCTACCTCCATTTGTAATTTGTTTGTAGATACCTAATCATTCTTAGATCAGTTCTTCTTTCAATAATTACGAAGTTGACGACCTCCGTGGCGCAGTGGTATGCGTGGTGGATTCATAAGACTGAGGTCTTGGGTTCGAATCCCGGTGGGGCAGATTGGGATTTTTCTTAATTTGTCTTGGTCTGGCTGGTGGGAGGCTTTCGCCGTGGCTAGTTACTACCCTACCGACAAAGACGTACCGCCAAGCGATTTAGCGTTCCGGTACAATGTCGTGTAGAAACCGATAGGGGTTTGGATTTTCGTCCCACTCCTAACAAGTTACCCGCTTCCATCTTAGACTGCATCATCACTTAACATCAGGTGTGATAGCAGTCAAGGGCCAACTTGTAGTCGATAAAAAAAAAGAAGTACCTTAGTTTTAATAAGCGCGTTCATGTGATTGCTATTACGCGAACTGAAGGTATCCGGGAACATCTTTTTGGGCATTAGACCATATTTGTTGACTAAGTTCACTATCATGTCCCATTGACCTCCATCGTTTATTGGGTCCTGCAATAAAACAAATACATTATATTATAAAGGCGCAAGTTTCTATGTATGGATGGGTGCTTTACTCTGTCACGCAGAATCTACTGAATGGATTTTGACGAAACTTCACAATAATATAACTCATATATCAGAATAACACATAGGCTTCGATTTATCTCGAAATTCCTACGGGAACGAGAACTACGCTGGTGAAGCTGCGCGTGTCCTCTATTATGTAATAAAAATGCAAAATTCTTAGATAGGCATAATCAAATATACACATATGACGTGACAAAGTTATATAAAACACAAGCAAATGATCACAAAATACAATGATAAAAGCCTTGCATTTAATCTTTATTTATCACTCTACTTAATTATGTAAATATACTTTGCTTTTGCTCTTTATATATAAAATGTAGTTTCGCTTTAGCCCCACCACCAGATAGACGAAATTCTATTGATTCACCGTGTGGGTGCCGGGTCCATCGCGTGGCTGAGAGAAAAACTCCGAACAGAGCCCGAGACTTGTGACACGGGTGTAGGTTTAAGGGTACCCTTAGTGACGCGCGTCAACACTCACCTCCTCTGTTCAAGTTGTTCTCCCTGCCCAGCCAAATTCGGAAGGACCCTACTAGAGCAGATTTGGACACTCG
The DNA here is from genome assembly GCA_034621355.1 of Mycalesis mineus. Taxonomy (NCBI): domain Eukaryota; kingdom Metazoa; phylum Arthropoda; class Insecta; order Lepidoptera; family Nymphalidae; genus Mycalesis; species Mycalesis mineus. Next base: position 16,798,602 of record CM067888.1, on the reverse strand, counting down.
TTCCAATATGGAGCTTACTGCACTTTTAGTAAGGCCAAGGTCTTTTAGCAGGTTATAGAGAGACTTGGTATACCTCTCGCACCCACTTCTACCGCGTATAAACTAACCACATAGCCATTTTTAGTTAGTTCATTAGTAAGGTCATAATAATTATTCACTTTGATTATATGTAACAAATAAATGAACCGCAAAATCAAAAAACTTGGACTGGGGGCGTCACAAGTACTTTTTAGTGGTCTGCGCATGGTATGCTAGTAAAAGAAACTAGTTCCTAAAGCCGGGTCCAGACGAGGGTAACGTGTAATGTAAGCCACCATGTAATGTAACACGAATTCTACGTTTAGACATTTCATGTAATGCTCGCGCCGGCGCTCGGGCTGATCCGTCGGTTTTTCGACCACAAAGGCGCTCGCAGTGCTCCATTCGATTCGCGTAAGCAGTTCGCTTTGAGTTCGTGTGTCGGTCGGTCCCGGACTAAGCCCACCAACCCGCACTGGAGCAACATGGTGGGTCTACACCCCATATCCCCTCTCCTATAAGGAGGGAGGCGTGGCCCTGTAGTGGGCCGTTAATAGGCTGATAATGATGATGATGAAAGAATGTGGGCTGCAGATACCCTTACTTACATATAGGAAGTTTGACAATAATATCTGACCTTAAGTAGAAAGTTGACCAGACGTCCATCTAACTTCTCTCCCTGTTTGGCGGTGCTCACAATGTTGTTGAGCCAGTAGTGGGAACGCTCGATTTTGTCCCAAAAGAAGAGATAGCTGAAAACAAATTTTTTCTTTGTTAGCATTTTTACGGTCAAAGATGAAACTTTCCAAACTTTGAGAGTTCATACACATTTACTTACTTTCTTTGTTTTAACATTTTAATGATATTTATAATAAAAATAAGTTATGCGAAATGAATAATTTACTTTTAGGACAAAGTTATTTATTTATTCATTACAAGTTAGCCCTTGACTGATCTGACTTTCGCCTTGAGGTGGTACAATTTTCCTGATCTAGTATTGAATGAATCACTTCCTACTTTCAAAATTGAAATCACCATAGCAGTAAACCAAAACCCCTAAATTACACTTGGGGCGGCATGTATCTCCAATAGCTTTTAATGTAGTCATCAATATTTTAATAGATAAATTAATTGTTCAAGAAAAGAAATGGGGCTATCGGTTTAAAATTAACAATAAATATACAGAGTCCATCTTAGCTTTTGCAGATGACCTTGCTTTACTGACACGAAACCCAAAACACTGTCAGGAGCTATTGAATGTAGTGGATGAGTTCTGCTCATGGACTGGTGGGCTGAGGGTAAAGCCAAGCAATGTCACTGTCTATGTCTGGGGAGACGAAATACTAAAGTTACATCTTATGATCCGGGTCTCTCTATTAGTGGCCAAAGTGTAACCACCATTGCTGAAGCATTGCCTTTTAAGTTCCTCGGTAGAAAGATTGATAACTTCATAAATGACCTCAATAAGGTAGACCAACAGCCCATTAACAATATAAAAAAAGCGTGGGTCTATGACAACTATCTCACTTCACGTCTGACTTGGCCATTCTTCGTTTATGATATTGGCAGAACCCATCTGGCAAAACTAGATGCAAATGTCATAAAAACATTGAAGTCTTGGTTTGGTCGGCTGACCCTTCAACTCTATTCAGAGATTACAATAATTTTGGGTTAAAACTAAAAAGGCCATCGGAACTCTATAAACACCTCAGGGTTACCAGAACGCAATAGTTAAGTCCCAGGACGAACTAGTTGACTCTATCTTCAATTTTACAAACAATTTATGGCAGGGGCTCAGGTAAATAGAACCGGGTTGGGTGCAAGACGTAAAAAGGAAGACCAAGACATAATAAAATCTTTTCTTAAACAAAATGAGGACGACAACTACAAAGTGCATGCCATGAACCTAGAAATGCAAAACGAGTGGTTAAACTTAGGCGAGTTCTGCATCCCTCTGGCTCTGAAGTGGCGCGCCTTGCTGTACGATTGGTCTCCTGCCTTATTGAAATTTTATCTTAATGCCTTTCAACTGACTCTCCCAGATCAATATAGCCTTCTGAATATGGTTGGGCAGGGAGAATAACTTGAACAGAGGAGGTGAGTGTTGACGCGCGTCACTAAGGGTACCCTTAAACCTACACCCGTGTCACAAGTCTCGGGCTCTGTTCGGAGTTTTTCTCTCAGCCACGCGATGGACCCGGCACCCGCACGGTGAATCCATGGAATGCCTCTCATAGTTACCGTTAAAGCTTGCCCAGGACCTCCTTCTTATAATTCACCGCGCATACACTGCGCCATGGAGATATTTATTAAATAATATTTATTGAGAGTCATATAGCACAATAGGCTTAATAATCCCTATTGGAACTCAGTGTGGTTAAAACTTACGTTTGTGAAAATTCAAATTCTTCTATGCCATATTTCTTCATGAAAGGTAATCTCATCACATTTAGTGCAGCAAACAGCCAGCACCTCCCTGAGTGCTCTTGGTTTGTTACCGGCTTACCTTCAGATTCAATCTGAAAATAATTATTTCATGAACTAGCAAACACCCTCAACTTTGCCTGCAAGTAAAATAGTTTATGCAATCTTCCAAGAAATGTATGTATGTATTCTTGGAAGATCATGTCTTATTCACTTAGGGGTAGGCAAAGACCAGATCCCTCCACTTGCCACGGTCCTTGCATACTTCCTTAGCTTCTCATTAATCCTTTCATACAAGTTTTATCCATTCTCTCTACATACATTAGTTGGGCCTGTGAACACACACACATTTTCCCCTTATAATCATAACATGTTAACTATATGACAACATTTTCTTGGAAAGTAAAGTAGGTACTACAAGTGTTACATTTCAAGTGGCTGTCCTAATAAATAACACTTCAAAATAATCTTGAATGATAAGAAAATGTTACCTTAATATTGTAAACATGTAAACGAGTATCGACTTTCCTCTTGCTGATTGCAATTTCGAATGGATCAAATCTGGAGCAAGCATTCTGTGCCAACTCATTCTTTCTGTCTGAGTAGAAATCTTCCTTGAATTTGTTCAATGTATCGAGATGCAGGGGTTCTGTAAAACAAATAATTAAATCTTTTACTTTTTCCATTTTTCCTCTGATCTTCAGTTGTAGAGTAGAGTTGGAATGTTCCATTTATAGTGGGATGCACTGATACATGGCTTTTGGCATGATTTGTATTTTGTATTTGTATATTATTATTACCACAACAAGCATCATTACTTTGCAGAAATTCATTAAGATATAATTTCTAAAAGATGTTGATTTTATTGAGACGGGATGAATATCTTAGCATTCCATGGATTCACCGTGCGGGTGCCGGGTCCATCGCTTGGCTGAGAGAAAAACTCCGAACAGAGTCCGAGACTTGTGACACGGTGTGGCTTTAAAAGAGTACTCTTAGTGACGGCTGTCAACACTTACCTCCTCTGTTCAAGTTATTCTCTCTGCCCAGCCAAATTCGGAAAGACCCTACTAGAGCAGCTTTGGACACTTGTTCCATTATGGAGCTTACTGCACTTCTAGTAAGGCCAAGGTTTTTTAGCAGGTTATAGAGAGACTTTGCCGGTATACCTCTCGCACCCACTTCTACTGCTTATAAACTAACCACATAGCCAACATTGTAAATTCAACGTAAATCATCCAGTTTCAGAGTAAAATTTATTTTGAATCTAAATAATTTCATAGAATAATGATTGTTTAATTGGAAAGCTGTTTTTTGTAATATTTATAATATGTAGCTTATGAATCCAACAAAAGCATTAAAGATGTCATTATAATACCTATAACAGGATATAAAAATCATAAGCAATAAGAATTCCACATCAAGTTTGGCTTTATCATTTAACAGTGTTAGCCATGTCGGATTACAAAGGGCACCAGATTAGACAGGGGCTGGATTACGGGGGACAACTGTAATCAATGGTTATTATGTATAAATACACACCACTCATCTGACTTTCTGCGACATCTCCATAGTATAAGTTTTCTGAATATTATTCCTATAATACTTATTTATTTGTTACATTTACTAAAATGGGTCAATCTGACTCACTTGGTATGCAAGCTTTGTGCACCTTATTTCTTATCTGTTTGATTTCGAAATATACTCTATGAAATTGCAATTTTATAATTTTATTCATTTCATTTTATCCAATAAAAATAAAATATATATTCATGTAGGTACCATATAATAATTAGATTTTAATTAATTTGCAATTTAATCAATTTATAGATGTCTTGGTGACATAATTTACTTATACAAAACGTTAACACTGTTGTCATTTTCTATTTTAGTAACAAAGTAGGTTTGTAATATTAAAAACAATTTATTTATATCTATTTCAAAAGCGGTTAAACATAAAGTTATGGTAAATAAAAGATTGTCATATTTATTTATGGATACATTAAGCGGCTCTATTTGTATTTCTTAAGTAAATAAGCAGGTGGAACGATAAAATAAGGCTGTATTGATATATTATTTATTCATACATACCTAAGAGGAACAATTTTTAGATCGTAGGTAAATAATAATTAAAGTGTCTACTTACTTGAACACATATTACAGACTTATAAATTTTCGATAATGAAATGAGCACTACCTTTATGTAAAGGATGACAAATGGTAATAATTAATTATTTACAGAAAATGCTTAGGTATCAAAGCCGGTATTTTAAGTTCATTTTATCCAATCCACATCCACAAACCACAGATTAAATACACAACACAATTTGCGTAATCTGACTGATGAAACTTTGTGTTTTCTGTTAGTTCAAACATACTTCAACAGAGGGCATTGACAAGGCTACAAATAATTAATGTTATTTCACGTATCTGATTTAAAAAAGGTAATTAATTAGCTTAGATTATTTTATTGTCTGTATGCGACTAACACTAACAGCCCTTTAGTTAACAATATTCTTTTATTTCACACAAAACAAAAGAGATAAGAGTTTTTAAAAAGTATGGTAACACAGTCAGGTAAAAAGCGGGGTTTTTAAAAGGTGAATACATGATTATTATTTAGAATTAATATTCTGTGTTACTTTGGATTATACTTATTTATCCACATTTTGTTTAATAATTATACCTATTATTCTGAAGAACGATCACATACACAGTTGTATGTCTGAAGTATTAAGAATTAAATATATTAACTACTTTTGCTGGGAAATCAATACTTTTAGTCCGGCGCAGTGAAAAGACCTAATGCTGCCAATTAGAAATAAAATTGTGCAGTAAAGACCTAACCGATATAGTTTAGAAGTATCTAGTTCCATTACATAAATGTTGTTTTCGAGATAAAATATATTTCAAAATTCTGGAAATGGCATTAAAAGCTTACGAGGACGCTTGCATGAGAGCTGAACTATTTGGTCAGCCTAAACCTGACAAAGAGGATTTTTTATCAAAACATAAACATTTGGATATAGTGGAATTTGAGGAAGTGGATATAAAGTCAACGGAGGTATTTTTTTAATGTCAAGGCCTTATTTTTTACTAAAGTTTTAAAATCGAATAAAAAACACATCAGAAGGCAATTTAAATCAGTGAAGAATGAAAATACGACTCTGCTTTTTGCAGGTATTTTTCGTGTACAATAATAATTTTAATGTAATTTTTTACGCGTTTTTCAGAACACTGCAATGTTGAATGATGACATAAAGGAAACAAGCGGTGCGTTAAAAGAATTGAACACAATACTGACTTCTACGCAGACAAAGCTAAATCGAATGAGGGTAAGTTATTTTTTTAAATTTTTGGCTTGATTTAAAATAAGTAAAAAAACATTAATTATTTTATAATATACAACAAGAAACGTTTTGTAAAAGACAATATCTTTTACAAGGCATTTTCCTTATTGCGTCTTTTTTACTCTGAAAGCTCGTTCCTAGCTAGCTCCTAGTAGTTTTCAAAAAATTGGTTGTAGTGGTCTTTAAAAAAAAAGAAAAATTAAATTGAGTGCCTCAAACATTTTTATTACTTTTTTTAAACTAGGATAAAAATAACATCGTATATTAAAAATAAAATTTAAATCCGACAAAGATATGCAAAGTTACAGGTACGTCCCTAAAATCTTGGAGTAGGTAGGGGTGTTCCGTCCCTTTCTTGCAAAACGATAATTGTATCAGTTATTATGTTATTACATAAGTGTGACGTCACGTTTCTGAAATGCAATCTTTCCAATCAACTTGCTTATAACTTTTTTTTACTTGAGCAGTTTAATTCAATTTTCTTAATTTTATTTATCACTAGCGGAAGCCCGTGACTACATCTGCGAAATATTCTGTTTTGTGGCAGTTCGAAAAAAAGTAGTATATGTTCTTTCTTAGACACTAGACTATCTCTGTAACAAATCTCATTAAAATCGGTTCAGTAGTCTAGACGTAATTGAGTAACAAACAGATTGAGTTATTTTCATATGTAATATAGACTAAATAAAGCTTCAATATTGTAATTAGTGTCAAAAACCTCAGTGATGCATAAAAGGCTGATAATGATAGTAAAAATATATAAATATATTAATTCCAGGGCGTCTGTGGCACCGTTACAAATTTCTTTCGCATCAAATTAGCCGCCAAAGACAACCTCTCCTACTCCAGTGAGCCCAGCTACATCGGACAGACGAATTACGACAAAGATTATGTGGCACCAAAAAACGACGTAGGCTTCATAAACACAGGCCTCGGCCCAGAGGACAACGAAATGACGCCGCGCACAGAGAAAGTCAAACAAAATGGCGGAGACATCAACGCCGCTCTGGCCGACTTGGAGAAGATGGAGGTAGTTGAAAATAGTTCATTGTTAGGAAAAGCGGCTGTTATAGATCATAGAAAGCAAGTTTCGTCTCAAGTTAGTAAATTGGACAATATGATCCTACAAGCTGAAAGAGCAGAAGCGTCTTTGAGCAGTCAGAATAAGCAAATGCGATCTTTTTTGCGATAATCTACCTCTTTCGACTAACTTTAGTTGTAATTTTTCCGACAGTTTGCCAAAATAATTATAAGACTATACTAAAGCCAAACTCGATTGAGAATGCTTGTCAACAAACAAACTTTAAAATGAAGGTAGAAAATGCAACACATTTTATGCTTAATAAATTTAAAATCATGTTTTGTTATTTATAAAATCTAATTAAAAAGATATTGAATATATTAATTACTTTTAAGCTTACTAATCTAATTTATTGTTATGAATTCGACATTATCAAGTTAGCTATAAAAATAAAGTGTAAAATGTTTGTTGACAAGCATTCTCAATTGAGTTTGGCTTTAGTATAGCTGTGATGGCTTAAGGAATTGGCTTTTTATTAGCTACGTTTTGGTTAATTTTGCTGAATTCTACAAACTTCTCTCGTCTTACTAAGAAATCTGTGACTTCTTATAAAACAAGGTGTGATAGATTGATGGTGCCATCAAAACAGTGATGCCCAATGGAATGTTTAAGATGATGATGATGCCCAATGAAGGTCTAAGCTAGAGGGTGCCTGCCAAAAGTTTTCTAAATACAAAATCCATTAATGGCACACTGTCAGGAAAGTTACACAATAAAGTCAACTTGAATTGCATTGCCCATGTCCAAACATTCAAAAACCATGTCAAAGATTTTATTGTTTGAAAAAGCATGCGAAATATAGTGTCTTCTGGCCTGACCTAATAGGCCATTTTGAGTTATGATCTCTAGTTAAAAGAAGAACTGTTATCGGCACAGAAAATTTCATTTAATTCACTCAACGATAGGTACTTTTTGCCGACCTAAGCGGAAATTGAGCTTATCGTTTTGTCTTGCATCAAACTTAGGATTACAACCTGTAAGCCCAAGAAGAGATATTTAAGTGATAGACAAACGGTCACTCAATAGCGGCTAAATCGGAAATATATCTGTCTCTTTCGCACCAATGCAACGAAAGAGTGATCGATATTTCGATTACGCTCTATTGGGAACCGTTTGTTTTTTTCTCTACACGATATATTTTTCAGTGCGTATCTTAGGTCTAAGAATGTATCTGGCTAGAGTGAATTTATTTACATGATTAGAACCTGATGGAAAAAAATAACAACCAAAGATTATTTAATAAAAAAGTTTTATCAAAAACACTGAAATTAAAGCGTGAAAGAGAAACTGAATTTTCATTAAGCCTCTTAGGCTTAAATTAATTAATATTATACGATACATTGTTGAATATTAAACAGTTTAGGTGTAGGAAAAGTTAATTATATATATTAATGAATTTTCTTCACATAGTTTAGGAGATAAAGGTATTTTGTTCGTAATTCCGCCTTGCTAGCCAAACTATATTTAAAGTAAAAATGTATCCGTCAATTAAAAAAATTCAAATTATATAAAAATATCAAGTTAGGTCACTTTGTATTGCAATGCACTTACAGTATGGACTGGATTAATGAAATATCTAAATCTTTTAAATTATCAGTAAAATGGTATAAAAAAATACCATAAACAATAGTAAATGACGTTAAAATGTTGTGTTACCAGTAAAATTTTTGAATCACGGAGCGCACTACGTGGCGCAGCCGGTCCTCGGTTCGATGCCTCGCAGGGCCGATTAAGATTTTCTGAATTGGTTTCAGAAAATCAAGTCTGGCTGGTGGTAAGCTTCGGCCGTGGCTAGTTATCACCGAACTGACAAAGACGTACCGTTATGCCATTTAGCGTTACGGTACGATATCGTGAAGAAACCAAAGGGGTGACGATTTCATACTACTCCTATTATGTTGGCCCGCTTTCATCTTAAATTGCATTATCACTTATCACAGTATACTAGGTGTGATTGGCGAACTTAAAAAGCATGAGTTTTTTGGTAAATAATATTGCACTACAAAGTTATTTAATTTGGCTGTATAAGTATTTATTTATGGACATAGTTTGTAAAAAATATATAATCTTGTTCTTATTCAGTAAAATACTATGTATATCTGCTAAACCAGTATATTATATATACGTACCTATTTTAACAAGGTCATTTTTTTATAAAATTATATAGATTTCATTTTAAAAACAAATATTTAGCTATAGTTAGTTGCAGGAAGTTACTATATAGATTTAAAAAATATATTTTTATTCATATACCGTAGTAGTACAGCCGTATCCAATAGTATATCGATATTTTTATTTTTTAAACTACTGTAAAATATTTATGTTGCTTTATTGGTAAATTTTAGATTACAGAAAGATAAGAGTATGTAGGAAAACGGCTCTAAATATTTATAAGTTAGCGAAGCTTATTTTTTTATTAAAAAAAAAATTGCGTGATGTGACGTTGGTGCTTAAATGTAATCCCTGTAATATAAAACTAAGTAATAATTATATTGTAATAAATTATATTTAAACAGAATCATAAAGACAATATTATAAAATCGAATAGAATTAAGGCTTAGAGATGTTTAGACAAATTTAATCCCCTATATTTCCATAAATGGAAACGAAGTGTTTGTACATTTGTGGTTAGTGCCTCTAATACTTATTTCAGATCGGATCTTGAAAAATCTTTCCCAAAGTTCTTCAGCAAGAAATTCGGCATTTTATCTTATCAAAAAGCGCTGAAAATCTATTATTAGGTATTAATAAGTTCTTCTTCGTACAAAAATTGTTAAATATTAAAAAAAAAACTATATAATGCAGTTTGTGTAACTCAAATTATGCAACTCAGTTGTAAAATAATAACCTAATGTAATAATAATTTTATTAGCAGTATATAGTAGGCAAATAGGAAATTACATTTCGGGAAAAACCCAGTAAAAAGTTGCCAGCTTATAAAAAGCTAGAGCTCCTCTTGCTACAGGCATAGTTGTCTTGTGTTCCTGGCCTATAATTATTATAATAGTTGTTTTTATTTAATATTTATTTATTTACAGTTAAACATGTACATTAAATTAAATATTTACAATTAAATAAATAAAAAAGTAAAAGCTTAAACACTACAATATCCTAAACTATAAATAATATATTAAACAATAAAAATAAAAAAAACAGTAAAAAAACTTAGGCGTCATAATATTCCTCCGAATCGGTGTCGAGCGGTAAAGTGCCCAGAAGGCTGGCGGCATTGCCACGTTGAATGGCAATGCTGATCCTCTGTCCTAAAAAGAGACCAGCCTTCTGGTCACGGGAGGCGTCGATTAAACGCTTTGAGATTTCTCTATAAAAAAAGCGAGTACTCGGACCCCACGGTCCCAGCGTTTCAACTCCAAACGGCTCAAATACATAATCACCGACGAGGTTACTGTACTTGCGCCGTTTGAGAGTCTCCGCTGATGCAGCAGCAGCGCCCGCACAGCCCATCGTGCTAGGAAGATGTGAAGGCGCAAGGGTGTCCACGCATGTTGCGTCCCACACCAAAGGCCTTCCCATCTTCCATGGCATCAATGACATGCCGTCTGGTCTCTTGCCATCGTCGCGCGCCAAGCCGTTTGGTTCTAAAACAGCTGGCACGCCGGCGTTGACAAGGGCACGACGTATGATGTCATTGAGGCTAGCGTGGCGGGCTATGCGACCAGCGCTCCTACTGCAAGAAAGACCGTGGTGTCCGAGTTTATCGACTGCCCCTCCACAGACACACTGATGCGGAGAAACACTAGGAGCACCTAAGCGAAGACAGGTGGCAATACGGAAGGTGGTGTCGTCCAGCAAGGTACCAATGTTGGGCGAAGGAATGGCTTGTAACCAAAGACCTGATTCCCACTCTCCCACAGAAAGTTGTTAAGTTATATTTAAAGTGATTTCCAAAATTGTTTTTTAAATTTTGTCAAAAACTCGCACTCGTATTTTGTTAAAAGGATATTTTATCTAATTTGTGTTTTTATAAAAAAGGTTCTTTATCTGAGATTTAGGATCCACCAAGGGAATTTTATTAAGGGAAATTATTAAATTAAATTATTGAAAAATTTATGTATGTATTTATTGCAACGATACTAAAATAAAAGGTAACATTAATAAGTTATATTCCATTCGTAATTAACTATAATAACTATTATCTATTATTAATTCAACGTGTTCTTACCTACCTATTTTATTCTACTGTTTTCTAGATATAAACAGATGGAATGATATTGCTTACTGCGATCTAGATAAATTATAATTAGTTATTAAATAAAAATGTTGTGTGATATTACATCATTACTTGTACACGATATATTTAAATTGTTAAAACAATAAAAGTTGTAAATATTCATCTTTTTTTATTTCTCTAACAATAGATTTAAATTAATAATATGAGAAGGTAATAGAAATTAATTAAATGACATGAATTTTGACAAGCCATTGGTAAACCTAATAAATCAATATGTCTGATATATCTTAAAGATCTTTTCGACTATTTTACTGACATTGAAGACAAAAGTTTCGGGTTTCCTTAATTTTTTTTAAATGTAAAACTAATTGAATATCCCAAGATCGAAAGATTTATAGGTGTTGTCTTTGATAACTACTTAATAATCCTATTTTTACAATATAGTCAACTTCAGTCTTCATTCCGGTGTTTTTTTCTCTTAAAATTTGCGCCAAAGAACTGAACAAATGAAGTCTTAATCGAATCTGAGGATTCCAATAATAACAAGGAAGTTTCACGCAATCTTCCAAAATCAATACACGAATCGAGAACATCAAAAGATCATTATTCGGCATTGCAGTGTCACGAGGAGCAAGGGCAAACAAAAACAGGAATACGCGGACCATGAAATCGTCAGTTATATAAGTGATTATTGTACCATGACCTATCAATCTCGTCGAGATGGCCGTCGTAGTGTTACAACTGTTCCTCTTGTCAGTGCTGAGCGTTGTTTTGGGTAATCCATTTCAAAAATATCCATACGTGTTTCTACTAGACGTTGGGAACGAAGAGATTGGGAAGTTTAGCACGCAACAAATTAGATTGTCTATTCCTGGAGGATCGCTAGCTGTAAGATATCCCGCTGTGGGCGAAGGAGACACGATTGGACATGTCCGAGTAAGTGGAATCGATTTTGGTACGGACCTTAAAGCCAGTATCATACAAGGAGGGCCAGGATACAAGTACGCTGTTTTTGTGTTCATGGGTAATCCTGGAACTCCGTATGACGCAGTTGTAACTATACAAACTATTCCAAGTGTGAATGTCACTCCAAAGTTAGAAATAAGTAACAAAGGAAGTACAGGAAATATAGAGCAGGAGGATACAAATGACAGCTCGGAGGATATGAGTGATAGTACAGTAACAAAAACAGTGTACAGCGGGAATAAAAAAGAGGTTATGCAGTCGAGTTCCAATGTCTATCATTATACAAGTAACGATGCGGTGAGTGATAACGATTACAAAAATGGAATCGGATCACAAAATGAAGAAGATTTTCAAGACGAAAAAGAGGGCGAAGAAGAAGATGACGAAGAAGAAGAAGATTATAAATCTGGAGAAAATACCCATTCTAATAATGGTTATTCAGAGGAAAGCTCGGATGATGCGCAAGTAGTTAATGTGAAAAGGAATCAATACGGGATGTACGAGGCTTTTAAACCACATTGGTTTGGTGGCATAAGATTTTATCCTCAAGCCGCTGTGTATACACAGAACAGTTACGGAAAACCAACTAACGACGAGCTCAGTGAAAACAACTATAAGGACTTAAATAACAATATTGACGAATACGGCCCCCCTATTGAATATAAATAAATGATAATAAAAATAAATAAAATAAGGTGTATAGTCAAGTCAAAATTTTTATTAATAAATTCACGAGATTACATTGGGTTGCGTTTTGCGGTGTGTTATTATTAAATAAATTTATTTTATTGTTAATTATTGATTGATTTTTATTTTTAATTGACTTTAAAGGATGAGGAGTTTCTGTATTCGGCTATAATTCACAATGGTTCGTCATTAACAACCTATTCTACAGGGCCATGCCTAGGCCTACATTTGAACTCTAAATAGGAGATGTAGAGCCCACTACGCTGCTCCAATATGGGTTAGCGGGCTAAGGGTGATAATAATCTTTGACAGTTAACGATCACTAACTTAAACGATTATCTTTAACGATCTTTTAAAGATGCTATACCAACGAGGTAGTCAGTAATGTACCTACAAACATATGAATTGAAAAATGTTAGTAATGAAGGATTTTATTCCATTTAAGATAGCTATAAATAAAATACAGGATACGCCCTGAAAACCTGTGTACGACATTTCTATTATTTATTTTAAAGCAATACAAATAGAACTATACTATTTAACTCTGGGTTAACGAGAATACTCTAGTCTCAAAGTTTTAATTCTCTTCTAGGGCGATCACATTGCGGCATGAATTGATATTTTAAAGGTGTCGATTTAAAAGTTGGATTATTATAAGCATTGTTATGTGCCATAGTTTTTCACTTAATTTTCGTTCGTCTCGGAGTCGGTGCCAGCCAAGGTTTCTACTTTAAGGACATTACCTAGATCCCACAAACTGCTTTACTACGTAAAATAAATGGTCCTTAAACTTGCTGGCACCGACTTCATAGATATGCTTAAGTAAATTAAAACAACTAAATGACACAGTATTTTTTTACTTTTTAGTGATTTATCGCTACGTAACGTACTCGTACCATACTTTCATAGTATATATATATATATATATATATATATATATATATATATATATATATATATATATATATATATTCATAGTAGCCAAAAAGCTACCGATACTTCCACAAAAACCGAAATCGCTGCGTGTGCCAAAAAGGTTTGAAGATATCCTTCAATTTTCCCAGGATATCATTATCAGATCCTAACATGATGACAATGAGACCATCTTGGAAGTGTGCCCTTTCTAATAAAAAAAGAATTATTAAAATCGGACAACTCTGTAAAAAGTTATGTGTGGTCATACATAAAAAAAATTTACGTGTCGAATTAAGAACCTCCTCCGTTTTTTTTCGTCGGTTAATAAAAGGCAGGCAATGAAGATAAAGCAACATTGTAAAAATTTTAAAAAGCTATCCTATCATGGAAAGTGCCAATTAGTAGCCCGTGTCAATACGTTGCTATGAGTAGGTACTCGTATCTACGTGGGTGTTACACGCGCATCCCTTACACGTGAATTCAATTTTTTACCGTCTCAAGGTTGGCTGTATTTATTATAACATATCCGAGACATCCCCATTGAGAATACGGAATGATTACCTCTGCGGGAGGGCTGGAAAGTACATTTCTCTTCATTTTATTTTTCAATATTTTTTACTTATGTATTTCATTTTATAGGAATCGAACGTTTGCATCTTTCTGCGTGTCCCTCATGACTCACAATCAAGGAATTTTGAAATTCTTGAAACACTTTAAAATTACCTGCTTTCAGAGTCAGGTCTCGGTCGTGAAAATAGATACTATTATTTTCTAACAGGCGTCAAGCAGAATTGCTATCTGTTGGTCTGAAGGATATAGTTTTCAGGGTTATTATTTAAGGCACAATAAGCTTAGAAATTACGCGTCTGGTTGATAGACTCAGGGACAGCGACCTTGTACGTCGTGTTTCTCGCATATATTGTTTTTTACGCGGATTTTTTATGAGAAAATCTTTCACCGGCTACAGGAAGTTATAAATAATTAACACAATAAGAGCTCTATTGGTCGATGCTTCAACCATATAATCAATCGATGATATTATAGGCAATAATTTTTAACTCAACCGGTAGTCAATCAGTTTGTTCCGGTCACAATTGCTACTTTTTTTTTAAACTATTATTTTTTTTAATGATAACTACTATTCTTTTGAAAAGATTTCAATATTTGTTATATAAACAAGGTTTTTAGTAAATTTTTGAAAAAGAAATTCAGCCGGTCATACATACATTCATAGGGTAGGACAGATATAATACTACACCTATGTAGTACACAGTTTGCCACGTTTCGATGTCTAGAGTCATTTATACAAAAACGGCAATTCTAACAATCTCACATATATACGGGTCGAGCTTATAAGCCAGCTGGGCCGATTACGATTTTCTAAACAGCTCCAGGTACGGCTTGAGATATGGCCGTGTGGTGAGCTTCGGCTATGGCTAGTTTCCACATAACCAAGAAATTCAAGTTCCGGTATAATATTGTGCCCAAACCGAAAGGAGTATGGATATCATCGAACCAAGTTAGCCCGCTTTCATCATAATTGCATGATACCTTACCATCAGGTGTAATTGTTGTCAAGGCCTAACTCGTAATGAATATAAATACCTCTTTTTTAAATCGGTTAAAAAGCATATTATATCAATGCAATATCACTGTGACAGTCAGTTTGAAAGTGCATTTAAATAGGTCTGTTGTTGACGTGCTCCACGGGTAACGGTCAATAGAATTGCAAATTTTGAATTTTGAATTTTGAGACCAACATGGCCGCCCTGTTCCATAATTCCAATTTTAAAAGCCCGTGAAATATCTACTTATGCGTTCGAGAAGTCTCGCCCCGAATGCATTCTGATCTAAGCGAGATGATTGCACAAATATAGATGCGCTGTAAGAATTTTGTCTTAGTGATATTAAAGCAAGGCATTTGCCCGGCAGTTTTGAACAGGCTATAAAAAAATTTTGATAATTTATTGCGAATGTGTATGATTGTTGCAAATATTTGAGAAAGCTTAATTTTGTTAACTGACTAAAAAATAAAGGAGGTTCCCAATTCGACGCGTATTTATTTTTTTATGTATTACTTTTTACAGAGTAGTCCGATTTTAATAATTCTTTTTTTAGTCCCATAGTCATAATGTTAGGATCAGATGATGAGATCCTGCGAAAATCAAAGGAACTCTTCAAGTTTCATAAGCACACTTGCAACGATTTTGGTGTCTGTAGTTTTTTGACTATAAGTGCCGTATTTTTAGTTCAACAGTTTCTACTTTAAGGACGTTACCCACAAAGTGCTACTTCGTGAATTAAACGTTTCTTAAACCTAAAATGGCGCCGACTTCATAGATATGCTTAAGTAAATTAAAGCAACTAAATGACGCAATTATTTTTTTTACTTTTTGGTACGTTTAGAAAATTGATATTTTGATACAAATGTGTTTAATTTGTCCAATTTGCAATGGTTGATTGAGTTTTATTTTTACAATACCCACTCGTATCTCCGTCTATTTATACAAAGTCCTGGATTGTATCATACATTTTGTATTTGTTGATTTCTTTCTCAAAATTTTCCACTCACGATTTACATATAGAGGTACTCCAATATCTATTGGTGTAAGAGTTCGTGTTTGTGTTATTTCATATATCTACTTTTGTTATGTTTTGATTGATTCCAATAGTAGTTTCCTTTTAAATAGGTGGCACTGGGTTTAATAATGAAGAATTGATTTAATCATTTTATTAGTGACACATAAGTCGAACTTGGTCGCTAACTGCGGGCTTCATAAGAAGGCTCAGAGTCACTCAGCGGGCGATGGAAAGAGCAATGCTCGGATCTAGATCTATCTCGATCAGGATCTAGAGTATCTCTGCGTGATCGAATCAGAAATGAGGAGATCCGCTGAAGGACCAAAATAACCGACATAGCTCAGCGAGTCGTAGAACCGAAGTGGCAATTGGCAGGCACGTGGTTCGAACAATTGATGGACTTTGGGGGCCGAAGGCGACCCCGCACCGGAAAGCGCAGTGTTGGTCGACCGCCCACCAGGTGGATTTATGACATCAAACGGGTCGCAGGGAGCCGCTGGGCACACACGGCTCGGGATCGTTGTGTTGGGAAGTCCCTAAAAAAGGACTATGTCCAGCAGTGGACGTCCACCGGCTGATAATGATGGTGATGATGGCATAAGTCGAAGGGTCGATGGACTTAAGCGTTCTAATGTGTTGGAATGGCGACCCCGCACCGAAAAGTGCAGTGTTGATTGACCCCCTTTGGTGGACTGACGATGGTAAACAATGCGGTGGGTGCAGGCAGCTTTGGACCATGGTGTAAGTCTATAAGAGGCCTACGAGTAGGTACGTCTGGCAGTGATCAGTATTAAATTATGATCAATAATTGATATTGATAGCGGTCCACCTGCACTTAAACCACAGAACAGATAATGTAACATTTCTGGCGCTGACTTCACTAACACTATCACTATAAAATATAAAATTATAAGCTTTTGCCCGCGACTTCGTCCGCGTGGAATTAGTTATTACGGCAGCCTAATTTTTCTAAGCTTTGAATGTCATATTTATTAATATCTAATCAACTGCCTAAGAAATAGGTCTTAAGCTTTCAAAATGACGATACTTTCATACAACATTTCACCCCCACGTTATCCCCTTACAACCCTTTTTTCGCCATTAAAAGTAGCCTATGTCCTTTTTCAGGCTCTAGACTTACTGTGTACCAAATTTCATTTAAATCGGTTCAGTAGTTGTAGAGTGAAAGCAAGACAGACAGACAGACAGAGTTACTTTCGCATTTATAATATTAGTTAGGATGTTCTCCATGTCTGTCGTGTCTGTTCGCGATAAACTCAAGTACTAAAAAACGGATTTTTGTGCAGGTTTCACCTATAAATAAAGTGTTTCTTAAGTCAGGTAGGTTTTAGTAGTTAATTTGACAATTGGTGTAAATTGATTCAAATATGACGAGAAATGTTAGAAGTGTCGCATTGCCTGGAAGCTTTCATTAATAAATATTTTTAACAAAAAATAGAACCGACTCAAAACGCACTAAAAAGTAAAAAATAACTGTGTCATTTAGTTGCTTTAATTTACTTAAGCATATCTATGAAGTCGGTGCCAGCCAAGTTTAAGGAACATTTATTTTACGTAGTAAAGCAGTTTGTGGGTTCTAGGTAACGTCCTTGAAAGTAGAAACCTTGGCTGGCACTGACTCCTAGATATGCTTAAGTAAATTAAAGCAACTAAATGACACAGTTATTTTTTACTTTTTAGTGCGTTTTGAGTCGGTTCTATTTTTTGTTAAAAATTTTTATTTCTTACTTTTTAGTGATTTATCGCCACGTAGCGTACTCGTACTATACTGTCATAGTATATTATATAGCACTAGTAGCCAAAAAGCTACCGATACCGAGTCAAAAACCGAAATCGCTGTAAGCGTGCCTCCAAAATTTGAAGAGTTCCTTCAAATATACGTGTCGAATTGAGAACCTCCTCCGTTTTTTTTCGTCGGTTAAAAACGTTTTTACGATCAATTTTTATTTAGGAGAAAAAATAACAATAATATGGCCCACAGTCAGGGTAACTCACTAGTGCTATATCTCGCGTAATAGATGTAACTGTTTACCATGTGCTAAATAAAACAGAACATTGAGCGGTTGAATATTTAGCACAAAAACGGTCACCGATTGGGGATACGAAATTCAAATTCGATCGAAAATAGAACGATCGGCAGCCTACTTAGGGAGAGAGAACCGCTAGCTGTAAATAGTTCACGTATTACCGTTCAATTGAATTTAAAGTACCCTCACTTGTGGTAAATATTTATTTAGGCATATAAGGGTGCGAGTTCAACAGTACAGGACAGTCAAATAGTAGCAGACAATACTTTTGCAGCGACACGTTGTCTGCTTTTGTCGTCTGCTGTCGACTACTAACTGGGGGTGCATCCCAGTAGTACCCCCTAATTTTAGTTCTATAGAACTGTTGACACACCATATTAGAGTTTAGTGTTTAGTTCTATGTAGAACTAATGGGACAAAATTAAAGAAATGTCAATATTAACATCTTGTTTGTACGTTACATATAAATTACTTAGTTTTTATAACTAAGTATATCTCTTTTGATTGCAATAATAAATGGCCATGGACAGGTCTTTAAAAATGATATTGAGGTTTCTAATATCATTTTTTTCTAAACTGAATAATTTGCGTGAAAGAGGTAAAATGTGTTCCCCTTGTAACTTCTAAAATAAGAGAATATTTATTTAGACAACTTAGCTTTTGTCGCAAGGAACATTTTTGTTTGTTAAAAACAAAATGAAATATCAATTAAAATAATATAAAGTTTATATTTTCCATACTATAAGTAAAGTCAAGAGCAAAAACTATACTACAGTACTATATAGAACTATTGGGATATAATTTGACAACCCGGAAAATATCCCAACAGTTCTATAGAACTACGGTATGGGGTACTATTGGGATGCACCCGTAACTGGCACCTTAAATATTTTATATTGAGTCGCAAAGCACTCCATCATACTACTATTATAAAGGCGAAAGTGTGTGAGTGTGTATGTTTGTTACTTCTTCACGTCTAAACGGCTGGAGCGATTTTAATAAAATTTGGTATGTTTGCTGATACCCTGGGTTAATACATAGACTACATTTTACCCGGATATTACCACGGAAACGAGAACTATGCGTATGATATCGCAGGCGTCCTTTAGTGGTAATTTTTGGTAGTTATGTACGTAACTACCAAAAATTATCAGAAATGGATTTTTTACATAACTTTATTTTGAGTAGCAAGGCAGGATGATATTGGTTAGTCGTATTTTTAGGATATTTATATAGATATAATTTTGCTGCCGTCTTTATAAAGACGATGTTAATTATTTTTAGTCTAGCCTTAAAAATCTAATACTATGCCTGGCTTAAGGATGATTAGGTTGACATTGTAACAATCTCTATTAGTTGTTAATCTTAATTATCGGGAACGACGAATTTATTAAGAATTTCTTGGAAGGAAGAAAAATTAAATGATTCACCGGCCCAGAGCACAAACCTAGGACTACGTGATCCGAAGCTTTAGATATATGCAAACTGCAGGACCAACAAGGTAAGTATTTGACGACCTCCGTGGCGCAGTGGTATGCGTAGTGGATTCATAAGACGGAGGTCCTGGGTTCGATTCCCGGTGGGGCAGATTGGGATTTTTCTTAATTTGTTTTGGTATGGCTGGTGGGAGGCTTTCGCCGTGGCTAGTTACCACTCTACCGACAAAGACGTACCGCCAAGCGATTTAGCGTTCCGGTACGTCGTGTAGAAACCGATAGGGGTGTGGATTTTCGTCCCACTCCTTACAAGTTAGCCCGCTTTCATCTTAGACTGCATCATCACTTAACATCAGGTGAGATAGCAGTCAAGGACCGACTTGTAGTCGATAAAAAAAAAAAGGTATAAAAATTTTGGGAGGCCTACTTAACTTGGCGCCTGGAATTATAGGAAGTATGTTATTATTTAGTAAAAAAATGCTTTCTAAATTATTACAGGCGTCATTATCAACACCTATAGATAACCATAAGCCCGCTAAATTACAGTGGAGTATGGTGTATCAAAACTCCATAATTAGCCCCACTCCTATGAGAAGGGAGGTTTTACTGTGTAGTCGGTCGTTAAATAGGTGTATAATGACGATGATGATTTCTGACTTATTCTGGGCCTTGAGCTGTATTTACTTCTTTATACGTTCCTAAATGCGAATAGCTACACGTTTAATAGTAGAATATGACTAAATACCCACCATGCCGCTCCAATGCGGGTGTGCGGGTTTATATCACATCATAATTGTGTATAACGTCGTAATCCAGCTCAAAATTGCTAAGATTAGGAATGGCCGGTTTATAAACACTCCCAGACTGAATGTAACGCTATTAGTAATGTTGCAACTTCGGTGGCCCAAATCTTTGACGTTGAATCACTGATACAGGCATCTCGAACGATTACTGTATTAAATTATGACAGCTGGCTTTGCTTGTAATATAAACAGGCGTTGGTTTGTGGAAGTTCATGATGTAGGTACAATTAATATACTTTTAACTAGATTAATACAATAGTTATTTAATTGTGCTACTCTCCGCAAAAAATCTACAATATCCAGTTTGGTAAGTGTTTTTAGGCTATTGTTTTTAGGCCTCCGTGGCGCAGTTGTGTGAGAGAGGCCTAAATGAACCCATAAGACGGAGGCCCGTGGTCTAGTGGGTGGGAGGCTTCGGCCGTGGTTTACGATAAAGATGTACCGCAAAGCGTTTTAGCGTTCGTCTACAAACCGAATGGATTTTATCCTAATCCTAACAAGTTAACTCACTTCCACCTTATATTGCATCTTCACTATCTGGCGTAATTATTGCAGTCGAGGGCTAACTAGTAATGAATAAAAAACAAAGATAATAAAATTATTATTATAAAAACAAAAACCCGACTGCATAGAAGTTATGAACTGAAAAGAGAAAAACAAGGATCACTATATTTATATAAAATTCTAAATACTTTATGGTGCTGCAAACAGGGACAAAATACTTTAACCTGCCGGGAAAGAAAGATTTACCAAAACTACGTTTGTCCCCGCCTGCAGCACCATAAAGTATTTAGAATTTTATACAGATATAGTGATCCTTGTTTTTTTTTCAGTTCATAACTTCTAAGCAGTCGGGTTTTTTGTTTTTATAATAATAATTTTATTTGAGACTTTTTTGTTTTAGTTTTGGCTATAGAAATGACTCGGTACACTTTATGCCATTTTTTGTTAAAACGGCAATATAAACATGATATGATATTTATATTTTTGAAACGGTCTTTTTACAACCTTTCATTTGATACCCATATTGCTAGAAGAAAGATATACACACATCCCCCCTTTTTTCCCCCATTTACAGCCGCCGTTTTGAAAATTTATATAGTCTATGTCACTACCACAATTTTTACAAATTCAACGACACCTCACATGTCAAAATCCGTTCAGCCGTTTAGGCTGTAGCGCGTGCCGAAGAAATGGATATACATACATACATACATACATACATACATACATACACACATACATACATAAATACATACGCTCGAAAAACATAACCCTCCTTCTGACGCAGTCGGGTAAAAAGCTTTAAAGCAGGGACTCAAGAGGACAGCCTGGATAACACGCTAGTAGCAAGTACCGGGTTTCGAGATACCGGACCCTTCTCTGATTCGGTCCATATGACCGGGTTTAATCATGGAAGGTAGCGAGTTAAGCGGTAGGTACATCTGCTTGTTCCATCAACTATTACTACAGAACTCATTTAATAATACACGTGTTTCTTGGCTATTATTTGGCCTGAATAGTTTCATTAAAAGATCTTAACCATAGATTATTATTTATTATCCTAGATTTACCTATAACCTTAAGCAATTATGTCTTATTGCGGTGAACAAAATAATTGATTTAACAATTTCAGCGGAACGGCAATTACCTCTGCGTCTGATTGTACCATTTGATTGGGTCCTTGACATTTGCAATCCGTGGTTTATTTTCAGGTTAGGTTACTCGTGTATCGATGCTGCACGGGTATTGAAACACTTTTCAAAATACAGATTATTATGGGTACCTTTTATTACCTTACCTTACTCACCATTCATCATTAGCTTATACGTTGTCGCTACGTTACTGGAACAGCTCTTCCTACATAGAGTAGAGAGGAAACGGAGCGTAGATCCACCACGGTGCTCCAATGCGGGTTGGCGGGTAATGAACTTGGAATTATAATATTTGAAATTGGACTGATCGTTGGTCTAGTGGTAAGCCTTTGTGATTTCGATCACGAGGTCCTGTGTTCCTGGTTTGGGTGACGAAATAAATCTGAGTTTTTCATTATTCTATGAAAATTTTCAGAACATTCCAAGCTCAGAGTCGGGAAGTTGGTGGTGTGGTGGTCCCGGTCTTTATCGTCAACATCTGATAGTGATCGTTAATAAATGAAATATTATCAGCCTAAGCACGCCAGCCGAGAGCACATTAAGCCGTCGGTTCCGGTCACTATCATCAACATCTGATAGAGATCGTTAATAAATGAAACATCACCTTAAGCCCGCCAACCCGCATTGGAATTGGTGTGTGTGTGAATGATACACCTTCGCCATTTTTACACTAGTGTGTGCCCGAGAGCACATTTGCTTGCTCGTTAAAGGCGTTTTTTTCGTGGCGCTATCGAGGAATTAGCAAGACGGTTGGGGCGTTTGATTTTGTTCGCACTTCCATTTTTATAAATGAGACGAATATATTATGTATGTGTGTGTGTGTGTGTGTGTGTGTGTGTGTGTGTGAATACATTCTATTCTATATTCAGGTCGGGTCCATCGTGTGGCAGAGAGAAAAACGCCGAACTGAATCCGAGACTTGCGGCACGGATTTAGGCTTTGTGACCGGTCAACGTTCGTCTTCTCTTGAATTATTCTCTCTGCCCAATCAAATCTGGTTGGATTCTCCTAGAGTGGCTATGGGCACTCATCTTGAATGGATTTTACTGCAGTTCTGGTCAGCCCAGGGTCTTTGAACAGACTGTAGAGAGATTTTGCTGGTAAAGTAAAAGAAAGTACTGTTAGGCGTATTTTTTATTATTTCTTCGGTACCTTTGCCGGTAGTGATTTGACTTTCGCCGGATATCTTAATGGGTTATGTTTTAACCGTCTGTGGGGCAAGTGCTAGTTTTTCACCGAGCGACTGCGTAAAAACGTACTCACTCGTAACGTCAAATTATATAAAAAAAAAGTTTACTCTCACTATAACTAGATGGCGCTACTCCAATTCCATATAAAATTTGGGTTTACTGTTTTCAATATCGACGCGGTAAAATCTTACACTAGGCACACTAATCAAAAACTGTTATTTTCGTCGTCCTTTACTTTCGAATATGGTCGAAAATTGAAATTTTCTATCTGAAACGAATATATATATATAATTCCAGGATAAATAAACATCTTAACAGTTAACAGCTATAGCAGTTAAGTCAGTCCACTTCGTGGCGGTTTATTGTTTAGCGGTCTAACTACTGGCCTAAATATAACGCAAGCGTTAAGACGTTTCACACTAGTACCACGTTTTAATAAATAATTTACAAACAAACAGCTAAACTGAGACAGGTCTAATTGAGACTGGTCAGTACTTCATCAAACCAAGCACAAACTCTTTCTTTTCTTAGCTCAATTTAGAACATCTTCAGGAACTTATTAATGTTTCCTGTAGAGAAATAAGTGAAGATACATTACCCTATATTTAAAAGTAAACGTTAAAAAATATGCGGTAGAATTGAGAAACTCTTTTTTTTCGTTTAAAAAGGATAAATTAAGGAAGCGCTGATGTAAACTTTAAAATTCTACCTATAAATACACATTCTTTCTCAGCATACTAAGGATGCAAGGTGGTAGCTGACTGAAGAACGCAGCACCATTAATTTTAGTTTTTTAATATTATAAGCTAGCACTATCACGCCCGATGACAAGTGTAGATGCAGCCTATGGTGGAACGCGCTTGCCTAGAAGATGCCTGTTTACTTTCGACGTAAACATACCTAAATTGTAAGTAGATGGTAGAGAAAAAGGAAGCCCGAAGGGTATTACATATATCTTAGCAGTGCCAAACCAAACCACTTACTTAGTATTCGTCTAAGGGATACGTAGCGGATTTTAGGTTTATATGTATTTCTATGAAATACCTTTAGTGGCTAGCGACACATCGTTTTTACACAACTACGTAGAAATCAGTAGCGCCTGTCGCCTGCTGTTGTCAACTGCAGGCGGCGATGACTTCGTAATCTTGCTCTTGAAATTGGAGATAAAGGGCGAAATGGTTATTTGCATTGTATTAGCTTTAGCGGTTTGATGTAAAAGAAAATCTCAATCATTATTATTATCCCATTAAAGCCTCCGGCCTCCGTGGCGCAGTGGTATGCGCGGTGGATTTATAAGACAGAGGTCCGGGGTTCGATTCCTGGTGGGGCAGATTGAGATTTTTCTTAATTTATCTTGGTCTGGCTGGTGGAAAGCTTTTCGCCGTGGCTAGTTACCACCCTACCGACAAAGACGTATCGTCAAGCGATTTAGCGTTCCGGCACGATGTCGCGTAGAATCCGCAAGGGGTGTGGATTTCCATCCTACACCTAACAAGTTAGTCCGCTTCCATCTTAGATTGCATTATCACTTAACATCATGTGTGATAGCAGTCAAGGGCCAACTTGTAGTCAATAAAAAAAAAGACCTACTATAGGGCCAGACTTCCTCTCTTATAGGACAGGAAATATGGAGCATGGACCTATCACGCTGCTCCATTGCGGGTTGATAGACTTAGCGTGATAATGTTTTATTTATTCCGTCGGGATCGACGACTTAACGGGCTGTAACACCATCAACTTCCCGTCTTCAGGCTTAAGAAATTACTCCGTGATCCGACCGAGGATTCGAAGTCAGGACTAACGAGGCAGTCGTAACATCTCAATACCAATACTAAACTGCGCTACTACCGGCGACATACGCCATACATATTATCCTGTGTGAAACGCTCTGCTCTGCAGTCGCGTGCTAAGTTATTTGCGTCGGTCAAAAGCACAGTAAATCCAGTGAGCAGACGTTAGTAGGGTAGAGCAGCTGACGGTTTACGAAGTGCGAAATCATCGCTCGTCCCAATTCTGTACCGCGCTGCATCTCCAAACAATATGTCAAGTGGCCTTGTGTGGTTTACTGACCCCTGCCAGAGAAGTAAAATTTTTGATGTGAATTCTTTTTAAACACAACGGGCAATTTTGAGGGAAAAGCATTGAACTCAGTTGAGCGTCGCACCTAAATACTGAAATGGCACTCAATATTTAAGAATCTGTTATATTACTGAGCAGCTACCTACCAAAATCGTACAGGTAGTAAATCCACAATCAGCATGTCGATTCTTGAATAAAATACATCGTACGAACACCTCGCTTATATCTCGTCTATTGTGTCACCTTCAGTTCGACTGTCAGTTTAATATGGCAAAATGTCATTGGAGAATACCGATTTCTGTTACATCCGCTTCGCAACCGTGGTACATCGGCTACAAAACTGACGTTTATTTCAAGAATCGACATACAGAACGTCAAATTTGACGTGCTAATATAGAGGTGTTAAATTTCAGGAGAGCGTCAAGTTAGTGGTGCAAATCAGGGATGTTGCGGATGCTGATTTTTTCACATCCGCGGATGCGAATGCGGATGCGGAGTTTTGAAGGCTCACATCCGCGGATGCGGTTCCATCTGCATGTTTAAGTTATTATGTAAATAAAGTCTATTAATCAAAAATTAAAACAATGATAATGATATATAATTATTAACATTTTATTGTAATCAAATCAAACATAAGTACTTATTTTTATATTAAACACCTACTGATTTTATGATTCAAGGCGATTACGCAGAGGTTCGTAAATTAAATCTGCGCTACTATCGACTATCGACGTGTCTTCATACTATCGACGATAATACCTTAAATTCCTCTCGATGAACACTCCACCAATTTAGAGGATTTTCATCCACATTTATTCTTTTCTTAGTGCGGTAAGCAAGTAACTCCTTTTTTGAGTACAGCTTCAATGCTGCCTTTTTCTGGCATTTCTGTACTCTCGTTGCAAGGTCGTTTTGTAAGCATGGCTTTCTGTTGAAACCTGATGTTCCTGGTCCTAGTTGTTCCATATCATTTTCCGTGCAATCAGACATTTTTATTCTTTTAGCTCTTTCGGTATTGGTATTAAGAGATACGAAAACGTCAATCTCAGTATTTATCATCTTTAAAATGTCATCTTTAATCTTGTCTTCAGTCACCGGTGTAAAAATTTTGTTCGTAAAGCGAGGATCTAAGTAGGTGGCGATGGTATATAAATTGTTTTCTCCCAAGCTGGAAAGCTTTGTTGAAAGTTCATTTTTCAAAGTCTGTCGTATGATATGTAGTCCACAGCGCAAACACGTAATTATTCGTAACACGTAATTATTTATTTACAAGAAACAAATCAGGCACCACAACAAACGTGTCACCGATTTCTACGTTCCCATGGGTCATTGTCACCTGCGACCAGCACGCACAAATCGCCGGGCCCGCTCGTATGATATCCGCATCCGCATAAACATCCGCACTGATTAATGCGGATGCGGATGCAGATGCAGATGTCCAAACCTATGCGGAAGTTCCGCATTTGCGGATGCGGATGCGAATGTTCGCAACATCCCTGGTGCAAATATACACAATAATAAAATAATAGCATTTACTTCAGACATGAACATCTTTTTCATTTAATCATGCAACTCTGGTTAGGATTTTATTTTAAAAATTTGCTCAGGATTGTTTTGGACTTGGATCCGAAACATTCCTTCCTTCATTATTGCTTTTAGAGTTACCATCTAAATGATTATACCTACACCCGGTATGATCTATTTTTTTATCTTTTTTAAACATTACAAGTACTTAAGCCCTTGACTGCAATCCACCTGATGGTAACTGATGATAAGAGGAAAGTGGGCTTAAGGGTGGTTTACCTAATATCCACACCCCTTCGGTGTCTAAACGTCATCCTACCGAAACGCTAAATTGCTTGACGGTACGTCTTTGTCGGTAGGTTGTTAACTAGCCACGGCCGAAGCCTCTGACCAGCCGGACCACTACCAATCTAGAAAATCTAAATCGGCTCTGCTGGGAATCGATCCCGGGCCCTCCGTCTTAGAAATCCACCGCGAATGTGAAAGTTTACCCAATGTCTCATAGTTCATCCCAAAAACAGGTTAAGGCCAGCAATCCAGTTTGCTAAGGCCAGGGGTAACAGGAGTTGCCAAAGTACGCTGAAGATCAAATAAAAGTTTACAAACTCAATGAGAAGCAAACAGTCCCTAACCTCGGCGGTCGAGAAAAGCGTCGGCGAAAGTAGATTCCTGTAAAACAAACCTTCCGATATGATCGATGACGCCCGCCAGGGACAGAACCAAGGTGAACGAATTATAAAACAAACAGAGTGAGCAATTTGTCATTATTAGGGATTTTTCATTTTTGGGATGACAATTTTATATTAAAACAGGTGTTCTCGCTGATACCACATTTTATTGTTCTTTATAAGAAAGGTACAATCCTAGTCATGTATGATTTATAGTAGACTAGGGAACGCCCGCAATTTCACTCGCATAGTTCTCGTTTCCATAAGGATTGTGATAACTATATTATTGTATAGTTTCATCAAAATCCGTTCAGTAGTTTTTGCGTGAAAGAGTAACAACCACCCAACCGTATAATTATATAAACTTTCGCCTTTAAATTGTTCAGTTTAAAGTATTATGTATAGTACGACTTTGTATAAAATAATTAGTTTCATCATCATCATCATCATCCGGTAGTTTATAAGACGGAAAATAATTAATTTCATCTACTCAACAAATTTCATCTTCATCATCTTCATCATCATCATCATCACTTAACATCAGGTGTGATAGCAGTCAAGGGCCAACTTGTAGTTGATAAAAAAAATCATCAGCCGGTGGACGTCCACTGCTGGACATAGGCCTTTTAGGGACTTCCAAACACTACGATCCAGAGCCGCTACATTTGTTTACAATGATGTAAAAAAACGTGTTAGAAAATAATTTAACATAGCAGTTTAAACTGAATAGTCGTTATTGCTGACTTCAAAAAAAGAAGGTTTCTCAATTCAATTATAAATAGTCTCTCATTTATCTTTATTTACATATTTTTTTAAAATTTTTATTAACGTAATAGGTTTATCATACAAAAATATATATAAAAACACTATTAAAAATTAAAAAAAAATCTTCTCCTCCATTTGCGGGACCTTTGCGGGCTCAAGCAACCGGTGGTCAGGGCTCCAGAGTGAGGAACCTCCTCACAATACGCGCAGTTTCAAGGACTGCCTTCTGTATCCGACCCTTGATCTAACAATTAAGCAAAAGCTTCTTATTATGTGTTGGTCGAAGCTTTTCGCAAAAAGACCATTGACTGAAATGATTATCGGAACAATAATAGTTGACTCAACATTCCACATGGCGGTAATCTCGTGAGCAAAGTCCAAGTATTTTGATACTTTTTCCTTTTCGGCTTTCACGAGGTTATCGTCATGAGGAACAGTAATATCGACAATTAATAAGTAGAGAGCTGTTTGTGTCAATTCGTCACGGGAGTTAGTGCCGACATGCTAACGTGAGCAGTACCTAGAGTTCTAATACCAAGCAATATCGCTAAAGGAAAACTTGAATTTGTATTAAAAAATTATAGGCGCGTAGAAGCACTTTTCTAGCGTATAAATGCATACCTGTGTTTGTTTAGTTAACATTGGCACGTGATGCTTTTTAGTTACTCCATCCACATTCGGTTCTCGCAGAAATAGCCCGTGACTCAGTGGGCAGCCGAAAGACTGCACGTTAGTTCATTTGGTGCGCTTGGCATTAAGGAAAATGGTGCGCCCATCTCTAAGTTACGAATTTTTTTACGGGAGTTTGATTTAAACAAAATAGTTTTTAGTCACTTAAAAAATTAACAGAAAAAATAGTTAACTCTCTATGAATTTATTATTATCCAAGAAGATATATTTTCAACTTGTTATGTTTATTAAATTATGTTATATTTATTAATAACAAGAGGACGCCACGTTTCACCAGCTTAGTTTTCGTTCCCGTGGGAATTTCGGGATAAAATGTGGCCTATGTATTATTCTGATATATAAGCTATATTATTGTGAAGTTTCATTAAAATTCATTCAGTAGTTTTTACGTAAAAGAGTAACAAACATCCACTCCATTTATACGAGTACAAACATTCGCCTTTATGATAGTTTTACTTAAGCATTTCTATGAAGTCGGTGCCAGCCATGTTTAAGAAACATTTATTTAATGTAGTTAAGCAGTTTGTGTTTTCTAGGTAACGTCCTTAAAGTAGAAACCTTACCAGGCACTGACTCCTAGATATGCTTAAGTAATTAAAAGCAAATAAATGACACGGTTATTTTGTACTTTTTAGTGCGTTTTGAGTCGGTTCTATTTTTTGTTAAAAATTTTTATTTCTTACTTTTTTAGTGATTTATTGCCACGTAACGTACTCGTACTATACTCTCATAGTATGTTATACGGTAGGTACTTGTAGTCAAAAGCTACCGATACTTACATAAAATCCGAAATCCTAGCAAGTGTGCCTATAAAACTTGTAGAGTTCCTTCAGTTTTCCCAAGATATCATCATCAGATCCTAACATGATGACTATGGGACTATCTTGAAAGTGTGCCCTTTCTAAATAAAAAAAGAATTATCAAAATCGGACAACTCTGTAAAAAGTTATGCGTGGTCATACGTAAAAAAAATATGTGTCGAATTGAGAACTTCCTCCATTTTTTTTCGTCGGTTAAAAAGGGGGTGTCATGGCTCTTCGTGGTGCCGAAGTTCTAAAACGAGTGGACGGATTTGTATGTGTTTTTTAGGAAAGCTATTTTTCATGAGATAGGTCTTAGATATGTTACTGAAAATCGGTTTAGCTGTTTACAAGATATGAAAATTTAAAATGGGGATGAACAATCGAATAATTTCCTACCTAAGTAAAGAAATCGTCAGAGATGGTTGTGGGAGGATTCGGGCTAGTTATCGCCCTACACACAATGATGTACTACCAAGCAACTTAGCGTTCCGGTACGATGCCATGTAGAAACCGAAGGGGTGTAGATTTCATCCTACTCCTAACATGTTAGCCCGTTTCCATCTTAGATTGCATTATCACCTACCATCGTGCGATTGCAATCAAGGGCTGACTTGTAGTAAAATAACAGGTGTTACTAGAACTTACACCTTTGCCAAGTAGCCAAGAATCATCTTCATCTCTCAAAATCGGGTGATTTCGTAGTATTCGTTAAAAAGGAAAACTGCAGAAAATTGTCAGTAATCATAATAAAAGCATTTCGCTCATTATAACCGATTAAAACATTTATAACTTTTAAAAGCGGCTCAGGTCATCGACCTTTTCAATGGCGAATTGTTAAAATTGAACCACTAAAGAGTAATGGACTGACGGATCAAATATTTATACGTTACCTACTTCATGAAAAGTTGATGTTATGATAAAACACATGTTATGTTTGTAGATACTTAACTAGTTAATGTTGAGAAATATCTTTTAAGATAGACCTTAAGAAATTCATCATAATTTTAACGGCCCACCAAAGTGCCAGTTCCCTTCTTATCAGACCCCTGTCTGATATGGAAACTGAAGCTACGGCGGCTAAAATTTAAAGCTACGGCATTTTCAAACGCGCCTTGGCCCGAGAATTTCGATATAATGTCGTGAATAGTAGGAGCGAGGCGCTAGTATTATTGTAAATATTACATTGATATTTCTAACTTTGTCTAAACCGACCAACAGGCATCTTATCATTTCATCTGCAACTGTTATTATAATTTGCGTCATAGCTTTCAGATTCAGGCTCGATACGGTTCTAAAATAAATCTTAAATACTTGCTAACGATCTATTTGTAGAGATACAATAAGATATTCCTAGGGTATTACTGTTAATGTACTTATTTCAGCTGCCAATAATATTATTATTTTTATTTAAGGAAAAATTGGCCCTTGATCGCGATTGCACTTTTTTTTTTATCGACTACAAGTTGGCCCTTGACTGCTATCATACCTGATGTTAAGTGACGATGCAATCTAAGATGAAAGTGGGCTAACTTGTTAGGAGTAGGACGAAATCCACTCCCCTTTCGGTTTCTACACGTGACATCGGACGGAACGCTAAATCGCTTGGCGGTACGATTTTTCTTAATTTGTCTGGTAGGGTGGTAACTAGTACCACGGCGAAGGACCCACCGCCAGACCATTAGTGTTCCAATACGTTGTCGGAAAAACCGCAAGGTGTGCCCCTCCTAACAAGTTAGCTTGCTTCCAGGACCTCTGTCTCATAAATCTACTGCGCATACCACTGCGCCACGGAGGTCGTCGAAACTAAAAACTTGATGTTAAACTTGATGTTAAGTGAGAATGTAATCTAAGATGGAAGAGCTGGAAAGAGGTTACACGGTGGCAGAGGGACGTCATTGCAACCAAGGTGTTAACTATAACCACGGCTGAAGTCACTAGAACAGATCTGTGTGGCTAGTGTAAGATTTTACCACTTCGATATCGAAAATAGTAAAGGCAAATGTTATATTTCACTAACACTCACACATTTGAGTTTTCTCTCGATACTGCCAGCAGGCGCTGCTTCAATTCCATACTTTACCTTTACTGTTTTCGATATCGACGCGGTAAAATCATACACTAGGCACACTGAGCTAATTTAAGATATAAAATCTTAAATTGATCTCACCTGGTAATAGTTCACTCTCTGATAGATTAAGTATTTTATTTTGACGACCTCCGTGGCGCAGTGGTATGGGCGGTAGATTTATAAGACGGAGGTCTTGGGTTCGATTCCCGGCGGGACAGATTAATATTTTTCTTAATTTGTCTTGGTCTGGCAGGCTTTCGCCGTGGCTATTACCACCCTACCGACAAAGACGTACCGCCAAGCGATTTAGCGTTCCGGTACGATGTCGTGTAGAAACCGACAGGGGTGTGGATTTCTATTCGATTCCATCCTACTCCCAACAAGTTAGCTGGCTTCCATCTTAGATTGCATCATCACTTAACATCAGGTGTGATAGCAGTCAAGGACCAACTTGTAGTCGATAAAAAAAAAAGTATATAAAAAGCGTATACATAGTAGGACGACCCTAAAGGAAGTGTCCTAGGTAGTGTTGCTTGTTTTATAAGCGATGGTATCTATCTAACTTCATTTCATTCTTTATAATAGAGCTTCTCCCGGGAAGTACTGCTACTCTGCTTATTTTTGTCTCCAAGGAGCATTTTTGTGTTTTTATCTGAAGGGTTTGGTTTTTAGAGTAATGACGTCTGTAATTGTATGAGGGACGTTCTTACACCTACTTCGCAGATTGAAGGACAGGCGGTTTGTAGGTGTTCCTTTCATTTCCTGTAAAGTTTACAAGTGAAGCAAGCAGAAGGTTTGTGATTTATCCGTCAACTATTACTATAGAAAAGTAGGTCAACTATTAGTACAAAAATCTATAGCTGTGTTGTATCACGACTACGCTTCAAGTGAAAAAAGTTATCTGAAAAAAAAGTGGATTTCCACGCGGATATTGTGACTGCGGAATAATGGCAATGCTACGGAAAGAAGCTTTTTTTCTTTTTTGGCACAGGAAAATACGCGGACGTACATTGAAAAACTCATCAAAGACATAGTTTCTTTGCGGTCGAAACAAATATTTTTCCAAGTTTCGGGCTTGGAATTACCTGAAAATTTCATAGAAGAATGAAAATATCAGATTTATTCCGTGATCCGACCCAGAATTGAAACCCAGGACTACATGGTCCACACTCACATGAAGCCACATTGGCTAATCACTAGACCAACGAGGCAGACCAATCAATCAATCTGATATTCTTAATATATAAAATTTTAACATAAAAATATATATCACAAACACTAAAGTAAGAAATATTAACTGTGTCTTTAGTTTTTTAAATTACATAAATTTTTGAGTGCCACAAGTAGGAACCTTTCTTTTCTGCCGTAAACATTTTGTGGTTCTAGGTAACCAAAGTAGAAATTGGGCGCCAACTCCACCCTCCCTATGCTTTGTAAATTAAACAATAAATGACAGTTATTTCTTACTTTTTAGTCAATTTAAGTCGGTTCAATTCTTATTTAAAACTGTTTATTTGCTACTTTTTAGTGATTTATCGCCACGTTCGTACTCGTACTATTCTTTCATTTTATATTATATGACACTTGTATCCAAAAACGATATCTAGACAAAAATCGAAATCGCTGTAAGGTACCTCAAAAATTTGAAGAGTTTCTTCAATTTCTCAGGATATCCTCATCAGATATATGATGAAGTGGGACACCTTGAGGTATCTTTTTAGGTAAAAAAAGAATTGTCAAAATCGGACAACTCTGTAAAAAGTTATGCGTGGTCTTACATAAAAAAAAAATATATACGTGTCGAATTGAGAACCTCCTCCGTTTTTTTTCGTCGGTTAAAAATATCAACATCTTTACAAATATATTTTCATTCATGTATATTATTTATTGATTGACCGTGAGTTTTTATAATAGTTTTTTTTAATAATTTGTATGTATTAAGAAAATTTATACTAAATACGTATAAAACCAAACGAGTTGTCTCTCTGACCACTCCACAGCTCTACATGAGAGTATGTTTGTGGCTGACAGATCATATTACCTGGCCCTGAGTAGATCCGCTTAACCGACCGATATCAATCTACACATGTCACAATAACGAGAGAAAATGATTTAAGATTGAAATGTCTTAAAGTATCTTCTCTTTTCTTGATCGTAATCGTAATATTAATTATTACTGAAGGTCAGGTCCACACTGTCCTTGCAGCCTTATTTTCTTTTACACACTTCTGCTTTTTAATGTGCTCACTGTAAGAGGAAGGCCTACCAGCGGCTAGGTGATAAGCTGCGTGGTTTTTCGCTGCGTTCACTCCACCTTACTGATAATAAATTATTAGTCTATCTAATTTATCGAAATGAGGATACATGCATCTACGAGCATTTTATGTGTTCAATGCGGTTTAAAGAAAGGTCAAAAGGGGTAAACTTTAGAATTGTAAAAGCGTGTTAAAAAACTTGTGGTCTGTTTTATCTTGAACAACACATAAGAACATTTACTGAGGATGATACGTAATAGTGGTCTATCGTACCACTTTATTTATTAATTTTAAAAAATGTATTCGATCCTGTTAAGCAAGTCTATCAATGGCTAGATGATTGGCTGTACCTTCTTCTATTCTGAGCTTTAATCTAATTCTTTAATCGACGAAAAAAAACGGAGATCCCCAATTCGACACGTATATTTTTTATTTTTATTATGTATGACGACGCATAACTTTTTACAGAGTTCTCCGATTTTGATATTTCTTTTTAATTAGAAAGGATACACTTCCAAGATAGTCCCATTGTCATCATGTTAGTATCTGAAGATGATATTCTGGAAAAATTCAAGGAAGTCTTCAAATGTTATAGGCTCACTTGCAGCGATTTCGGTTTTTGTTTAAGTATCGGTAGCCTTTTGGCTACAAGTACCGTTTAATATATACTATGAGAGTATAGTACAAGTAGGTTACGTGTCAATAAATCACGAAAAAGTAAGAAATAATTTTTTTTAACAAAAATAGAAACGATTCAAAACGCACTAAAACTAAAAAAATAACTGTGTCATTTAGTTGATTTAATTTACTTAAGCATATCTAGGAGTCGGTGCCAGCCAAGGTTTCTATTTTAAGGACATTATCTAGAACCCACAAACTACTTTACTACGTTAAATAAATGTACCTAAAACTTGCTGGCACCGACTTCATATTTCATAAAAGTTATTTTTTACTTTTTAGTCCGTTTTGAGTCAGTTCTATTTTTGTTAAAAAAATTTTGCTTAGATAATTGTGCTATGCTTCCATTTTTTAAAAACTACGATTTACATTAACACCAGAATACAATGAAAAATATATTCTTGGAAAACATAATTTTTGAAGTAACATAAAACCTTCATCATCCTTGCACTTTAAAATCACAATTAAATCACAAAGATGTTTACGACAAAACCCTTAAGCGGTGACCATTCAAATTGATGTTCATAAATAAAGCGTATTATGGCAAGCTGTTTTTATTATCGTAAAATGTTTATTGCAAGATGCATCTGCTGTATTGAGGTCACAAAGATGAGCCCAAATGCATTTGAGCCATTCTATTTTATAACCGATTATATAAGACCTCACTGGTTAAATTGAAGTTAAATTATTACTAGCCCTACATACATTTGTATACTTTCTTATAGTGAAACTAAGTAAATACCGAATAATGTTTTGTATATTATAAGTATCATTAATCCACCAACAACTTGCTCTTCAGTATGGTCTTGTCGATTTTGAGGTGCCTTACTCGACGACCTAGCGTCAGTTCTTGAAAATAGCAGTGCGTTGCTCTACTGGGATCGAACAATTATCACTGATAGGTATATTGTAGCCAATAGACCTGATATAGTGATAATTGATCGATTAACGCGCCGTGCAATGATTGTTGATATTACTGTTCCACATAATGATAATCTGGTGAAAGCTGAAAAGGAAAAAGTATCAAAATACTTGGACCTTGCCCATGAGATTACCGTCATGTGGAATGTTGATTCAACAATGGTTGTTCCTATAGTCGTTTCAG
The DNA here is from genome assembly GCA_034621355.1 of Mycalesis mineus. Classification (NCBI taxonomy): domain Eukaryota; kingdom Metazoa; phylum Arthropoda; class Insecta; order Lepidoptera; family Nymphalidae; genus Mycalesis; species Mycalesis mineus. Next base: position 16,762,622 of record CM067888.1, on the reverse strand, counting down.
TCAACGGTCTTATAGCGAAAAGCTTTGACGAACATCTTAAAAAGCTTTCGCTTAATTGTTGGATCAAGGGTCGGATACAGAAGGCAGTAATTCTTGAAACGGAGCGTATTGTGAGGAGGTTCCTCACTCTGGAGCCCTGACCACCGGTTGCTTGGACCTCCGGGCCCCGCGGCAGGCGGAATGGATTTTTTTAAAAATTTTTAATTGTGTTTTTATAATTATAATTTAAAAAGAAATGTAAATAAATAAATGATAGATAAAAAATAATGATTAATCATTATTCTTCTTCTTCATTATTCTTTAAAGGCCAATTACAGACCAGAACTGTTTTCTTATAAGAAATGGGATATGGACGACATGGAGCTTTAATTCATTACAAGTGAGCCCTTGACTGCAATCACATGGTAAGTGATAATGAAATCTAAGATGTAGGCGGGCTATCTTGTTAGGAGTTAAATGAAAATCCACACCCCTTTCAGTTTCGGTAACGACATCGTACCGGAACGCTGAATCGCTTGGTGGTACTTATCTCAATCAGCCCTGCCTGGAATCGAACCAAGGACCTTCTTTTTATAAATCCACTACACAAACTACTGTGTCTCGGAGGTCGTCACAATTTGTTGACAACTGAAACCCACAATGATGAAAATGTATTTACTATGATTGTTAAGGATCCATTCCTTAAGGGGTAGAAAAAGGTTTATAAGGAGTCAAAACCTCGAGTGTTTTTTTTGAAGGACCTTGATTTTCTCAAACCGGATACAAAATGTCCTTCGAAGTACGTTAAATCAGTTCCCCACATAAGCCTATCCTTTTAACCTTATTCTTCCCACCTTACTGATTATATTAGCGTGCACCTACTTATTCCTACTACGTATTATTATTTTTTTGCGTGATCGAAATTAGGTTACAATGAGGATATTGTTTTGTTTCGAGAATTTCTATTTCAAGTTTTTATAGTACTTACGGCGAATTATAAGAAAAAATCTCTTGAATGGAGCTGTGAGATCGATACCTATTTGCCGATGTCAATAAAAAAAGTAAACAATTTGTCTTTTACAGAAAAAGTTTTAAACAAAAAACAGCGTTTCGATTTTTTGCTCTGTTTAATTAAAAGTTTTATTATTTCACATTGTTTTCTTATAATCAGTTCTGTCTGCTTGACTGCATTCTTTTTAAAATTAAATGGCTACTTGCCAATTTCCTCAATTTAGTTGCTAAGAGAATATTTTTGGTTTTTATAAGCACTTCTTTATACATTTTTTTTCTTGAGATTCTTGGTAGGTTCTGGTTTAATTTGCTTTAACCATTATTACCAGACTACAGAATAGGTAGGCCTTGTCCACCAAAGTTTTTTTTGTTGTCCGTTGCAAATTAAATTCTTTTCGATCATCATTAAGTCGGATAAATAGTTGATATTAAAATTTCACAGATCGATTAGTTCGAAGACCCGATGGGGCCAAGGTGCTGGAATAACGACTCTGCGACAGAAAACTCAGACTTGGTCGACCCCCTACTGGGGGTACTGACGACATTAAACGAGGGAGCCGCTGGCCAAAGGCGGCGCCAGGATCGGTGTGTTTTGAAGTCCCTGCAAGAGGCCTATGTCCAGCAGTGGACGTACATCGGCTATGATGATGACTAAACGGTTAAAAGGTTTGGCAATTCTGAGATCTTCGTCATGTAATAAAAATTTTTAACAAAAAATAGAACCGACTCAAAACGCACTAAAAAGTAAAATTAACTGTGTCATTTAGTAGCTTTAATTTATTTATGAAGTCGGTGCCAGCCAAGTTTAAGGAACATTTATTTAACGTAGTAAAGCAGTTTGTGGGTTCTAGGAAAAAAAATTTTGAGTCGGTTCTATTTTTTGTTAAAAATTTTTATTTCTTACTTTTTAGTGATTTATCGCCACGTAACGTACTCGTACTATACTGTCATAGTATATTATACGACACTAGTAACTACCGATACCGAGACAAAAACCGAAATGGCTGTAAGCGTGGCTCCAAAATTTGAAGAGTTCCTTCAATTTGACGGTGATATCCTGGGGATATCACCGTCAGATCTTAACATGATGACAATGGAACCACCTAGGAAGTATGTCCTTTGTAATAAAAAAAGAATTATTAAAATCGAACAACTCTGTAAAAAGTTATTCGTGGTCATACATAAAAAAAATATACGTGTCGAATTGAGAACCTCCTCCGTTTTTTTTTCATGTAATAAAAGCTAAAACTTTGTTAAAGGGTATAATATTCGTAATTCTTTCGTTCTTTTTGTTGTGAAACAGTCTGGCAACACTTTGCCAGATACCATTAAAATTTAATATTTACCGATGTTTTCCGAAGGCTATTTCCAAAACCAGTCTCCATAGTTATCTAACGTATTTACCTAACATAGAAGCATAGCCTCTCCTGAAAAGAGGCTTGTGACTTGTAGTGGGTTTTAAAAATAGGCTGATAATGATAATGAAGGTCGTCTGAAAATCTGATTATCGTTTATTTCAGTTTTTCTCTCGTCTCAACTCTAAACTGCCAATGTAAACTGCAAACCAATGGAGCGCAGCAGCCTTGCACTTTTTGCGCCAATCTTCCTCGTCGTGACTGTGCAAAAACTGTTTGTTTACATTCGGATTAAAAAATAGGCATTGGGGGAAATTTCGTGTCTCATCTAATTCCCCGATGACTGTACTGGGTTGTGTTTTTTTGGATGAGTAATGGAGGCATCGATGATCTCTCTAACGCAGTAAGTACTTGTACCACTATTGTCATGTAGCTGCTTCGTTGGTCCAGTAGTGAGACTACGTGCTTCGAATCATAGGGTTTTTTGACATGTTAACGTCTTATAATTCGATAGAGCCGGCTGCACGCACAAAACATGACTTATGCGGCGTTACCTCGCTTTGAGGCGTTCCATGTAAGGCTTGAAGTGCAAGGAGGAGCGACAAAGAAGCACAATTGGCCTTTGCGTTCGGCAGCGTTCGACATCCGTCTATTAAATATAATTATTAAATATATTAATTTTAAATTAAAATTAATATATTTATAAATTAATATATTATAAATTTAAAATATAAATTTATAAAATCAAAATCAATTATTTTATTAATTTAAATTAATATTTATAAAAATATACTTAAATTAAAAATTTTAATAACCAATTAAATGCTACCATTCCATCAGTATTTTCTTAAGTCGTTGTCACGTTTAACTATCGTCGTTCAAGAAAATCTCAACTTTGAGTTTGGTTGATGTTGTTACACCTCTGTCTCTTGGCCGTCATTGCCAATATTATTGAATCAGCGTAGTGGATCGAAGCTCTTTATTCTCTCTTATAAAGAGGCCGAGGCCTGTAGAGAGCCATTAAAATAGACTCATGATTATGAAGGTGGCATTAACAAATGATTTGAATCCAGAATCCACTCCCTCTATTGAAACATTGAAAGGATGAATATATCTCTTAAGTGCAATACGCCTTTGCCACGTCTGATGATCGCTATAAACCCTCATAAATCGGTACATCGATACTATAGCTCTCATCTACTCTATGAAAGCATTGAAAGGATGAATATATTTCCAAAGGGCAATGCGCCAGCCAAGTAAAGGAACGTGATACATGAATAGATATTGCTCCACAGTGGCGTATTGTTAAAACAAATACGGTACATTGAGGCATGAATAGATCAACTCAGTTGTGCGCGCGGTGCTATGTGTATGTTACACTTGTATATGTACAGTAACTCTGTGTGCGTGATTGGACGACGACAGAAACGTCACTGCCACACAAATTAAAGCTGTATTATTATACGCGCACGCACACGTAGGGCCGCGGGCACAAATGAGTTGAACTATCTATAAAGTATTCGTATGACGCAGGTGCGTTTACCTATTCATGTGTTTTGCTTCACAATGTAGTAAATTTTCAATACAAGAATTCGTCATTACGCCCCGTAGGTACAATACTTATTGTGCCATTGACGTAAGGAGTGTTTCAGTGTTTTGCAGTTGTTTATCACTGTAACTGCATCGTTTAGCCAGTGGTTAGGTTATGCGGTGCTGAACATAAGGTCCTGGGTTTGGTCCTGTATAAAATATTAAGCTTTTCTTTCTTTGAAGTATTTCTCACATAAAGTTTATATTAAAAAAATAAACACAAATGAAAATAAAACGTGTGCGTCTCGGGATGTCGAACTGAAGTGATAACTTAAATACGGCTACCACTGCTGTATGCGTGAGGGAAAGGAAAGACAGACTGGTGCCATAAAGCGTTAAATAACGTGCTGCTTGGTAGGTCTATGCTCTACATGTACTCTATGTCGACTATAAAGAAGGAAGCCTGGTCCTGTAGTGGGCCGGCCAGTAGATACTAGGCTCAAAAATCATAATAATGACACTCTTTATTCAAAGATGGCATCTTAATAAAAATATTTCTTTAAATTAGGTTGACAAAATACTATCAGCAACGAAACTGTGAGTATAAAGAAAACGTTGCCGTCTAGGGACTCCCTAATGAAGTAATAACTTAAACACGCCTAGCACTGTGGGTAAAGTGAGAGAGAAAAAGCCTACCTACGTCAGGCGCCAGTCTGACTGACTTCTCTTTTCTGTCACGCGTATGCGAAGGGAAGCCAGACAGACTGGCACAGTTTGTTATATTTTCAAATAAACCAGTCATATAACCAAACACACTGCTTTCATACATATATCACAAAATCATCATGAAAAATGACGATTTGTTTTACTTTACAAGTATTTACTGCTGACCATGAAACCATTACAGTTTAAAAGAAAGTTTACGCATTCAGAACGGCAGTTCTAACAGATCGACACCAGTGCACCAAAATTATTCGCCCACTAACCATTTTAGGTCAACACATAGCTTAGGATCCATATATTCATGATGTGCACAGGGCATTATGTATAAGACGCAGTACTCGGGGGCCGAGTCACGTGCCCATTGAAATTTTATAATTTACCCTCGGAATTGACACGAGACCAGCGCCTTATGGATTCAGAGAGGTGTACCTTCGAGCACACAATGTATATTATACCTATTCTGATGTGATGTTTTTTTATAATACCACAGTGTGAGTTTGGAATTCGTCCCTATCTCTCGTTATATATAGATAGTACGAGTTATAAGAGAGATAGGGACAAATTCGAAACTCACAATCTCTAGATATTAAAATATCGCTACAGAATTAGCGCTATTTGTTTAGCTTTTCGTGTTTAAATTATTTGATATTACACCTCAATATGTCTACATATTGTGTTTTAATGGCACACTGCAGCAGTGTGATTCTGTAAGACTTCATTCTAAACTTCGAATCTGAATCCGCTGTGAGTTTTTTGATCGGCATTCTGTTGATTCGGTTGATAATTCGTATCTACACTAGCGCTACTCTTGCGAGCGTGTTTGCGAGTTGAACTAAATTCACCTCAAGATTTTGACAGATAAAGTATGAGATGACGTATAAAGTGGCATTCTGTAAGGTAATTCTCCCGACAATTCGACGCTCACTTCGCACTCGAACCCGATTCAAAGTGTCAAATTAAAAGTATCTATTTTACGAGTGAAAATAGAAAAAATCGAGTTTAAATTAAGTTTTTAAAGTGAATAAGTGCCTACCTACTTAAACAAAAACATCGTTATGATGGCAAGAATGTTTTTGTTTAAATCTTTATTAGAAGAAGCTCATGCTTTGGATAAACTAGAAATGAGTCGACAATCTACCAAAATTCGAAATTTATCTTTATTAACCCGAGATGACGACCTCCGTGGCACAGTGATATGCGCGGTGGATTTATAAGACGGAGGTCCTGGGTTCGATTCCCGGCGGGGCAGTTTGAGATTTTTCTTAATTTGTCTTGGTCTGGTTGGTGGGAGGCTTTCGCCGTGGCTAGTTACCACCCTACCGACAAAGATGTAGCGCCAAGTGATTAAGCGTTCCGGTACGATGTCGTGTAAAAACCGAAAGGGGTGTGGATTTCATCATACTCCTAACAAATTAGCCCGCTTCCATCTTAGATTGCATCATCACTTAACATCAGGTGTGATAGCAGTCAAGGGCTAACTTGTAGTCAATAAAAAAAAATGACGACTATGTGAGCGTGTAAAGATTGTCAAAGGACCTAATTGACCAACTGGAGTATGAGTTACTGCCTCTGATAAAGCCCACAAAACGTCGAGACAAAGGACTTTCAACTCGTGTAAAAGTAAGTGCTTCATTTTACTAAGATAAAGTTAATTTTGTAAGTATTTACACAGTTTATAGCTGAAAGATTTGTAACCAAGTACACCATAATAAGAAAAACACTTCATAATAAGGAGTATTCCCTTTAGGTGTTTTTCTGCTAGCCGTATATGTTTTCATGTTTGTCTAAGGACCCCACATAGTTATAATATTGGTATTCTATTAAGCAAGAAAATAACCAAATTGGTCCCTATTTTATTTTGGCTAAATCTAGATTAAGTAGGTATTTAATTTTTTTTATCATTTATTGTTTCACAGGTATTATGCACCTTGCCATTCTTGGCTAGTGGCATCAGAAATTAATTAAAGAAAATGTAAGAACATATTTATCGCAACCATCAGCATCTGGTTGCATTAATGAAGTAGTGGAAGCTCTCAATAATCCGGCAATAGTAAGAAAATATATAAAGGTTTCCTCAAAATATACAAGAAAGACAAATTTTAAAAGGAAGGTTAGTAGGTATATTATAATTAAAGTGCCGCAAAGGCTACCATGCAAGAAAGGTGCAATTGGTAAAATGGATTTCAATGTTGTAATTGATTATCATTAGGTATTCAATAGTCTTTTTATTAATTTTTTTTCAGATAAAAGATGCAGATCTAAATATTTTAAATGTGGATCCAACATATGGTGGAGCTACTCATGATAGCTTCATTTTTAACTATCACCCAGACATAGTTGCAAAAATAGTTATTGCATGTTGTGTTTTGCATAACATTTATGCAATTGCACAGGAATGCCGGCATTCACAATTTCAGAAGAAGAGCGACTAGAAGAGCTCCAAACAATTGCAGAAGTTCATAGGAGGCAAACTAGGGATTCGCCATCTAACACCGATTTAGTTCTAGGGCAATTAAAAATAGTAAATAGGCTTTGGCGTTCACATCATAATTAATTGATCGGTGGTGTCGTTTATTGTATGTATGCTGTGATGTATGAGGCGGGTCTTTCAATAAAACTGCGCTAGTATTCATTAAAAGTGTTTAATTTAGATATATAAAAAAACCAGACTGAAAAACCTTACCTACTTTAAAAACTAAAACATGACTATCCCTATTCCTATCTTAATCTCTATTCTATTCCCTACCCTACCTCCCTATACCCTATCTCTATGCTTGCAACCCTTTCCTGACTGCAGCCACAGCTTTGGCTAAAATATTATCTCTCTCTGCACTCCTCTCCAGAAAGGACTGCAACAGCCACAGCTTCGGCTAAAATATTATCTCTCTCTGCACTCCTCTCCAGAAAGGACTGCAAGATCTGTGCATTTGGTCTTTGTATCTCCAGCTGCTGTTCTTCCACCCTCAGGAATCTTTCGGTGATGGTGGAGAATTCCGTTCGCCGTTGTGATGGTGGAGGAGTAGCAACTGAAGACGAGTGACGTGATGCTGAAAAGAAACATTCTATTACTACATGCGTTAATAAAAACTCTTAAATAAATAGCAGCTTTTCATTGTTATTCAAGGAACACACTTTACACCAAGATTCGTCGCACATTTTAAGTGGTTTGCTATATGGAATGTTAAGTGGTTCTAACATGTAAAAAAAGCACTGCTAACCTTAGTCCACTCTTTGTATATTTTGATGGTGCCACCTATACTAGGCGCACGGCTAGTTCCTCCCACTGGCGTCGATTTCGCTCTTTGGAATTTTGTGTTCTCAAGAAAACCTTCGCCATGCCAGGGTTTCTCTCCATAAACTATACCAGAGTTTCAACCTGAGCCAACGATGGGTGAGAGGAACGTGTCTCATTTGGACTGAAACATTATTGTTGGATTAGAAAACAAAATAAACACTTCTTTAATTAATATTATTTTTGAACTTTACAACCAGAAATATAAACTTACTTCATGATTATTTTACAATTATTCTGTATCAGCACTGAACTATCAATGTAAATATTGTCCACAGATTAATAATGATATTGGCTGTCAGTGTTTTTTTTTTCGTAAAGTAAGCATAGATTATATCCACGGCACGAATTTTAGAGTTTTCTGTTTTGTTATATACTTATGAGCTGCCTCAAATTCCTTAAAATAAGAAAATTTAATTTAAAAATCATAATAGCCAAAATTCTGTGTGAAAAAGTGGTAAAATAAAAAACCGATAAATATCGACATACATTTTATTGAGTGTGGTAGTCACTAGTTCAGTATTGGTCGCTTCGGAGCTCACTTCACTTCGCAAGTGCCTAGGTGATACTTACAGAATGCAAAATCAAGGTCATTTTGAACCTTATGCGAAGTGAGTGCGAATAGCGAAGTGAAATGCGAGTTGTTGTTTGAATTTTACAGAATCGACGTGCAGGGCCAGACTTTTACCGCTAAAGGCAAAAGGTATTTAAGTCTAAAGCCCATTGCTCCGGTACGCTTAGATGTCCTTTACCCAGGGCTTGATGTGTTCTCCGAACACTTCAATTCCCTATTCCAGGCACCTTACAAGAATGTCTCATTAGAAAGGAAAGCTCAGTATTTTATAACCCGACCTAAGGTAGGTTGTGCTGCCAAGGACTTTGATGGGCGTCTGCGCGTTGGTAATATCAGTCAGTGATTGGTCAATCCATCACTAAGTGGAATGTCGACGATTAAACCGTCGATTATTGGCGATGCAGGGCTGCTGTGTTTGGAAGTCCCTTCAAAAGGTCTTAGTCCAGCAGTAGGAGTATCATCACATCAGCCGAAAGACGATGTTTATTGTTTATTAATATCTATACTTAAAGTTAAAGCTGTTACGGTTCCAAGCGCATTTGCAGTTTTTGGGGGCGGAACTTTATTTTATGAGCATCTTGAATCAAATTTATTTTTACATGCCGCTAAAAAAATGTATTGAATCATCATCATCATTATCAGCCCATTAACGGCCCACTACAGGCCCAGGCCTCCCTCCTTATAGGAGAGAAGATATGGAGCTTACACCTACCACACTGCTCCATTGCGGGTTGGCGTGCTTAGGGTGATAATATTTCATTTAATAACGATCACTATCAGATGTTGATGATAGTGACCGGAACCGACGGCTTAACGTGCTCTCCGAGGCACGGGGGACTAACACCACCAACTTCCAGACTCCAAGGCTTGGAACGTACTGAACATTTCATAGAAGAATGATAAAGCTCAGAATTATTCCATGACCCGACCCAGGAATCGAACCCAGGACCTCGTGATCGAAGCCACATAGGCTAACCACTAGACCAACGAGGCAGTCATATTTGTTTTTATTTTTTTTATTCAGTATAGGCTAGCGCTTAGCTACGATCACGCCTGACGGTAAGCGAAGATGCAGCCTACGGTGAAACGCGCTTGCCTAGAAGGTGCCTATTCACTCTTGACTTGAAGATACCCACATTGAAGGTGATAGGGAAAACGTGAGCTGGAAGGATCATTTTGAGGACCTCCGTGGCGTGGTATGCGCGGTGGAAATAATATAAGACAGAGGTCCTGGGTTCGATTCCCGGCGGGGCAGATTGAGATTTTTCTTAATTTGTCTCGGTCTGGCTGGTGGGAGGCTTTTGCCGTGGCTAGTTACCACCCTGCCGACAAAACGTATCGCCAAGCGATTCAGCGTTCCGGTACGATGTCGTGTAGAAACCGATAGGGGTGTGGATTTTTATCCTACTCATAGCCCGCTTCCATTTCAGATTGCATCATCACTTAACATCAAGTATAATAGCAGTCAACTTGTAATCATTTAAAAAAAAGAAAAAAAAGGGCATATTGCGCAGTTTACATTCAAACGTGCATGCAAAGCGTTCTGTACCCGCCAGTCTCAGGTGATCCGATGAGGCACATTGCTGCTATTAGTAAAATAATGTCAATGCTGTATACTTTGTCATCATTTGCCATTCAGGGCGGCCGATCTTTACCATTCTTATCTAAACTGTATTTAGTTTCCAACCTTGGAATCATTCATTTTTTGGTTACTACCTACGCTAAATTGTTACAAGTTAGAATTTTTAAAAACAATTTGTGTATTATTCTGTACAATTCGTTTATTTGCAGATCGATAAGGAGGTAAGCCTATTTATATCGGCCAGGTTGAAAGGAATGACAGTTTTTTCATGTAGAGAGTAGGTATGCAAGTTGCTAGTCCATTTTCCAAAATGCATATCTATGAAGTCGGTGCCAGCAAGTTTAAAGAACATTTATTTAACGTAGTAAAGCAGTTTGTGGGTTCTAGGTAATGTCCTTAAAGTAGAAAATTTGGCTGGCACCGATATTTACACAGCTACCGATACTTACACAAAAACCGAAATCGCTGCAAGTGTTCCTATAAAATTTGAAGAATTCCTTCAATTTTCCCAGGATATCATCATCAAATCTTAACGTGATGACAGTGGGACCATATTGCAAGTGTGCCCTTTTTAATAAAAAAAGAATCAAAATCAACTCTGTAAAAGATTGGCGTCATACATAAAAAAAAACATACGTGTCGAATTGACAACCCCCTCCGTTTTTTTTCGTCAGTCAAAAATCACAACTTAATTAAAGGACGCTTTCGCTTAGATTTCAAGCACTATTGAAACGTATGTTAAACTGTATGTACCGACTATACCACACAAAAAGAAATTTTCAAGAAAAAATCTTATATTTTTTTGGACAGATTTGAACACATACCGCAAACCTCATTATTTGTTACTTCACTACGGGGCTAAAGGCCAGACCTCCTCTCAGTACGGGATATAGGGTGTAGCTGTAGACCCACAAGCCTACTCCTATGCGGGTTGGCGCGCTTAGGGTGATAACGTTTAATTCATTAAAGATCACTGTCAGCTGTTGATAAAGGTAGAAACCGATGGCTTAATGTGCTCACTGGGGCACGGGGGTGTAACAGTACGTACAAACTTTCCGACTCCGGGTTTGGTACTTGCTCAAAAATAAGAAAGAAAAACGTCGACCCTATATTCGAATCCAGGACCTCGTGATCGACGTTAAGTTTGACGGCCTCCGTGGCGCAGTGGTATGCGCGGTGGATTCATAAGACGAAGGTCCTGGGTTCGATTCCCGGCGGGGCAGATTGAGATTTTTTTTAATGTGTCTTGGTCTGGGTGGTGGGAGGCTTTCGCCGTGGCTAGTTACTACCCTACCGACAAAGACGTACCGCCAAGCGATTTAGCGTTCCGGTACGATGTCGTGTAGAAACAGAAAGGGGGTGTGGAATTTCATCCTACTCCTAACAAGTTAGCCCGCTCCTATCTTAGATTGCATCATCACTCAACATCAGGTGTGTTAGCAGTCAAGGGCCAACTTTGTAGTCAATAAAAAAAAATAAAAAAAAGTTAAAAAGTTAAAAAAAATAATAATAAAAAAATTCATTAACGATCACTATCAGATGTTGATGATGATGACGGTTTAACTTCTCTCTCTCTCTCTCTGAGGCGTGGGGGTGTAACACCATCAACCGTCTCCAGGCTTGAAATTCATTGAAAAAGAAGAAAGAAAATATCAGATTATTCCATGACCCGACCCAGTATTCGAACCCTGCCTCGCGATCGCTGCCACCTAGCATAACGAGGAAGTCCATCTTTGTGGATTATCCTTGACATGTTGCGGTAAGAAGATGCTATTCAAATCGTACACCATTGTATCAACAGGAAAAACCCCCAAAATAATGCATTTTCCTGTTTTCCTCAATTTGAGGCTTATTCAATAGATACAAAGGTGGCATATTTCTTACTAGCGGATGCTTGCGGTTTCATCCACATGGTTCACGGTCCCGTGGGAAAATTAGAATACAAGTTAGCCTATGTCATTCCTCATGAGTTCGACTGTCATATAAATAGAATTATTATTATAAAAACAAAAAACCTGACTGCATAGAAGTTACGAACTGAAAAGAGAAAAACAAGGATCACTATATCTATATAAAATTCTAAATACTTTATGGTGATGCAAGCGGGGACAAAATACTTTATTTTCTGCGGGGAAAGAAAGATCTACCAAAACTACGTTTGTTCCCGCCTGCAGCACCATAAAGTATTTAAAATTTTATATAGATATAGTGATTTTTGTTTTTCTCTTTTCAGTTCATAACTTCTATTGAGTCGGGTTTTTTGTTTTTATAATAATAATTTTATTTGAGACTTTTTGTTTTAGTTTATGGTATAGAAATGATACGGTACACTTTTTGCCATTTTTTGTTAAAACGGCAATATAAACATGATATGATATTTATATTTTTGAAATGGTCTTTTTACGACCTTTTATTTGATAGCCATATTGCTAAGATAAAAGAAAGAAATACACACATCCCCCCTTTTTTCCCCCATTTACAGCCACCATTTTGAAAATTTATATGATCTATGTCACTACCACAATTTTAACGAATTCAAAGACACCTCACCTGTCAAAATCCGTTCAGTCGTTTAGGCTGTAGCGCGTGCCGAAGAAATGGACATACATACATACATACATACGCTCGAAAAACATAACCCTCCTTCTGACGCATTCGGGTAAAAAGAATGATCACAATCTGGCTTGTAGTTTCAGAGATTAACCGGAACAACATGAAAGAAACAAAAATTTAAATAAGTGATATTTTGATATAAGTACCATATATATTTTCATAAACATTCATTGACAAGCTGTTAATAATTTGAGATTACAAGCCGACACTTCAATTTTATTTATTTGTATATATTTGGTTCAAGTGACGAGCTAATGTTTTTGTGGAAACGGAATGCACTCAACAAACAAGATTAGCTGAAGACTAGACAGTTAAGTGTTTTCTTAATAACGATGAGTGTAAATAGAGATTATTGTAGTATTATTTTTCCTTTGTCATCACTTAGTAGTGCTCGTTGGTGTTGTGTGCTAAGTGGATTCAGATTATTAGATCCCGGGTTCAAATTCAAAGTCAAATTCACTTATTTCAAGTAGGGTTAGTTTACAAGCACGTTATGATAGACTGTTTGGTACTGATTTACCAACGGCTTGGAGCGTAGGTTCTATTGGAAAAGCCAGCAAAATATTCGAGAGTTACTTTTAAAATAATAATTGATTCGTTAAAAATAATGATTTTATTACTACACAAAAGTAAACGCAAAACTCACTAAAAAAATTATTATTATAAAAACAAAAAACCCGACTGCTTAGAAGTTAAGAACTGAAAAAAGAAAAACAAGGATCACTATATCTATATAAAATTCGAAATACTTTATGGTGCTGCAGGCGTGGACAAAATACTTTACTACCTGGGAAAGAAAGATCTACCAAAACTACGTTTGTCCCCGCCTGCAACACCATAAAAAATTTAGAATTATATATAGATATAGTGATCCTTGTTTTTCTTTTTTCAGTTCTTAACTTCTAAGCAGTCGGGTTTTTTGTTTTTATAATAATAATTTTATTTGAGTATTTTTAGTTTTAATTTGTGGTATAGAAATGAGACGGTACACTTGGTATACTTTTTGACATTTTTTGTTAAAATCGTAATATAAACATGATATGATATTTATATTTTGGGTATCAAATGAAATGGCCTTTTTACGACCTTTCATTTGATACCCATATTGCTAAGACAAAAGAAAAAAATACACACATCCCCCCTTTTTTCCCCCATTTACAGCCGCCATTTTGAAAATTCATATAGCCTATGTCACTTCCACAATTTTGCCAAAATCAACGACACCTCACATGTCAAAATCCGTTAAGCCGTTTAGGCTGTAGCGCGTGCCGAAGAAATGGACATACATACATACATACATACGCTCGAAAAACATTGCCCTCCTTCTGACGCAGTCGGGTAAAAATAACTGTGTCATTTAGTTGCTTTAATTTACTTAAGCATATCTATTAAGTCGGTGTCAGCAAGTTTAAGGTACATTTGTTTAACGTAAACAGTTTGTGGGTTTTAGATAATGTCCTTAAAGTAGAAATCTTGGCTGGCACCGACTCCTATATACGTTCACGAAAACCGAAATCGCTGCAAGTGTGCCTATAAAATTGGAAGAGTTCCTTCAATTTTCCCAGGATATCATCATCAGATCCTAACATGATGACAATGGGACCATCTTAAAAGTGTGGCTTTCTAATAAAAAAAGAATTATCAAAATCGGACAAGATTTGTAAAAAATTATGCGTGGTCATACATAAAACAAAAAGAAAGATACGTGGCGAATTGAGAACCTCCTCTGTTTTTTTTTCAATATTTGATAAAATACACATTATATCAAATATTGCCAAACAGTTACAAAAATATTGCCAACGGGATTTGAAACTTCGTCCCTCTAGCAATCCGGACCCGAGCAATTTTTGATATTATCTTTATTTTCATAAAAACATATGAAATATCATTCGGATATAGGTTTTCTTGCGTTTTGTTCCCGTTACGTCAAGAAAAATATACACATCAACATCAAATACAATTTCACGATACCAAAATTTTAATTATTCTCATCATGATAAACAATAAGACAATGAAGTTTAGGTGACCCAAATGCCTCCTTTTTAACCGACGAAAAAAAACGGAGGAGGTTCTCAATTCGACACGTATGTTTATTTTTATGCATAACTTTTTACAGTGTTGTCCGATTTTGATAATTCTTTTTTTATTAGAAAGGGCATACATCCAAGGTGGTCCCATTGTCCGCTTGTTAGGATCTGCTGATGATATCCTGGGGAAATTGAAGGAACTCTTCAAATTTTGGAGGCACGCTTACAGCGATTTCGGTTTTTGACTCGGTATCGGTAGCTTTTTGGCTACTAGTGCTATATAATATACTATGACAGTATAGTACGAGTACGCTACGTGGCGATAAATCACTAAAAAGTAAGAAATAAAATTTTTTAACAAAAAATAGAACCGACTCCAAACGCACTAAAAAGTAAAAAATAACTGTGTAATTTAGTTGCTTTAATTTACTTAAGCATATCTAGGAGTCGGTGCCAGCCAAGGTTCCTACTTTCAAGGACGTTACCTAAAACCCACAAACTGCTTTACTACGTAAAATAAATGTTCCTTAAACTTGGCTGGCACCGACTTCATAGATATGCTTCAGTAAATTAAAGCAACTAAATTACACAGTTATTTTTTACTTTTTAGTGCGTTTGGAGTCGGTTCTATTTTTTGTTAAAAATTTTTATTCCCGTAATCCTGTTCAAACAAAAGAAACCTATAAATTTAGCTTTTTGACGGCCTCCATGGCGCAGTGGTGTGCGCAGTGGATTTATAAGACGGAGGTCTCAGGTTCAACTCCCGCCTGAGACGATTAAGATTTTCAAAAATTGGTATAGTTCTACCTAGTGAGAGGCTTCGGCTGTAGCTAGTTACCACCCCACCGACAAAGACTTACTGCTTTGCGATTTAGCGTTCATGTCATGTAAAAAAATTTTTAACACAAAATAGAACCGACTCAAAACGCACTTTTGCTTTAATATACTTAAACCAAGTTTAAGGAACATTTATTTAACGTATCAAAGCATTTTGTGGGTTCTAGGTAATGTCCTTAAAGTAGAAATCTTGGCTGGCACCGACTTCTAGATATGCTTAAGTAAATTAAAGCAACTAAATGACACAGTTATTTTTTACTTTTTAATGCGTTTTGAGTCGGTTAAAAACCGAAAGGCGTTGTGGATTACATCCTACCCCTTACAAATTACCCCGCTCCCATCTTAGATTGCATCATCACTTATCATCAGGTGTGATTCCAGTCAAGGGCTAACTTGTAATGAATAAATAAAGTCTACAAAGTATTTTTCATCTCGCTACATTATTTGAACGGTTTGTGTTCTGTTAAAACACTTAAGGGAACAATACTCAGGTAGGTTCTCTTGTTCAACCTCGGCATAAGTGGAATTGAGGCTAGGGATGTTAAATATCGATAGACATTTTATTACTGTTACCTCGAGATAACGATATTTTATACTGACCATTAGTTGAGCAGACTATTAAAGTTTTATGAAATATAAAATATTTTATAATTCAAATAAATATAATTTAATCATTTGATTAATGTTGTTACTTGTTAGTAAACAATAAATAAATAAATTAACAGTGTTGTGCTCTCTTAATGACGATTTACCTACAATTATTCATGATTTATGTTTTATGTAATATCGTTGAATTATGTTTTTCCATCCGAAAATAATTTTTATCAAGCTATTTTTTTTTCTTTCAAAAAGTCATTAAAAGTTCTGGTATTTATCGATAGATGGAAAAACTAAAAAGTATCATCGCTTTTTTTTCGTTACGGAATTTCTGGATTTTTTCGGAATTTCTTCGGTCTCCACGCTCAAGGCCCGCGATAGAAGCTATGCAATAACTTAAAAAAATACTGCATAAATAAAATAAATATTTTAATCTATCATTTATTTATTTACATTTCTTTTTAAATTTTCAACAATGCTTATAAAACAATTATAAAAACACTATTAAAAATTTAACAATTTATAAAAATAATACAATGGCTTTACCGCGTTAATCTCCGAGTGCCACACGTCTTATTTTTATTCTGTGAAATTATTATATTATTCTTCCTCACGATCACATTATTTTATTTTCTGTACTAAAATTCATCTAAATCGGTTCAGAGGTTAAGCCATGAAAAGGTAACAGACGGATAGGAATAGAATTAATTATAATAGTAAGGATTTACATTTATCAACTAATGATATTTAAAAGTATTGAATCAATAAAGATCTTTTATTTATTTGAAACAGTTAAGATAGTTTCGTTCATGTAACGCAATAAATCGTTCTTAGTGTATTAATATCGATATAATAATAGTTAGACATCTCTAAGTTGATAAAAGCAAGCATTACCGAACGATATCTCGACCCCGAGCTCGAGTGCTCCAGACTCCAGTGGTAGTAATCTGACGGACTATTCTAAAAGTTCTTAACTATATCGCTTCTATGCTATAATGAAATAATACCATAAGAAACTTAATAAATAATAAATAATAAATAAATCTTTTATTTGCAAGAATGTGGTTACAATGTCGATCTTAAAGTCAAATTACAAAAATATGTCTAATCACATCCTACCACATACATGGTGTGCAAAAAAAATGTATTAAAGTTAAACTATACATACACTATACTTTTTTTTAAAATAATTACAAATTACGTTATTATAAACCTTATATTATCATCACATGTGTAGTATCATTAATCGTCAAATATTTAAATGTAACGGATTATAGTTATACAATGTCAAAAAAATATATATAAAAGAAATTAAAATTTGTTTTCCGTGAAGTACTCATTTACAGTGTAAAACATTTTATCTAATAGCATTTTATGTACTTTATTTTTAAATTGTGTCATATTGTTTAATGTTGTCAGATGTTCAGGTAACCTATTGAAAATACTTATTGCCATACAGTATGCACTTTTTTTTTTTCTCTTAAGACGCCTAGGTGGCAATGGAATTTTATTTCTTCTTCTGTGCCTATCTGAGTTATTAACTACGTTTTGAATGCCAAATAACTGTGGGTATTTTTTTATAAATATAGTTGTTTCATATAAGTAAAGACAAGGCAAAGGAAGAATTTTATGGCTTTTAAATAAAGGCCTACAACTACTCATCATATCCACTCCACAAATTGCTCTTAAGCAAGCTTTTTGTTTAGTGAAAATTTTGCTAGCATCAACAGAATTGCCCCATAATATAAGTCCATATCGCAGTAAAGAGGCAACATGCCCATGATAAGCAAGTAATGCAGTTTTTTTACTTGAGGTTCTACTAATTTTCCTCAAGACATATGCAAACCGATCGAGTCTAGAAGCTAAGTTTTCTACGTGGACTTTCCAATTACAATGTTTATCAAACATAAGACCTAAGAAGGATATATCAGCTACTTCTTCTATGTTATGTGCCATATGGCTTATCTGTAAATTACTAGGGACACTGTTGTATGTTAGAAATTGAATATATTTGGTTTTGTTTATGTTTATAGATAGATTATTAGAACCTAACCATTCAATTGTTTTTGACAAGGTACTATTGATTTCATTTTCTAGCTCAGATTTGTTTTTACATTTAAAAATTATTGTTGTATCGTCAGCGTATAATATGCACTGATGCTTAATATTGTCCGGTAGGTCATTTATGTAAGTAAGAAATAATAGAGGTCCCAGTATACTGCCCTGAGGGACACCATAAGGGTTTTGAAGTTCAAAGTTTGATCTAAAAGCATTACAGTGTCCATTACTGGTTTGTGAAATTTCGACGCATTGAAGTCTTTGACTTAGGTAACTTGTTATCCATTCGATTGCTTTTCCTCTAATTCCGTATCTTTCTAATTTTTTTATTAGAGTTTTATGACAAACTAGATCAAATGCTTTTGTCATATCCAGAAATAGGTCGACAACGGACAATTTATTACTCAAAGCTTCAGTGATAGATCTATTTAATTCAAAAGAAGTTTACTTATCCTACTAACTATACAAATCATACCCATGTGGGATGATATATAGGCTGCATTACCGCGTTGGATAGCCAGGTTGATCATTTGTGTAAAAAACGACCTAGCCCTTCTGTCGCCAGTTAAGGCAATGTAACTAAATTTTAAGGGTGTGGGCTCGTAGACAACTGCAAAGGGTAGCAACGACACTGGTTTGCATTTTTAATACGTCGTTTCCATATAAATACTTAGAAATCAATAACGTCGCTGTAACATGTCGTATGCTGTCGGCTACGCATCTGCACCTTTAATCAGATTTCAAATATAAAAAAAAAATATTAGGCAAGGTCTTTAAATTAGAAATGCACTATTCCTCAACTTTCCCCTTTCTCTCAGTGAGTAGTAGGTCCTCTACCACTGATTTGGAAAGAAGGCTCTACCAAGAAGATCTAATACGAAACTTCACAGTTGCTTTTTAAACTTTACACACACTAATTTAAGACGAAAGTTTGTGTGTGTTTGTGTATGTTAATCTGTTTCTTTGCTACAACTTGAAACCTCAACTTCTGGACTGATGAATAACTTATAGTTAACCTATTTATCACGCGAAACCATGGAAAACTAAAGACTTCCTTGTGATAATAACAAAATCACGCAGACGAAGTCGCAGGCATCAGCTAGTAATTTATAATTTATATACCTATCTACGAACAAGAAAATTAAACCATTGTACTAGCTAGATGGAATGGAATCCAGAATAAGGCGCTGCGGATAGCAATGCAAGATAATCCGATATGTACTCATACTGTAGCATCTGGTATCCTTGCATGCACATCGGGATACCAGAAATATTTCGCAAGGACTTTTCCTTATTCGATTTATTAATGGAAACTCTGAAATAATATTCTAACATTCAGGCAATCAGATGAACTATTGAGACAAAGTTTTTTTAAAAAAAAAATACTAGGATAAAAGATGATTATGAATTTTGTTTTCTTGATAATATTTGTACATAAATATTACAATTAATTAAATCACCGCTCAGGGACAGGCGTCAGGAAATTAATGACTTTTTAATTTTCCAGTCCGGCGCGATGGAAAATCGCTTCTCAGTCTTTTTCCTTAATTTGTTAAAATAGGAGGCAATTTCTGGTATCGATCGGTTTTATTTTAAATCGATCGCAGTAGTGCTTATGGTACGAAACGTGAAAAAATATATTTTTTTTATCGACTACAAGATGGCCCTTAGCTGCTATCACACCTGAAGTTAAGTGATGATGCAATCTAAAATGGAAGCGGGCTATTTTGTTAGGAGTATGAAATCCACACCCCTTTCGGTTTCTACAAGACATCATACCGGAACGCTAAATCGCTTGGCGGTACGTCTTTGTCGATAAGGTGGTAGCTAGTCACGGCGAAAGCCTCCCACCAGCTAGACCAAGACAAATTAAGAAAAATCTCAATCTGCTCCGCCGGGAATCTAACCCAGGACCTCCGTCTTATTCCACCGCGCATACAACTGCGCCACGGAGGTCGCCCTTTAATTTGAGACTTTAAATTCAGATCTTAAGGTAGGTAAATTATTAATACTATACAAGCCTTAAGAAAGTGATTCGCTTTATCTATTACTTTTTGTTTAGTTCTTTGTACCATTACCTAAAAACCAAAAGTAGAATCCTGACCATAGTGTGGGATTCAACACCATGCGACAATTATAATAGGTAATCGATAGACATCTTCTAGGCTACTAAAACAAATATGAGAGTAAAAAAGCGCGATTCGCGAGTTTTCGTCAGAATTCGCACCAGAACTTTTTTTTATTCAGACTCCTGATAAATTCACGTTCTAAATTAAAATCAACTTCTATTCTAGCATTGCTTGCCCATAAAGTGAAATTTTGCATACCAATTTCAAGCTACAAAGCACACCTTTCCGAGCTGATGTCATGAAATAAATCCCATTAATTACTGAAATTCCTTCCTATAAATAACCAGCAATGTCATGGTCGTGTGGAAACTAGTCTTACAAAGTACACTTACTGTCCTTCGCATAATAAGGAATATTTACTCGCGGTGGTGGGAGATAAAACAGAACCAGTTCAATAATGTAGTTAATTTCAGGAGACAAGGCCCTTTTGAAATTGTGTTTGCTCTGAAATTACACAGACATGCCGGTAATTTGCGAAATAGTTTATTAGTTTATTTCATTTAAATAAGAATTATTTTCAAGCAGATAGAATCATCGTCGTATGTTTTATTGCTGTGTATTTATTGAACCTGGTCGTTAGTTACGAAACCGATAAAGGTAAACTCGTCACCATTGGCAGACTTTTAACGTTAATACTGGTTGAAATCGATGACTTAACATGGATCTCAGAACGTGCTGTCAGACTTTCTACCTCTGGATGAATACTTTTTTTTTTTTATCAAGTACAAGTTGGTCCTTGACTGCTATCACTCCTGATGTTAAGTGATGATGCAATCTAAGATGGAAGCGGGCTAACTTGTTAGGAGTAGGATGAAATCCAGACCCCTATCAGTTTCTACACGACATCGTACCGGAACGCTAAATCGCTTGGCGGTACGTCTTTGTCGGTGGGGTGGTAACTAACCACAGCGAAAGCCTCCCACCAGCCAGACCTAGACAAATTAAGAAAAATCTCAATCTGCCCCGCCGGTAATCGAACCCAGGACCTCCGTCTTATAAATCCACCGCGCATACCACTGCGCGATGCGTCATACTGATCTGAGCAGAAAAAAAATCTTAATGTTAAACACCCTGTCCCAGGACTTCAGGGCCATATAAAGCTGCGTAAGTTATCTGCGGAATCAATAAGGCAGATAATAATAATATTAACAGGACCTATATTCTAACTGACCTGATTGCCTCGTTGGTCTAGTGGTTAGCCTATGGCGCTTCGATCACGAGGTCTTGGGTTCGAATCCCGAGTGGGGTCACGGAAAAATTCAGAGGTTTTCATTAATCTATGAAACTTTTAGGACTTCCGAGCCGGGAAGTTTCTCGTGTGTTACACCCGCGTGCCTCACAGAGCATGTCAAGCCGTCGTTCTCGGTCACTATCATCAGCATCTGATTTGTAGTGGGCCGTTAATAGACTGATAATGATAATGATATTCCACCTTGATATTGATATTTAGACGGCCTCCGTGGAGCAGCGGTATGCGCGCTGGATTTATATTACGGAGGTCCTGGGTTCGATTCCCGGCGGGGCAAGATAGATTTTTCTTAATTTGTCTTGGTCTGGCTGGTGGGAGGCTAGTTACCACCCGACCAACAAAGACGTGTACCGCCAAGCGGATTTAGCATTCCGCTACAATGTCGTGTAGAAATCGATAGGGTTGTGGATTTCATCCTACTCCTAACAAGTTAGCTCGCTTCCAACTTAGATTGCATCATCACTTAAGAACTGGCGTGATAGCAGTCAAAAAAAAAACCTAATTACTCTCCAAATACCAATATACCTAACTTGCTAGCGTAGCCCAAATAATGAAACGTCACTGAAATATTAAGAACTTGAAATTTTGATCATTTCCTGAACTCTAATTCGTTTATTCGTGCTGCTCAAATATAAAATTTGATTTGAGTAAGGTACTAAAATTCAGACCGACTTCAAATTAGTGGTTGATTTAAGTGACGCTTCAGTATGTAGGTGTATTTAGACAAAAGGTATCCGTTGAACCAAATAGAACCAGCTCTAGGATCACTTGAAGTTTACACGGATCAGTTTATCAATCGATAGGTATGTATTTCAAAACAAACATTTCCGGCATTAACTCGAATTGATAACTCCGTCCTCCTTACATTCATTACTATATACTAATGAATTAATAAATTGCCAGACACCAATAAATTTCAATAGCGGCCTGGTTCTATTAACGATATGTAACTCAAGGATCGAGGAAAACTGCTGTCTCATTCATTGTCTTCAATTCCGTTGCCGTGGCATATTGACATAATGATTTACCATTGACGGCTTTGTTAATTATTTTATTACCTTGTGTCACAGTTTACCTACTCGGAATACCATAGATTAAAGACAACTAGATGGAGCCCATAGCGTGTCCACTCGTGAGACAGCAAGACAGCCTTATTGACAAGGCATGTCAACATTTAAAGTACATCATGAAACGTTACGTTTTAAAATATCGTAAAATACGAAATATTACTTTATATAAGATAATTTAGTAAACGCATTATACATGAAATTTGCTAAAAAATAACATATCTAAGCTTTAAATCATCAATCAATGAAGTTTATGCCTACTTACGTATGAAACGTAATTCCTGCGATTTTCTGTTCGCTGCGACTGTTGCAGCCGAAAATATTACAACCCACCATAGCACGATAACGTTTAAATTAATATCGTAACCGCAAAGTTATATTATTTATCAGCAAATTTAATAAAAAGCTAATAATTGCTCAGATATGTCCCTTGCTTGTCACAAACTCCACTCTTGACAAACAATAAAAACGAACACGCTGAAAGGGACAAAAAATAATCTTGTGTCACTTTCTAATAAAGGCCGAATGAAATAAGTCTGTCACGCTCTTGAACCTACAGCCGCGTTATGACTCCATCTAGTAGTCTTTAATCTATGCGGAATACTGTGCGTTCTATACAGTCTTACGGGGTGACCTGCGTAACCGACAAACGCGACACAGGTGTCCATTACATCGCGTCTCGCCGCAGATTGCTACATATCGTAGGCCGCAATTAACAAATGCCGTTGTTTTTATCGCGTTCGTCGCGTTGCATCGCGTTCGTCGCTTACACAGGACACCCCTAAACGTACCGGTTTTTATGAATGTCTAAGAAATATTTCGTGGCGAACGATACGTCGTCTCTCAACAAATGCAGCAGCTCTAGCAGTTGTAATTAGTGTGTTGCAACCTCTTTACCATTTTTTTTGAGAAAAATGAGTAAAGTAAGTTATCCTCAAAAGATAGACATAATCCATCCCGGACTTTTTATAGCACTAATAAAAAGAAACAATTCTACATTGTTTGTTATATCTTAAATACAGCAGCGTTTTTGATTAAAGCTCGCAGGCAGCTTAAACTTCTCTGACTTTTCCAATATATCAATATGTTGATATATATATCCGTATATTATAAAGGCGTAAGTATGGATGGATTGGTTTGTTAATCTTTCACGCCGAAATTACTATATGGATTTTGATGATACTTTACAATAATATAGCTTACATATCATAATAATACATAGGCTACATTTTATCCCGAAATTCCCACGGGAATGAGTACTACGTGGGCGAAACCGCGGGCGTCCTCTAACGTATTTATATTGGTGCATAGGTTAACATACATATGCTCGAGAAACGGACTAAAAAAACAAGAATTTATATATTTATGTGTTTATACAGACAAATTGCACTTGAACCAAAATTTATTATCGAAAATAACATTTTCGAGTATTTTAAGAGTTAATTAAGACCTAGTTAACTGACACGTTAACGGTATCGCTTGAAATTATAAGGAATAGTTGATTGTTTGCCAGCTGGGTCGTGGACTGTGCTAGATGGGTTTTAGCCCAGAGACACGAGTATGTGTTGTAGGATAACTAACACATTCGGATCTCTGCAAAGATCCTGGGACGTTTGTAAAAAAGTAGACCATAGTTAATATGCATGGGATTCGAATATTTTTTGGCCTGGGATGATTGTAAAGGATTGAAAGTATAAAACTAAGACAAATATTTTTACTAGAGCTATTTGTGGCAGAGTTTTGGGGAAGTATGTTATGCAGTAGAAGTGAGTACGAGATTTATACCAGCAAAATTTCTCGACAACCTGCTCAAAGACCTTGTTCTGACCAGAACTGTAGTAAGCTCCATTATAGAACGAGTATTCAAAAGGTGAGGTCCTACCTGATTTGGTTGGGCAGGAAAAATAATCCGTACAGAGAAGGCGAGCCTTGACTGGTCACAAATACCCTACCCTTAAGCCTACATCCATGCCGCAAGACTCGGATTCCGTTCGGCGTTTTTCTCTCCGTGATGGCTCTCTCACGGTGAACCCATGGAATGCTAAGACATTCTTCTCTTTTTGCAGCCAGCTAAAGTTAATGGTTTCTGTTGAAAGTACAGGCACATGAGGCTTTACGCACTTCTCGGGTTGACGCATAGGGCAGTGGGTAAACATGTGCCTAGAATGTCCGGGAAATCTGTTATAGACATTATAGCTTACCAGTTATCATAAGTTGAGTCAACTCTTTGCTTTGTTAAGTATTACCGTAAAATAAAATAAAATTTGTTAATTTAATTATTTTCCAGGCATATCTGTTTTTTTTCTGAGGTAAATAAAAAAATATTTTTTATCTAATTTAACGGTTAAGAGTTCTGGGCAGTGGAGTGTTTCTAGGAAAAATACGGCCTAATATGATACATAGTATTTAATAATCCGGTCTTTTGCAATAGTCCTAGAACATTATTTTGCAGTTATTGAAATATGCAGTAGATCAAAAATATCCAGTGCTTCTCAACTGTCCTAGGACTTTTGTAATAATCCGAATTGTTTGATCGCGCTACTACATATGCTTGCACTTGAGGATAAAAAATCTATTGGTTTCCCAACGCGTAATACATAGAGCAGAGCCATTTTTGAGGTCAAGTTTGTGTTGTAATTTTTATTTATTATGATGAAAACCAGCGTTTTACTGCGGGTATATTACGATAATTATCATTTTCCTTATGCAACTTTGCCGGTAATCTTATTATAAATGTTAGGTATATAAATCCTACTCATATTATAAACGCGAAAGTTCGATTTTTTTTAACTTGAATCACCATACACATAATGGGGTTTTAGTCGTTAGAAGTCGACATAACCTTCTTGCCTCCCCGTGGCGGGCAGGTATCTATGAGGATTTCCCCACGATAAAAAAGGCACAACCCTCAAATGCTAAAAAAAAACCTTTTAATGAATTTGTGTTTTTTTCGCGTACAGTTGCCACTGGTGAATTTCGGCTCGATGTTAAATTGGTTTCATATTCGTGGATCACGTTCTGCATCAGTTCCAAACATCACTCTACATCAGAGCCATAAATAGCGATTCATGTCGCCCGTGCAATATCGCGAGAGTTAGTAAGTCGCGTGAGTTTGCTCGTGGGCAGTAAATCAATGCTTTAACCCGAATATCTTACTACCAATAGACATAATAATGTTAAGGCAATAGACATGGCGTGTTCATTTCAAATCTTAGTGACTAATGTCGCCTACAGATGGAGTACCGTTGTAGGTGTTTTATATAATATGAGCCATTCTGTCACCAGTCGAGTCAATTAGCTGCGGTGAATTATTTTGGAAAAATCTTTATGCACTAATTCGTGTTACCCTGCATAGTTTGAGATGTACATTTTTTTAATACATCAAACTCTTACTTACTATAAAACATAAAACTCATAGCAGTTGATAGTTACAATAATATTGATTACAGAAATTTACTGATTTTAAAACTCTAATTATTATTAGTAAACTTAAATTATTAATAAACTTGTCACATCTTAGTGTAGATTAGTGTAGTCTGTCTATGCTGGAGTTCCCCTTTCCTAAAGAGAGAGGCCTACTTCGATAGTAGGCCAATAAAATAATAATACTTATGTTAATTCTAGAGAGTTAATAAGGTCACGCAAGTCATTTCTATTGTCTCATTATTAACATGTCTATGGTTTAATCTTGAGATATTCGGGTTATGTTTACATGCGACATATTCGATGTGATTGGTTTTTCGGTGCAAACGATAACAACGGGTTCCTGCAAACGTACAAGTAATGACGCATTTGAATCGTATACGTATTTGCTATTTGCCGCATCATTCTATATCATAATAGTGTGGGTATAGTTTGTCAAGGTTTTGTGTAAATTGACTGAAATATGAGGATAATTGTTTGGAGTGTCGAAAAACTCAAACCACCTTTATTTTTGAATTATTAAGAGTCTGAATGGATTTTGATGTAACTTCAAAATAATATATCATCATCATCATCATCATCATTACCAGCCTGTAGACGTCCACTGTTGAACAAAGGGGTGTGGATTTCACCCTACTCCTAACAAGTTAGCTCGCTTCCATCTTAGATTGCATCATTACTTAACATCAGGTGTGATAGCAGTCAAGGGCTAACTCGTAGTCTATAAAAAAAAATCACCATCATCATCATTACCAGCCGGTAGACAGGAAGACATAGGCCTTTTTTAGGGACTTCCAAACACAACGATCCCGAGCCGCCTGTTGCCAGCGGCTCCCTGCGACACGTTTGATGTCGTCAGTCCACCTGGTTGGGGGTCGACCAACACTGTGCTTTCCGGTGCGGGGTCGCCAATCTTGCACCTTGAGTCCACAACGTCTATCAGCTGTTCGAACTACGTGCCCCGCCCATTGCCACTTCAGTTCTGCAGTTCTGCGACTCGCTTAGCTATGTTGGTTACTTTGGTTCTTCTGCGGATCTCCTCATTTCTGATTCGATCACGCAGAGATACTCAGAGCATTGCTCTTTCCATCGCCCGCTGAGTGACTCTGAGCCTTCTTATGAAGCCCGCAGTCAGTGTCTTTTAAGGGAGACGGTCCGAATAATATAGCATACAATTATCAAATAACACATAGACCACATTTTATTTCAAAGCGGGCGTCTTCTAGTTTTTTATAATTGTCATTTTAATATTATCACTATTTTCTATTTTGGACTCCTGATAAGTTGATAACGGTCGTCAAAAACGGTTATTATAATTTTTTTTATTTTTTTTATGTGAATGTTCGCGCATAACTTCACCTTATGGTAAGTGTAAATGCGATCTAAGGTGGGGCGCACATGCTTAGAAAATGCCTATTCACTCTTGTTTTAAAGATACCCAAGTTAATAAGTAGGAAAAACTGATATCGGAAGCGCATCCTTACCTTTGCAATGTGTTAATAAATGATGACTCTAAACGTTTTGTCTATTTGGGAACATCTCGACATAAGATGAAATAACGTGTCTTGCAGAACGGTTATTTTAATACTTGTTTTAAAATATTTTCATATTTTTAAAGCAGTTGAACGAAAGAGTTAACACATACAGCGACGTATTTTAGATCGTTTAAAAGCCAATAAATATAATCGTAGGTAGTAATTATTTTATTCATGTAGTAACAAAGTAGTTTGCGGTTAAAAATAGGGAAAATGTGTATCGAAAATGGATGTAATAGAGGGAAAACATATTTTACTATATTGTTATTGTCACGTGGACATACATGTAACCTATTTATGCTCGAGGCCTCACGTTGCTCTCCACGATCTCTTTACATACCTAAATACGATAGTTTTCTCTTCGGTCGTCCTCATCAGCCATAATATTTACCATACCGGACCATAATTTTATTCTTCGTTATGTTGAAAATTTATGAACCTAATATATTCTACAAAAATTTTTAACAAAAAATAGAACCGACTCAAAACGCTGCTTTAATTTACTTAAGCATATCTAGGAGTCGGTGCCAGCCAAGGTTTCTACTTTAAGGACGTTACCTATAACTCACAAACTGCTTTACTACGTTAAATAAATGTTCTTTAAACTTGGCTGGCACCGACTTCATAGATATGCTTAAGTAAATAAAGCAACTAAATGACTCAGTTATTTTTTACTTTTTAGTGCGTTTTGAGTCGGTTCTATTTTTTGTCAAAAATTTTTAATTCTTACATTTTAGTGATTTATCGCCACGTAACGTACTCGTACTATACTGTCATAATATAGTATATTATACGGTACTGGTAGCCAAAAAGCTACCGATACTTACACAAAAACCGAAATCGCTGCAAGTGTGCCTGTAAAATTTGAGGAGTTCCTTCAATTTCCCCAGGATATCATCATCAGATCCTAACATGATGACTATGGGACCATCTTGGAAGTGTGCCCTTTCTAATAAAAAAAGAGTTATCAAAATCGGACAACTCTGTAAAAAGTTATGCGTGGTCATACATTAAACAAAAAAAATACTTGTCGAATTGAGAACCTTCTCCGTTTTTTTGTCGGTTAAAAAAACTGTAATCATATGTGAAACTTAGTCAAATAAAAATCGATTTTAAATGTGATATAAAATGTGGTTTTGGATTGAGAGTTCTTAAAGTTCTTTTTTCTCATTAAAAAATTTAAGCCTGGAGTTAGGACGTTGACGTCACAGCCTGTAACATTACAGTATCAACCATTATCATCGCAAGCCCGCTACGTATTTGTATCAGCGTGGTGGGTCAAAGCTCTATATCTCCTCTCCTATAGTCTCCTATAAGACCTGGCTCAGTAGTAGGATTAAAAATAGACCGATAATGATGGCGAACTTCAAAATTCGTACCGTAATACTCGACTACAATAAGTAGCGTGCATCACAAATGCATAAAGTCTCTGCCTACCCTGAAGACATATTAGAAAACAGTATTAAAAAAGGAATTTTCCATATCGTGTAGTTAGGACCTATAGTGCCTACCGTACTTATAAACCTTATGCACATCACAGACTACATTACGAATTGCCTAAAAATATGAGATTAATGCTAATATTAATGATTTGATAATTAATGCATTGGAAAAGTAATTGAAAGTTATTTATCGCGCAGTAAAATTGCGACTCAGAAAAGCTGTTAATGGATTGTAAAATCTAATTAATTAGAAACGTATCAATCTCCATGCTGTCTTATCCACACCTTGCACAGCCGGTGAATCCCCTGGTCATCAGAAAAGTGCAATCTAACTAAAGCTAGGTTATTACAATTTCTTCGAAAGTTAAAAATGTTTTTTTCCTTAAGGAAGGAAGGAAAAATGTTGATAGTTTTAATGAATTTTTAAATAATTCTAAATATCAAAGTAACTGATACTGGTGGGATTCGATCCAGTACTTCCTCTAGCCGTCAATGTTAAAGTTAAATCAAATAATAGATACCTGATCTTACTAAAGGCAAAAGTTTGTATAAATAGATGGGTGTCTGTTTCACGCAAAAACTACTTTTTTTTTATCGAATACAAGTTGGCCCTTGACTGCTATCACACCTGATGTTAAGTGATGATGATGATGATGGAAGCGAGCTAACTTGTTAGGAGTGGGACGAAAATCCACACACCTTTCGGTTTCTACACGACATCGTACCGGAATGCTAAATCGCTTGGCGATATGTCTTTGTCGGTAGGGTGGTAACTAGCCACGGCGAAAGCCTCCCACCAGCCACACCAAGACAAATTAAGAAAAATCTCAATCTGCCCCGCCGGGAATCGAACCCAGGACCTCCATCTTATAAATCCACCGTGCATACCACTGCGCCACGGAGGTCGTCACACTCAGGTATACTGAATGGATTTGAATGAAACTTTACAATAATTCGCTTACTTACCAGGATATCACATAGGCCACATTTTATTCCGAAAATCGCACGGGGCCGAGAACTACACAGGTGAAACTGCGGGCGTTTTCCAGTACCTACTTATATAATATTCTGTTGTATAATTAGCAGTCGCCCGCGACTTCGTCCGCGTGAAAATCTCTTCGGTACCATTTTAATTTTAAAGACAGACTTTCATATAAAGTGTGCTCTTTCCCCGCTTCCCCTCTCAATTTAATTTTTTTATAGTTTCCCTTGAAGCAATATCCTCCGTCCCGTCCCGTGTACTAAAGATCTACATTTTTGTTAAACATTGTATGATATTACAGTACATTAACATTAACAATATATATTTATGGTAAGCTGATGTGTATAGCTTGTATTAAATAGTCTATTTCACTTTTTTCACTTTCATAACAAACAAAATAATTTACAATCCGACATACAGATCTCGAGATTAGCCCGTTTAAACAAACGAACAAACTTTTTCGTATATTATATAAATATGGTCTGCCATGACATCAATAAATTAAAAAGATGAAAGATTGACTCCTATTCAGTACGTATAACATAACACGGAGGAGGTCAACATAATTTGGACTATATAGCGGCAGTGTTATATTTTTTTTTAATTTTGTAATATCTCCGAAAGTAATTAACACACTGTAAAAGGCAAATCTTATCTCTATAATATTCTTGTGATTATTAAATAATTTATTTTGATAAGGATTTAAGTTTAGTTGTATAAATAATTAGGTAAACGTAAGCATATGAATTAAATGATTTTTTAAAATACAAAAAGTTATATATCTGCCAAAATATAAAAGATAGATATATGCTATTGCGGACTTTTTTGTAGAACTTTTTAAGATGCATAAAGTTTTCATACAATGTTTACAATTATATCCAATAGCTAAGGCAGCGTACGCGCAAAAAGCCGATTTAATAAATTTTACGATCCGACTCGTAACTGTGATAATTCGGCTAATATAATTAATACAAATATAAAATATAGCCTATGTTACTCAGTGATAATGTAGCTTTCTAATGAAAAAAGAATTATTAAAATCGGTCCAGTACTTTTTGAGTTTATTCGTTACATACAAAAATACAAATATTTCCTCTTAATAATATTTTAGTGTAGATTATTCTCATATAAGTACTTCTCTGTTTTGTTCCGTGTTGTTCCGCGTTTGTGCTTGATTGCCACGTTGTTTATCGAACCCGTGTCCTGGTTCGAGCTATGAAATATTTTATATCCTCCAAGAAGTTTTTAACCCATTTGAAATGTCAGTGGTATGCATTACATCCCTGAGCCTGAAAGATCACGTTAAGTCGTCGTCACCGGTTACTATCATTAATAGCTTATCAATACAGAACTAAACATGGACTATTAAAATAGGCTGATGATGATGAATATTAGTCCAACATAGGAAAATCAAAATCAAAGACGGCTTAAGTCCGGTGCCAGCAACTTGGCCCTATTAAGGCTATATTAATATAATGAACATAATACTAATATATACCTCTATTTTCTTCTGATAAAGACACTCTCTTCGAGTAACTGTTGAATATTCAGTGAGGAAGGAATTTCCCCTCGCAATAAACCATCCGTCGGGGCCATAAGCATTGATAAAATGCAAGTGGATCGAACGTGAAAGAGGCCGCGCGCTGTAGCTTATGAAAATAAGGAATATTCCGCCGTTACCCGGTCGCCGCTCCGGTCGACACCTGCCTACACTGTACACTACACGAGTTCCACAGACTACGTGCACACAGAGAAGGGTTAAATCTATACCAATATCATAAAGCTAAAGAGATTGTTTGTTGGTTTGAACGCGCTAATCTCGGGAAATACTGGTTCGAATTGTAAAATTCATTTTGTGTTGGATAGTCCAATCGTCGAGAAAGGTTTTAGGCTATATAACATCACAATAGGAGCGAAGAATCAGTGAAAAATGTGAATAAAACGGGAACAATAAGTTATCTTTGAGGGCTATGTCTAATATAATATAATGTTAGCAGCATTGAATCCTTCGCTTTAAAAGGCTAGAGCCTAGAGACGAAAATCATAAAAAAGAATGTATTCTGCGGCGTTTTTGGGCCGATATAAAGGACGGTTTATTAAATTGCGGACATTATCAATTCCAGTTCTAGCATAGGCAGAAATGCTGCCTGACCGATATTTTAAAACTAAATTCAAATAGTGTTTAATGTAAGATTGTTTCATTTTGATTTGTTTTAAGAAAGTTTGGAATTAAAATGTGTTGATATTTCGATTAATGTTGTTTTGCTGCTTGTGCCTTTTGACCCCTTTTGATGATGTTGTTAAAAATAATCTTATTATATTAGACATAAGAAGTAACTTATGCTATTTTTATTTTCATAATCTTATTTATTTTAATTCAAAAAAAAAAAAACGAATGTTCGATAGTTGTCGTCATCCGTATGTCGTTTGATTTAAAGTTACATACATATATAGTATCACTCCTCGTTTCCATAGGGGTAGGCAGAGACTACAACCTTCCATTTGCCACGACCCTTGCATACTTCCTTAGCTTCTTGCACTTCACTTCACGCACATCATCATCTTCATACAAGATCGTCGGTTTAGGGTAGTCTTGACCTGGCCATTATTTAAAATGTCCTGAATTTGGTCCAGGAACATTCGCATAGGTCTTCCCCTTTTCCATCATATGCCGCCGATGCCGCCATCGATAAAAAACCACTGACCACTGATTATACATAGTGGTCAGTACCGATTTCGACACTCCGGTGTACTCGAGCATCCAGAATGTTTTTCCTCAATCTTTCATCCACTACCATAAAATCAATCACATTTCTTGCATTCACTTTTTCCCTTGTATACATATGAATCTTTTTGTGGTCAAACATAGTATTTGCCACAAAAAGATTATATTCCAGACATACTTCAAGCAAACTTTCCCCATTTTCATTTACTCTTCTGTCACCAAACATACCAAGTACTCTCTGATACCCATAGTGACAGTAACAGCAAAAAAACAAAAAGTAAATACCATGCAGCTCTCTGTTGTAAAACTAACCTGTGCCTAGTGCAACAAATTTTTCCATTTGGAGGATTGATGAAAAAACTCCATGACGTTCGGAAAGCTGTTAAAATTAACAAAGTAGCTACGAACAGTCTACTCAAAATTTTCACATATATTTTTGTTATTATACCTGTCCGCCTACGGACATTTTACTAAAAAGGTTTTTTTATACTGTGATTAATTGACTACGATATGGAAGCCATAAGTTTACTTATAGGTCTTGAAATATATTCTTCAATTTTTGGTCCTTTTAGCAGACAATATTAATTTCTTCTATCTTCAATTCTAACTTCAAGGCACCTGCAATTCGAAGGTGTTTTCCTTAATAGAAAATACGAAGACATAACTGGGACGTTGCACTAGTTCATTTTTTCATACTAATCTCGAAAGCAAATAAATTCCAACGACTATAAACCCCGAAAGGCGTTAACCCATAATACGTAAAAGTTCAATTTTACGCAGGGTTCAAATACCGACTGACCTACAAATCGGAAATAAATCTTTAAGGGTACAAAAGGGTAATCTTATACATTGAAGAGGGATTGACAAGGAGTTTGAACCTTGAGTAGCAATCGGCTCCGATGTGGGAGGTGGGAGTTAAAACATGTGTTCGGAGGGTATTTTGTGAAATTCGAGTTCAACGTTTGAAGCCTTTATAAGCCTTTTTGTTGTTGACAAGAATGGATTTTCTTTGTGACGAGTTACTTTTCAATTTGTTAGACGGAATTTTGTGTGGCTCTTTAAGATACGAGTAAGAGTAAGGTAATAAAACACATAGTAGCTTTACGCCGTCTGTGCGTTTTAAGTTTTATACTTCGCTTTTCGAAGTTATTTGAGAAGATGGATTTTGTATGTAATTTTATAAAAAATGTCGTAGTTCAGGATTTCCACACAGACTAAGTCGCATCCGTTAGTTTAAAATATATTGTAGGTAGGTTCAGTCATTTTATTAACCGGAAAAAAATACGGAGGAGGTTCTCAATTCGACACGTGTATATATATATATATATATTATAATGTATAACCATGCATAACTTTTTACAGAGTTGTCCGATTTTGATAATTCTTTTTTTAATAGAAAGGGTTCACTTTCAAGGTAGTCCCATTGTCATCATGTTAGGATCTGATGATGACATCCTGGGAAAATTGAAGGAACTCTTTAAATCGTATGGGCACACAGCGATACCGGTTTTTGTGTTAGTATCGGTAGTAGTACAAGTGCCCTATAATATACTATGACAGTATAATACGAGAACGTTACGTGGCGATAAATCACTAAAAAGTAAGAAATAAAAATTTTTAACAAAAAAAAAGAATCGACTCAAAACGCACTAAAAAGTAAAAAATAAGTGTGTCATTAGTTGCTTTAATTTTATACTATTTTGTTCAGCCGTAAGTTGTTATAGCAGTGCTTAGTACAAAAAGTGATATTTTAATTCTGCCGTCAAGGTATGTTGTCTTTTTTATTTACTACAAGTTACTCCTAAACTGCAACCTCACGTGATCTTAAGTCGCTCTAAGTGAATCTGAGATGGAAGCGGACTAAATTGTTAGGAGTAGGACGAAACCCACACCCCTTTCAGTTTCTACATGAGACATCGTATCGGCACGCTTAATCACTTGGTGGTACGCTTTTGTCAGTAGGGTGGTAACTAGCCAGGGCCGAAGTCTCTCACCCAGTCAGTTTTTCGGCAAAATACAGACACTTCTCTGGTTGAAGATCTTAGGGCGGTCTATTAACGTGTTCCACGATTTTGCTAGCCAAGGTTATATTTTCTTATGGATGAGACTATGCAAACGTGGGATTGATCCGTTAGTTATAAAAATACTGATATTTAATTAATTTGTGTAATTTGGAGGAAGATAACTAGCACATTGACTGTGCTCATCTAATAGTCGGTTCGTAAATACACTTAATGTAAGCGACTGTTGCCCTAGCAGGAAATGTTTGCCTCCTTTTTCGGCTGATGTCAGGAAATTTCAAGGGAGAGGCTTAGGCCCAAAAATATTAGATTTTATACGGGTGCGTCATTACCCGTTTGTTGCCCTCTATGACCGGTCAGGTTTTATGAGATTAGATGGGCAAAATATCTTTGGCATAGATCAAAGTTTTTAGGTAGGATTTGGAAACAAATGGTGTTGAAGAAAAACGGATATACCAAGCAACTAATCAAATGCGTGTGTTTTCATTTTTACTTTTGAGTGAAGTATATGAAAAAATTATATTTATTTATAAATTTTGATAATGTATGAAATTTCGGTCATATACAACTTTCTAAACTTAGTTATTAGGTACCTCAATCGTTTGAGTACTTACAAAATATTCTACTAGCAAAAGCAATAATACTAATAAGGTATATCGGTTTATACTGCCTCGTTGGTCTAGTGGTTAGCCTATGTGACTTCGATCACGAGGTCCTGGGTTCGATTCCTGGGTCGGGTCACGGAATAATTCTGAGCTTTTTACTTCTATGAAATGTTTAGTACATTCCAAGCTCGGAGTTTGGAAGTTAGTGGTGTTACACCACCGTGCCTCGGAGAGCACGTCGTCGGTCCCGATCACTGTCATCAACATCTGATAGGTCGTTAATAAATAAAACATTATCACCCTAAGCCCGCCAACCCGAATTGGAGCAGCGTGGTGGGTGCATGCTCCATATCCCCTCTCCTATAAGGAGGGAGGCCTGGCGCTGTAGTGGGCCGTTAATAGGCTGATAATGATGATGATGATGAAATTCGTTTGTTTCTCAACCAAATAAAATATTAATTATTATTATACTTTAGTAATATTTTAATGAATATTATTATTGTTTATTAGCAATCCACACACATAATAAATGTTTATTATGTAGCGCCTGGGATCCTAATCTAGATAACTTACAAAATAATTGTTTTAAAACCTGTTTATACAAAACTACAACCAAAAAGTTCGGATAATTTGAACTATTTATAATATAGAAGTGACTGTATAAATCATAAACAGAGGACAATATGACAGCTTTCGTGGCGCAGTAGTATCCGCGGTGGATTTATAAGACGGCCCCGGGTTCGATTCTCGGCGGGGCAGATTGAGATTTTTTATTTGTCTTGGTCTGGCTGGTGAGAGGCTTTCGCCATGGCTGTGTACGATGTCGTATAGAAACTAAAAGGTGTGTGGATTTCATCCTACTCCTAACAAGTTAGCCCGCTTCCATCTTAGATTGCATCATCACTTAACATCACGTGTGATTGAAGTCTAGGTTAATTGTAATGAAGAAAAAAAATACAACCAAAAAGTTTGACTATTTTGAACAAAATTATATAGAAGTGAATGTATAATCCACAAACTAAGGACAACATAATGATTTAACATTGTCTTCTATTTATCCACGTTCATTTTTTTTAATTTCTGATTAAATATGGATTCCGAAACGAATAATACAATATTAAGTTTTGTGCCAAGCACCGGGATTCAAACCTTGAACCTCACAATCAATAGACGATCATACTAACCACTGAAACAATAAGCAACTTGCGTCTAGACAAACAAAGTTCAGGGTCACGACCAACGTAAGTTATTCGTATAGCCATATATCACGTCACATGTCGCATACACGCTATCACTGTCTTGAGATCTATCTGAAGACACATCTGCGCACTTGTCCGAC
The DNA here is from genome assembly GCA_034621355.1 of Mycalesis mineus. Classification (NCBI taxonomy): domain Eukaryota; kingdom Metazoa; phylum Arthropoda; class Insecta; order Lepidoptera; family Nymphalidae; genus Mycalesis; species Mycalesis mineus. The sequence goes on along the minus strand of CM067888.1, from coordinate 16,725,927 downwards.
ATCATTTGTTAACAGTGTTTACTGTTTAATGTGATTAACGAAGATTTATGTGTAAGAGTCGCCAAAGTTGTACTGTGTACATCATTGCCATCAAAATTAACAGCGCCAACTACAGGCCCCTTCCTACTATTAAGTATATAGTTTAATTCAAGACCTTAAGATTCGAAACTACATAAACTAGCCACTGGTGAAGAGTATTTTGATATCTCTACCACTTACTTTGTCTGTCTGTCTGTCTGATTGCTATAATCTCGAGAACTATTGAACGGATTTTCATGCGGTTTTTTTTAAGACATAGTGATTCCTTAGGAAGGTTTCGGTATATAAATTGATATGATTTTATGTGTATTGGCTCATATGTGACGATAATTGTTGGAAGTGACAGGCCGCCTGGAAGCTTTCATCACAAACGCTGCTTTATGTATTTGAGATATAATGTAACAATGAATGGAATTATCAGCATCATTATCAGCCTATTTAACGGCCCAATACAGGGCCAGGCCTCCTTATAAGAGAAGGGATATGGAGCGTACACCCACCACGCTGCTCAAATGCGGGTTGGCGGGCTTTATATATAATGAATGGAATAGTTGTTCCTTTTTATTAGGACTAAAAAATGCCAGGGTGGCAGATGCTTATTTACAAAAAGGTGCACGTACAATACTTTTTCTTCGTTTTCTAGAAAGGTTGCAATGCATTATTTCCTACGCGGACGAAGTCGCCAGCGTCTTCTAGTTTATATATAAATTTAGACATACGTGTTGTGTCTACTTAATTTAACATTTGAACACGTCAAATGAACATACATCAAATTAATTTGACTTCTGAGTGGGTAGCTCACGTTCAATTACACTGACAAAGTTCAAAATACACGCTACATATCATTCGAGAATATTCGATTCCATATATAGAATTTATTAATTTACTAAATCATTTTGACAAACTCCCAATATGATGCACTCATTTTGTAAACTCGTACTTTCGATAGTTCGATTAATTTAATTTGATGTACCTAGTATGAACTCTTAACATAGCAGTTAATTTAAGTTCGCTATATTGGATTTAGTATTATGTTTTAATTTTTCAACGGGCTTACGCTGTAGTGTCTAAAACGTGTATGTTATTTGAACCGACTCAAAAGAACCAGACAGGCGGGTTCTCCAAAATTGTAAGTAATTCACAGGTAAGTTTTTAAAGAAAAAGTCTAGAATTTTGGTTGTGGAGTGTGGCCGTTATTTAATTCTTTCGGTTTATATACATAAAAACATAGACACAATAGAATTAATACATAAACAAAGCATAGATACAAAGATAGTAAAAAATACAGATTATAAATACTGACACATTTAGCGGAACATAAAAAAAGGTTTGATATCAGTATCATACGAGGTTGCTGGCTGGTCTATACGTCATTTAATTTAAAAACAAATATTTTGAAATTTAGAAAACAACTGATTATCACATTTTATGCAATTGTTTTAATTTTATTCAAATACACCTCATCTGGAGCGAACTTCGAGTATTTATTCCTTCTGATTTAAAATTTCATTGAAAAATTGTTTTTTTAAATCGCGTATCTTTTTGGAGTTGAGGACTGAATTATGCCTGACTTAGTTACAATATAAAGCCAAAATTGGACTTTGGATGGTGCTTCCTTGGCGCGAACAAAACGTGTTAATCAAACTCGTATCTACATACTCATAATCGTACATACATTTTAATTGTAGTAGAGTTCTTGTGATAGAGTTAGTCCGGGGAAGTTCACCGCCAAACAGCCTTGCATGATTTGAATTGTATGGTTGCCGCTGCAAATGCCTGTACTTGAGGCTTATTGTAACATCAGGTCTCAGGTTGTTTCTTGCATACCCTGCGAAGTGTCACTGTGTTTGTAGGCAATGGTTTTCCATAAAAAAATACATACATGTGCAGCAGTGAGGTAAAAAATCAATTTATTCGTCGAATATCCCGCCATGTATAGACAACAGACGTGTGTGGCGGCCAGGTGTCCAGATCGATTGGTCTTTAATCAGTTGCGCAAGCCTATACATTTAAACATTAGTGTTTTTTATTGTCATTTGTTGTAATGTTTTCGTTAATGGTCACTGGTTAGGGTTGTCAGTGCTCGAAAACGTGATAGCCGGACAGATTAGTTTATACGGACATTTAGGTAGAAAGGCCGGACAATCAAACTTTATTTTAGTGATTCAGTTTTTACCCGAGTACCGCAGTCGGATTTTTTTTTGTTTTTCGAGCGTAGGTAATAATAGTTAGGCACACTCTACAGCCTCTACAAAAATTAATTTTGAAAACAGATTTGTTTCATATACGTAACTTGATAAGATCAGACTTTTCTAATTCGTTTCACTTTTAATTATTGATTATTTACTAAAATGAAAATACTTCTCAGACGCAGTTATTAATACGCCTTGATTCTCCAAAAACTGCTTTGGTCTTAAATCGATTCTCAATTCGAGTCAATAAGGGTTTTTATACCTACGTCTACGGTGACTCGGGTCTGCTCTGCTGGCAGGATTTAACCCAGGTAGTAAAAGTGCAGAACTATAAACCATTCTAACATAATGCTATACAAAACCGGTCGATCTTAATAGCATATATATATATTTATTATAGGACAATTACACACATCGCTATATAGCCCCAAAATAAGCGTACTCGTAAGTAGCTTGTGTTATGGGTGTTATGGGTGTTATGATAACTGATGAATATTTTTATATATATAGATAAACATCTATATATATAGATAAACACCCAGACACTGGAAAACATCCACGCTCATCACTCAAACATTTTCCAAATGTGGGAATCGAACCCACAGCCTAGGACGCAGAAGCAGGGTCACCCCACCCACTGCGCCTCTCGGCCGTCTATATGTCGGCAATAAATTGATTTCTCTTAGGCCACTCGTCTAAAGGCAAAACTATATCCGATTTTACCAACCCTAGGCGAGGCAAAATCGAAAGCTTTTAAAAGCTATTTTTAGATCATAATATAAAGCTATTAGTCATATGTCGTTCGATAAGTTTTTGGTGATTTTGCGGGCGTTTCTTTTTAACCTTTTTCGGGTTTGGTAGACAAATTACATTTATTTTTATTTTACACTTCTGGCGCATTTCTGTCTTGTTTTATAAATGGAATTTAAAATATTATTATAGTCAATTTAGGATTTTATATTTTGTATTGGCTTAGGTGTCTGATTCAGCCGACGGCTTGGACAATTACCATCCCAATGGTTCAGGACCTATAGAAATAGCGAACAGTAACTCTTCGGACCTACAACGATGTTTTTATTGCTCGAAAGTGTGCGCCTCAAATCCTATCTATTTCCTCTGTCTTACACCATACTATAACTAGAGAGAACTAAAAAAAATTCGAGTTACTAGTAACTTTAAAAACATTGTTACGAATTACTTATTTAAAATAATTACAATTTTTATCCAATAGTGTGCGATGTTGTTGGATAGGTATTCAACAATATTCCTTCATCATCATCATTACCGGCCTATTAAAGGCCCACTACAGGGCCAGGCCTTCCCCCTTATAGGAGAGGGGATATGGAGCGTAGACCCACCACGCTGTCCCAATGCGGGTTGGCGGGCTTAGGGTGATAATGTTTCATTTATTAACTATCACTATCAGATGTTGATGATAGTGACCGGGACCGACGGCTTAACGTGCTCTCCTAGGCACGGGGGTATAACACCGCCAACTTCCAGACTTCGGGCTTGGAAAGTACTGAACATTTCATAGAAGAATGAAAAAGCTCAGAATTATTCCGTGACCCGACCCAGGAATCGAACCCAGGACCTTGTGATCAAAGCCACATAGGCTAACCACTGGACCAACGAGGCAGTCAACAATATTCCATACTATATTATATTATTACTTTGGTGGAGTATTTAATATAATACCCGTATTTTGTGGTACTTATAATCTCTAAACTAAACCTCGGACAGAGAGAAACGTACGGTCGGTCAGATGAACATGGCGAAGCTATACCTAACTTGTGTTTAGTGTTGACTACGGAACCCTAAAAAGACCTTGACATACACATGTACAAAATAAGTATTACATGTAACGATAAAATTAATAGTCACTTAAATCAACACTAATATTTCGAGAGCCCACTGCTTGATGCTGCAGGTGTATGTTTTTTCATAAAAGTAATTTGAAATGAATTTTGAGAAAGTATGCAATGGTTTAGTGATATTTTTACAAATACATTTTTATTAAAATTAAGGATTATTAAGGGATATTAAACACAATTAAATGTGTATTTTTAATTATTTATACGCCATTGTTGATATCGTATAGAAGGTCAACTTTATATTGTGTTTTACTGTTGAAACTCTTTATATATAGCAAGTCAACATAACTTGTTGATTCCTTATAGAAGGCCAATTTTGATATTATGTGTTAATGAAATAACTTTTCATTATAAAATGAGCCAATGCGCCATCTTGAGTTACATGGTTATATACAACTAATTATGGTACTACAGATCGTAGACAAAAGAACTTATGACATTTGACAACAGATCAAAAAATAAATTGTTTATCATTATCAAATAAATTAATTCAAAATAACAAAAATTTGTATTAAACCTTACTTACCTTACAACATTATATGTAGAGGAGAAAGTTTATAAGTATGTATGGATGGATGTTTGTTACTCTTTTACGCAAAATCTACTGGATTTTGATGAAACTTCACAATAATATAGCGTATATATCAGAATAACACAAAGGCTACATTTTATTTCGAAATTTCCACGAGAACGAGACCTACGCTGGTAAAACCGCGGACGTCCTCTAGTTAACACGTTCGCTGCGGCACCAATTTTTGCATACTTTCCGTTCCTGCGGCACGAGGTATAATCGGCCCGTACCGTGACCAGACGTTAGGGCGACACGCGGTCTATTAGACCCCACCTCCTTTTACAGACTAAAATCCATTTTCTGGCGCGAAATCAAAGATAAATGAGAATTTTGGTCCTTATTGATATAGACAGTGAATTGATGAACCCTAATCCACCGTCGCCCCGGGATCTGATGGCTAGTTTAGGAATTATTAGCAAAACAAAATATGGGATCTTATACACCTCGTAAGGCACTGAAATAGGGCAAATTTTCGCTGAGATTAGTGATGGGAAAAATATTATCGACGTTTTTAAACTGTCTTAACTACGCAACGACTTGACTTGACGAATTATATCTCATTAGATCGTTTCAAGGGCAAAACCTGGCAAAACAACACAAAGCTATCAAAGGATACATTTTTTTTTAATAATCTAAATTGTGCTTGAAGACGCCATACAGAAAAAAAAACCGGCCAAGTGCGAGTCGGACTCGCGCACGAAGCATTCCATTCTATACCATTAAGAGGCACCTATTACAGACTTATTATTGGAAAATAATGGATCACGGTTTATGCATAAGGTTTATCTATCTATTTGTATATGAAAATCTTAATGCGGTTCACAGAATAGAAAAAAAAGGCAACCAGAAGTAGAAAAGAAACTGTCCTATTTATTCTGCCTCGGGCTCTGTTTCTGAGTTTTTTTAAATTAACTTCTTCCGACATCGTTTAGACATGTTCGGCGCTGTAAAAGGCCGTGCTCTCCAATCGACGTGATGCACAACACTGGTCGCGGGAAGCTCGCGTTGGGTGCGGTACGAAGTCAGGGGGGATATGGGACGTTTTAGCCTCGTTCCGCATTGCATTAAAATTATGTTAATTCAGTGCGGCACGAGGCCTAAGACATCCGGTACCAAGGAAGGTACACCACCGAGTACGGAACTATTAGAGCATCTCAAATATATATTTATCTCTTTCCTACACTGGACCAAACCAAAGCTATGCCATTCGCACGACAGAGAAACTCACGTTTTTCCTTGCCGCACCACAGGGAAGTTGCGTCAGGGGTGATTTAGGCCTCGCTTCGCAGTGAACGTGTTAACCATAATAATATATTTAAAACTGTCAACTCTATCATTGCGGCTGACAGAGATCTGGCAACCACTTTTACAATATACTTTAAAATAACATATTACTGATTTGAAAAACCACGTGAATGCTATAAAGGTCAGGAAATTAATTTAAAAAAATAAATTCCTATTAACAATTTTATAGGCAGCCTATCACTTATTCATAATATGCGCCTTCAATATAAAATTAGTTTTATAAAAAATACTGATACCTTCAGAATCGAGCCGTGGGTTCTTAGATTATAATAGGCGAGCGAAAAGTTCTACACGCTCAGTAGTTAAAGGAGTGAATGTATCGAGGAAGTGTTCAAGGTCGCAGGTTTGAGGTTCCGCTTCTTTCTACTGTTATTTTGTTCTAGCTATAACAGATTTATTTACGTGTCCTACCTGTACCTACCCTGCCTACGGGTATGTAAATAATTTGTCTAAGTTTATTTTTCTCAATTAGCTTAATTAATTATAAAAAAATGATCTCAGTCTATATTAAAGGGTCACTGGAGATTCAAAACTTAAAGATAAAGTTTATGAGTTTCCATCCAACATTCTGCTTCTAATTCCGGTTAAGTGACTTAGGGCGGTGTGCATACACTTTACTTTAAACATCGGTTAAATGAACGGCCGATAAACAAGGAGCGTTTATTTCGTTTATTTACTGTTACACGCATTGCAACTTCGGTTTGTTAACCGGGTGTTTGAACGAACGGTGAATGAACGATTTGTGAAAAATATTACTTAACGTAAATATTTACTTTTGAATAGGATGGACGCATATATTAAAGAAATCTCAATTTGGCATCGTAACAAAATTTATAGACACAATTTGCTGTTTATGTCACTTTCTAGTGCGTGTTAATTTGTTTTTAATGAATTTAACGGCCTGGAATCGAGTCCTTTATGGCCGCATGTTAATTTGTCAAAGAAGATAGGTATTCACATTATTGTCTACGTTGTTACTCTGTGGGTGGTAAATTTTGTGGTAAATCAAAAAGTAAGTAAAGTAAAAGGTATACTATAATTTAAAGTTATATTGTTTATTGCACTGTGAGTTTTATTTTATAATTAATACTACTTCAAAAAGTGTACTTCCAATTTAAGTACAAATATAAAATAAATGTCTTGATTAAATTAATACAAAAATATAAGAATATCATAGAAAATAAGTGGATAGACAGAACAACAAATGCTAGGAAATCACTACAAATCAAATATAGATTAGAAATGTATCTGTCAAACTTTGTAACCGAGGGATAACCGGGGAATGCAAGCTCGGTTAAGATAAACGCCCGGTTTACTTCCTTAACCGGCGTGCGGGTTGTCGTGAACAGTCAATTTTTAGTAACCGACGGTTAGCTTATGATAAACATTGGTTATGATAACCGAAGTCTTGGTGAATATAGGCCTTAGGGTGAAAGCGTTTGTCTTGCTTAACTTGAAACTGTTAAGTACTAGCGGCCACTGGACATTCTGTTTTGTGGTAGTTCAAAAAAGTAGCCCATGCCCTTTTTCAGGCTCTACAATCTCTGTACCTACCAATTTTTTATTAAATTAGAATTATTCGTACAGTTGTACAAAGTCCTCGATAATATTATATAGGCGAAAGTTTGGGAGTTTTTTTGTCACTTATTCACGACCAAACGGCTGGAGAGATTTTAATAAACTTTGGTATGGAGTTAGCTCACTTTTATGCCGATATACCAAGGGCAATGATCACAACGCTTGTGAAACCGTGGACGTACTCTAGATTAAATCATTTTCAAAGCAAATCTTAAATGCTTTATGGTGATGATAATTTAATTTCGGTCTTACGCGTAACGTAAACGTAAAGTTACGTAACGTTACTAAAAGTAAGGAATAAAAAAATCGTGTTAGGTATAAAAGAACGGCATAAATAAAGAATACAACAAAGCGAAATAAATTGGCACAGGTAATATAAATTAACACTTGGCATAATTAAGTTAAATACTGTCTTAATCTTGAATTTATTTCAGATTTATAAAACAGATAACAATGACATAATTTCGTTGAATATAACTCAAATTAATATTATCATATATTTTATTTAATTACCATATGTTATATGTTATGTTAGTGTTATTCCGAGATCTGTTTCTAGCGTCACAAAAACTAGTGACGTAAACTTGTAAAAACAATCTAGTTTAGCATTTTATCGTCAGTTAAACTCACGGAACTGTCAGTTGGAAGTGCGTGGCAATGGCAATGCTACACGTGAGTACCTGCGTAGAACAAATAAAAGGGCAAAGCCCCGCAATTAAGGCTATATTCTATTGATTAGAGCGATGTTTTAATGACCCTCAGGAAACCTATCAATGTCAGCGATACGATTTTGATTTTATTAAAAATAGTAACGGATTTTACCCTTTTTGTTATTATAATTAAATCAAACTACACGCACAGGACTCTGCTCTTGTGCGAGTGGATTATATCCCCTCTCTTTAAAGGAGGGAGGCCTGGCCTTTTAACTGCCCACAATACGACAGTTAAAATTGGTGAATATAATGATAACTAAGTTTATCGTAATTATGTAGCATGTTGGATTTTTTTTAATCTACTACAAGTTGGCACTTGGCTGCTATCACACCTGATGTTAAGTGATGATGCAATTTAAGATGGAAGCGGGCTAACACGTTAGGAGTAGGGTGAAATCCACACCCCTTTCGGTTTTTACACGACTTCTTACTGGAACGATAAATCGCTTGGCGGGACGTCTTTGTCGGATCAAATAATACATATTTTATTTTCTTTCTTTCTATCTTTCGTCTGATAAATCGGTAGTCAGTTATTTTAAAAAATAAGAATTACTAAAATCACATTTGAAGTAATCGTATAGGGCAAAAGCGCTCTCGGCAGTCAATATTGTAATGGTCAAAATGCCCTTGCGTGTCAATGGCAAACGACAATAATAAAAAAAGGCGTTTCATTATGTTTAAATGTTTATCATTATAATTATTATACTATAATTTGGTTAAGTAAAACAGTGAATACGAGCTGATCTTATACCTACGAGTAGGTACGTTATATAGGAAACGGGCGAATTTTGATCAAATGTTAGATAAGGTTTTGCTTCTTGAATTTAATTACGTAAATAGTATTTTCCAAATCTATGATATAATTATTAAAAAAGCATATCTGTTTTAAAATTAACACAATTTGACGTAATTTCGTTCTTGTTCGTTTCTTTAAAAGATATAATTATTCGACGAACAGACCTGCATATTAATTAATAAGCATAGATATATCTTATCTTAGACTGCAACATCACTTACCATTAGGTTTGCGGTCAAGGGTTAACTTGTAATGAATAAAAAGAATGCTTATAGATACCTCCTTAATTTCCGAGATGGCATCGAAATCGATAAATTTAATTTCTTATAAATAATAGAACGAAACAAACAAACTAAGGTGTTTTCTTCGGCGATTTTTGCAGTTAATAATAATAATGATAAAAACCTTTATTTCAAGTTACATAGACTCATAATATAGTAAGTAACATTTACTTAATTCTATGTTAGTCCCTTTACCCTTAAAACCTAATATTTTGTTAGTAACAATTGGTCATTATCTATGTTAGTAACTTAAACCTACGATATTACAAGAAACACTGCTACGTCAGCCCGCTAGAAACGGCACAACAGTGTTTCACGAAAGAGCAGTCTAGTCGACTGGCAAGTAAATTCAAAATGTTGTTGGAACTGCTTCTCAGCCTACACACCAGGGACCCACACCTTTTACGCATTGTTGCATAGAAGCAATCAACTCTTGCCTCTGCGAACATCCCTGATGCGCTACAAAATCGAGGCAGCCCCAACATCACCCTGAAAGCGTTGTTGTACTGGATACGGAGAGCATTGTACGATTTTTGTGTGTATTTAGACCACAGGCTGCACGTGTAAAAGACGGTACAGTATGCCTTAAACAAGGTTACCTTCACTTTATTTGAGCAACGTGCAAACCTGCGAGCGAGCATGTTGGCTCTTACTGACAATGCTCTCCGCTCCCGCTCAATATCCATGTCATCTTTGAGGCCGGGAGTCAACCAGTGATCGAGATATTTAAATTGGTACACTCTTTTTAAAGTTAAGGCTCATTGCAAAAAAAAAACACCAAAGAGAACTCGATTACCCAGGTACATACTAATAATAATAAACGTCAAATACGTTTATTACGTATGTACGCACTCGTCGCACGTAGACGGTTATTGGTTCAGGTGGGTCTAAACAGAAAGTCACACATGCATACCTGCGCAATACAGGGCCACGACGATGGTCAGGGACGATATGTTATGTCTTTAAAGACTTAAAGTGAAATTTCTGACTATAAACAATCTTGCACTAGAAGCTGCGAGAGGTATATCAGCAAAATCTCTCTACAACCTGCTCAAAGACCTGACCTGACTGCCACTGCAGTAAGCTCTATTGCTGTCCAAATTGCTCTAGCAGGGTCCTACCAGATTTGGTTGGCAGAGAGAAAAATTCGAGCATATTTTAAAATATCCCGAATTTGGTCCAGGAACATTCGCCTAGGCCTTCCCCTTCCAACATTTCACCCTCGCTTTATAAGTAAATCTCTTTTGTTATTTTTGTTTCATACATTCTCCGTATATGCCCAAACCATCTAAGCACCCTTTCTCAATTTTAGTCAATACATCTTCTCTTCCATCACAGCGCTTCAGCTTTTAATAAAACCTAAAAACTATTAATTCCCTATCTGAGTATCTAGAACTCTTGTCTATTACACATACACATAACGGCTTACGACTGTACGTACGCTTTTATGTATATAAAAAAACACCAAATCTACACGTACTTCCGTACATCTCAAGGACATCTAACCACTTACCGTAAAGTGGAACGAACGTGACTGTAAGACCAAACGCCACTGTGATAGCTGTTGTTTTAAAACACGGAAGTGTTTGTGATAGTGTTTTATCATTTGCAGATTTATAGCTTTAATAGAACAAAGGATTTCGGATCAGAGTTACGCCCGAGACTTCTTAGATTTGACCCCGCCTATTAGACTATTGTCGTATTAATAGCAGCACAGTTATTACGATTATCTGGATAGTATAATGAAAAAATATTCATTATTATATATGGAAAAAAAACCCAATATATTTTCGTTCCGAATGGTGAAAATACTTAGAAGGTTTTTGATACTTTGAAATTCATTATCATTAACAGCCTATTACAGGCTTACTACAGGACCAGACCTCTCTCTTTATAGGAAAGGTGATATAAAGCGTAGACTAATAGATAGTGATAGTGACCGGGACGACGGCTTAACACGCTTCCCTAGGCACGGGGGTGTAGCAAAACTAACTTCCCAACTCCGAGCTTGGATTGTACTGAGTACCGAGTGTGAGTTTGTTACCGAGCGACTGCGTAAAAACGTAACGCAAACTTGTATGGAATTTTAGTAGCGCCATCTAGTTATAGCGAGAGTAAACGCTATTTTTTGCTATATAATTTGACGTTATGAGTGACTACGTTTTTACGTTGTCGCTCGGTGAAAAACTCACATTTGCCCCACTGAAAGTTTCATAGAAAAATTAAAACTCAGAATTATTCCCTGACCCCATCGAGGATTCGAACCCAGGACCTCGTGATCGAAGCTATATAGGCTAACCACTATAGCAACGAGATAGTCTCAATATCAGCCAGAGCAATATGTAACGCACTTAATTTCACCTGTCAACGACACCGTGCTGCGCAGATTTCTATGCAATATATTACCCAGTGCCAGGATATCTATCACTGTCAATTACCATTACATGAACCGCTTCTTGAATTAGATGTACCATTTAATTTATTGCGCGATGCTTTTAATTGCGTGGTTGCGAAGATTGGTTATACCTGCTTCTTTTTGTGGAAATAGGTTATTTGAAGTGGCTGTAATGCGCAAAATACATCTGAGTGGTTAAATAATTGCCTCGCTAGTATAGTAGCTTCAGTTCTGGGTTCGAATCCTGGGCAGGCTTGTAATATAATTCAGATTTTTCAGTTACTTCCAAGCCCGGAGTTGGTGGTGTTACCACCCGTGCGCGATAGCGGATTGGGAGAGCACGTAAGGCAGTCAGTTCTGGTGACTATCACCATCATAGCTGATAGTGCAGCGTGGTGGGTCTACGCTCCATATCCCCTTTCCTACAAAAGGGGGACTTGACACTGATAATGTTAACACAACACAGTACTTAAACACTGTTTGTCTGTGACAAATCTATCTTTTAAGGATAACTATATCCTTTCTTCCATCTTCTTTGGTATTGTTAGAAGGTTGGAATACATACCACTAGATGAAGTCTAAGTCGTCTGCTAGTCATAGTATATACTATAGTTATTAAACATTGTATAAATTTAAAAGTAATTTATCAGATAATTACTTATGCCACCTGCTGAGATCTAGTGTCTACAAATATTTTGAAAGGTCCCATTGTGTAAGGACGTGACACATGTTTCATTGATCTTTTTTGAAATGTTCTCTTATCAATTATGTTATTAAAAATCCAATTATATTGCAGTATAGTCGATTTCCAATGAAGGCTTTTGTCCGAAATTCAAGGAAAAATGTCTCCTATTGGTCAGTTTTTGTTGTAGGTTTTATCTAACCAAAATCTTTAGTTACCAAATTTTTTATGTAAGCTTCAATGGCTCTACGTTACAGGGGCTAAACTCTAGTTAAAAGAGAGGTCTTGGGGTTCGATACCCGCCCAATTATTACACGTGTATAGTCTGTAGTGCTGACGGGGATGAAACTTGCTTCCTCGGTGCGGTCTGATCCCTTAACCATGGAGCTATTGATTTAATTTTTTTATAGTTATATAGTGAAAACGAATCATTACAAGTATAATATTAGCATAATATAGCACTAAGTTTTCTACCTAGCATCTATTGTTACGTGTCCTTGGTACACACGGAACTATCGCTTGAAAACGTTTTAGTCTTATTGTTTAAAGTAATCTGCATTGATACGGTACAACCTACATTTTTAATTACATACATTTTGAATAAAACATCTTAACTTCTAAATATTCTTATGTCATTTATATTTTGTTGATATTCTCTACTCATCTGTTTTTTTCGAGTAAGTACTGTGCTTCTCTGTGCGGGGCCGACATTCTAACACCTTGAGACCTTAACGTCCACCAGCACTTAGGACTGTGTCCTGGCCATTGCTACATCAGCTTTATAAATCAATGAGTTATGTTGGTGACTTTAGTTTCTCTACAAATCTCCACATTTCTGATTCAATCAAGCAGAAATACTCCAAACATACCTCAAGCCTTCGTCCGCTATGTAATTTAAGCTTTCTTCAAGGAGGCATACGTTATCACCGGTAACACACATTGTTCGAAAATTATCGTCTTCAGGCACTAACGCTGTAATCCTATTAAAGTGGGTTCTAGGTAACGTCCTTAAAATAGAAACCTTGACTGGCACCGACTCCTAGATATGCGTAAGTAAATTAAAGCAACTAAATGACACAGTTATTTTTTACTTTTTAGTGCGTTTTGAGTCGGTTCTATTTTTTGTTAAAAATTTATATTTTTTACTTTTTAGTGATTTATCGCCACGTAACGTACTCGTACTATATTGTTATAGTATATTATACGGCACTTGTAGCCATAAAGCTACCGACACTTACACAAAAACGGAAATCGCTGCAAGTGTGGCTATAAAATTTGAAGAGTTCCTTCAATTTTCCCAGGATACCATCATCAGATCCCAACATGATGACAATGTGACCACCTTGGAAGTGTTACCTTACTACTAAAAAAAGAATTATCAAAATCGGACAACTTTGTAAAAAGTTATGCGTGGTCATACATAAAAAAAAATATATAGGTACGTGTCAAATTGAGAACTTCCTCCGTATTTTTTCGTCGGTTAAAAAAGAGATCGTGTAGAAAAATTCAGTGACAAACTGACCACTAAGTATTTTGTTTCGGCAGTTTTAAAATACATAAAGAAAGTTATACTAGCATTTGCTTAAAGTTCAATATTAAAGCTGTTTCCAATAAAACCCCAAATTCAGAGCAAATTCAACCTTAGACAGATCCGTTTAAGGTTAAATTTGCAATGCGGAACTACTTGAAAACTCCACCCGAAAAGTGTTTCTGGCGCTCGTATAGTGAGTTCGTTTTATATGTCCTCTTTTTAATAAGAGGCTGGGTATCATTCTGGAACCTTTATAGAACGTATCATCATCATCATTATCAGCCTATTAACGGCCCACTACAGGGCCAGGCCTCCCTCCTTAAAGGAGAGGGCATAAGAACGTATGCTGGCAGTGTTATAGTGTGTAGATTAATACTAAGACAAAGCCTTTATGTTACAATCTGTGAAAACCGCATGAAAATCCGTTAAGTGTAAATATTCTTGGCAAACAGACCGTGGTAAAATATCATGTGATCTGGGTTGCTTAGTTGTATACTTGTGAATTTCATTCAAATCTCTTTAACAGTTTTGCGTGGTTAAGTAACAAACATACGTACATACTCGTAGTTATTCGTTTCTTTAAATTAATATCTTTAGTAGAGAAGTAAGGAGATTGTTTTTACCCGACTGCGTCAGAAGGAATAGAATATCTTCTTAGAATAGAATAGAATAGAATAGAATAGAATAGAATATCTTTATTTGCATAATATACGGTACAAAAAAATGATTGATTATTGATTGATTGATTGATGAGGGTAATGTTTTTCGAGCGTATGTATGTATGTATGTATGTATGCCCATTTCTTCGGCACGCGCTAACAGCCTAAATGGCTGAACGGATTTTGACATGTGAGGTGTCGTTGAACTCGGCTAAATTGTGGAAGTGACATAGGCTGTATGAATTTTCATATGAATGGCGTCTGTAAATGGGGGAAAAAGGGGGGACCTGTACATTTTTTCTTTTATCTTAGTAATATGGGTATCAAATGAAAGGTCGTAAACAGACCATTTCAAAAGTATAAATATCATATCATGTTTATAAGTTAACAAGCATAGTTTTAACAGTTTTAACAAGCAATGTCAAAAAGTGTACAGTCTCATTTCTATACTACAAATTAAAACTAAAAAGTCTCAAATAAAATTATTATTATAAAAACAAAAAACCCGACTGCTTAGAAGTTATGAACTGAAAAGAGAAAAACAAGGATCACTCTATCTGTATAAAATTCTAAATACTTTATGGTGCTGCAGGCGGGAACAAACGTAGTTTTGGTAGATCTTTCTTTCCCCGCAGGTTAAAGTATTTTTGTCCATCCAAGTTTAGGTAAAGTCTTTAAAGTAGAAAGCTCGGGTGGCACCGACTTCATAGATGTTATTAAGTAAATTAAAGTAAGTAAATGACGTAGTTATTTTTTACTTTTTAGTGCGTTTTGAAGGCGTTTTTATTTTTTGTTAAAATTTTTTTATTTCATACTTTTTAGTGATTTACCAACAACGAAAATACTAAAGAACCTACTCGAACTAAACCATAAGTACCACTAGCTAGTTATAACATTCCAACATCCCTACAAATGTGCCTATAAAGTTTGACGAGTTACCTCGAGTTTTCGTAGATCTCATCATCAGATCATGACTTAGTTAACATTAAACCAACTGGAATCTTCCTTGCA
Source organism: Mycalesis mineus (assembly GCA_034621355.1). Classification (NCBI taxonomy): domain Eukaryota; kingdom Metazoa; phylum Arthropoda; class Insecta; order Lepidoptera; family Nymphalidae; genus Mycalesis; species Mycalesis mineus. The sequence continues at coordinate 16,710,300 of CM067888.1, read as the reverse complement.
AACATCTCATTGAGACATATTAATCGAGCCCAATCACAAGGTAGCTACTGTAAACCGTTAAAGAGCTCCCTCAGCTGTCCTTCTTCTTCATCACCAGACCCTCAATGACAGTCACAGCACATCTAAATGTAATGTGCTTATCAAGACAAATTAATCGAGCAAAAATATCGTAAATTCGTAAATTAGATAAATAATATTAGTGGTAATTAGACACAAAATTAGATAATTAATTAAAATCTTGTTTTTATATATAAACGAATTACATAAGTCAAGTACTGACACGATTATAAAATTCTTTAGCTAGAGTATCTAGCTAAAACTTCCGTGCTACGTTGGCCTAGCATTTTCCGTCGAGGTGTTCGACCTGGGTGCAGCTGCTGGGAGGCTGCTGCCTCTGGAGAGAGCTTGGCTAACTGTGGTGATACCAGCCGTGGGGCCAGCATCTATGAATCCGTTACCTTTATGACCATGTTCTGGTTCTGACCTGGGTTCGATTCCCGGCGGGGCAGATTGAGATTTTTCTTAATTTGTCTCGGTCTGGCTGGTCACTGGTTGGAGGCTTTCGCCATGGCTAGTTACCACCCTACCGATAAAGACGTACCGCCAAGCGATTTAGTGTTCCGGTACGATGTCGTCTAGAAACCGATAGGGGTGTGGATTTTCATCCTACTTCTAACAAGTCCGCTTCCATTTCAGATTGCATCATCACTTAACATCAGGTGTGATAGCAGTCAAGGGCTAACTAGGGCGATAAAAAAAATGTGCGGCATCTCGGCACAGGCGTACCAGCCGTTACCGCCTACCACCAGTGCCCTTATCTGTATCACCCTTTCCTGGTTCTTTCGTCGAGTAGGAATTACTAGATATTAAGTGACAATGCTGTGTTAGTTATGGTTTTGAAGTGTAAAAACTATGGCCAGCTGTGAGAAACAAATCTTGGACCTAATCTGTATACTGGTACCTATAAACCAAAAATCACTGTTCCATCACAAAACTATAAACTGGATTGGTATGTAATTTTGCTTAGTTACTCATTTCTTGATGTGGATGTTTAGTGGAACGAATTTTTCAATAGGTACTACTACGTAATATAACAAAGGGTACATAATGATACAATACGGGATCGGAATCAATACGGGCGAAACCGCTAGGCATATTTAGTCATACTACTATTGCAGAGACGAAAGTTTGTGTATGTTTGTTCCTTCTTAATAACTAAACGGCTGGACCGATTACGATAAAATTTGGTTTGGAATTAGCTGACACTTTGCATTAAAAAGTAAAAAATAACTGTGTCATTTAGTTGCTTTAATTTACTTTTAATTTTTAGTGCGTTTTGAGTCGGTTCTATTTTTTTGTTAAAAATTTTTATTTCTTACTTTTTAGTGATTTAACGCCACGTAACGTACTCGTACTATACTGTCATGGTATATTATACGGCACTTGTAGCCAAAAAGCTACCGATACTTACACAAAAACCGAAATTGCTGCAAGTGTGCCATAAAATGCATAAAATTTGAAGAGTTCCTTCAATTTTCCCAGGATAGATCATCAGATCCTAACATGATGACAATGGGACCATTTTGGAAGTATAAAAAAAGAATTATCAAAATCGGACAACTCTGTAAAAAATTACGCGTGGTCAAACATATATACGTCTTAAATTGAGAACCTCCTCCGTTTTTTTTTCGTTGGTTAAAAACGTCTTATCCTGAAACTCCCACGGGAACATGAACTACGCGGATGAAACCGCTGGGCACACCTAGTTAAGTACCTACGATATTTTTGACGACCTCCGTGGCGCAGTGGTATGCGCGGTGGATTTATATAAAGACGGAGGTCCTGGGTCCGATACCCGGCAGGGCAGATTGAGATTTTTCTTAATTTGCCTTGGTCTGGCTGGTGAGAGGCTTTCGCCGTGGCTAGTTACCACCCTACCGACAAAGACGTACCGCCAAGCGATTTAGCGTTCCGGTACAATGTCGTGTAGAAACCGATAAGGGTTCGGATTTTATCCTACTCCTAAAAAGTTAGCCCGCTTCCATCTTAGATTGCATCATCACTTAACATCAGGTGTGATAGCAGTCAAGGGCCAACTTGTAGTCGATAAAAAAAATATATATATAAACCAGAGAGAAGACCCAGAGGTTGTCTTGACATTATTACAAATGGTTAAATAATATTGAATTACAAGGTAATTTATGAGGTAATTACCTGTTGGTTGGATTCGTAGAAAAGTCTAGTAACCGACCAAGATCGCTAAGATCTGTTTCCGCCTTGAGTTTTTGTGCGATTTCCAACCAATTCTTTGAATTACATTAAGACAATGACTGTAATTGTGTACAATAATGTTTTAAAATAAATTATTTATTTGTAAGTTATTTAGTACGAGTGCCTACTATACAACGTGTTATCGAACCGTCAATATATGCCTAGAAATTTTTTTTAACAAAACATAGAACCGAATCAAAACGCACTAAAAAGTATAAAATATCTATCTATCTATTAAGTAAAATTAAAGCAACTAAATGACACAGTTATTAATTTTCTTTTTAGTAATTTATCGCCACGTAACGTACTCGTACTATACTGTCATAGTATATTATATGGCACTTGTAGCCAAAAAGCTACCGATACTTACACAAAAACCGAAATCGCTGCAAGTGTGCCTATAAAAGTTGGAGAGTTCCTTCAATTTTCCCAGGATATCATCATCAGATCCTAACATGATGTTAAAGGAAACATCTTGAAAGTGTGCCCTTTCTAATAAAAAATTATCGGACAACTCTGTAAAAAGTTATGCGTGGTCATACATAAAAAAGTATATATACGTGTCGAATTGAGAACCTCCTCCTTTTTTTTTCGTCGGTTAAAAAATAAAATAGACTTTCTAGGCAGAATCTTGACAGAGAGACACGTGGACAAGAATATGCTTAAATCTTTAAGGTGTCAACCCATTTTGGTTATGTTAGTACGGATTATTATTAATTTAAAATAATTATTTTATACACAGAATTGTGTGAACAAGATGGAAGTATATCGGTACGTTTCAGGATGTTATACCATTTACCTAACACATTGTAGACATAAGTTTTGGATGGAAGGCTTAAGCTATGGTTAGTTACCACCCTGCCAGCAAAGACGTACCGCCAAGCGATTCGCCGTTCCGGTACAATATCCTGCAGAAACCAAAAGGAGTGTGGATATTCATCCTACTCTTAATAAATTAGCCCGCTTTCATCTTAGATTGCATCATCACTTACCGTCAGATGTGATTGCAGTCAAGGTTTAACTTGTAATGGATAAAAAAAAGTTATTTATGACATTAATTTAATTAGATACATTTAATTTATTTTTCAGACATAAATCAACGCTACATCCGTTATAAAATATCAGATTCTTTTGTATACTTTTAAACTACTTAGTTTGAAGCCTCATTTTAGGTAATAACAAAGAATACATAATAGTGTTTAATGTACGGCTGATATTTTATTATTTTTATTCTTTACAAGTTAGCCCTTGACTGCAAACACACCTGATGTTAAGTGATGATGCAATCTAAGATGGAAGCGTGCTAACTTGTTGGAAGTAGTATAAAATCCACACCCCTTTCGGTTTCTACACGACATCGTGCCAGAAGGCTAAATCGCATGACGGTACGTCTTTGTCGCTAGGCTAGAAAAACACTTAATAACCACCATTTTTTTAGCTTTGTTAAGGCAAAATAAACGAATCCTTTTCTCGGCCCGTTTCAAAAGGCACCCCAAATGTACCAATTACTGACTTCAATGTAGAAAGCTAATTGATTACGCAAAAATAATAATAACAGAATATTTCAGTGTAATAACTCAATTTAGTAAAAGGGTTCTAACTCCTAAGCCACGTAACTTGAGTTACGGCATCCATTGCGCAATCGGACTCTTGAGGTTAGGCACCGTCCATATAACATATCTCGCATAGCACGTAAAACCTGTGGCGTGAGTGTGCCTAGTGTGAGTTTGTTGACTACGTAAAAACGTAACGCAAATTTATATGGGATTGAAGTAGCGCCATCTAGTTATAGCGAGAGTGAACGCTTTTTTTTCTATATAATCGAGTGATTACGTTTTTACGCGGTCGCTGGGTGAAAATCTCGCACTTGCCCCACCGATCTCTTGTGCCGTCTCGGTTGAAAGGCGTTTTTAGTTTGTCTGCGTATTAAGTTCGTGTAACTTTCTACCTCGTTGGTCTAGTGGTCAGCCTATGTGGCTTTGAGCACCAGGTACTAGGTTCAAAACCTGGGTCAGGTTCTGGAATTATCCTGAGCATTTATTTAATTTAAGAAATTTTCAGGTGTAACTTTGTATAGGAGATGTGGCCGATCAGAGTAGAAAGGAGGTTCGGAATTATCCTGAGCATTTATTAAATTTAAGAAATTTTCAGTAAATAAAAGGGCGGTAATAAAAAGGTTGTCATGAAGGAATAACTTACGTTGTTCTTACTTACGCCGTTCGTACTTCACATTTGCCTCACATTCTCAATATTTTTGAGCGATGGAGTTAGCTGACACTCTGGATTAACACAAAGGCCTCATTTTATCCCGAAATTCTGTAGTTATAGATCAGGCGCGTAATAGTTCTTATAGATTGGTCAATCCACGATGGCTCGTCATTTTTTGTTTTTCAAACGCTTACAGTGCAAGTGTGCAATAAAAACTGCAAGAATGTGAGTTCTATTACTACGTGATGCGTAGCAATGTGTGCACACTCACACAAAGTGTCAAGTTAGTTAAGTAAACAAGAATGTCATGTTATAGTAGGCGGTTGACTTGAGCATTCACCGTGGATGTATCCTTACTCTGTGAGATGTAACTACTCTATTCTAAGTGTACAGTATAATGGAGTTCACACAGACGATACTAATTATTATAAAAGGCAGTTAGTGCCGCAACACTGCTCTGAGACAGTTTGTTCACATCACAATAAATCTTGCGTGCTCTTAATTTATTATTTTATTTACAACTAGCCACTGTATGTACTCAGAGATTTACGATGGCGTATTAAAAAATATTATAATTGTTTCGTATATTTAATACCTTTGTCTTGTATATTTAACTTTAAACCTTAGTAGGATAATGTTGATGAATACTAAGGGGATTTACCTTATCCTACACAATCCTATGAACTTTCCCCCATACTTTCGAAAGAGATTTCCTCCATAAAAAAATGTAAATTAAAAAATAAGTGGGGCAAGTGTGAGTTTTTCACCGAGCGACTGCGTAAAAACGTAGTCACTCATAACGCCAAATTATATAGCAAAAAAAGCGTTTACTCTCGCTATAACTAGATGGCGCTACTAAAATTCCATACAAGTTTGCGTTACGTTTTTACGCAGTCGCTCGGTAACAAACTCACACTCGGCACTCAGAAGCCCTGTAGGGCGTGCGAAAGAGATACGAATGCATACTTACGAGTACATTCAAAAAACATAACCTAGCTTTTTTTTTATCAATTACAAGTTGGCCCTTGACTGTTATCACACCTGATGTTAAGTGATGATGCAGTCTAAGATGGAAGTGGGCTAACTTGTTAGGAGTGGGACGAAAATCCACACCCCTTTCGGTTTCTACACGACATCGTACCGGAACGCTAAATCGCTTTGCGGTACGTCTTAGTCGGTAAATAAAAACTAAAGAGCAAGTACTCTTGCTACGTCATAGCTGCTATCAGGTATCTGCTTATGACGCGTTGCTGACTCGCGGCTACCTTGTTAGCCTCGACCTCTAAAGTCTTCGATGACTCAATACTTGAATAAACTCAACTCAACTTATCTCATCATTATCAGCCTTTGACGGCCCACTTGTGAGAAAGGTCAACAGAATATGGAGCGTAGACCCACCACGCTGCTGCAATGTGGGTTGGCGGGCTTAGGGTGATAATGATTCCATTAACTATCATCATCATAAACTTTGATAGTTATAATAATGACTACGACCGACGACTCAATGTGCTCTCCGAGGGGTGTAACATAATTAAGTTATCGACACCGTAACTTAAAATTTTACTTAAGCTTTCCTCGGAGTAAGAAAAAGTAAGATTTATTCTACAATCCAACTCAAGTTTCGATTCCAGGACCTGGTGATCGTAGCCACTTAGTCTATTCACTAGACCAACGAGGCAGACATAACTGCGATCAGATACGAGTATCTAATTATGACGTGTTGCTGTCTCGCGGCCACCTTGTTAGCCTCGACCTCTAAATGCTTCGATGACTCAAAACTTGAACTCAACTTATCTAATCTATAATAGTATGATATGGTTTATGACAGGTTTTTAAACGTGGCGACCAATCTCATCTTGAGATTAGCTGTCAGGAAACATATAGTAAACAGGTCTGTGCGTAATCTTTTTTACCCGACTGCGTCAGAAGGAGGGTTAAGTTTTTCGAGCGAATGTACGTATGTATGTATGTATGTCCATTTCTTAGCCTAAATGGCTGAACGGATTTTGACATGGGAGGTGTCGTTGAATTTGTCAAAATTGTGGTAGTGACATAGGCTATATAAATTTTCAAAATGGCGGCTGTAAGTGGGGGAAAAAGGGGGGGATGTGAGTATTTTTTTCTCTTATCTTAGCAATAAATTTATTATTCCAGGCTTATGTATTTTTTTTTCTTATTAATTAATTAAACTTATTTTATTTTGGTTGACGTATAATATGTAAATTTATGAATAAATGACTATTGACTATTGACTATCAATATATAATATAATAGGCGGGGACAAATGTAGTTTTGGTAGATCTTTCTTTCCCCGCAGGTTAAAGTATTTTGTCCCTGTTTGCAGCACCATAAAGTATTTAGAATTTTATACGGATATAGTGATCCTTGTTTTTCTCTTTTCAGTTCATAACTTCTAAACAGTTGGGTTTTTTGTTTTTATAATAATATTTTTTTTTTTATTTATTACAAGTTACCCCTTGACTGCAATCACACCTGATGGTAAGTGATGATGCAATTTAAGATGGAAGCGTGCTGACTTGGTACTTAGATAATATCCACACTCCTTCGGTTTCTACACGACATGTACCGGAAAGCTAAATCGCTTGGCGGTACGTCTTTGTCAGTAGGGTGGTAACTAACCACGGCGAAAGCCTCCCACCAGCCAGACCGAGACCAATCCAGAAAATATTAATCAGCCTTGCTGGTATTCAAACTCAGGACCTCCGTCTTATAAACTCATCGCGCATACCACTGCGTCACGGAGACGGATTGGATTAAAAAAAAATTAATGGTGTTTTTGATATTCTTAACAAGCAATGTTTAGCTTCTTCCACTATCATTAATCTTTTCATACAAGTTCGTCGGTCATTAATTAAAATGTCCTCAATTATGTCCAAAAACATTCGCCTCTGTCTTCCCCTTTCAAAATTTCTATTCAATAAACGAATTAAACAATATAAATAAATGAATTATAGAAATGACCTTAGTCCAGTCCTTTGGATAGTATAAAGTTTTCTATGCCACTTTTCTTTCGGATTGAATCTAGACTCGTAACTGTGCCTATCTGTAAAAGTATTAAGGCTTGGATTGATTCTAGTTGCACTGAATTATCTAGAAATCTTTTTATTGTACAATTCATAACGTTATAAGCAGAGATTTGCGAAGAGTTTTAAGTTAATAAAAAGCACTTAAGTGTAAGTTGTAAACTTCGTAGCACCATCAAATATAGACGTCTACGCCTTTCATGAGACCAAGTTTATGAGAAACTTGCGTACAATTTTATAAAGTTCAAAATTCACATAATTTTGGGGCAAATCAAGTGTCAAAAACCCTCTAACAGTTACAGAAATATCTTCGTTCATAACTCTACGCGTTAAATTTAAATTTCAAATTATTGCTGAAGTCTTTAAGATTATAGAAAATTACCATCTTGAAAATTACAGATGGTAATAAAATGCGGTTAAAAACTGGTTTACATTAATTCGTACGCGTAACTTTAATGTAAGTTATTAATTTAAATATATTATAACTGGTTTTTTTGTAATTGTACTTGATAAAACATCTTGGTGTTTGCTCAAAACTTAATCTACCCGCGGAAAATGCTTGATAATCGGTAGATTACTTTTAAAATGCTGAATGAATCAATACCTTTACGGACAATGAAAGATTTCAGGGTTTTCTATACTAATATTATAAAGAGGAAAACTTTGTTTGTTTGTTTGTTTGGTTGTAATGAATAGGCTCAAAAACTACTGGACCGTTTTTAAAAATTCTTTCACCATTCGAAAGCTACATTATCCACGAGTAACATAGGCTAAATTTTATTTTGGAAAAAATTAGGGTTCCGTAAAATATTTGGGTTTTTCGGACAAAGGTGTAGAAAATCAACCAGAAAAGTTACTTATTTTGCGTACGCTGCGTAAACTATAAAAGATAGAACCATAAAATGTTCTAATTAATTGGAGATCTTATAAATATCTACAAAAAAGTCCGCGACACACTATACCTATCTATGTCGAGTGAGGCACAACAACCATTTTTTTATTTAAAAATCTTAATTTTTTTTTTTGGACTACATTTAAACGCATTTATTTTACTCATGCTATTAATCCTTATCAAAATAAATTATTTCATCACGAAGTACAGTCACTCGTCCCCGAACCGTCATGCTAGTATCACGTACTTTTTCTCGTACCGTTAATTTTTGCTAGCAGTTAAACTACACGGAATAATATGTAAGACTAAATAAAATTGTGATTCGTGACCATGTATATAATTGTGAAGAGTGAATCAATATAAAATATTAGAAATGCCTGTGTGTATTTATTATACGATATAAAACAACTAGTAAATGTAAGGTGAGTGAGACATCACACTGATCAAATTCGTGGCGGAAGGAAAAAGTGCATGAGAAAATAAGTGATATTACTAATTATTAAAAGTATTCACACTTGAGGGCATATAAAGACAATCTCGAAAACTAGGTACGTACCTACACGGTTATACTACGCTCATCCTCACTATTCAAGCTGTGCTAAAACGACGCACATTAATTATAAAAGTACCTCCTATGCCATACATCTGTCTTACGAAATATGCATCGCACTCCACCCAATCAAACCCGGATCTCTTCCTCAGAAGAAAACCTTTTTACTGGAAATAAAATGGAAGAAACGCCTTCATCAAGACCACAACATGGTCGGAAACGTCGGTGTTTGTCGATCGGCGAAGACGATGACCTTACACTTTTTAAAAATGATTTAAAATGTATGATGGAAAGTTTTATCACTAAACAGGACATCAGGTTACATAATATAGAACAACACATAATTGACCTCAAAAAACAAAACTCCGAAATAAAATTAACAAATGAAGAAATAGAAAAATCCACAAAATTTTTATCGGAACAAATAAAATCAATTGAAATTAAAATAAGTGATATAGAAAAAGATCGAAAAAATATTATTACGAACATTACGCAACTAGAGGAAAAAATTGACAGTGTCCAAAAAAGGAGCATTGTCACATGTATTGAAGTTCGAAACATCCCTAAAAAAAAGAAATGAGACCAAACAAGAGTTGTACGAATACATTAACAAACTTTCTACTAAATTAAAGGTACCAGAATGCCAAAATAACCTACGCGACGTCTACAGAACCCAAAACAACTCGGATAAGTCAAGCTCAACAATAGTAGTTGAATTTACTAATACACTATTGAAATACAAATTCTTACAGGCCAGCAAAAACTATTACAAATCCTCTTCGCGACTGTACACCCATCACATCGGATTAGACCAGGAAGGCGCTAAGCAACCTCTATATATTGGTGAACACCTAACATCAAAAACAAGACGATTATTCTTCTTAGCTCGAGACCTCAAAAAGTCCTTAAATTATGCCCACTGTTGGACCTCAAATGGGAACGTCTATTTAAGAAAATCCGATGGTGCAAAGTACATCTTCATTAAATCAGAATCACAATTGAATGACATCAGAGTATCTTCTAAATAGCCTAAATATGAATATTGTTATGCATGTAATTATATTAATAATCATAAGTTTAAAAAATTATATAAATTCTATAACAATATACATAATTGATAAATTGTTAAATAAATTGTTTAACGATCTTTATAAATGCATGAAATATTATTTTTTAGTTAATATTTGTTACACCCACAAACATTCAAATGCATTGTATGTTCATACTACACACTACACTGACAAACTTCAATTATTCACTACACAGAACTACATCCATTATTCGTCATCTATCACACCATGCTTTTATATTTTAATAACACAAATTTTATTTTTACACAAAATCATACATTCAATATTTATTGCACTGCAACTAAGTTCAACTTTACCTACAAACAAAACTCGCTTCTGTGAAGATACCTACATCATAGAATATGACTTATTCATACCTACTTTCTGGGTAGGTAAATATTGCACTACTAAGACGTCATATTCAATAATTTTTAATAGACATACTCTTTCATGCGCGTCAAGACAAACCGTCGTTATTACTATTTTTCATATTGTTTTGGTTCTTTTTTTTTTTTTTGGATCACGATTTTGAATATTTATGTACTTAAATGGAGGCTATACATGAAACTATAAACTATCTAGATAATATAACTTTATTTAAGTCTTCAAAATGTACCCCGGAAATATGCCCTTTGCACGTTAACTCAAACAATAAAACCACAAATATAATTATTCAGAACATTCGAAGTATATCACGTAACATAGATAATTTCCAGACTTTACTCGCAAGAACCAATACGGTACCAGATATAATTGTGTTCACAGAAAGCTGGCTGTCGTGTAACACAATTTTACCCCAACTTGTCGATTACAATTGTTACTTCACGACAAATAACCAAAATCAAAATGATGGGGTCGTACTATACATAAAACAAAATATTACATGTAATACATATGAACCACCGTTTCTGGACGCAAACTGTCTCGTTACAACGTTAAACAACTTCATTACACTTATCAGCATATACAGATCGCCATCAAAACGGGACCTCACTATTTTTATGCAATCATTGCAAACCCTCCTAAACACAATTAAATCAAAACATATAATCATTGTAGGTGACTTTAATGTGGACATCAAACCTGACTCTTTGGACAATAGAGCTGCGAATTATCTTCACTTCATGTCATCATATGGTCTTTTACCAACGCACACACTAGCTACTAGAATAAACAACTGCCTTGACCATGTCTTTGTCAAGACTACTTATCCATCTGCTACATTGATAATTGAAAACTCTGTCACGGATCATGATACGGTACTTTTCTCTCTCGAACTAAAAAATACACCCATATCACTAAATACTTCAAGCATAAAAAAATATGATTACACGAAAATCAAAGATGATATAAAAAATCACGATTTCCAGAGTATTCCAAACACAAATGACGCAAATAAGGCTGCCGATAACTTAATTAGCGAAATACAGACGATTTTAAATAAAAATTGCACCCAGATAAAGTTGTCTAGCCGCAAAACTCCAATAAAGCCTTGGATTACTCCTGGTATTCTGCGGTGCATAAGACACAGAGATAAACTTCATTCTAAGGTAAAAAAGAACCCAAACAATGAAAATCTTAGTATAACGTACAAAAGATATCGCAATTTCTGTTCAATTATCCTTAAAAAATTGAAAAATGAATACTATAAACAAGAATTAAAAAATGCTAAAAATTTAAAAAGAACCTGGGATATTATTAATACAGTCACACACTTTAGAAATAAAAAAATCACTTCAGAAAATCTACTCAAAATAGCAGAAACACCATTTCAGTCAGTAAATATAGTCAACAACTATTTCGTTAATACAGGTCGGTTGTTAGCAAATCAAATATCAGTTGGCACCGACAAAAATACTAATTTGATAAACCTTACACACACAACATATTATCCTCCGAATTCCTTCGTATTATTAAAAACCGATACTCACGAAATAATTTCCATAATAAATTCTCTTAAGAACACAAACTCTATAGGCTATGACGGTATATCGGCCAAAATATTAAAACAAAATAAAGAATTGTTAGCTGACCTCATAGTTCATATTTGTAATTTATCTTTTGACTCTGGCATTTTCCCAAATATATTCAAAAAATCAATAGTCACACCGGTCTTTAAACAAGGTGACAAAAACGAAATATCAAACTACCGCCCAATATCTATTTTACCATGTATATCTAAAGTACTAGAAAGAATTATAAATAAACAATTAGTTAAGTATCTAGAAACAAATAACTTAATATCTAAGAACCAATATGGTTTCCGTAAGAAAATGTCAGCATCAGATGCTGTTTACGATCTTGTGGATTGTGTTGTAAAACACTTGGACGAAGGGGATAAGTGCTTGGCTGTCTTTTTAGACTTAGCAAAAGCCTTTGATACCGTGGACATACCCCTTCTTATACGAAAATGAGAACTTATAGGAATTAGAGGCATACAATTACAACTTATAGAAAGCTATCTATCAAATAGATGCCAGTCAGTTAGGATAGGTAATACCACTAGCAAAACCCTCCCAATCACACATGGCGTCCCACAAGGAAGTATTCTGGCCCCGACACTTTTTCTAGTAGGGTAAACGTTCAGTCATTGGACACCGAATAGTTACTGGACAATCGCTTTTGAATATCAAAAAATAAGATAACTACAAACAAAGAGCGACATCTACAGTTATTGACAAAATCTCTTAGTACTTAGCATGGTTTTAGTCCATTGGTTTTATAACAGATGGCAGTAACAAAGTGTAAAAAAAAATATTTCCCGTCGGCTATCACAAAAGCAAATAATCCTCTTGAAAAATTATTTTTTTTATAAGGTTGGGTCAAGTGTTTTGTTTAAATATTGATAAAGAGGTGAATGTTATTGTTTTGACTGTTTGGAGAGTGGTAAGATATTATACTACTTGCAGGATTAAACGACTTTTAACTCATAGTTATTATATTTTGAGGTTATTTTAATCTGTCCAGTGACTGTATGCGAAAATTTAAAAAAATCTATTATTGGACACTTGTCCAATAACTACATTTTTTAGTGATTTGAGTTTCAACGATTTTTTTACTTTAATTGTATAGCAATTCAATTCGTTATACTACACTTTCAATTTTAGACATTACAGCCTACACAGTCAGTTATTGGACGCTGTCCAATAACTGTCACTTATTGTGTCCAATAACTGTTTGCTTGCAGGTTAGAGTCTCAAAAAAATGCCTAAGGGAAAAAAGAAAAATTATGACCCAAATAATTTGAATTTAGCACTCAAGGAAGCACAGGAAACAGAGAGACCAAAGATAAGAGAGATTGCTCGAAAATATGATATTCCTAAGTCCACTTTGCATTTTAAGTTAAATAATCCTGAACATAGGACTTCTTTTGGACCACCACCTGTTTTAACAGAAGAAGAAGAATCTATCTTAGAACTTTGGATTAAGAGGTTAATGAGGAAGGGTTTCCCTTTAAAAGTTGAAAATTTACAGCAAAGTGTATCCAAATTTCTTGAGGAAAATCCTCGCCCAAATCCTTTTAAGAATAATTATCCTGGGGATGGGTGGGTTAAAGCATTTTTAAAAAGACACCCTGACATTGTTCAACGAACTAGTGAGGGGGTCACGCAATCTAGTGCAAACATCTCAGAAAAAGATATAAGGAAATGGTTTACTGAGATACACCAGTATTTAGAAGAAATCAATCTTTTGCATTTGTTGGATGACCCTACTCGAGTATTCAATGGTGATGAAAGTGGGTTTCAGTTGTGCCCAAAAACGGGGAAAGTACTAGCTGTCAAAGGAACTAAAAATGTATACAGCGTAGACACCAATAATTCCAAAGAGTCAATTACGGTCATGTTTACGTTCTCAGCTTCTGGAAATTCCTGTCCGCCTATGGTTGTCTATAATTACCAGAGAATTCCACAAAAAATTTCTGATGGGATTCCTAAAGACTGGGGTGTAGGTCGAAGTGATAATGGATGGATGACGTCAGAATTGTTTTTTGAATATATAGGAAATGTTTTTTACCCTTATTTACTCCAAAGAGGCATAACACTGCCAGTAATATATTTTCTTGATGGACATAAAACCCATCTTACCTACAGTGTTAGCAAATTATGCAAGGAATTGGGCATTGAACTTATAGCATTATATCCGAATGCAACGCGCATTCTACAACCAGCTGACGTAGCTGTTTTTCGACCCGTTAAGGCAGCTTGGAAAGATACAGCAAGGACGTGGCTCATTAATAATCCAGGTGAAGCAATAACAAAGGTGAATTTTGCTAGAATTCTTGAAGATGCTCTAAAAAAATCTATAAAGCCAGAAACTTTGATCAATGGATTCAAAGCCTGTGGTTTAGTGCCATTTAATCCTGATGCAATAGATTATAATAAATGTTTGGGGAGCGATGTGCATAATCAGGCTAATAATCACAAAAATCAAGAACGTGTTTTAACATTTTCTCAATTCTGTCAAACAGTTGGTTTAACAAAACTTACGCAATTGGAAACTTACACAAATTTGGAGAGTACTAATGAAGATTTCCAAATTTTGCATAATATTTACAAAGCATTTAAATCTTCATCTTCTAGTTCTGAAAGACCTCGGATACCAGTACCTGACACATCCATTTCAGCACAAGATACAATTCATCAAGTACCTGAAATAAATCCAGCTGTCCAAGCGCGGCTACCACATGATAGTTTAATACAAATATCAGATCTAGTTGATTTAAACTTAACACCAAAAGAATCCAATGCTGTCACTACCAAGAACTTTCAAGATATTCCTTTAGAACAAATAATGACTGACGAGAACTATGAATATCATGAATTAAGACAAGATTGTCCAAAACAAAATCCTCAATCAGTTTTTCTCACTAATAATTCAGTTCATGAACTATTTTCACAAGATTTTCAACCAAGTATGCTAACAGTCAGTACACCGGTAAAAGGATATACTACTATTACCCCTCATTTACAAGAACAAGGAAAAGAACATTTCTCTAGTGATGCATGTTTCGTTGATAAAAGCCCAGCGTTTAAAATTATATCTAACAGTCAATTTGCACCATTTTTGACAATGCCTAAAACGCCTGAACGAAAGGGTAAAAGAAATACAGTGAGATTTCCATACGCAGTAACATCAGATAAGTATAGAGCTATGTTTAAAGAACAAAAAGAGAAAAAAGAATCGGAATTAAGGATGAAAGAAGAAAGAAAGAGAGTAAGACAAGAAATGAAAATAAAACGAAATGAAAAAAAAGAAAATGTAAAGCCAGGTAAAAAAAAACTGAAGGAAGCTACAAATACTTGCAAAATATGTTCAAAACCAACGAAAACGAGTAATCGCTTGTGTTGTGATATGTGCTCTGCCATATTTCACGTTAAATGTGTACCTAACAAACACCAACAGCATGTACCAGAAGATATAACATTGGATCTATATGTGTGCCATGTTTGTTATAGTGAAGTGAACAATGATGACGATGATGATGATATAAGCCTAGAAAAACGTACTGACGATGAAGACAATAATACCGTCGATGACTTAGAGGTAGAGATGCTATTTGATATGTACAAAACAAATAAATTACATAATTCGTAATTTATTAGTTTTGTACGTATCAAATACAAAACAAATAAATTACGAATTTTTTATTTGTTTTGATCGTATATATAAGCAATTTGTGTACTATTAATAAAAAACAAAATGTTATTATGCTGTTTTATTATTTGTTTAAGTATTATTTCTCTATATTCACAGACTGTCCAATAACTGTTGCTGACTGTCCAATAATTATAAATTTTGTCCATTAACTATGTTTCTAGTCAATTTTTTTTAAAACCATGATATTTTGCAATTATTCACAGGAGACAAGATTTTAAAATCAATGTAATGATAGTTCATTTAATCTAGTTTTAAAATATATCTATAGTATCTAAGCTATTAGAACAGCCGACCAACAAAAAAATATTTAACAATTTTATTTGCTTAATTGTCCAAAGACTGTCCGTTTACCCTATATATGAACCAGCTTTGTAACCTGCAAATTAAAAATGGAAAAGTTATGAGCTTTGCTGACGATACTGCATTGATTATTTGGGGGAAAAATTGGGAAGATGTATTTGCGCAAGCACAGCTAGCATTTAATAAGATTGCACAGTGGCTTAGGCTAAATCGCCTTAGTTTGAATGCTGATAAAACCAAATATGTTACTTTCTCCATTACAAACAAATCACAACCAATAATAGATTCAGATTACTGTATCTATGCACATACTAACTCATGTATAGACCAACAATGTAAATGTCCAAAACTAGAGAATGTACCTTATGTGAGATACTTAGGAATACTGATCGATAGATGTCTGAACTTTGATCACCACATTAAAACACTTTCCAATAGATTACGAAAGTTAGTGGCTATTTTCAAAAACTTGCGAGAAGTGACAGATACTAAACTAATTAAAACTGTATACATTTCACTATGCCAATCTCTAATAACATATGGAATAGATACATGGGGTGGCGCGGCAAAAACACACATGTTGCATCTTGAACGAGCACAAAGGCTTCTACTTAAAGTAAGTCGCTTTTTGCCTTATCACTACTCTACAAAATTGCTATATTCTGAATATAAAGTTTTGACAGTTAGACAATTGTTTATTTATAAACTGATACTAAAATATCACAATTGCTATGAAGACAGAAGCAATAATATAGGAAAGAGACGTCAATACAATACATTCAAACCGAAAAGTTATAAAAAGTCATTTACAACTAGGTTTCCATGCTTCTTTGGGAAACATATATACAACATTGCCAATAAGAAACTAAACATAGATAAATTAAATAAACATCAGTGCAAAAAACGCCTAGTTCAATGGTTACTTAGTCTAGACTACGATTGCACAGAAAATCTTCTTATTATACAAAAATGATTCCGATTATAATATAGATATTTCAAAAACACACACATACACTCATACACATACATAAACTCACAAAATACACATAACACTCATATATTTACACAATAACACATACAGTCACACATTGTTAGGATTAATATTAACCCATAAGGTGCGGGGATAGGGCCTGGTGTCTTGCAACACAGGTTTTTACCCAGTGCAAGCTCCAGTCCCCACATTATTATATTGTCAAATAATTATAAGCCTAACACACTGAACTTTGTAACATAATGTGGAGAAAAATAAATAAATTTCATTTCATTTCATTTCATTTCAGTTTATGTAGATAATATTTGGTATTTAAAAGATTAAAATTGGACTTTTGGTTTTGAAGTTATGGCGAAATTAAAATATTACTATTTCTGCGTTGCGAAGTGAGCGTCACCAAGGCGGGGGTGTGCGTGCGGGAGGGGAGTTTAGATCTATGTTATATATACGATGATGAATTAAGAATTCGATCTTTGTTCAAATATCTATTTAATACACGGAAGAGTTTGTTCGTTTGTTTAAACGGGCTAATCTCTATCTGCGTGTCGGATTGTAAAATTATTTTTGTTTATTCTGAAGGCTAAACTCAAGAGTGAAATATACTATTTAATATCAATTTATACCCATCAGCTTGCCATAAATATATATTTTTAATGTTAATGTACTAAAATGTCATACAATGTTTAACAAAAATGTAGACCTTTAGTACACGGGACGGGACGGAGAATATTGCTTCACGGGAAACTATAAAAAAATTAAATTGAGAGGGGGAGCGGGGAATGAGCACACTATATGTGCCTTTACACATTTTGTATGAAAGTCTGTCTTTAAAATTAGAAGGGTACCTAAGAGGTTTTCACGCGGACGAAGTCGCGGGCGACTGCTAGTCTATAATATTTATTGCGAAGTATATACATCATCATATACAGAATTAAGAAAATATAATATCGGTTTGAACTTAAATTCGTGAGTATATTTTAGACTATAATTTTATAAAAATGTTTTATATAGAACGTATTATTTCTTACGGATCTAATAATTAAAATAAATGAAAAATGTCTTTTGAACTTACGAGTACATTAATGGTACAGATTCCACACGGACGAAGTCGCGGGCGTTTGCTTGTGTATACATACAGGAAAAACTTATTATAAAATTTTATAATGAGGAATTGCAAGAGATTCCTCATTATAAATATGTAACACTATTTCTATAATGCGCGATGAATAAAGATGTATGTCTCAATATTACATACGCGGAGCACGTGTGTAGGCACCCTAGATGATGTCTATTGCCCAATATAGCCGAAGAGCTGGTGGGAAATATTGCAGAGGTGTTAAAACAATAGCGGATCACCGCCAGGGCCTTGTTTACCAGTCAGCTCCCTGGGTACATCAGGATAATGGAGCCGCTATAACTTTTTAACTTACTTTTCTTGAAATATAAAATCCATACTAACATAAACAATAAAGTGTCGACACCTTGAAGATATAAGCAAATTCTTGTTGACACATATCGCTCAGGATTCTGCCTACGCAGTTTATCTTTTTTACCAGGCATGTATTCTCCCTTCCTTGGTTGACAGCTTGATAGGTTTTTACCTTACACATTATATAATTTATCGGTTGGTAATCTGGCCGGAAAAACAGTCTATCGATCGCGTAGTTCTGGATACACGGCCCTAGTGACCAGTGAGAAAGATAGACTTGATACGGCGCGACAGCTTATTATTGGTAAGTCTCCGTTTTGATCATTATCATTTTTAACTGGCTGAACGGATATGGATGAAAGCTGTCACAGAAATAGAGCAACTTCCAGAATAGCACATAGGGTATTTTTGCACGAATATTTTCATTGGAATGTGATCTACGAGAGGGAAACCTTGGGGCACGGCTAGTAATGAATAAACCTATGTCTAATAACAAGGCAGATTTATATAAAACATTTTGGAATTGATGTCTTGATTAAGTTTGAATTGGACGTCTCGAGCCCAAAATAAACTTCTTTTTTTTGCATAACGGAAAATTTCGACTAGCTCTCAGACTAAAGCACTGGTAGAGCTCTCGGCTGCGGTCCCGGCCACTTGTGATCGCACGTGACGGCCGCCCATCACGTTTTTCTCACGTTAGTGCACCTAGATTAGCTATTAAGAGGACTGTGAACCTTCATATAGTTAAAAGTCTATACTAGAGGTCTATATGTCGTGTATGACATCCTGACAGCCAAATAGGCTGTAAGATGGGCATACATTGAATTTCTTAAGAATAATGCTCTCTCTGTATGCTTAGCTCAGTTACATACTCATTTACCACTTTTATTTCTATATTATATTGGAACGAAGTTCCTTATCGCGCGTTGTGAAAGGGGGCTAGACGGAAAAAATTGGTACGAAAAGTTGTCACGACACTTTTTGATCAAAGGATCTTGCCGCCGCCTTTGATGTGTGTGCGCGTGAGCGGCGGGGGGTGCCCGCGCTGTATGCTGTCTCGCGCTCTCGTGGCGCCCTCTGGTGTTTCGGTGTACAACAACAAACGCGTGTGTGGTACGCGTTTAAGTTTATATAACATTATATTTGTTAATAATAAAAAAAATATTATTATTACTTAAAAAAAATAAAATTTTATTACAATTCCTTCACTAATTAATCGAAAGGAACTTCGTTCCATCCGGGTGTCCCTTGACACCGCTCAACTTTTTTTATTCATTCTACCCTCAAATTTGCTTTTTGTTTTGTTTTAAATATAGTAGTCATCATTTTCAGCCTATTAACGGCCCACTACATATCCAGGCCTCCGTGGATGGAGCGGAAGGTCATCACGCTACTCCAACACGGGTTAGCAAGCTTAGGGTGATAATGTTTCATGTATTAACGTTTAAAGATAACTACCAGATGTTGATGATAGCGACTGAGATCGGCTTAATGTGTTCTTCTAGGCACGGGGCTGTAACGCCATCAACTTGCCGACGACGGCCTTGGAATGTACTGAAAATTTCATAGAAGAATGAAAAACTCAGAATTATTCCCAGGAATCGAACTAGGACCACGTGATCGAAGCCATCTAAGCCATCTCGATCTCTCCTTTATACAACCGTGATAGATAGAGAGACATATAAACGAATTCGTTAATAAAACTGTTCAGTCATAAAAACATTCTAACAAAGTAGCCCTTCAAGTCTGGCTGGTGGGAGGCTTCGGGCGAGGCTTCTTACTGACAAAGACGTTGCTCCAAGCGATTAAATATTCCAGTACGATGTCGTGTGGAAACCGCAATGAGTGTGGCTTTTATCCTACTCCTAAGAAGTTAACTCGCTTCCATCTTAGATTGTAGGTATTATCACATTAAATCCGATATGATTGGAGTCAAGGGCTAACTTTTAATAAAAGAAAATCTCAGTTAGGTATGTTCTGAGGTTTTACTTTTACGAGTGCATTAGCCAGACAGCTAGCTAAACCTATATATGAGTAGGGTCAACATGATAATATGACGTATGGAACACAGTACATGGTATGCATGGAGCCGGTACGACACGTGTACAATGCTACGATATTGCCCAATACCAATTACTGATACTATGTCACGTTTTTCTCACAATACAACTTATTTACGTTTTACAGAATATCTTATATATCATAATCCAACTTAGTATTTATTATAAACACTTCCGTACAAATTAAATAGGTTGGTTAGAAATGTAAATATGAAAAAAATCTTTGAAATACGTTTTTTTTATCTCAATAATATGAATACTTTTTTATTTTTCAAGTAAAAATAAAATTGTACATAATTTGAGCCAGTAATTTTGTCTTATAAAATACGTAAACTTCACAACAATAAAGAAACTCAAGAAACACAAAGTTTTCTTCCATTTTTAACCGACGAAAAAAAACGGAGGAGGTTCTCAATTCGACACGTATATTTTTTTTTTTTTTTTTTTTTTTTATGTATGACCACGCATAACTTTTTACAGTGTTGTCCGATTTTGATAATTCTTTTTTTATTAGAAAGGTCATACATCCAAGGTGGTCCCAAATTTTGGAGGCAGGCTTACAGCGATTTCGGTTTTTGACTCGGTATCGGTAGCTTTTTGGCTACTAGTGCCATATAATATACTATGACAGTATAGTACGAGTACGGTACGTGGCGATAAATCACTAAAAAGTAAGAAATAAAATTTTTTAACAAAAAATAGAACCGACTCAAAACGCACCAAAAAGTAAAAAATAACTGTGTCATTTAGTTGCTTTAATTTACTTCAGCATATCTAGGAGTCGGTGCCAGCCAAGGTTTCTACTTTCAAGGACGTTACCTAGAACCCACAAACTGCTTTACTACGTAAAATAAATGTTCCTTAAAATTGGCTGTCACCGACTTCATAGATATGCTTAAGTAAATTAAAGCAACTAAATGACACAGTAATTTTTACTTTTTAGTGCGTTTTGAGTCGGTTCTATTTTTATTTATCTAAAATGAAATATCAAAATTTTCTATATTTTTTGTGTTACCGCACAATCCTCCTAAAATGTACCCATATAAAGTTTGTGGGGCATGTATGTTTGTTGCTCTTTCACGCGCACCACTTAACGGATTTTGATGAAACTTCACAATAATATAGCTTACATATTAGAATAACACATAGACCACATTTTATCCTGAAATTCCCACGGGAACTAGAAATATGCGGGTGAAGTCGACGGCGTCCTCTAGTTTAACATACCCAATCAACAAAAATCTCTTTCAAAAAAGTATTTTGAAGAATCTCGTCAGTTCCACTTTTTTGATATTGTGTTCAGTTTCAATAATATTGGGTGCTTTCATAGCCTTTTAACATCTATAATATTACTTAGTAAAATGTTAACAAATTAATTTATTATATTCGAAAATTATATAAAAAAAAAACAGAATAATTATAATAACTAACTAATTAACTTAACTATAAGCATAATTCTAAATTTTCCCCTTTTGGTAGGGTGGTTTTGCCCATCACGCAGGCAGCATTTCCGCGCTGAATTGCGATAGATATTCGTTGCGCGGAAAACTGCCTGCACGAGGGTCGTCTGTTGCCTCCCTGAGGCGCCTACTTAATTCCTTATGAATTAATTACTTAAGTTGTACGGAACTCTCAAAACTAGAATCCGTCTCGTATTTCGCGAGTTTGTAGAATAGGCTACATTCAAAACATCCTATACAAACACAAACTGTATTTACTCAGTTGAGTAAGTAGTGTTGCGCAGCGGAGTACGTATCAAGTACGCAGAACTTTAACCCAAAACGTTCTCGAACGATGTTGGGGTGCGGCGCCATCAAAACACACCTTGAGAACCCAAAGGCCGAACAATGCAAACATCCATATACTATGGGCTGTTAAACTGCCTCTTTGGTACAATGGTTAAACATAGGATTTTAGGAGTCCTAGGTTCAATTTCTGGGTCATCACTACATACATACACTACATACATACATATTTTAACGGCTCACTATAGAGCCAGGTTATATCTTTTATAAGAAGTGACGCCTTAGGTATATGAGGGTAGATACGGACCCTGAGCCCAACACGCTGCTCCGGCCTGATTTGGCGGGCTTTGAATTATTAATTTTATAACTATCATCATTAAACTGTAATGATAACGACCGGGGCTGATGGCTTAACGTTAAAATGTAAATGGGATGTAACACCAACAAGTTCTCTACTTTAGGATGCTCTACCTATAGATAATTTCTTGGACGATAGAAAAACGTAGGTAATATTTCATAGACCGACAATTTAATATACCACCAACAATATAATGTACCCCTATCCGTGTTACACTAAGGCCTGTGTGCACCAAGATTTCGGTTGTCATAACCAACGGTTAACATAACTTTATTATAAATTTACTGTTCATTACAACCCGTACGCCGGTTAAGAACGTACGCTTGGTTAAGATAACCGCCCGGTTTACGTCCTTAACTGGTGTACGGGTTGTCGTGAACAGTAATTTTTATGTTTAGCTTATGTTAACCGTTGGTTATGATAACCGAAATCTTGGTGCACACAGGCCTAAATATTAAAGTTGACCGAGCTTTACTCGTTTATTTTTGGAAATAATTCGTTTTTTAAAAATGAAATCTAGATCGATTTAATCGCCTCCGAGACCCTTTGCATACAAAATTTTATGAAAATCTTTGGAGTCGTTTCCGATATTCAGATTGTACAGATATCTGAATGGTGTGATGGATACATAGGTGGATTCATAAGACTGAGAGCCTGCGTTCGATTCCCGGGTGGACCGATTTGTGGTAAATAAAAAAAAAATTATAGAAAAATTCAATTGTGGTGTAAAAGAAGATGTAGTGAATAAAATAGAGAAAGGGATGCTTAGATGGTTTGGGCATGCAGAGAGTATGGATGAAAGAAGATTAACAAAAGAGATTTATGAGGCGAGGGTGAACGGAAATGTTGGAAGGGGAAGGCCTAGGCGAATGTTCCTGGACCAAATTCAGGACATTTTAAAAAATGGCCAGGTCAAGAGTACCCTAAACCGACGATCTTGTATGAAAGGATTAATGAGAGTGGAAGAAGCTAAGGAAGTATGCAAGGAATGTGGCAAATGGAAGGATGTAGTCTCTGCCTACCCCTATGGGAACGAGGCGTGATGCTATGTATGTATTTATGTAAAAAATCAATACTTCACAGCCCGATAATATAGCTACAAACTACAATGAAAATAAATTTTAAAAGTCTATAGGCAATATCCGTTCAAGTTACTATAACTCGAGTCTGGCTATAAATTAATATTTTTAATATTAATAAAATACAAACTTTTTAATAAACATAGGCGCATACCAATCACCATAAACAGCTACCCGACAACTTTAATATGAAAACAAGAAAACAAAATCACTGATTGTTTGACTTTAAAATATTAAACTACACATTCCTTACACATGCGTTACCATAGAGTTGCCAACCATCATGTTTTCCTAGGACATGTCCTAATTTTTATAGTGTCCTGGGTTGTCCTGGATAGTTTTAATCAACCTCCAGGGTTTTAGCACTCTAATAATGTCACTATTAACAATTCTTTTTTTTATCGACTACAATTTGGCCCAATCAATGCTTTGCCATTCCTAATGTTAAGTGATGATGCAATCTAAGATGGAAGCGGTCTAACTTGTTTCTATTAATAATTTTTAATTTACTGTTTCTATTAATTATTTTTAAGTTTAATTCTTAGGTTATGTGCAGGCCACAAAATATGATTATTATTAGCAGTGCCGTAACTAGGGCAGTGCCAGCGGTGCCCAGGCACAGGGCGCAGAAATGACTAGACTATATACAAACAATACCTTATTTAGAGTCAGTTACAAGTCTGAAGGGCGCAGTTACGCATGCTGGCACAGGGCGCATAAATTTCCTTACAGGGCACGGTTGCTTCGGAAGGTACCTGTGGAAGGTGGCTGGTAGGGAGCCTACCCAGGAGTGCCACGAGTGTGGCTGTGCTTCAGATACCGCGCAGCATACTTTGGCTGAATGCCCGAGTTGGACAGAGCCTCGTGAAGCACTCGTGGCTACGATAGGTCGAGACTTATCTCTGTCAGGTATCATCAAAGCCATGAGAGCCAATGAAAGGTCCTGGGAAGCAGTCATGACGAGGCGACGAGTTGGAACACCGTGGGGTTTTAGTCGGTACGAGTCCGACATAATCTTCCCCCCCCCCCCCCCCCCCTATGACTAGAAGGTATCCATGAGGATTTCCCCACGTTAAAAAAAAAGGGCGCAAAAATTGCTCGTTACGGCTCTGATTATTAGGTATCATTACTTGAATTTCATTTAACCTATTTTTACTACATATTAAATATACTAATTCCTTGTGTTCTGTATTTTAACTGAATTCTCAAGGTTTTTACATCTTCAAATCCTAGTTTTTTAAATTTGGGGTTGGCAAACCTACATTACCATAAAAGATTCGTGTATCATCCGTGATAAAAAAGAATATACTCGTACATATTTCGCACTTCTCCGCCAATAACTCTTCGTGTAAGTCGTAATGAATTTCCGTAAACATTGAATAATTGCAATCTTACTCACTTTACTTGCTCGGTTGTGAAATGAATGACATACACAATCAATTGCAAAAGATAATAGCTGACTTCCGACTGTACTCTTTATATAAATTAAATTATCTATCTACTTTGAAGTTTCCTCAATGTCTATAATTTGACAATTGACTTCTAACTCTCCAGTAGAGTTAGACAGTTAGTTATTAGTCAGACAGTTAGTTATTAAAACAGGCCGATTCATTCTCAGTCAAGGTATATTAGCGGCCCACTACACTAAAGGGCACTCCTTATTTTAAAAGAGAAGGTCCGATTTAACTTTGCCATTACGGGTTGAGTTTTAATTAATTAAATTTAGTAATTATTGGATAAGATATAGAATATCTACTGCTCTTTAATTTAACGAATGACATTAACATTCGACGACTTCATTATAGCTGTTAGATAGTTACGTGATAAAGGTGTAAACGACCGTAGAAGGAAAATGTAATCGGTCACGTAATTATTCTGTAACATACTTTATTTCGAGGCGACGCGTTTATTGATAAATAATGTTTTTACCGGTATTTTAGGGAAGACCGGTTCACCGATAGGTACTTGTGGGTTAAGTTTGCATTTTAATTAGATTACTCTAATACTCACCCGCGACTTCGTTTACAATTTAACAAGTTTGAATTCTATGAAACAGAGTCTAAATGTTGCACATATATAAAAATGCTGCCTCGTTGGTCTAGTGGTTAACCTATCTGGCTTCGATTACAAGGTCCTGGGTTCGAATCCTGAGTGGGGTCACGGAATAATTCTAAGATTTTCATTCTTCTATGAAATTCTCAGTACATTCCAAGCCCGGAGTTGGTGGTTTTACACCCCCGTGCCACGGAAAGCACGTTAAGCCACCGGTCCCGGTCACTGTCATCAACATCTGATAGTGATCGTTAAATAAAACATTATCACCCTAAGCCCGCCAATCCGCATTGGAGCAGCGTGGTGAGTCTACGCTCCATATCCCCTCTCCTATAAGGAGGGAGGCCTGGCCCTGTAGTGGGGCGTTAATAGGCCGATAATGATGATGATGTTATAAAAATTATAAAACATTATACACCATTATAAAAAACATATATTCCTCAAGAAAACAAGATTTCATTCCTTTACATAATTTTTGAACATAAGTGTTTTTCTTGGAACTTTTCGTCTCGTGGAAATGCTTTTATAACATTATGCAACATAGCTATGTCAAAGTGTTTACAGTATAGTTTCTCAACTTTTCTTGCGTCGTGCCTCTAGAGCTTTATTATGCTTTCATTGCCTCGTAAATGCAATACTTATGTTTATAATTTTTAGATTATTAGTATAGATCGTATTAAGTAAACTTTTGAGAAACTACACTTCTATAGTTATGACACCTCTATTACTATGACACCGCATTTATTTATCTATTTATACTAAATATTAACTATTTGTTTACCCTCTTCCTTGAATATCGTCTAGATTTTATTTGTTCTTTGTCTATAATTTTCCTTTATTTATTAATTTATATTTTTATGTGAATTCGTACTTTTATATATATGTATGTATGTATGTTATGTATGTATGTTTGTATGTATGTAGGTATTTATGCATTAATTCTTTTATGTATCGCATAAGTATTTTATGTAAGTATATTTTTATTTGATAATTTGACACTATAGTTCTCTTATTTCTGTGTACGTACACCCGAACCGTCACTAATGCATGCACTTTTCCTCTCCAATATTGGTTGTTTGGAAGAGATCGCACATTAGCGATAAGACTGCCAATTGTACATTGTTTTTATTTCTATGGTATTTTCTATTTTGTAAGCTCTTTTCTTTAGTGTACAAAAAAGAATTATTCATTCGCTTTAATTGTGGATAATCGAGTCTGGTCCACTCTCTTGTGTCATCTAGCCATTTTCTTCTTATACAACCAGGTGCTCTCTTGCCATGTATCTTTTCTTCCAAGATTACACTCGAAAAGACAAACTGAGCACCCCTCTGCATAATATATAGGGGTGTTGCAGACTAGGGAATGCAATCCCGATCCCGCGGGATCCCGATCTCGCGAGATCTCGGGGAATTTTTCGGGATCAATCCCGACGCATCATATGACGAGATCCCGTTCGAGATTGACGGGATTGGGCGGCAGTAGTCAGCGACGGTACACATGACCGCGAGCGACAGGAACGCCAAACATCGTTTAATAACTATTTCGAGTATTTCCGAATATTAGCGATAGGTGACGAGTGGGAGTAGTGGAACAGATAATATAGAACTGTGGCGAGTAAGTGAGGAAGAAGTATATACCCGCGGAGAGACAGTTATTTGTTTGTTTATGTTGGTCATTGTTTTAGTTGTGCAGTTGTAGTGCTTATTTTTTCGTAAATTAAGCATTTTTTATTGTTTATGTGAGTTAAATAAACAAAACTATTGGACTCATATATGTGTTAGTTCGTTAATACTTAAAATGTCAACAAATTATCAAAACCAAGTGTACGTAGAGTGCAACAGTTAGTCATTTGACTGCTCAATGCAACTTGTGTAAAACTATTCTCAAAACCTCATCCGGGTCTACAAAAGGTCTACTACTCTAAGGTTAATTTAGTGTCAATCCATAAAATTGACACTAAATTGAATGCATGCGCCGGAAGAACAACAAGTACACTTGAGCCGGATAATGTAGCACTACCTTCGACTTCGTCAGGGTCTACTAGAGCGTCGTCGTCAGTTGCGCTGCCACCTATTATCGTGGAGGCTCAATTTAGACCAGAAGATCATGAAAATCACGAAACACCACAGAAAAATTAAAATCAGTGATTATTTTCCATCCGATACTAACGTAACAAAAGAGTTGTTGATTTCTCGAATGGTAGCCAACGATGGTTTGGCGTTCAGATAGTTCTGTACTTCTGAGGACATGAAGAGTCTGTTTGTTACAAAAGGTTACAAATTACCTTCTTCGCCAAACACAATTAAAGAAATTGTGATGAATTATGGAATGACGCTCAAAATAAAAGTGACGGCAGATCTACTAAAGTTGAGGAATGAAGACTACAGGTTTACACTCACTTTAGATGAATGGAGATCTGGAATGAATCGGCGCTTTTTAAATGTTAATGTACACACAGTTATTAACAGTCAGCCTACTTACTGGAATATTGGACTGGCACGCATATTTGGAAGTATGTCATCTGAGTCTTGTGTTCCACTACTGAAGGAAAAACTATCCCGGGATCCCGCGGAAAGACGGGATCCCGCGGGATTGATATTTCTAATCCCGCGGGATCTCGAATTTGCAATCTCGAGTCGGGATTGCATTCCCTATTGCAGACGGCAGGACAGCACAGCTGTAGGCGACGAGTCGTAGTGACCCTACTAGTTTCTATGTGTTTGTATGACTAGCTAGCTATGAAAAGTACTTCTGAGAACTATATACCAGTACACAGGTGCAGTAGTGGTTAGTCTATAAGGCTAAGATGACGAAGTCCTGGGTTCAACACCTGGGTCGAATCATGGAATAATTATAAGTTTCTCATTTTTCTGTGAAATTCTCAGTACTTTTCAAGCCCGGAGTCGGGAAGTTGGTGGTGTTACACCCCCATGCCTCAGAGAGCACGTTAAGCCGTCGGTTCCGGTCACCATCATCGACGTATGAAAGTTATCGTTAATAAATGAAACATTCTCACCCTAAGCCAATTGAAGCAGCATGGTGGGTTTACGCTCCATATCCCCTCTCTTATAAGAAAGGAGACCAGGCCCTTTGTTGGGCCATTAATAATAATGATGAAGATGATGATGATGACACAGGTACAGTAAAACAGTCTAACTATAGTAGTATTCACACTGTGCTAGTAGTGTCACTGCGACACGTCACCGTTTTTTCTCAACATAGATCGTTTCGCGACCTTTCTCCATTGGTTGGGAACCAGTGGACGGGATAAATATCGGTTAATAATGAATAGCAAGCAATCAGTTAAGTTGGCATGTGCTTGGTAGCGCGATCCATCATTGTGTAACGCACGTGTGTTTACATGGTGCGCGGTTGAGAAACGTTCGGGGTGTGTGGTGCTAGTTATAGGATCTAATTCCTTCAGTTTGAGAACAAATGGAATTTACAAAAGCTAACATTTAGTAGAGTTGCATATAAGTCAGTCTATGACTGCTATCATACCTGATGTTAAGTGATGATGCAATCTAAGATGGAAGCGGGCTAACTTGTAAGGTGTATGATGAAATCCATACCCCCACTACAGGATTTTTCTTTTAAACCTGCACTCGGATTCTATTCGGAGTTTTTCTCTCAGCCACGTGATAGACCCAGACGTTGAATCCGTGGAGTGCTAAGGTGTTCTGTGGTAAATGTTACAATTTATAGTGCTGAATCTAAAAATTTAGGTAAGTTATTAAATAAATAAATAAATTGTTTATTGTCCAAAAACATAGGTACAAATTATATTACTGCTTCTTAAGAATTACTTAACTATAGTTATTATATATATATATGGATCGTTTAAGCAAATTTTTGTATAGGTACTGTTACTAATACTAGATACGAAATGAAACAATTTATGTACATCTATAGAATAAAGTTACGTTTAGTGTCGTTCGTGCGTCGAACGACACAAATACGCGTGTGTGTCTGTGTACGTGTGTGTGTGCATGCGTTCGTGCGCGTGTGTGTGAGTGCATGTGTGTGTATGTGTGTGTGTGCATGCATGCGTGTGAGTGTGTGTATTATAGGTATCTTGTGTAAAGACAGCAAAAGAGCCGTTAGTTCTGTTCATTATCTTTAAAATCTAGTAGATTAAATTGCAAATATTGCTAGTCTAAGCATGCCAACCCTCATTAGAACATCGAAGCGGGCCTAAGTTACAAATCCCATTTCCTAAAAGCATAGTCTGGCTCTGTTTTGGGTAATAAAGAACGATGATAGGAGTAAAACCCGAGATGAAAAGTTTTTGAATTGAATTTAAAAAAAGAAATGTAAATATTAGCGGTCGATCGCTAGTCTCTTACAACTTGTGACCATGTTATTGGCATCGACCTTCTCTATCGCTAATAGTTATAAATTCATTCGGTGCACGTCACCAGAAGCTCTTTGTTTGTTTGTTGCTATGTTGTTATGTTTGTTTATTTATATTTAACGCCTTAACCGACACATCTATAACATTCAGACTGCGCGACGTTTGAATAGCGATCCTTTTCCGTGTCAGTACGACTATATATAAACTCGTAAATACTAAAATGTGTCATCTATATTCATAATATGTATAAGCAAAAACACTGACTGACAGATTCATCAAGAGATATCTTAATCTATACACTCGATTGACAACATAGTTACTCGTTCGTAGGTCGTGATGTGATATGGACAAATAAACGAATAAATATTACATACATCGCTATATAGCCCCAAAGTAAGCTTAAGTAGCTTGTGTTGGGCACTATGATAACTGATGAATATTTTTATATATATTATGCAAAATACTTATAATATATTGATAAACACCCAGACAAGAGAAAATATCTATGCTCATCACACAAACATTTTTCCAGATGTGGGAATCGAAGCCACGGCTTAGGACGCAGAAGCAGGGTTACTACCCACTGCGCCACTCGGTCATCAATACTCGCGAGAATTTAAGTTCTATTATAGTGTTTTTATATGTAACGTACAAACAAGATGTTGATATCGACATTTCTTTAATTTTGTCCCATTAGTTCTATATAGAACTAATGGAACACTAAGCACTAATATGGTGTATCAACAGTTCTATAGAACTAAAATTAGGGGGTACTACTGGGATGCACCCCTTTTGTTAGGACTGGGAGACGAACTACAAACTACTTAATTACTGTCATAAACACTTCATCTATGCATTAATGATTAGTAACATAGTATTTTATTGAAACATTTATTAGGTACTTAAATAATATGTAGAAAGTTATATCAAAGCCTTATGAAACATTAGCCAACAGCACGCTGTAACAACGTGCGAATGCTAACAGTCGTGCTAATTGTTAAGTAAATATATCTACACTAATTATATTAGACAACGTAATTAATAATTAAACAATAAATTTATAATTGAACGTATATTTAACAACAAACATAACGCAGTTAGTGTACACACGTATATTTAGTTTTGATGAGTAAGTTCTTATCTGGTAATTTTGACGTAGTTTATATATTTGGAATAATGTCGTGAATATTTCCTTCAATCTTTCAGGACGATGAAATAGTCGTTTTGGAACAACTCGTTATATAGTGTTTTATATGAAAGGACTGTACGATCTTGAAAAAACTTTTATTTTTATGACTGACTAGAGGACGCCCGTAGATTTATCCGTGTAGTTCTCTTTCCCGTGGGAATTTTGGGATAAAATGTGGCCTGTGAATTATGTAAGTTATATTATTGCGAGGTTTCATTAAAACCCAATCAATAGTTTTTGCGTGAAAGAGAAACAAACATCTAGCCATACATACAAACTTTTAATATTAGTAAGGATTTGAAATAAACTTTAAAACATGATCCTAATTAGTTATCTACAAGACGTACGAAAACCCGTTCCGTAATTGTTTACATTATTGTAAACTGTCACAAAAATATTGTTTTATTGTTATATTCCGTTTTTGTCTAATATTCATTTATTTTTATTCCATTTGCTCGTATATTACACCCGTATCAAAATATTTTTGTACGATTGATACAGTGAATACATGATACAGTGATACCTGCTACACAACTAGAAAATATTTGTGTGAGGAACATGAATATTTCGAGTGGAAACCTTCAAATATTTTGAAAAATCGTAGGTATCTATTACTCACTTTGCAGGTGTAGGTAACGATGACGTTTTATAATTTCTTATTTACTATTTCATCATTCTTTTGCAGATATCGTAAAGATATACGTAGATTTGATAATTAAATAGAAATACATTGACAAAGTAAACTCGAATGATAAAAACATTTATATTCGTTAGTTTCTCAACTACTTTAACACCACGACAAATTTTAAATGACCTTCTAAACAATGTTGTAAATAAAAAAGCAGCAAGAGAGCACATCGCAAATTGCCTTGTTGGATCTTGCTTAGTCATATCGTTGGAATCACGAGATTATGGGTACGATTGGTCTCCTGCCTTATTGAAATTTTATCTTAATGCCTTTCAACTGACTCTCCCAGATCAGAGTAACCTAGTAAGATGGGGAAAAGCCTCGGAAAAATCTTGCTATACCTGTGGTGAGGCAGTGGGCACTGCAAGGCACTTATTGGTAGGATGCAAGGTGCTCCTGGACAGGGGTCTCTACTCACGCCGCCACGACAGAGTACTAGAAATCATACGTGAAGCTATAAGCCTTTCAGTAGCTAGGGCTCAAAAAGGGTTGACGACGAATAAAAGACAAACTAACTTCGTTAAAGCAGGCTCAAGTACAAATTCCACCAGCAAGCCTTATTCAATTCTGGGCTCTGCTCCTGATTGGACTATATTAATGGACACGTATGAAAAGCACTATAAAATCCCGGAAGACTTAGCTATTACGACATCTAGACCGGACATATTTATTTTTTCCAAACAAATCAAACGTATAGTACTTGTTGAGCTTACAGTGCCGTGGGAAACAAACATCCCTAAAGACCATGTATTCAAAGTGAATAAATACTATGACCTTACTAATGAACTAACCAAAAATGGCTATGTGGTTAGTTTATACGCGGTAGAAGTGGGTGCGAGGGGTATACCAGCGAAGTCTCTCTACAACCTGCTAAAAGACCTTGGCCTTACTAGAAGTGCAGTAAGCTCCATATCCATTCCTTCCATGGAACGAGTGTCCAAAGCTGCACTAGTAGGGTCCTTCCGAATATGGTTGGGCAGGGAGAATAACTTGAACAGAGGAGATGAGTGTTGACGCGCGTCACTAAGGGTACCCTTAAACCTACACCCGAGTCACAAGTCTCGGGCTCTGTTCGGAGTTTTTCTCTCAGCCACGCGATGGACCCGACACCCGCACGGTGAATCCATGGAATGCTAAGATATTCGTCTCTCTGTCAAGTTTTTTTTTTTAATTAGACGCTTATTATTGTAAATATCGTATCAATATTATAAAATAAATTAACTTTGTTATTATTGAATAACATTAATTTGAATAGGAATTAAAATATTCAAAACTTTGAATCTCTACATAGATTTAAACAAAAAATACGCTGCTCAGCACAATGAAACTCTAGAATTACTACTTGCTTTATAGGTGAGGTGTGCTTGCTTTATAGTAAGATATTCGAGACGAATATCTTAGCATTTTATGGATTCACCGTGCGGGTGCTGGGTCCATCGTGTGGCCACAATGTTTTAGTCACAAGGCGTGAATGACTGAGATCTGAACGGGCCAACCGACTGCCTCTCGGAGATTGACAAAATCATAGTAATTGAACCTTATTTTTCCACTCGTTCCCGAGATATCAAAGTATAAAGACCCCGCATCAGAAAGCGCAGTGTTAGTTGACCCACCCACTAGGTAGACTGATGTCGTCAGTCTCAGGGAGCCGCAGTCCACAGGTGGCTCAGAATCATTGTGTTTGGAAGTCCCTAAAGAGGCCTATGTCATGCAGTGGACGTTTATCGACTGCTAATGATGATGATGACAAATAAGAATTATTCGGGTAAATACAACGTGTCGTTGCGAATGTATTATCACGTCCCGTGACGTCAGCAGTGCCCACCTCAAGACGTATTTTGTTTATGTGACGTGTTCGTTTAAAATAAAGTATAACTGGAAAAATCTGAGTCGCTTAGAGCCGATGTCCTGTGGAACGCAAATAGCTTTAACCCACCCAAACGACTGGATTTCAGAGAGTAAACTGATAATGAAGATACAACATGAGATATTTATTTTGGGAAGGCGAGTACGGATAGACTAGTTTGTCTGAAATGAAAGTACTGTCAGCAAAGAAGAAACAACAACAACAGTTTTTTTGCTAAACTGGTTTCGATGTCATACTATAATAGGAAATTTTACAAGTCGTTGCTACTGCGCTAAAGTTCTTTTAATTTACACACAGAAATGCATTTATTCTGTTGGCTTACTATTTACATTCAAAACCAAACTGTCCTCTGAAAATAGTATAAGTACCTAAAACAAATCAAGCATTTGTTTTAGAGTCACTACAAAAAACATCGTTGCAAATATATTGTCACGCCCGTGACGTCAGTCAGTACCCACCTCTAGATGCTTTTTGTTATATGACGTGTTTCTGGAAAAATCTGAGTCGATTAGAGTTAAGAGCCGATGTCCTGTGGAACGCAAATAGCTCAAACCCACCCAAACGACTGGATTTCAAAGTGTAAATTGACACATTTGGCGATGAATGAAAAATTGAATCGATGAGTGATTTTTAAATACTTTTACATTTCAGAAGGAAATAATCTGTTAACATCTAGATAAAAGTATTTATCATTTAAGATGATAAAACACGCGGTATTCATTTTGATGCAACTGTAGATTGAAACTGCTAATACGGGATAATTATTATAATTACACTTGATTTTAGTGATTGCGATTGTGGCATATATATTCTTTTTTCGGAAGACTTAATTTCCGTTTATAATACATATCCATTTTTATAATATATAATTTTTAGAAATTATATTTATACTACTTACACGTTTACTATTTTTATCACTAGCCTCTGCACCTTTCTTTTAATTTAGTTGTAATTTCTTCTCTTCGCTTGCAACAATATAGTGTTCGATGAGTCAACCTCTTGAGCTAGTCAAGTCTAGAAGCCATATAGAAGAAGCATCAAACACTACTGCTGTCATGTGTAGCTCAACCTACAAAAAAATCGTGCTGTATGCCCAAGCATTTGTTGGAAGACACAGCGCTGATTTTCAGCCAGCACCTTGTCGGAAGTGACGTCACGGAATTGCGCAACCACACACTAAAATAAAACTATATAATATGGCTTCTGTTTCAACTAATTATTGCATACCTACTAACAAAACGTGTCGTAGGGAGACGCTGTCAACAGGCGGCTCAGGATCGTTGTGTTTTGAAGTCCCTAAAA
The DNA here is from genome assembly GCA_034621355.1 of Mycalesis mineus. Classification (NCBI taxonomy): domain Eukaryota; kingdom Metazoa; phylum Arthropoda; class Insecta; order Lepidoptera; family Nymphalidae; genus Mycalesis; species Mycalesis mineus. Next base: position 16,675,193 of record CM067888.1, on the reverse strand, counting down.
AAGGTCTATGTCCATCGGCTGTTGTTGATGATGATAATGATGATGATAATGAGGAGGATGATGATGATGATGATGATGATGATGTTGTTGATAATGATGATGATGATGTTGTTGAAAATGATGATTACATACTACTTAACTAGCAGAGACCTGCCACAACAGAATCGGGTATAAGATTTCCCTCAAGTAGGGATCCCGCGGGAACAGTTTATAACTTTCGCGCTTGTGTCATGTTAGGTTATAGCCTAACAAGTTAACTATTGAGCCTATGTCAGGCAGCAACAAAACGACATTCATAATTATTTATTATTTGTAGAGCCTTGCGATATGTATGAGTGACAATGATTCATGGAAAATTAACTTTCCGTTCCGTTATCGCATATCAGATAGAAAAAATTATGTAAGCGGTGAAATTGTTAATTGCGTATTTATGAAAAAGAGCAATAGGTCTACAAAAGCCGACAAGAAAATTTTATAGGCCTCCTAATACTGGCGCGCTTTTCATATGTGCTTTATACCACTGTCACTGGCCCTTTGTCATTTTTCGTAACCATTTTTCATTGTTTACTTGATAAATGTTTACTGTAGTATTTGTGTACCACAGGGTACATACAGTGTGAAGGCATTCTCACAAACACCACACTTACCGTGACTAAAAACCTTGTGCATGCCATGATCTTCAAACTTGTAGTAGTATTTCTAGAAACAGTCACAGACAGTTTCTAAGTAATAACTCTTTAGAAAGTTTGGAAGGTAGTTACATAATATAAACTCTATCTCTTCTACAGCCAAGAATTGCTGTAAGTATTTGCTTATTATCAAAGAGCTAGTGAACACTCCGAGTAACGGTCTTCCTGTAAGGTTGTAAATTGTACACTTATAATTTTTAGCATGTTAAGGGCAATTGCCATGACCTGGCAGGCGTCAGCCCTGCACATCATCTGCCCCTTTTTAACCTAGGAAAAAAACGGAGGAAGTTCTCAATAGACACGTATATATTTTTTTTATGTATGACCACGCATAACTTTTTATACAATTGTCAGATTTTAATAATTATTTTTTATTAGAAAGGGCATACATCCAATATGGTCCCATAGTCATCATGTTAGGATCTGATGTTGATATCCTGGAATATTGAAGGAACTCTTCAAATTTTATAGCCACACATGCAGCGATTTCGGTTTTAGTGTAAGTATCGGTTGTTTTTTGGCTGCTAGTGCCGTATAATATACTATGACAGTTATTTTTTACTTTTTAGTGCGTTTTGAGTCGGTTCTATTTTTGTTAAAAATTTTTATTTCTTACTTTTTAGTGATTCATCGCCAGGTAACGTACTCGTAATATACTGTCATAGTATATTATACGAAACTCGTAGCCAAAAAGCTACCGATACTTACACTAAAACCAAAATCGCTGCAAGTGTGCCTATAAAATTTGAAGAGTTCCTTCAATTTTGATAAACAGATTCTAACATGATGACAATGGGACCACTTTGGAAGTGTGCCTTTCTAATAAAAAAAGAATTATCAAAATCGGACAACTCTGTAAAAAGTTATGCGAGGTCCTACATAAAAAAATATATATACGTGTCAAATTGAGAACCTCCTCCGTTTTTTTCGTAAATTTTTTTTTATTTTAGAACTAGTTGATAAATCGACGTAAAGCATAGAAACAACTGGGCTCTGCGTAATACAGCAAGTTCAATATATGTTAGTGCCATAAATTTACTTATTCCTGGGCATCTGTTAGCGAATAAAAATAAACTGTCTAAATTTACAGTAATTTAAGTCTAAAAAAAAATTGTTTATAAGGCGAAATACAGATAAATAATTGAAAGAGTGGCTCGATGCGAACCCACACAACACATAACGGCCACAATATATGGTGTAGGTATTTCCGTTTGTACATAACCGTGTAATGGCACCAACGTCAGCCATAAGTTGTACATGTTTTCTTATGAATCTGATTAAGGCTAGGTCAAAAGTATCGTGACTTGTATATATGAAATTGGAAGAAGCGAGAGATATGCAAGGATGGTGGCAAGTGGAAGGACGTGGTCACTGCTTCCCTTAGGGGAATAAGGCGCGATGGTATGTATGTATCGGGAAAGTTGCGCGCTAAAGAGATGATGTAGAGAGGGGACTCAATAATGTCTCGTGTGAGAATTGAATTTCGACACGTTTAGACCGATAGTGTTCGGAAGCTCTTTGTCGGTCCTGGTGTACCAAGAGATTTGGTTTAGATTGACATCCTCCTTCTGTTTAAAGGGAGGCATATTTTCAGCCTCTAACTGAATCATATTTGGCATTAAAAGTGGTCGAGACTCTAAAAAAGAGAGGGAATTAAATTTAGCATTACACATTTTCACAGTAATTAAAAATGCATCAATCTGCTGTCACAGAATTGAATTCATATACATACGAGTAAATCGAAACAAACAACAAATTACCCGAATACTCAAAAGTCACTCAAGTCCACCACTCACTTAAAGCTCTCTTGAATTGAGGTACCGCTTAAATTTGGACTTTAGAAATAAATCATTAATATAATAGATTTTTAAAATTTCATTTATTTACTTAGGTACATGAGCTTAATTCTAATATATAAAATTTCCCTGTCACAATGTTAGTTACCGTACTCCTCCGAAACATCTCTACCAATTTTTACAATTTTGTATGTATATTCAGCAGGTCTGAGAATCTAAATTTTTTTTAAATTTTTAATGTAAAACAACGTTTGCCGGGTCAGCTAGTAAAATATAAATACAAAATAGAAATAGACCAAACCTACTTAGGTACGAAAATTATATCTAAAAAAACAAAATAATTAAAATAACTAATTAATTAACCTAACTATAAACATAATTCTAAATTTTAACCATATTCAGGAAGCATTTCCGAGTTGAATTGCGATAGATATTCGTTGTGCGAAAAAGCCCGAGTGTTGCCTCCCTGAACACCTAAGCGCTTCTGCCCCACGGACCCAGTATCTCGACCTCAAAAGAAATACTGTGTGCCGAGACAACTGTTTTTTGATACTATCGGGCGTCCGCGGCCGCCTCGGCACGTCCAGAGGTCGAATGAACATATAATGACTCAGGCACATGTCGCGTCCCATACCAGCGCACGCCCCGTACTCCAGAGAATCAATAACATCCCGCCAGGGCGTTTGCCATCTTTGCGCACGTTCTGGGGTTCCAGAATGGCGGGATAATAATATATTTATTTATTTTATAGCTATTGACTCCCGATCACGAGGTCCTGGGTTTAAATTCTGGGTCAGGTTATGGAATAATTCTGAGTTTTTCTTTATTCTTCTAATTTTCGGTATATTCTAAAACCGGAGTCGGGAAGTTGGTGCCTCGTGCCTCGGAGAGTGCGTTAAGCCGTCGGCCCCGGTCATGTGGTTTTGATGAACTCCGTGGCGCAGTGGTATGCGCGGTGGATATATAAGGCGGAGGTCCTGGGTTCGATTCCCGGCGGGGCAGATTGAGAATTTTCTTAATTTGTGTTGGTCTGGCTGGTGGGAAGCTTTCGCCGAGGCTAGTTACCACCCTACCGACAAAGACGTACCGCCAAGCGATTTAGCGTTCCGGTACTATGTCGTGTAGAAACCGATAAGGATGTGGATTTTCATCCTACTCCTAACAAATAAGCCCGCTTCCATCATCACTTAACATCAGGTGTGATAGCAGTCAAGGGCCAACTTGTAGTCATAAAAAAAAATGTGATAGCGATCCTTAATAAATTAAATATTATCATTGCAACTCTCATTTCAACAGCGTGGTGGGTCTGCGCTCCATATCACCCGCTCCTACAATGAGGGAGGCCTGGCCTTGTGGGCTGTTAATAGGCTGATAATGAGTGAGTCAACAATATATACTTAATATATATAGGATTTTATACGGTTTTTAATAGTAGATATATTTACTTTAACATCGAGTAAAAGCAATTCGTACAGACTTGCAACTGCAAGTTATAATATGTATTTCACATAGATTAAAGACAACTAGATGGAGCCCATAGCGTGTCCACTCGTGAGACAGCAAGACAGCCTTATTGACATGACATGTCAACATTTAAAGTACATCATGAAACGTCACGTTTTAAAATATCGTAAAATAAGAAATATTACTTTATATAAGATAGTTTAGTAAACACATAAACATGAAATTTGCTAAAAAATAACATATCTAAGCTTTATATCATCAATCAATAAAGTTTATGCCTACTTACGCATGAAACGTAATTCCTTCGATTTTCCGTTCGCTGCGACTTTTGCAGCCGAAAATAAAGTAATATCGTAACCGCAAAGTTATATTATTTATCAGCAAATTTAATAAAAAGCTAATAATTGCTCAGATGTGTCCTTTGTTTGTCACAAACTCCACTCTTGACAAACAATAAAAACGAACACGCTGAAAGGGACAAAAAATAATCTTGTGTCACTTTCTAATGAAGGCCGAATGAAATAAGTGTGTCACGCTCTTGAACCTGCAACCGCGTTATGACTCTATCTAGTAGTCTTTAATCTATGGTATTTCATATCATATTTTGTTGTTACTTATCATTGGGTGACATTGCTGTCAAATGTTAAGCATTGCATAGAAAGGAATCTCTATATGTCGAAAATATTAAAGTGTTTATTTTGTATATTATCAGGAGATAAACAAAGTAAGCGATACACGAGGAGTCGTAAACTTATCTTACGAGTTCATCGATCTTTTGTTTATTGCAGTATCATGCAAATAGTTGCATAATATTTCTAACATAAAGATTATGTGTATATATCCCTAATGAGACCGTTGCAGACACTGGTGGTGTAAATGAGCGCAGAGACTCTATCAGACTCAGCTTTTTTTCAATTCATTACAAGTGAATCGTTGACTGCAAATACACCTGATGTTAAGTGATGATGCAATCTAAGATGGAAGCGGGCTAACTTGTTAGGAGTAGGATGAAATACACACCCCATACGGTTTCTACACAACATCGTACCGGAACGTTAAATCGTTTGGCGGTACGTCTCGGTGTACGGCGAAAGCCTCCCACCAACCAGACCAAGACAAATCAATCTGCGCCACGGAGGTCCTCAAAAGACGATGTGACGATGTTTTTAAAACTCGTCGGTATGAGACTTTAATCACCTTTCTACCACAGTACAGCTAGACGCCGTGAAAACTGGTATCCTTACGTGGTACATATCTTGGCAAATTGTACCAAAATTTTGCATCCACGGTTCTAATAGGTATGCGCTACAAGTGTGAAATGCACTTCCAGCGTCAGTGTTTCCTACTACCTACAATCTGAACATCTTCAAAACAAGAATGAATAGGCATCTTCTAGGCAAGCACGGTCCAACTTAGACCTCATTACTGCTTTCTGCCTTTTAAAATATGATCTTCTTCTTCAAGTGCCATCTCCTCTACGGATGCGATCATTAGGGCTATCTTTACTTTCGAGGCGGCTGCACGGAACAACGATCTTGTGTTCATCCCATACCTGTCGCGGAGATTTTTGAGCCAGGAGGTAGGTACGTCGTCTGCCAGGTCTTCGACTCCCTTGGATCTTGCCTTGAATGATACGCTGCAAGATCCTATACTTATCGTGACGCATTATGTGTCCCAGATACTGAAGTTTTCTACTTTTAATTTCAGTTAGAACTTCCAGACTTTTGGCCATTCTTCGCAGTACTGTCTCGTTTCGCACCCTGTCCGTCCATGATATTTTGAGCATGCGTCTATACATCCACATCTCAAACGCTTCTAAACGTTTGCACATGGTATAGGTGAGTGTCCATGCCTCCATTCCATATAACAGTACAAGAAATACGAAACATCGCACTAGGGCAGGGTGCGGAAGGGTGGGGCTGAGGTGTGAGCTACTACCGGGGTCCACAGGTGGCGGATAGTGGAACGGCCTTGAGATATCAAGGTTAGCTGCTTATGCAGTCCCCGACCACACACCGGAAGAATGTTTTTTTTCCCTGGAAGGTTTTCTTATAAAAAGCTGCAAAAGACCCAATGAAAAGTCAGTGACCTGACGAGTCAACGCCGTCAGTAAATAAACATTTGTCCCTCAGTGGCGGTCAGCTGCGCTACTGATAGTTTATTGGGTGGAAGTCAAGGAGACTAGAACAGTCAATAAACACTCATTTGCTAGGCGTATGGATAGTGGACACCTCCTTATGGCGGCAAACAGCGATGTGGAAGGCAAAGGGGAAACCAGCACATTATCTTTTCCCAGGACAATCATTATGGCTAAGAATCTACAAGGAATGGCCCTCAGTCCCCGGCAGACCTTAAGTGGTCAGAGGGTGCGACGAATACCCGGGTTACCAACAAATATTGCTACTTGGAGTGTTCGAAGCTTATACCAACGTGAAAAATTGCGAAATGAGATGAGATGAGAAGACTTCTTTAAATAATGGGAATTAGTTAAACAAGATTGAAGGGAATAGGGGTTGAAGATTTTAACCATACAACTTTATATTACAGCGGAAAATATGGTCACTAATATAAAAATACAAAAATTTAAAAGAAATATTTCTGTGTATATCCTTATCCAATCATAGAGTCCTTCGCTAGCAAAAATGAACTTTGCTCTCTTATTAAACAAACTTATATTTAATTATGTTAAACAAAAAATATTAAGTAATCAATATTTGTGCCTCACATTAAATAGTCAAATAACTTATAATTATTAGTCAGTACTTATTGATTGTTTTCTATTTTCTTTAGCTATCGGCAAATACTAAATGACAAAGAGAAAAGACGGGGAAAGTCACATGTAAAGGTTAAGTTATGTTTTATATCTTACCTAATCATAACTCGGTTAAAAATTTAAAGCACAAGACATTAGCGTTTAAATAGCCGTTAATAAATACAAATTGTAAATATTAGTATTATTGATAAAAAAAAAATTTAACAAAAAATAGAACCGAATCAAAACGCTTTACTTCTTACTTTTTTATTTCTTACTTTTTAGTGATTTATCCCCACGCAACATACTCGTACTATACTATCATAGTATATTATACGGCACTAGTAGCCAAAAAGCTACCGATACCGAGACAAAGACCGAAATCGCTGTAAGCTTGCTTTCAAAATTTGAATAATTCCTTCAATTTCCCCAGGATATCATCATCAGATCCTAATATGATGACAATGGGATCACCTTGGAAGTATACCCTTTCTAATAAAAAAAGAATTATCAAAATCGGACAGTTCTGTAAAAAGTTATGCGTGGTCATATATAAAAAAATATATACGTGTCGAATTGAGAACCTTCTCCGTTTTTTTTCGTCGGTTAATAAATAAATTTCAACGATGAAGAATAGAAAATAAATATTATTTTTATGTAATAGTAATAAAAATTTAAAACGCAATAACAATACTATGTTGTTTTGTAATGAAAATTAACTCACTAATTACAGTTTAGCTAGACGCTGCATCAATGTTTCAAAATCAGAAAACCCTAATGAAAATCCCTTCAATAAATCCAAAAATCAATTAATGGCAACTTAAGAATGCCATAGAAGTTCTCACATGTATAGCTCTATGTTCAGGAGTGAACATATCCTATTAATTTTATAAACGAGAATGTTTGTAAGTTTGGATGTTTGATACTGTTACGAGCTAGGGGTCGGGGATTGCAAGAACATCCACACAACAAGGAGAACTAGACGTTTATTAACCAATAAATAGTTTGGTGTACAAGATTTGATGCATCACGCTGCGACGCCGTCGTTTCACGCTTCTAATCCTGAAGGAACCCATCATATCTGATCTCGGCACCTCACGGCCACACACCCCAACCACACTACTACAGCTTATTCCTCAGAACACTCTCAGGAAAATACATTCCTTCAACCGTCTTGACTCAACGACAGCTCGCTTTGAACTCACTGAATCTAGTCTTTGTTCTGCACACGATATATACATTTGAATTGTTCCATTCTTTTAACTTATTCTTTTTTTAACTTTCATTTACTTTTAACCCAAATGAGGTTTCCAACTGTAAACTCTTTTACTTCGTAATTCCTCCGAGGGGTTATCCGTAACAGTACTCTTTCACGTAAAAACTTCTGTATGGATTTGGATAAAACTTCACAATAATACAGCTTATTCATCAGAATAACACACAGGATACTTTTTAACCGACGAAAAAAACGGAGGAGGTTCTCAATTCGACACGTATATATATTTTTATCTTTTTTCTTATGTATGACCACGCATAACTTTTTGCAGAGTTGTCCTATTTTGATAATTCTTTTTTTATTAGAAAGGAGCACACTTCCAAGGTCGTTCCATTGTCATCATGTTAGGATCTGATGATAATATCCTGGGAAAATTGAAGGAACTCTTCAAATTTTATAGGCACACTTGCAGCGATTTTGGTTTTAGTGTAAGTATCGGTAGCTTTTTGGCTACGGGTATGTTACGTAGCGATAAATCACTAAAAAGTAAGACTTAAAATTTTTTAACAAAAAATAGAACCGACTCAAAACGCACTAAAACGTAAAAAATAACTGTGTCATTTTGTTGCTTTAATTTACTTAAGCATATCTAGTAGTCGGTGCCAGCCAAGATTTCTAATTACCTAGAACCCACAAACTGCTTTACTATCTTAAATAAATGTTCCTTAAACTTGCTGGCACCGACTTCATAGATATGCTTAAGTAAATTAAAGCAACTAAATGACACAGTTATTTTTTACTTTTTAGTGCGTTTTGAGTCGGTTCTATTTTTTGTTAAAATTTTTTATTATCCTATTTGAAAGAGTAAGAAACATCTATCCATTCATGTATGGATACATACAAACTTTCGCCTGTATAATATTAACAAGGATAATGATGATGATGAAAACTTAGTCCATAGACTAGCGTCAACAGACATAGTAATAGACAAAAAAACTAGTTTTTGTCGAAGGGATATTTATTATTGAAAGGGTTTTTTAATTTAAATTTTCGCAAAATGTATTCAAAGGGCGTTTTAAAGCTGATAATTCTCAAAACACGCAATTGATAACAAGTAAAATGTTTTAGGGTTGTTGGCTTTAACCCAGAAGTGATCATCGTTTGGGTCGTTTACATTAATGACGACAGTTAGAATTACATTACCCGTGAGTGCCAACGGAAATACTGAAATAGATTGTTTAAGATATATCTATTAGCATGCCAATATTTCCAGCGGCATATCGTACGACCAGCTGACGTATGTGTTTTTTGATAGTTTCCCACGGTTTAGGGGGCAGATCCCACACTGAAAGGTCATTAGTACAATGCCCACCTGTTAGGATTTTGTAGTTCCTAATATAGTGTTTATCACTAATTAGGGAAAAGGAGGGGAATATTAGTCGTATTTAGAAATTATAACTCTCAGAGACAAATATGCCGGTAAAACGTTTTCATTATGCCACGTCTTATACCTACTGAAAAAAGTTATTAGATCACTTAGAGAGCCAGGTTTTTAACTCTACACACCCTCACCTAACACAAATTCTATCTTAGTAGCCTGATAAGGTGTAGAATGGGGTTCGCTTTATATTGGGTTAATTAAAAAGCCAGCTTAGCCATAGATTTGACCTGAGGTTTATAAAAAATTAGTTCAGGTAGAACACTATACGCTATGAGAGAGTTTAATTATTTTAGTTTACTTTGCATATTCCGAAAATGTAGGCCTTTTAGCAGCAAATGAAATAGGTATCAAAGTAACAACGCAGTTATCAGAGATAAGGAAGGGAGGTAGTGCCTGCGCTATTGTTGGTCGTTCCTTCCTAGATCTTAGCATTCAATGGATTCACCATTGCGAGTGCCGGATCCATCGTGTGTCAGAAAAAACTGCGGTATAAAAAGAAGCGTCAATGCATTTTCCTTCTCTACTCGTGCTCGTAGATTTCCAAACATAGGCAGAGTTCTTAATAAACATCAAGTTTTTTCTAAACACAAGGCGTTTGCACTATATTAGTGGATTATATCGATGATGTATTGATGAAGTAGTATAAAATTATTGCCATAGTCGCTGGGATTGCATTTTGTAAATTTATATGCAGCTTCATGGCACGTCGCAACTTCAGGAGGGGGCTAGAAATGTTTGACATACATACATACATACATACATACATACATACATACATACATACATACATACATAATACATATAGCAGATGACACAGTCGGGTAAAAAAGAAACGCCTAGAGCAGATTTGGATATTTGATCTAACGTAAAACACCCAGTTCAATGACTTAGAGCAATTTATAAAGAGGTTTTGCGCGTATACTTCTGCTGCATACAATCTAACGACATAAGTATGTACCACAAAAAAAAGGTATGTACTACGATAAACGACGGTTTTTTATTTAGAATATATTTCGATCCACGATGGGGCTGAAGGTAGCAGCGAGGTGCAAAGCTGACAGCCATCTCATTCGTTTTAAAAAGGCGGTGAAGTCAAAAGCGTCAAGAGCGGTGAAGTACCTAATCTACGTAATCGGATCGCTCGCGTGGATCTGTCTAATGTTTATTTATCACTTTTGTTGAAACTGTAACTCGAGTATGTAACCGATATAAGTTTTCCTTGTTAGGATTTTATAAAAAAAAAACCAAACGCAAAAATTTACTGTGGAATGTAGTTTTTATGATTTTTCCCGATGTTAAATACAAACTCATTATTTAGATACTGTTAAATGCGAAATTACTGTTTAAATATTACGAACTACTGTTTGTAGCCTTCATTGTCAAAAATGGTTTAACCAATGTAAACAATCATTTTTTCAGTATTTATTAAATTCGTTAAATGGATTTTTATTACAGTTTTAAAGTTTGGCGCATGATAAAGGCATGTCTTTTTAATTTCATTTAATAAAGCAAATAAAGGGAGATAATATACGACGTAATTATATTGTTTATTTATTTATTAAGGTCACCAGCAGGTTACAATTAACATAAATATTATATAATTAGATCTTAAAAACTAGGTTTAATTGTATAAACCTATATTGCAAAATACATATTGCATTATATACTGTTACAATCACTAGCAGAAAAGAAAAACAAAAGCAACTCAAACTAAAAATAAATTAATTAATTAATTAAATCTAACTAAAACTAAAACTATTTTAGTAAGTAACTAACATAGCGAGGTTATTGATTAGAAAATAGTCTTTATTTTTTTTTCAATTTAATAAATTGTTTATGTTAAAATAATTGCACATTCAATTCAAAGACACAAAAGTTGAGAAATTTTGCAAGTTAATATTATGTACCTATAGGATCAGTGTTTCCCAAAGTCAAAAGTCCCAAATTTTGAAAATTAGTGTTGACTTGTTACAGCACTTTTAAAGTAGCTGACGACAAAAGATCATAAGGAATATATTTAGGTATTTACTTTATGAATCCACGGACAATAACAAACCGTAATAACATTTATATTGTTCATTTTCCAAAACATGATGTTAAATATGAACACATCATACATTTTACTACCAATTTGTGTGAAATATTCTCGAAAACTTTACATGCATCGCGTGTTCCAATTCCAAGTTTAAAATCGTAACGGCTGACGGTGTTCTGAATGATACAAAGCTCTGCTATACGTATGGCTATGGGATATTGTATAGCAACTTGTGGACGCTTGGGGAGGGGATGCCACGCGTTTGGAGCGGACTCGAGCCACTCGGCAGTCAGTTGTCATCTGACAGCGGAACGAGAAAGACGCGGCCGCTTCGACCAGCGTGTTCTCAAACAAAACTTCACGCAACTTTACTGCAGTTGCGAGCGAACTAAGTGTTAGATTGCGTGCAAAGTGCTATAGTGTTTAGTGATGACTTTTGTATGGAACAGTCGGCTTTCATGTCTCCTGGACAAGCGTTGATGTCAGAGGGGATGGATGCGAAAGACCGGCTTGTGGAGGAGGTGATACTCCTCGCCCTGTTTCTTGTTTCGACAGCGGCCAACTCTTTGGCGCTGTTGGTGTTCTGTCGACGACCTGGGCTGAGAACTATATCCAATAGGTAAGTTTTGATGAGATAAAGATGAACATTGTTTACCTATTAATACTAAAACACTTTTCTAATATTTGAGAAAACCAAAAATTTTTGGAGCTTTAATTTTAGAGTTGTAGTTTAAACATGACTTAATAATGTCAACAGTATGCTCAAATAATATGCATTTAAGAAATATGAAAATTATCAACTAATCAATTTTGTATACAACTAAATTAAATATTGAGCTGATGTTTATGACATTACTATAACTAATACAAAAAACATTAAAATAAAACCGTCAAATAATAAAATTTGTGTTTCAGTATTTATGGAGTAACAACTGGTACTAAGACCCTTAAAATAATAATTTATGTCTTGGAGTCTTATTACATATTTTCATTATACCGAGACAAAAAAACAATTATTTAAGTAACATCGTTATAACATTAAATTAATTTTAGAATATTTAGTAAAGACATTTTATTCCGGCATTCTGTTTCCTCAATTTGGAAACAATGTCGAATTAGAGCGAACAGGATGTTGTGGAAACAGTTGGTTATCAAGGCAGACAAGTCATAACACGGCATTTGTAATGCAGACGTTGAAAATAATCGCATCCTTCGAATTCTTCGCCTTCAATACACCTAATATAAATTAATTAAGTCCATCGCAACTTGTAGAAATGACACAAGCAAGAGAGAGTAGTCTATCGACAACGCGGAATTCATAAAAAGTTATGGACAGCATGCGAATGTTGTACGAGCAAATGCAATAAAATGTATTCTAACTGCGAAACAAATGCTGATTTATATTTCTTTTCTTCACTCTTTCCCGCAGGGAAAAGGCAAAGCTGATTTATAATCCTAGCAGTGTTGACACTGATAATAATGAAAAATACAATTGAAATCAGCATAACATTTAAAAACAAAACATTTATATAGCATTGAAAATCCTTACGAACTTCCTTTTTTTTGTCAAGCGACCATACTATTGGGCTCCCGCCAAAGCGTATATTATTATTAGACTATTAGTGTCGGTCCGTCCATCTACCTGCTCTTTTCATGTTTGTTTTACAGGCTTTTGTAATCCATGATTTATGCATCATACAAACTTTAAAACCGCTTTAACCGAGTCATAAGGTAAAAAAATTGCTAAGCGCAATTCGTTTCGTCATAGCGAGAGAAGGTCAAAGCCTCATCGTCCATTTTCAATTCAAATATAAAAAAAACCTTAAAGCTAATGTAACTGTTGAGCAACATTACTCATAACGGCTCTTGATAATGAAAACAAAAACGTACAATATGTTTCATTGCTATAATAAAAATAAATATGTTTGAAGAGCAACGAAATTTGGGTCAGTGAAAACATATATTACTATATCATTTCCAAATACATAATTAAAGTGGCAGAGTACGTATAAGCTAATTGAAATTCTTAAAACTCTTATTGTTTCAACGAGGTGTAATAAATCAGATGTAACGGTAGACTTAAATAATAAAAACAAAGAAAATTAAAACACCTAGCGTGACCGTATTTAGTTTGGGTACCAAATAATTTAAATAATAAAACTTGTTTCAACATATAAGTCAAATAGATTGATGGATAAAGTTTAAGTTAACAATTTAAATAACATTGCCTATATATCACTAATATATATTTCTCTTAAATGTACAGATGGGAATAGTATTTACCCAGTATAAAGTTTGAAAGTTAAAACAAAAGTCATTCCAATTTAAACAAAGTGGCTTAATCGATACATTTCAGTTAGCCCAGTTTGCGACATCAAACGTTTCAAATTGATCGAAATAAATTATATAATTTAAAACATCTGCGAGTGAAAAACCTGGCAAATATTCCGCTAAGGCTGCCCACTTAACGTTTTGCAATTTCAATTTATAGTTGCGGTGAAATGTAGTCGAAAGATCACAGGAGAAGCGAGCTATGTCCCACATAAATGGCGGTCGGCGGTGTTCAATCACAAGTAGTAAAATAAAATACGCTAGACTCAATTAGTTGCTCGCAGATAGATAAATTACTTTTCCCAAGAAACAGACGGTATAGAGCGGTTTGTTCCAAACGAATCCAATTACCTGGTATAAATCAATACAATTAAACACGAACGAAACAAAATATATGATGTACTATGTGTCGATATCACTAACGTGTTCGTGTGAACGGTACATTACCTGTAAACATGATGCATATTAAACGTAAACATTAGCGACTGAATAATGGTAAAAGTAAGAAATACTTAAGTATTTATAAATAAACGGAATTGGAAATATTATCTCACAAACTGTAGTTAATCAGGCACGACGTAATAAACGAACTTGAGGCGCCTATCATTGTGGAAAATAACTTCGATGAAGAGGCCTTTGCCCCTTTGTTAATATAGAACACTTTATAATACAAACACTCGGAAAGAATGTTGGAATGAACGTAGATACTGTTCACTAAATAGAACACACAATGTAGGTCTGTCCCAATGCAATTACAGTACGCTGGCCCTGGTGACATAATATCATTATCACATAACGAATATGTGTAATAACTCCGTTTTACTTTCTATGTCACGGGGCTTTGAACCGTTCGTTAAATGTTTGTTTGTTTGTATATCTTCTATTTGTTGTTGTATTGTGAGCCGTTAGACATTTATCGTGGATGAATCACTGCTTCCTGGCCCTAAATAGCTCCACGTCAATTGAGAATGCCTGATAGTCGTGGGTAGGCGGTTTTAGAGTTTGCATCCGATACCCATTGAGTAAATTGGAACATATACTCGTAAAATTACAATAATGTGGTATAAATAATATATAAAAGGATCTCTAAAAAATGCATTTGATATTATATTAGCAGAATTTTATTCTCACTATGACACATTGCAATATTTAGGGTAGTCTACAAAAGTCATGTCACAAATTCTACAAAAATAATGACATTTGTTAAGTTCTAAAATTCTTTTTATGATATTTGTTGCTACTAATACTAACTTACCAAGAAAATGAACTCACTCTACATTAAAATAAGATCGTTGTAAATACAGATATTATCAAAGCCACGTTATCAACGGATATAAACATTGTACCACGGTACTTTCTTGCTAGTATTTTTTCTTCTAATCTTCATATTTGTCACACTTAGTTGTAATTTCGACACGATAATTGTAAAGTCACGAATTTATCAAACGATAGTTGACTCAACGTGTTTGTATCCAGAAATAGATTGATGTAACTATCTAGTTACGGTTTCATAACATTTCACTTAAAAAGCTTCGGTTACTCTGGATTACTGGCGGTTGCGAAAGCATCAATGCAATGTCAAACTATTAACATTTCCGAACAATAACGACTGTTGCAAGCACCGAGTTGGATACCGCGGTGACCCGTTTTAATGCCATTGCTAAATATAGTTAAGACAAGTGTTAATGTGTACAATAACATTAAACTACAGTTAGTTTCATAATTGTAACCGATCATATCTCTACACACTGTACGGTTAGGAATGTAGGATAAATCAATGAATGCTCTTTGGTCATAATTTATCTTATCTGCAAGTGGAAGAAAAGAAGTGGTTTTACCCGCAAAGTTCTCGATTCTGTTGAAATTTCATGATCAAATGTGGCCTATGTGTTAGTCCAGAATGTCAGGTAACTTCATACCAAATTTTAATAAAATCGCTCCAGCGGTTTGGTCATGAAGAAGTAACAAAAGTACTCACTGACAAACTTTTGCCTTTTGAATACTAGTATGATGATCTGTTAGGCTAACCAAAGCATATTTTTTGACAATATTATTGAGTGTTTGCGGGGGATTTTATTTGACAAATTTTCTCTAGTTCTGTAAATTAGATTTGCAATTTTAGATAGAGTTTACTAACTCCTTGTGCAATTTAATATCATGAGACTTGTTGATACGTAATGATAAATTGTAACAGTCAATATTATAAATGTATTTTATTTATTACCCGTTTTTCCTTGAGAGCCAGTAAATATTTTTGACATGTCTTATCAATTAAGTCCAGTAATAAACGGGGAGAAAACCGAGAATTTTGTACTGCACGTTTTCCGTTCAGAGTTAAATGTCGTTTTATCATACCAATCTTTTAGCATTAACTCACCATGACACGCGAAGATAAGAAATACCACATGTGGTGCTAGCAAACATTAGTATTTGCACTTTGAACTTCTAATTTGGTAGTCTATGGCACTTCAACGAATCATCGTTACGCAGAATTTTAAATACGATGACGATAGTAAAATTCCAATTCTTTTGTATGTTTTAACTGTGCTCGTTTTGATAGCAATACTTTGGATTAAAGTTTTAAAACTAATTGAGAGTACACATTTAAAGAGTAATATTCTAATTTAGATGTTTAAGAAAACCAAAGACATTTTTTACGTTTCACTAAGCATATTTATTCAAATTCTGAATTTAAAATGTATGTAGATTTTTTTAGTCTTATCTTTCAGACTGAATACAGATTTAATCTTAAAACTTTGAGTTAATCTGGCTAAGACTGCGCTGGCATCGAAACTTGTTTAGAAAAGCTAATAATATATAAATATAGCTAGCTTTGTATTTAGCCAGTCTTGACACACCAGCATCTAAAAATGCAATTAATAGAACAGAAAAGATTAAAATCTAAAATTTATATGGCGACGGGTAATTGAACTGTGGCCGGATTGATCAAGGACAGACCGCTAGCTTTATATAAAGATATGCAGACTCAAATATCAATTGTTCCGAACTTTATTAAACAAAAGGTACCAGTTCGTAACCAACAGACAGCAGCAGGCGACACAAAAATAATTCGCCGATAAAATAAACTTATATAAAACGTTAACCAGTGTATAAATTAAACGGTTTGCGGTACATTAGCAATTTAAATATCGGCAAATTCATTAGAAATAAGTATACGTAGTTAATGGAAGAAACCAAAGGATTTACAACAACCCAGTCACGGTTGATGTCTTCGAGTTAATCCCAGTGTTTATCATCTCAAGACATTATATTGTAAACACGTAAAGTCTTTCGAGAAAATGGGCGAACAAATATGTCTAGCATATGCTTAGATGACTAAGCCAATATATGTTCTTAGCTGTTTTTAAAAAGTTCATAGGCTTCGTTATAGATCAAGTAACGGCTGTTTTGTTAAAGCCACGTCATTCAGAGATTGTCTATCAGTTTCAGATACAGATGAATGCCTTATCCAAGGTAGACAAATTCATTGGACAAATCTGGATATTCAAGGTAGAGTTGTCTGTCTATCTTAACGGTATTCGGTTGTTTTGATTAGAATTTTATCTAAAAATTTTCCATTCGATGTCACTGATACAATTTCACTAGATCCTATTTACTAAGTAAATAAAAGTGCGTTCTGACTTCTGAAATAATGTTTTGAAGCGACAAAAACTAAAATAAACTGTCACTTAATCTGCAAATGTGTAACCAAATAAAACAATCATGTTTACTTACTCGCTATACAATTTTTAGTAATTCTAAAAAGGTCACACTCCTTATGAATTCACCCCCCACAAAGCTTTAGACAGCTACAAGTATCTTTATCGGTCTTGGAGTGGATTTTGTAGTCTATTAGAAATCGTCTCATACAATATAATATTATTAATAGATAGTTCAGAGTGGCCATTAATTTAAATGTCTGGTGTATACAGAAAAAGTTCTTCGTCTACAATACGCGTCCATGTTTCGAATATGCTTCTAGATAACAGAAATAACTATCGACGGTAAAATCTCACTTATTAGCATCATTACATCGATTTATATTTTTATTAACAAAGCAATTAGTAATACAGTCATTGGCCATTACATTATCGGGCGATAGAAGTGTATCAATATTGCCTTAATACGTTGTTAATTGGTTCACTTTAAACAATGCTTTGTATTGACCTCCATTGAGTAAGTGGAGGAATTTCGTTTCGAATGCAGTACCCACTTAAATGAAAAATATAACCAGTTTTTTATTTTAAACTAGCATTGGTATTTTATGATATAATTACGTAGACCTTTAACTGTAATCGTTAAATTTAAAATGCACATATAAGATTGTATAAGAGACTAAGTAGCAAGTAACTTCAAAGAAAGTGGAATGTCTACTTTGTATCTAACATTTGAAACAATACATCAGCCATGGCATGGTAATGTGGAACCAGAGGTGAAAGTGACGCGCAAAATCAATGGCATCGTCGAACCGTTTGTAAATTTTCCACCAGACATTGCTACTTCTGGTTGTCGCGACAAAATTGGAGCGACCGATCCAATATTTACAATTGCAGAATAATTAACTACATATGGGCGGTGGAGAGGCAAAACTGGCTAAGCGACTGTTTGAGTCGAATCGAGTTATTGACATCAAAATTTCAGATTCTTATAGAACATGCCAATATCAATCGGAACGATTAATTTCACTGATTGGTCGTGCTTAAGTTTTCTTTAAAAACGCCCGAAGCATAATGTTTCGGTTTCATGTCTTATACTTTATAAAAACCTAAATTTTGCATCGGCTTATAATTTTAGATTTTTTTGTAATTAAACTGGAGTTAATTTAACACAAGCAAATTAAAGAGGGGCTTTGATATATATTAATTTATTATTTCGTAAACATTTATATAAATACTCGTTTTATGAAAACTCGTGTAAAACAGATACACGAGTTTCATAAAAACGCAATAACAAATAGATAATATTGTAATAATATAATTGGTTTAAAAACACTAAAAAAATACACGCTTTAGATCAAAGGAGAAAAATAAGTAATTATATCTAATATATTTTTCATCATTCATTTTCTGCTTTATAATAAAAAAAAAATATAGAAACCATAATAAATTAAGCGTATGCATAAGTTATGGACATGTCAAAAAATTGGTTGTCTGTAAAGTCGGTTTACTGACGATAGTTGAACGTGACAATGTCTTAAGAAAATACTGATGGAATGGTAGCATTTAATTGGTTATTAAAATTTTTAATTTAAGTATATTTTTATAAATATTAATTTAAATTAATAAAATAATTGATTTTGATTTTACAAATTTATAATAAATATATTAATTTATAAATATATTAATTTTTAATTTAAAATTAATATATTTAATAATTATATTTAATAGACGGATGTCGAACGCTGCCGAATGCAAAGGCCGATTGTTCTTCTTTGTCGCTCGTTTCGCGCTCTCGCTTGCACTTCAAGCCTTACATGGAACGCCTCAAAGCGAGGTAACGACGTATGACGTCATGTTTTTTCGTGCGTGCAGCTGGCTCTATCGAATTACAAGACGTTGTCACGTCAAAAACTATCAGTAGCTAAATTCTCTTTATTATGAGAAATATTTATTAAATGATATAAATATAATTATAAAATGGGTTTTCAATGTAGAGTTGGCAACCATAATTATTTTTTTACTTGGTTTCAATTTAATTTCGTAAAGGTGTAGTTAAATAATACAAGCATTGCGTAGTAACGCTCATAAGTTTTTAAAACACGAGTAACTGAGTTTACTTTTCAATTCCTTGACAGAGACACTGAGCAGACGCTTGTCTGTTTGTAAACTGTGTCAAGAACTATTTTGTATATCGCGGGGTTAGAGACCACTTGAGACAATAATAAATATATTTACTGAAATAATATATGTTGCGGGCTAACGTAATATCTTACTAATACAGTAGATTTTATTGCTTTATCTACATATTAATAACACAGTTAAATAAAATTAGATTACTAGCTGATTCTCGCGACATTGTCTGCTTGTATTTAGAATTCTCTCTATACTGTTGCCAATTTTTAGATTTCCGTGATGCTAAATATTTAGCTCATATGTTAATAAGAATCTACTCCAATGAATGCATTTTTCCTCTTCAATATAGGTAATCGGTCGTTTGGAAGAGATCGCACACTTTCTCCTTGTCTCCACGATACAGGTCCCCTAGTTTGTAGACCACCAGTAACATTACTGTAAATGGTTTTCATGGCAATACAGATTATTATTATTATTTTTTTTTTATTTCTTGTAAGTTTTTGACGTGACAACATCTTGTAATTCGATAGAGCGGGCTGCACGCACGAAAAACATGACAAGCAAGCAAGCGAGAGCGCGGAACGAGCGTCAAAGAAGCACAATCGGCCTTTGCGTTCGGCAGCGTTCAACATCCGTCTTTTAAATATAATTATTAAATATATTAATTTTAAATTAAAAATTAATATATTTATAAATTAATATATTTATTATAAATTTAAAATATAAATTTATAAAATCAAAATCAATTATTTTATTAATTTAAATTAATATTTATAAAAATTAAAAAACTTTAATTACCAATTAAATGCTACCATTCCATAAGTATTTTTTAAGACATTGTCACGTTCAACTATCGTCAGTAAATCGACTTTACAGACAACTAATTTTTTTTTTCATTTACATCATAAAAAATATTTCGTTAATTTAAGGCATAATTTATATCATTTTAATTAATTTTCGCCAAATCGATTCACTACTTGCGGAAAGAGTAACAAACACAAAAAACAAAACAAAGATTGGTCTTTAAAATATTAATGTGATGTTTAAAAGTTCATGCGTCTTAATTGACTTTTTGCTCTTGTAACAGTTATCAATTACAAACGACATTGTGACTGTAGTTTTATTTTTAATTGCAGTATAACTCATATCTCCGGAAGTCGTTATGTTATCGAGGTCTCCTCTCACAATATTGTTGTACTTTTGAGACATAAACCCTGAAAAAATGTAACAAACATAGCGTGTCGTGTATCAGTACAATATTGTTGGCAAATAGATACATATTTAAGATCGTGACCCCTAATTGTATGCCGCCTGTGATCATTTTACCTTGTACTAATATTAATAAACTGTTACTGAGCTCTGTCGCATCTCTGTAGTATAGATGATTTGTTTTAATGACTAATGCTATTTCAAAACATAGTAAGATATATTAATCAAATACTGTATCACTTTAGTTACGTGTCATTATTTTTCAACATTTTTTTTTTATTTTTTGAACGAAATGGTAATACTATCCGTGGCATGCAGGTATTTTGGCGGCATGCAAAAAGTGCCACTTACTAGGTTGTTATACTTGATCAACAATTTGCATTACAAGTACATTTATAACAAGGATAATAATTCCAAAATGCTAATGAATAAGTTTTTCAAGTCATTGTGTTCATGTGTAACTCTGACATAATAGAGCATAATAACAGCATATTCTAGAAATGTTTTATTTAAATAATTGTTTTATAATGCATTTAAGACTGCCTCGTTGGTCTCATGGTTAGCCTATCTGGCTTCGATCACGAGGTCCTGGGTTTGATTCCTGGGTCGGGTCACGGAATAATTCTGTGTTTTTCATTCTTCTATGAAATTCTCAGTATATTCCAAGCCCGGAGTCGGGAAATTGGTGGTGTCACACCCCCGTGCCTCAGAGAGCACGTTAAGCCGTCGGTCCCATCAACATCTGATAGTGATCGTTAATAAATGAAACATTATCGCCCTAAGCCCGCCAACCCGCATTGGAGCAGCGTGGTGGGTGTACGCTCCATATCCGCTCTCCTATAAGGTGGGAGGCCTGGCCCTGTAGTGGCCCGTTAATGATGAAATGCATTTAATAAACACCACTAAAATGCTATTATGATATAAACTTAATAGCTTCGCGGATGAGAGGCTGGACTCAGAGTCATGTCTTTGGATCGATCACTACTTGTTGAACTTAACAGTCCAGTCTGTACAGCAATAGTCCAACAAGTTTAAACTGATCCAACTGATAAATAAATACATGCGAAATTTCGTTAGTGTGTGTTTGTTACTTCTTCACGCAAAAAATACTGAATGGATTTAGATGAAACTTCACAATTATATAGCTTACATAATATTACAGAATAACACATAGGCCACATTTTATCCCGAAATTCCCACGGAAACGAGAACTACGCAAGTGAAACCGCGGGCGTCTTCGGTATAGTTTAATTAATACACTAACCTGCCTTATAAAAAGGTTCATACTAGAGGGAAATATTGCAATAAAAATGCAAAGTGTTATAAAAACTATTTGTTTGTCAACATTATTTAGCCCAATTGTAGTCAGTCAGTTAGAACCTAGTCGAGTTAAAATAAAATTCTAAAATGAGGTATTTAAATAAAGGAAACCAATGTCAAGTTCGTGGAAAATTTATTATGAGAACAATAGGCGTAATATCATTCAAACTTGCTGTTTCTATTTTAAGACTAAACTTGTATATAGTGGCAAATATATAGTTTCAGTTTTTTATTATAAACGTAGTGCCATAAAAATCATTTACAGTTTAAATCATCGAGAAATAATTTTTTAAGCGCATACAAACAAATAAATTATGTTTTATCTAAATAATTATAAAAAAGATTAGAAAAAAAAATCTGAATAGTTGCCATTTTTGTGACAATGAACATACTACTAAATATGGGTTTCACATTATTTTTAAATATAACAAAAATAATATAGTAAGTAGCAGCAGCGTTTTTGTTTTTCTAAATTCTCCAATTGTTGCTTACCGGATTAGCGCCATCCAGTCTATAAAAAACGAAAAAGAGACCAACTCCATATACAGCTAGTGGTTTTTTTGCGAACTAAAACTAGACTAACAGAAGGCCACAAGTGATATATTCATTTATATAGAATCTGAGTCATCTCTCAAATGATAGCCGTGGGTGCGGGCTGCCAATCGTTAAAATACCGATTCGTTTGAACCTATTAGTAAACGTTTAGTTATGTAAGTAACTAGATTTCGCGAAATCTTCCAACTAGTTAACGGAAAATTTTTAAATATAACAAAAGTAATATAGTAGTACTATACCATGAGATGTTATTTCAATTATTTTAACTCATATTTTTAATTATATATTTATACAAGAAGCACAAGTATACAAACTTATACTACAGCTAAACTCGATTGAAAATGATTGTCAACAAACAAATTTAAAATGAAGGTAGAAAATGCAACACATTTTATTTGCGAACAAAAACGAGGAGGTTCTGTAACAGAAGGCCACAAGTGATATATTAATTTATATAGAATCTGAGTCATCTCTCAAATGATAGCCGTGGGTGCGGGCTGCCAATAGTTAAAATACCGATTCGTTTGAACCTATTAGTAAACGTTTAGTTATGTAAGTAACTAGATTTTCACGTTTTCTTCAAACTAGTTAACGGTAAATATTTTTGATGAATATTCAACGTCCCGAGAGCCGCGACAGAGGAAAATAGGAGTAGCTATACCATGAGATGTTATTTCAATTATTTTAACTCATATTTGTAATTATATATTATACAAGAAGCACACAAGCTAAACTCGATTGAAAATGCTTGTCAACAAACAAATTTAAAATGAAGGTAGAAAATGCAACACATTTTATGCCTAATAAATTTAAAATTATGTTTTGTTTTTTTATAAAATCTTATATAAAAGATATTGAATATATTAATTACTTTTAAGCTTACTAATCTAATTTATTGTCATAAATTCGTCATTAACAAGTTAACTAAAAAAAATTAGGTGTAAAAAAATGACTAGTGAATTCTACCTTCATTTTCAATTTATTTGTTGACATGCATTCTCAATCGAGTTTGGCTTTAGTATAGGGGGGCTACTTTCGGTATGCCATTTCTTTCTTTGGTATGGTATTTCGGTTTTGTGATCGAAGCTCGAAGATCTATCATCATGAAAAACATTACCTAATTGATTATTATTATCTTTATAATTTGCTTATATACAAACTATTTGAATTGTGATATATTTATTGCGATCACGGTTTCGTATTTAAGGTTATTAGTATGTTATATTATTTGGACTAGTTTTTTTAATTTTGTGATTTTGAATCGCCCTGTTTGTCTATTTTAATTGGTTAAAACATTAGGTTAATTTACCGTATTGATTGATTTTCCTTATTATTGATATCAACATAATTATGAAAATGGTTTATAAATGTATTATTATTGAAGCAAATAATTTAAAACAAGCAGTATATAAAATGCGTCTGTGACATCCGGTAGAGGACTTTCCCCATCTCTACAATGATTAACGATGCCGCTTTAATACATTGAAATTTGCAACTTTCAACCCGCATCTGCATTTCGAAATCCTCTTATAGTCGTAGATTAGTTAAAACCGAATTCGTTTCCTTTTATTTTTGAAAAAATGCTTTGAGGCATTTGAATCGACACAAGATACCTTAATAATATGCAAATTATGAGTTTCTAAAAAACGATAGATGAATTTGGTGATTAAAATGACTTTATTTTTTGAAATATAAAAAATATGCTGAGTTTTGTGCCAACTGTTCTTTTTTTTATCGACTAGCACAAGTAGAGACTCGTATACTTACTTAAATCTTCAAAACTGGTATGCGCAAAACACAGACATACCTACTTGACATTTCAAAATTTTTTGTAAAATAGCCCACTTGAAATAAATTAATAGATAAGTAATAAAACATGTAAAGTAGTTTTATAGTTCAAAAATAACCGTACAGGTAAGAAACTAACTGAGTCAAATGTTAAAATTACAATTTCAAATTAAATTGTATTACGATAATTGAACTTTGTTTTATGGGTTATAGACGAATACCTAAGTTTATATACAGAATATATATAACATCAAGTTATTTTAAGAACTCAAAGACTTTATTTTAAAAATTTTGGTACTTTAGAAAATTCGAGGTAGGTATGCCTTGGATAAAGTTCCTCCTGCAAGTAATAGTACTACCTTCACGTGAATTTCAAATAGGTATAGACCTACTTGAAATTCACGTGAAGGTAGTTGGGTAACAGGATGTCATTACAATAACAAAAAACCAAATTTTTTTATTTTGACAATCGACAAAGATTTATCTGGAACCCGCATCACATTTGGTTATTCCAAACAATAAAATATTTGGAGTGTGTACACACTAGCGTTAAAAATAATCGAGACAACGTAGAGTGATTTGAAAAGATTTTTACTCGTTGATGTATCAATTAAATTGCTTATCTCTTGGATGGTTATCAGTAAACTTGAACACAGCAATGCTGTTAAACAAATAAACTCAATTTTTTTTCCTATTTCCTTTATTATGTACTAATGGTTTACAAATTTAAATTCAAAATCGTTAATATCAAGTAAGTTCATTGTTTAAGCTCTTTTGAAACGTATAGTTACATTATTTGTAATGATTTCATTACTGGCTCGCAATTTGCTGCGAGAAACAACTTAGCAGCCAAAGTGTTTTAAATTTACAGGGAATACTAATAATACGGGCTAATAAATGAATGATAAAAAGTTAGAACTTCCCTTGAACGGCGGATTTGTAGTACATTCGACAATAGCCTCTGTTGAAATGGCTAGTATGAACGGCCTATGATCGACGTGTCCGCGTTAAATATTCATAAACGCTTACGTAAAGTTACCGCCAGTGTGTAGAGTCTCTTAAACGGTATAAATAACTGCCAAATTCTGTAACGCCATTAAATATTAATTTCCCAAAGGTTATCAGCTCCAGACGGGTTTGGGTTTTGAATTAACATTTGAATGCGACGGAAACGGGTTACATTTGATCTTGACTTCGATTTGGCATGCGTTAGTTAAATTTGAGTCGGATGTGTGACTCGGTAACTCTTTGTTATGTGCTAATTCTAATTTTTCAATGACCGTATTACTAAATAATATATTAAACGATATAAATTTAAAAAAAATCAAAATTAATTTATTTCAAATAAACTTAAAAGCACTTTTGAAGCTTTATTTCAGGTCATTTCCTGTAATTTAAGTAGAGGCTTGTAACATAATCATTCTTTACAAAATTAAAATTATTATGTTATTAAAATAATTATGAACTAATACTATAAGTACCTAGTACAGTATGGTTTAGAGTAAAGAACGTTAACAACAAAACCATTTGAGCTGAAGGGTATTCTCAAAGGTCACAATGTTTATATAATTAAAGCCAAAATTGATTTACATTTACTTTTTGTTTTATTACCATTGCAAGTAAAGACCGATCGAGTGCACGCGGCCTTCCGGTTGAGGTTTTGAGTTCTACATATAAACACAACCACTTGTATCTATACTTAAATATACACTCATTTAACTAATATATCAATCCATCATCATCATCATTATCAGCCTATTAAGGGTCAAACACAGGGCCAGACCTACCTCCTTACAGGAGAGGGGATATGGAGCGTACAACCACCACGCTGCTCCAATTAGGGTGTTAATGTGTCATTTATAAACGATCACTATAAGATGTTGATGACAGTGACCGGGCGTCGCTTAACGTGCTCTCCGAGGCACGGGGGTATAATATCATCATCTTCCCGACTCAGGGCTTGGTATTCACTGAAAATTTCATATAAGAATGACAAACCCAAAATTTTTCCATGACCCGACCCAGGATTCGAACTCAGGACCTCGTGATCGAAGCCCCATGAGCTAACCACGAGATCAACGAGGCAGTCGTAACTAACACGCACCCAAACAACAACAACACGGTTCGATCGTTGTATATTAATTTATGTTAATGGGAAACTTAATATTTTCGCACATCAATGATTTAATTGCGATATAAATAAATAATTTGGAAATTAATAAAACTTCCGAGGCGGAAGATGTGCCGATTGCGAAAACACAGAATATTTTATTTATTTAAATTTTCATTACAAAATGTACAGTTTAGTGTTTATTTATATGTCATCATAGTAAAAAAATAAGAAGTTAAGTAATAATGTTCTAAAGAGTTAATTATTTCAATTTTATATTTTAAATTTCAATATTATATTTGTAACGGTTGGTAGTTTTACTCTATTTATAGATATTTGGCACTAACTTGTGGTCAAATTAATTATTTGTTGAATGTAATTATTTAGCACTTAACAGAGTTTTAACATAAAGTTAAGTGTAAATAAAAAATTTAAACACAAAAAAATAATATCTTTAATCGAACCCTGTGCCTCTAATAATAAGACCAAGATATCAAAAGGTGTTATGAACAACGTCACAGAGATGGTGGAAATACGAAAACACGAATAGAATATCAGTATCTCTACTATTTTAGGAACAACAACAGAACGTACATAAAAGGATCCCGATATATAAATAACACTTATAAATAAGTGATCAAACACTGAATTATGTATTTGTAGGTGTAAATGTTCGGCCGTTTATATAAATTAAGCTTAGACCTAAAACATAACAGTTGAACATTATATAATATCTTAGCGTCTGGCAAACTGGTTTAGTTGCTACGTCCATAATACATACCTTGACTCATTGTTAGCAATACAAGCAATTATCATTATTTATATATTAATAAAACCGCAATGCGTTACCTTAATTTAGTTTCAAAATTGGAGGTAAAATGTAGAGCAAATTTTAACCGAATTATATAAAGGAGGTTTTATACTCGTATCTTGTGTATAGTATTTTATGAATTTTTGATTGTCTATACTTAGATTAGGAGTTTAAACAGGTTTTCATGTTTCCTAATTAAAAATATTAATGTGGAATTCAATTTCTTTAGTCAGTATGTCGATTTTCGAAAAATACGTCACTTTTGAAACCGGTGTACAACGGATGCACGCGGATGTAACAGAAATATGAATTAATTAATTTTTTAATTTTAAAATTTTTTCGTATTAAAGAGTCAAACATAAGGTAGGGTGACCGTGGACATGTTCGTACGATGCATTTTTTTTAAGTATTGACTGCCATACTTACTGATGTTAATAAAAAAGCTTTAAGCTTGATCGTAATTCAATAAAATATTAAACGATCTAGGATTTTAAGGCTGACGTTTTTTTGCGTATTTGTTTTTTAATCCTCTTTTCAAATTTATTAATTTCTTTTAGACAATGCCAATGGCAATACTGATAAAGAGAAAAATGCAGATGAAAAATATATGAGCGATAAATCACGATTATGTTTTTATTTTCAACGACGACTATTTATTTTTCTGCACAAATGTCGTGAAAAGATCTTGACATTGAAAATCGATTTTTACCTTGCGTATATAGAAATTAAAATCGAATGGCCTGCTTTGTTAAACGACTGCCAAAGACAACTTGGCACGAGAAACGTAAGAAAGATGAATGTGATTTGCAAAGAATAGGATATCACTCATACGTTTAAATTCTTTACAAATCACTTTTGTCGTCGTCTCTTTATATTTAGTTTGTAGAGGAACAAAGAGTGTGTGATATCATTATTTTTAGGATTTCACTAGCTATTAATTAAGATTTACTTTGAACTAGTTACAGAGATTGACAATGACAACATATTTGTGTCATGTCTAATCTAAATCTAATAAAAATGAAATTATGAAAACAAATGATTTTAATTTTTTTTCAAGACGAAGTGTTGTGATTCTGGTAGATATTAGACGTAAAACGAAGGTAAAAAGGTAAAATGTGTAATTATAAGTTAAAATGAAGCTAGTTAAAAACAAAAATCATGTGTTATTGGCTATATAGGAAAGAACCCAGAAGTTTTTGATTTGAACCACCATTGAGCTTAAAATTCTAAGCTATTCTGAACCAGGATTAAACCAAGGGTTAAAACATTGCTTTACTTTGATCATAGACAACAAATTACGGCGTAAAAGAGGTAAAAGTTTCGAGTGGGTGATTTTTAATCTGTAATTCGGTTTTTAAATTGAAATTAACATTACTTCTTATCTGTAACTAAAAACTCTATGCGCTCACGATTAATTAAATTCTATCTATTATATTATTTATAATCTGTCGTTACATCTTTTAAATTTCCATTAGTTTTCGTGATAAACTGTTTCTGTAAATCCATTAAGAACTAGATCAATATCGTAACCTATCAGATGTTCTGCTTTTCATAACATTACAACGTTGCATGCATGTAATTGCATAATCTAAGCCATTTTTACATGGGAATAATAAGACAATGGATTTTTATAGATTCGATTGAGTTGAGATTAAATCTATTCTTGTACATGTGAGACATAAATCTTTTTATATAACGATTTGTTGCCAATAAACTTTCCTATGAGTATTAGGTATTCGGCCTTATCAACTTTGTACTTTATCTTTTTGGGCTTTTGGGTTAGATTTAAATTTAATTGTTCGTAATAAACAAGTGTTTTACATAAAAACTCAACTAATTTATAAGGTTTTTATAGCAAATTTGATTATTTTTCTTTTATTTAGTGGGTCTGTATCAAATTTAATAAAATCCACAAATTGTATAAGAATCGGCAATAAGTAATTTTTACATTATTAATTTAGCTTTATTTACCAGTAATAGTGACAATTATTTAAAGTCGTAAACTTAAATGTTAATTTATTATTTAATTATTTTTTATTGTTATAAAACGAGTTTCAGATTGTTTGTTTGTTATGAGGTTTTCTTGGAAAATAGCAAAGTTAATTAATTATTTTTTATTGTCATAAGCCGTTGACATGTCTGACATCACCTTCACCTGTTAATGCCGATATACAACGGTTGCAAAGCGGATGTAACAGAAATCAGAATTCTCCAATGACATTTTGTAGTATCGAACTGACAGTCGAATTGAAGGTGGGATGATCGACGAGATGTTCGTACGATGTATTTTTTTCTAGAATCGACGTATTCGAGTTCACAAGATACGCACCTTTAAATCTCATTTTCATCATTCGCTAGAGCATGACGGTAATTATGTCATTGTTTTAAAATATTTTCAAGGTTTTTGACATTCGCTAACTGCCGCCTCGCGGTAATGAGCTATAAATATTAATGAAAACAAAACTAAATATATTATTTAACGATAGGTATTAGATAGCCAACGACTTCGTGTGCTTAAAATTTAACATTTATTGGTAAACATTTTTCTCAATAATATGAAGCCTATTTATGTCGTTCGAAGAGAAATTTTCATGCTATATTTTAGTTACTACGTCTTAGCAATTTTCGTCATAGACATTAATTTTAACATATTTTTTCTGTGGCTCGTTGCAAAGTTGAGGTTGAATGTATGTAATTATTGATAACATTTCTAGCTTCTGATTCTGACTTGCGTGCGATATCACTATGCCATATCAACTCCGATTGCTTCTAAGATAACTGTCATAGAAGTGAGTAGTAACAATCTAGATCTTTAAATACTGTATCTGTATGATAAGTTATGACGTCACATCTAACAATTTATATATTATCTCTTGAGATATGTAAAAAATGATAATCTTAAAATATCTAAAGATAATTTAAACGGTTAATGTAAACGAATTGATAATAGTTTACGTTTACTAAAAGCTCGCCCACTCGGAAATCAAAACTGATAAAACACTTGAAAAAAAAATTGACATTGATTTTTGCAACGAAATTTTAAGAAGTAGATACAGCTTTGTGACTAGAGTTCTGGAAATTTAAAATAAAAATTTTTATTTCTTTTTTTTAGTGATTTATCGCCACGTAACATAGTTGTTCTATACTATAGTATATTATACGGCACTAGTAGCCAAAAAGCTACAGATACTTACACAAAAAACGAAATCTCTGCAAGTGTAGGTTAACCTATAAAAAGTTCCTTCAATTTTCCCAGGATGTCATCATCGCATCCTAACATTATGACTATGGAACCATCTTGGAAGTATGCCCTTTATAATAAAAAAAGAATTATCAAAATCAGACTACTCTGTAAAAAGTTACGCGTGGTCATACATAAAAAAAATAAACGTGTCAAATTGAGAACCTCCTCCGTTTTTTTTGGTCGGTTAAAAAATACTAACAGCCTGTCTGTTGCCAAGCATTTGTATCGACAGAACAGTTGCTATTGCTATATAATATACGTACGACGTATATAAGAAGGTATTAGGTGGTCTGAACCGTAGACGATTGACGACATGTCCGTCACTTTTATCAAGAATATTAAATTCTTTGAGGTAATATTCTGTATTGATGTTGGAACCAGTGGGTAACTCATGTTAAGTTGCTTTATCGATCATCATCATACAAAATGTGATTACATTTATTTTTAACTTTTCCATACGAGGGTTAAATGCTGTTATGATATAAGTATGAAGATTTCTAGCCTAGAAAATTCCACTTCGATGAATTTTATTTCTCGGAAATTATAAATGGCTTTGTTTTTCCATAATGCAATGTAGATCGCCGCGGAAAGTGGGGCACTGTCGGTTCCTGTTAAATCAGATTATAGGGAAATGGGTTGAAGCGAAGTATTTTATATTCCTGAGATAAAGGATTGGATGTTGTCACACTGAGAGGAAAAATCATAATTTGTTAGGAGAGTCTGTAAGAGAGCGTTCTTTATTTTTTATTGGACATGTTACTGTGATGTCAGCGATAGAATAGGTTTGAACTAGTTTTCAAATAGAACGTTAACCCTCTTAAATTGTATGAAAACGATGGTTTTTTTTATTCATTTATTCATAAGTAAGCCCTTAACTGCAGTCACATCCGATGGTGAGTGATGATGCATCATATGATAGAAGCGAGCTAACTTGTGAAAAGAAAGAACAAAATCCACACCTCTTTCGGTTTCTACACAACATCGTACTGGAACGCTAAATCGCTTGGCGATACGTTTTTGGCAGCAAGGTGGTAACTAGCCACGGCTAAAGCCTCCCACCATCCGAACCAGAATTAATTAAGATAATTTCAATTAGCCCCGACGGAATGGAACCCAGGACCTCCGTTTTATAAATCCACTGCACATACCTGCGCAATGGAGGTCGTCAAATAAGCAATGCGGCATTTAAGACTTCAATAAACACATGAAAATCTATGACGTCAGTGTTTTGACACTTTTACGCTACCAAATGTGTGATAACTTCAAAAATAATTACTTGGAACTGATCAAAGATTCTTTGTTAGAAAACCATATCATGGAAAACCCAACGCTTCTTTGAAAATAGTCTTTGAAAACGAGTCCAGCTAAACGTGTGAACCCATTATGAAATTAGCGTGTCGTAAATAAAAGTGTTATATGCATTCGTTCCAGGAAAACTCCGTGGTTATATAGGTTTCGGATCAGAACAAAGAAACTGTAAAAAGGTACTTGGTAAAAAGGTTTCACAATCGGAGCGTGAAATGGCGAGTGCACGAAAGCATCCCCTACTTGTAAGGGTTGCCAATTTTGTTAATAAAAATATATACTCGATACCAAGTGTTCTTTAAAGGTAGAATATTCTCAGGTTAGATAATTTTTTGGTCCTTGGAAACAAACCCTCCCTACTATGAGAAGCGGAGAAAAGAAAGCTACTCGTGGTGAAGTCAAGATATGTCTACAAAAAAATTTAAAAAATAATTAATAGCCCATCTTCTCTCTTTTGTTTTCCTCTTTTAAGTAGGCTCAGATTATTAATTTCTTTCCTTATTCTGAGAGTGTAGGTATTATAACCAAATCTTGTAGAATTTTAATCAGGTGCGTATTATTAACTTTATATTCTTACATTGTCATTACAATTGACATTTAAAGAAAATTGTAAATATAGAAAAGCAAAAAAATCTTTATTGATCACGTTAATAATTCCCTACAACACTATTAATAATGCTTACATTAATAATATTAAAGTAAATTCACGGAAGACGCATTATACTAAGCCAATTTATTTAATAGTTGTAATATATAATTCGCCATTTAAATTATTATGACTGCGATTTATATTGTGTGTGTAGTTAATATTTCAACTGCAAATGTGTTCTGGCATCGAAAGTCTTTCGTTATTTTTATAGTAATAGTTGACAGACATGGTCCACCTGATGTTAAGTGACCATCGCATATAACTGTATAACACTTCCACAAACTCTCATAGCTCTAATTTTAAGTTAGCAATTATTACCATTAAATTTTTGGTATAGTTAATAATGTAAAATCTTGGTATCAAATCTATTAGCAATTCAAAATGAACAATTATTTCTAAATGCATAAAGTAATTTTGACTTTGACTTTGAAAAGAGTACAAGTTTATTCAACCCAAATAAATGTGAACTGGTTTCTACGCGGCATGCTGCTTGTACCTATGCTAAAATAGAGGATGCCTGCGGTTTCACCCGTGTAGTTTCCGTTCCCGTGGGAATTTTGGGATAAAACATGGTCTATGTGTTAATCAGGGTGTCAGTTAACTCCATACCAAATTTTATTAAAATCGCTCCATCCGTTTGGTCTTAAAGAAGTAACAAACATACACAATCACACACTAAAAACTTGCGCCTTTATAATAGTAGTACCTATGATTTTAAGCTGCACTTGACTTACCAACAAATTTATAGATTCATTTAATTATTATTTTATTCCGAAGTTATTCTTGCATTCGTCCTTGACAACATGTATAAGTAACAACAAATATGAATATGCTCTGAAAATCATCCTTTATTGGAATAAATGCATAGTAGATAAAGGGTAACCCTATCCATATGTATGTCCAGCTTAGATGCATTAACCTTAACCTGAAAACTTGACAGGTGTACATACACTACACTACAGTGACCTAATTTTATGATAACCTGGTAGTTGTTGACGCTGAGATAATTTTGTTTGAGGGATTAGCTTAAAAATTATGATAGGTTTCTTAAACTAGAGTAATTAATACCTGCGAAATTTTACCATGCCATTTAAGAGTTCATTGATCTATTTAAAAAAAAATCTATATTAATCCAAAATATAAGCCATTTCCAATGAGAATTACTGTCAAATTCGTTGACTCCTCGCTTCTTAACGTCACCCGGACGTGACACTCACCCGCGTCCAGGGGGCACCAGACCTGATTCTTAATCACGCCACCACACCTTTCCGAACTTCTCTCTAAATCCGAGGTTCAAGTCCTTCTATAAGACGCCCTTAGAGAGTCGTTTCGCCCTTTTTCACATTTTTCTCACCTTCGGGCACCGTCTGGCGATGCTTCTTATTATACTCGTAACTTAATTAGTGAAAGAGTCCAACAGATAAAGATTTAAGTACCTATGTGTTTGTTGAAGCAGGATGACTAGCTTTGATTCCTTTTGCTCTCTT
The DNA here is from genome assembly GCA_034621355.1 of Mycalesis mineus. Taxonomy (NCBI): domain Eukaryota; kingdom Metazoa; phylum Arthropoda; class Insecta; order Lepidoptera; family Nymphalidae; genus Mycalesis; species Mycalesis mineus. The sequence goes on along the minus strand of CM067888.1, from coordinate 16,641,199 downwards.
TCGCTTGCTTTCCCTTTCTCCATTGAACAAAAATAGAACCTCTGCTCCTGAACTGCGAAGCTATTGAGAGAGAAACAAAACAAGTCTGCGGTTTTGATAATAAAACCAGAGTTTTCGTACGAACGAGCATACTTTGGGCATGCTCGATTGCGCATGCTCAAACAATGGGTCTTCCTAACAATAGCCATTGTGACATGCGGCGTGCCGTGATAGAGTTGTGGCGATCGGTGCGTGTTTAACAAACATGCGGTACTAACACCCAGTTCGAATTACTGATTGATGATATTTTTAAACATACAGGAAATGATTTTCATTAAATATTTACCTATTCGGTATTGTTATCGGTTTTTATGACTAAAGAGAGTTATTGTCGATAGGGTGGCAATAACTAGCGACCGACTCTTCTACTATAGTCTAAATTTTGTGTTTTTGTTTTATCTAAGTCAGTCTTCCATTTAAAGGTTACCATACTAATGAACTTTCTAATGAAATAATGAAATAAAGGCAGAACCGCGGGCGTCCTCTAGTATGAAATATTGTAGAAATAATTAATTAATCATTTTAGTATGGAATGATGCCAGAAGTGCCATTTCCTGACATTTTCTCGAAAGTTCTTTAAAATTACAATGGTTAGCCAATAACAACTTTTTGTGCTGTATCTATAATAAAAATATTCTAATTATATTTACCAAAAAAAAGTTTCATCAGTATAGTAAGTTAATAATAATTTTGATAGTAAAAAATAAATTCATACGTCAATGATGCTATGAACTAGGATCAAGGAAGCTAGATATTACAGCAAAAAATCTTTTGATATTAGGTACTTGCAGTTTTTAGTAAATTGGAACTTTTCAAACTCATATCAAAGCATCCATTATTTCTTAATAAACAGACAAAGGCATTTTTTACTGTTGAATATTACGAAAAGGTTATTCAAAATTTTTAAAGGTCATTTATTGAAGGAGGATATATATATTTTTTATTCATTACAAATTAGCCCTTGACTGCAGTCACACCTTATGTTAAGTGATGATGCAATCTAAGATGGAAGCAAGCTAACTTGCTAGGTGTAGGTCAGCCAGGTAAAAAGTACCCTAAACCGACGTACCTGTATGAAAGGTTCAATGAAATTGAAAGACGCGAGGGATATATGCAAGGATCATGGCAAGTGGACTGACGTGGTCTTTGGTCCCCTATGGGAATGAGGCGAGATGGTATGTATGTATGTATATTTCACATTTTTCTTTTAATTAGTCATACGTATAAAAAGTTACTTTTTGATAATTGACACTAACTGTAGCCCGCGACATCTTTCGCGTGGACTTCGATTCAGTAACCTGTAGGTACAGTTAGTATTGATATAAATAAATAAAATTAGTATTGCTAAAAACTATTTACAAAGCTTCTATATATACTTAACACCGTTTGATGTAGTGCCTTCGGAGGGCAGAATGTAGAGTTAATCTGGACTGGTGACGCGAAAGCAAGCAACGTAAAGCTGTCCATGTGAGAAGCTGCTTCTGATATACAATACGAAGTTTGCAAAGGAGAATGCCAGACAATGTATAGGACTTTAACCCACTAATAAAAACATATCCTACTACTATTATAAAGGCGAAAGTTTCTATGGATGTATGGATGTATGGATGTATGGATGTATGGATGTTTGTTACTCTTTCACGTAAAAACTACTGAATGGATTTGAATGAAACTTTACCACAATATAGCTTATACATCAGAATAACACATAGGCTACATTTTATACCGAAATTCCCACGGGAACGAGAACTACGCGGGTGAAACCGCGGGCGTCCTCTAGTTGTACAATATTGTATTATGCATCATTTTATTGCATTTTTTTAAACTATTTAATATAAATTACATTTAAAAGCTCTAGAACTTGGAGTATTCGACACGAGCCTAACGTTGGTTATCGTCCATTTCCATATTGTTGTTCCGTATACTTGTCACACTGACATGAAAGTAGCAAAGCTTCATTGAATACATTTTTAACAGGCTTAATGACTCTGGATACCAGTCTTTTAGAGCCCACTTTTGATGAAAATACAATAAAAACGATTTCAAAGGCTAGAACCCAGTGCAACAATAAAGATTGAAAAATGCGTAAAGAGTGTAAATTAAAAAGGAATAGTTTAATTACTTTTTTTAACAGAATTTTATTCCAATGTCTAACAAAAAATGGCTTATTGTAAAACATTTATAAAATAATAGGATATTTTTAGTATATTTACAATTTGTGTGCTTTCTGGGTTAGGATCTGGCATTCTCCTTTCACTAAAACTAATTGACAATATAAAACTATGATAACAATTAATCTGACAAGTTTTAAAGTTGAAAGAATTTCAACGTCCCCATCGTCTTAATTGTGTAACAATAAGGAAGAAGAATAAAATTCTATGGAGTTCGTGTCAGCCTTTATTAAGCAAATAAAACACAGTGATCGGTATGTTGGTATGCATGCCGTCATTCTGAGTCACTGGACATTTATCCTTAACTGACAACACTAACAGAAACTGATAACATCGTCTGCTTTTCAGTTTATTAAGGAAATTGTTTATTTGGAAATATCTTTCACTAAAGGAGCCCCGCGGTTTCGCCCGCATTGTTCTCTTTCCTGTGGGAATTTCGGGATAAAATGTGGCCTATCTGTAAGCTATATTATTGTGTTGTTTCATCAAAATCCATTCAGTAGGTTTTGCGCTTCCGAACTTTCGCCTTTATAAACGTGTTAAGTTTTTTTCTGCCAAAACTGAAACAAAATAGACAAACTGCTTCGTTGGTCTAGTGGTTAGCGTATGCGCCTCTCACTGCGAGGTCCCGGGTTCGATTCCCGGGTCGGGCAAAGTGTTATTTGTGAACTTTCCGTTAGGAAGTTCTGAATAGCAGCACGGAGTTTGATTTGTGCCCGGTGAATGGCGATAGGCTCACCCCCTATCCAATGAGACTTAAACATAACAGGTGAAATGTGGGTGTACTACACCTCTGCCATACCCTTCTGGGTAATATAGGCGTGATGTTATGTTATGTTAAACGTGTTAAGTTTTTTTCAGTTGAAAGAGACCGAGTCTTTAACTATAGCAGATTTTAATATAACATTCGTTATTTATAAGTTTCCCACTCTTCCCGTAAGTTAAGGCAAATCATCAGTCTCCTTTTTACGTGACATCTCCAATACTTACCTACACAAGGCGTACGTGTTTAATGCAAACATTAAAAACAATTACCAAGGTATTTCCCTCGTACTATCGACTTATGAATGGACTCGTAACAATTAATATTACTAATTATTATGAATGGGATTGGACGTCCTGTTTTTTAATAACGTAAAAATGACGTACGCATAAATGACGTCACACATATGACGTCACGCTGTGTTTATAAGCTTTGTGGAGAATCCATTCAGAAAATTCATGTGGGCTTTCGTGGTTAGCGAAAAACAATATGATTTATTTTTGTCGTGTAGGCGTGAACATTTCTTCAATTATAAAGAGTTTGATATGAAAATAAAACGGGATTTCCCAACAAATGTCGTGTCGCTAGAAAACAAAATGATAACGGAATTTCCCTTTTACTTGACATAATTGTTGAGATTCACTGAATAAGGAAAGGCATTCGAAAATCCTTAATATTTTGTGACATAGAAAGCACCCTAACTAAAATTATGTTTTTCGATTAAACGACGTATTTCGTTAGAATATCGGAATAATAAGTGCCTTTCAAGCTATATCAAATACTAATCTATCTTAGTTCATTTTACATCGAAATCTCTTCACCCGTTCTGGATTTAACTAACTCTACGTTTTATATAATAATTAAGTTCCGACGTAGATATGTGACGATTTATGCGTCATCAGCATCAATTTAATCATAAATAATCACAACTTGATCATTTTTCCCCATCATAAGTTGCGTTGATTCTTTGAATGACGGAAGGCAATTACTTATCCATTGTTATTATTATGATATGTTACATCATTTATCTTATGCCGTGTTTCGTTCTATATTAAACTTGTTAAGCATATAGTTGGCATCACAGAACTAAAAAGCATCGCTGCTTTTTGCTTGCATGATTTGCTTACTGCTTGCATAGATAGGTTAAATGTTACTCTACATTTGGAAAAAAATTAAAAAATTAAAATTGTATTGGTGTGTAATACAAATATATTTAATGAAACAAAAATGAAATAGAATAAATGAAACATCGTTTATGTTAATACTTCAAGATACATTGCATATCATCATCATCGTCATTATCATCATCATTATTAGCCTATTAACGGCTTAGTGCAAGGCCAGACCTCCCACTTTATAGGAGAGGGGACATTGCATGTGTAGTAACGCGTAGGTGTGGTATTTAATCCTACGGATTAACGTAATCTTGTGATTAGTTACATAAATCTATGTTCTATGAATAGTTAAAACTAAATTAGGTACAAAAGAGTCTATATTCTATTTTCTATGAATAGGTACAAACTGAATGGTCGTTGGGAAGTGTATTTTTAAACGGATCCAATCATTGTTATATAGTTACATTATTCATCAGCGGTCACCGTGGAAGGTCGCGACAGGACAAAGATGATTTGTATTCGAAATAAAACGCTTGTAAAAAAACCGCGACAAAAGAGTTGCATTGACTTCGGTCAAACTCAGCTTATTCAACGATATATTAGACGATATTTTCAATATCGACTATCTACAATCTAATTAGTCTAATGAGTCTAATGATTAAATTATCAACGCGACAGTATGTGACAAAGACGTACCGCCAAGCGGATTAGCGTTTTGGTACGATGTCTTGTAAAAACGAAAGGGGTGCAGATGTCATCCTACTCCTAAAAAGTTAGCCCGCTTTCATTTTAGACTGCACCACTTACCATCAGGTGTGATTACAGTCAAGGGGTAACTTGTAATGAATATGAAATATGTTACTTTTCGATACAAAAGCTATTGACTGGTTTTTTTTTATGAAAATCGTGGAAATGATAAAAACATTGATTGAAACATTGCTGCTGCTGTCTTTCTACACACAAAACAATATTATAACAATATAACACTCCAATGTAAATTATAATACATTAATTTTGAAAGAGGTTCTGCTTTTTTTCTTGTCGGCTATTGGCAGAATTTATTTCCCGAACTTGTAAAAGAGTTACCACCCATTTACAGACTTAACTACACATTAATTGAGTTACTTAATAAAAAATGTAAATGCAAGCGACATTTTGTCACAATATAACAAATTGATTGTGATTGATGTAAATGGATTAACGCCACACAAATCTGCCGTGTAATGTTGACAACTCGATGTAACCCCTAATTGGGTTTACGGAACTACGGAGTCTTTTGCCGGAACTCGTCAAATTAATTGTGAATAATTAGCATAGCGCTGAGTGGGTATTGCTTCCTTAATATTATTTAACTCTTTCCTTCCTTTCTATGGCCTTAACCTTTGCAGTGATTCTTTTTGTTTGTTCCAAATCGGTCAGTTTACTTTAAATGGCGCGGTTAAGTAGCAGTAGGGCCATAATGTAGTAACTGAATTATGGTATGGTACGTATTTTTACTTATATATATATATATATATATATATCTTTTTTTATCAACTAAAAGTTAGCCCTTGACTGCTATCACACCTGACGTGATGATGCAATCTAAGATGGAAGCGGGCTGACTTGTTGGGAGTAGAATGAAAATCCACACCCCTCTCGGTTTCTACACGACATCGTACCGGAACGCTAAAACGTCTTTGTCGGTAGGGTGGTAACTAGCCACGGCGAAAGCCTCCCACCAGCCAGACCAAGATAAATTAAGAAAAATCTCAATCAGCCCCGCCGGGAATCGAACCCAGGACCTCCGTGATATAAATCCACCGCGCAGACCACTGCGCCACGGAGGCCGTCAAAATATAGTAGTCACATTGACGTACATTACTGAGTTTTCAATAAATAATAAAAATACATGTTAATTTTGATTTTTAAAGTGATAAGTAATGAAAATTCCAAAATAATTAAAATTACTCGTCGTATTTGTACAATATCATAAAAAACTCTTACTATCGCAACTTTGTTTACTTTAAAAATATTACTTTTAGGAAATGTTGTGCCAAAAAGTATCGTAAAAAGTGAATTCAATATGGCAAAGGTATCTTAAACGATCGTTAACGACGTGCGTCATAATATTTTAAATACATTAATCAAAAACAAATACGTCACAATCAAAAATGAATACGTCAGTCATCAATGGCATTGTTCTGTTGATCAATTGATAGCGGTGTATGGTGGCTGGTGGCCAGGAACAAGGTAGTCACCGTTTCTGTGCTCCAATGATGAGTTTAAACCTTAATCGCGGGCCTTGATCTTTTGCATTGTTATTTTTAATTAAGGGGTGACTCTGTTTGCAACTTTTTTTGATGGAAATCTTCTTTTCTTAATGCTCATGCGTCATTAAGTAACCGACGTAAGGATACCTTTAATTTTAAAACCACAACTTGTGAACATAATAAAGTACTTAGTTTAAATTCTTATCATAATAAATCATCATCATCGGATTACCTAAAGTATCATTGTTGGGTACTCTCATCATTTTTTTATTTCTATTTTTTTTAGATAAATTCCGCAAAATTTTAATAATTTTTAATTTTTAAAAAAAAAATGGCTAGTTCATGCTTATGGCCAAAATAGTATTGCTCAATAAAAGTACTAGTAACCATCGGAAATTTGGAAATTGAAAATATCCCAATTCTGCCTTCCGAGAATCGAACCTTGCTCAAATAAGATAACGTTGCGTCAGATAGATTGTAACAACCCATTAACGCAACTGTTTATATACATCGCGAGTGTGAAATCGCAGTAATTAAATAGATAACGGAAACTGCTTATACTAAAAATAAATCCAAAGCCACACCAGAAGTACATCATAAAACGACCTCGGATACCGCAATCGTTGGCAAAGTAGCCTTTGAAGCACCATTTAAAGAGACCTCCAAATGTTTAGACATCGTTAAATACAAAAGGACGGTCAGAGACACCGTCGAGACCAATTTCGCACTAATGTAATGACCCATTACAAAAAACCAGCTGCGGCCCACGGCTTTGCTTGTACAGTCACCACATCAGTAGCGACAGCCCATGTGAGGATTGATGTAAAAAATTATAATGATGTTGTTCCAAATTTCAATGTAAAATCACCAGTAAAATAAAAGTTACAGTGAAATTATAGTATGAAAAAGAATACTACTGAATCTCATTGTTTAAAACTTCTGTAATTTCTTGTATTATCCGAGACATTTATTGGTTCTCATGATCATGATGAAATATCAGCAGACACATTAACATTAGTAAAATAAAATAAATAAAGGTTACTATTTCATACACAGATGAAGAAATCTTGTAAACGGATATAAACAGTTAGATAAATTAAAAGTTGGAACAGTATCGCAGAGATCAGATTATGTTTTGGGTTCCAGCCAGAATGTGATAAGTAGGAATAAAATATAATTTCCCAAAATTTTCCGCAATATTAAGTAGCCCAATACGTTTCACATTTCGGCGAATAAAATCAGTGCCAAAGATTTCAAGTAAACCATCAAAATATAATAGTAGTACTAGAATAGAGAACATTTATGTTATTTATGTACCTTCTTATTTATGAGTGTTATTTAACTACAATGTAACATAAAGACACGTGTTAAAAGTGATCGATCAAATAAGAGATTCAACTGTCAAATATAAATCGATACCATTTGTTTGACTTAGGATTGTAAGCACGGGAAGAACCATAAACTAAATGTAAGAACTCACAATACCATTTTCGTAATCACGTCTCGTATAACGGTTGGAACATGTTGGACAAGTATGTCTTGCTCAAAAAAGTTGAATTAACTTTCCTTTAATTTTTGTCATTGTGCCATTTACGTCAAGAGTGTGGGAGTTTGTGATTATTTTTGAGGTCCTTCACTTGCAAGTTAATTTACTTGGCAATTGTAGAAAAACGTGAGTAACTCTTAAATCTGTTACGAAGTCTCTTATACTTAGCCCTTGGCCCTGATTTTGTATGACATTGACGTAACTGAGCACGTAATTAATATCATTGATGTCATTTTTGTATTAATTTACAATTTTGATACTCGGTTTTGTATAAAACTGTATTATATTTTTATCAAAGTTGTAATTCAGAACGTAATTGTTTCAATAGTTCCAGAAGTTATATTAAATAATTTCGATGACATAAAAAATATTTACAAGTCCAGTTTTGGTTAAATAGCATGTATTTATTTCAGTCAATAACCCTTACATGAATTTATTGTATTAACAAAAGCAGCAAAAGATATTAAAACATATTCCGTACCGTATAATGTGCCAATTAACAATACAATGGCCACCATTATTCTTTGCCTGATTAATAATAATGGAGATTAGTTGTCTAACGTAAGCGTACTAGACAAATATATTATAGTCGTATGTTAATTACTACTTGTAGGCCGACGTCATGGACAGGGGCCCTAGACAGAGAGGAAGGCTTAGATGGTAGATAGTAGATGGGTAGATGAATTAAACATCCTTCCTACCTATACCTACTCAAAAAATTTTAAATGGCAACATGTTAATTAAAATACTAAACCGTTTAGTATTCATTTTAACCGCAATTCTTTTACTACCAATTTTGTGGAAGCCTAATTAACGACAGTTACAATTTATGGAACATTTCCAAGTAAGGTTTCAATGTAAATGAACTTGTAATTGTAAACAAATGAATGGAAAATGACCACGTTTGGAATTAATTATCCAGTTTATCGTCTATATGAGACTCATCAGTATTGTTAATGTTTTATTGTATTATTTAATACTTTCTCTAGATATATTATTTCACATAACTTCTAAATTGATTGAATTGTTGATAATACCCGAATTAAAATTAAAATTACCAATACAAATTAGAATTAATCATTTTGTAAATGATCGCAGTGTCAAAAGCTTTTCTAAAGTTAAAAACATATAAGGTCATTGAACGGAATTTTTAAAATAAGTAACCCTTTAAATTCGTATTAAACAATATCGTTAGTAATGATTGTCGGCCTAAGTATACAAACCTAAACAAACACTTTAAGTATTAAGAGATTTAGCATTTAAGGCAATATAAATATTGGTTATTATGATTAAATATTCATTAATATTGTCTTTACAAAATATGCTTGATGATAAAATAAAACAGTAGTTACGTATAAGATTTAAGAGCATTTATTAAAGCCCTATTTGCAATTTGCGATAGCATTGTTATAGCATTTAGTTGTATGTTTTTACAATGAGAGTGAAATAACTAATATAAATAAAACAAAAATAAGAGCCAATTTAGATTTCACAAATCATTAAATCGGCGGAATAAAACCCAGGACTAATTTATATGGAAACGCGTACTCAAATACGCAAGAGTCTACTACTTTTATAGTAGCCAATAAATGATTAATCCAAAGATAGATAAGGATATTCCGTACAAAACATTCCTTTATATTATTTTAAAGGATATCCACGTATCGCACGCGTCAATACCATAGATAAAATTAGTATCTGGAACTGGAATTCTTGAGAAGTATTTGTTTACATGGCCATTTCCACAGTTGAGTCATAAGCAGAACTCTTAAGTTCTACTGTTGAATAATTTGCGGTTAATTATATTTGTACCTAAACATGATAATTAATAAGGAAAATTACAGATATGATAAATAGGCAATTTGAGTTACTTATAAATTTTAATTTTTTTTTGTTATCTAATTTTATGTTCTTCCCCGCAAATTAGGTTAACAGGTTTTTGTTGTTGTTTGTGGTAAAAATAGCAGGTGCTTGTAACTTCGTCAATGTGTCATTAGGTTTCTTTATGTAAATAAAATTCTTAAGATGTCTGGGTTTTTCCGACATCTAGCATTTAACAAAATTCTAAAGAATAAATATGTTAAGAATGGATAATTCTTATAATTTATCAGATATTTTAGATAATATAAAGCTTAGGAGTCTTTCGAAATTCTAATTTTGTTAAAGAATATAGTTTTCAATGTCAATTATAAAATTATACGTAACGTTAATAGTGTTGCAAAATTGACGGAGGTCTTTTAAAAAGGTTGGCAGAATTTTAATCTAGTCCATGTTATTAGGAGAAAGTCAAGGTTTAAAAAAACATCAATTAATAATGTTGTTCTACTTTAACGGGGCTTTCCCAACCTTGTAGGTTTATTTTTATATCTGCTAGTGCGAAACTCATAAACCCAGCTCTGTGTATAATAATCTTAAATATTGACAAGTAACTCGTAACATTTATAATGTTTACATGCTTAAATCCTTACTATAATATTATGAAAGTTTGTATGAATGGATGGATGGATCTTTGGTACTAACACTACGCAAAAACTACAGATTAATATAACTTATATATCAGAATAACACATAAGATATATTTTATTCCGCAATTCTCACGGGAACACGTAGTTCTACGCGGGTGAATCTGCGGGTGACAGACTGTGCGATAAACAGTGTGGCTAGTGTAAGACTTTACCGCGTCGATATCGAGAACGGTAAACGCAAATTTTATATGACACTGACACTCGCCCATTTGAGTTTTCTCTCGATACTGCCAGGGGCGCTGCTTCAATTCCATATAAAATTTGCCTTTACGCGAATGGGAAGTTTTCGATTTGTTTTGGTGAAAGCTCACACTAGGCACTCAGTGCAATCTTCTGTTTTCACGTCTTATTATTATTTGTATTTAAGTTTTCCAACTTAAATTTACGAAAATCTTCTATGTAGAAAGGAATCGAGATACGGCATTGAAAATCTGCTCATCTGAATCACCGTAAAGATATAATTTATTAGAGGAAGCTACTGAGTTTTTTTACAATTTTTAATGCGTATTTGACACACTTTGGCAAAGTTATGATGTGTGATTCTTCAACTTTTTTATAGAGTTACTAATTTCGCAGTGTGAATTTTAGACGTCAACTTCCTTAATTACTTGCCAGAAAGTAGATAAACATTGGATATTTATGAATAAGCAATATTTAAACGAAACGAAATAACCACGCTTACTTGCAACTCCGTGGGAGATTAATTGCGATTGTCCTCGACATAGTTTTGCAAAAAACCGCCTTGCATTTTATATGGCGGATTATGATTTGTCAATTTTGTAGCTACTAGGAAAATATATATATTTCCAATGTTAATTTAATGCTTATATCTTACCTATTTACTTCATCTGTTAATTGTTTTTAATCAGTTTTGTGGTTTACCGACTATTGGTTTTTATACTAGGTACTCAATGTTAAATTCTTTTATGTTTATTTATAGGCTGTGATCGTCATTATTTGCATAACAACAGTTTTATAATATTTTTTATTATTAATATTATTAAAAACACAAAAACTACTATAGAAATTATAAAAAGTATAGATGGGCGTCATTGATCATTGTTTTTCTAACATCAGTATTTATTTTATATCTATCCCATTAGTGATTTATTTTGATTCTGATATTATTTATATATGTATTTAGATCCACAAGTTACACAATTTCATGTTTCAAGGTGTCCTCTGATTAAAAATGAATGATTACATGCTCGGCAACAGAATTATTCATCTATTCAAAGTATGATTCCGCCTATACATAGGAGATGTATGCACGTTGCATATATGCGATTTTAAATGTATTGATTTGTTTTTCAAATATATCTTCTGCGATCGAAGGTCTTGGGATTGGCAATGTCATCATATCAATCACAAGGGCAGTTTATTCCTGCATATGCTAATGTGGAACAATCTGGTCGATTCAATTATGGGAGTTGCTATAGAATTATTTCAATAAGCTTAGTATTTAATTTGCAATGATAATTCTAGTAGCTCTTTACGTTCAAAATTCTGCTTTTTTCAGTTTTATTAACTGTAAATTTAAAAATGAGGTTATTATAAGATACTATACTAATATGTCTGACTGCATATTAGTGAGTCCATCTGTGTGAATTACAATGTTTTTTTTTACTTGAAAACTGACTTCATGAAGTTGTTTTAACCCAACCAAATATTTCGGCGTTTTTTATGACGGGAGCTATCAATTTTAACTATATTAAGTCGTTAGCTTCCTAGCTAACTAAAACGACAAGTGTAGAGATCTCTCTTTCAAATTTTTTAATTTAAACTTGTTTTTTAATTTAAACAGATTAAGCTGTAATTTGTCTTTGTAACAAAGAGAGGTTAAACATTAATAGAAGTGTCAGCTTGTTAATTTGAAAGTTTTCGTGGAGAAATATACAGTCTACGTCGCTGGCGTTCATAGCTCTACACTCCAAAGGTTAAGTTTATTTGTTTCAGTTTTCAGAACAACCTTACCTTGGAGTCGTAATATAAAAACACATTCGGATCTATAATAAATTCGTATGATATTTTTATACGCACAAAATATTTAAACCACTAACCAACTTCCGACATGGTTTCGTTATTCAATTAAATTTCCTTATATTAAATATTAACCTCGGAAAATAAGATAAAAATTGGAATTTTAGTTTTAGATGCATAAATATTGATAGTATAAATAACATCCGGACACATTTTCCCGTTTGATTGATCGATCAAAGAAGTATTTTTAATTAAATTTTTGCTAATGAAATTTAAAATGACAATTTTTTTTACTATTGAGCAAAACGAGTAACAGTAAACGAAAATTAACTGAAAAAAAAATAAAAAAAAAGACAAAATAAGAAAATATAAAACCTATTAAATAAATTGTTAAGAATAATATACTACTGTTGTGCTCTATAATCTTATCACAGCACCAATTACTTAATTAAGGCACTGGCACTATACAAGTCATTGTTTTCATTCGTTTACTACAGTTTTAAATCAAAATTGTAGGTCGCTAAAAGAAATACTCAGAAGAAGACAAAATTTCTACATTTAAAATTGTTTTAAGAGGAATTCCACAATTACTACTGTTTTTTGCTACTTACTTGTTAGAGTCGTCATCTGTACATCATTTTTTTTCGTCGGGAAATACTCATGGATACCCTGTCGCTACGGGGAGGCAAGGAGGTTATGTCGGACTCTTACCCACTAAAACCCCACGGTGTTCCTACTCGTCGCGTGGAAATTGGACCACGGGAACGAAAAGCCGCTTCCGAGAGTCATCTGTACATCATACGTTATTTATATTGCGGCTTAGTAAATATTACTTAATATCCCTACTTAAGTTATAAAACGAAACTTCACGGTCATCGTCGAATTATGACATAATTAGGCAAATCTTTGTATTTTATAATTACTTCTGTATTCGTGGCTGTATTGACATACACGCCTTCTGAGGGCAACATTTGTAATTGAGACCGGAATAGTAAATAGTACGTGAACAGTTAGAACTCGGTCACGCTGCAAGACTTTACGAAAGTCCTTCGCACGGTCAAATGTTCATAATCTAGCGGCACATCGAAGTTGCGACACCCGACTACAGGACAATGAAACGCCTTGCGCAACAAAATAGACCTTATTTCCCGCCTCGAGAAAGTAATAAAGGTGTGGCGACTATTACCCGCGCCGTCCACCAAAGGTCGCGCGAGCTAATCGTCGAGCACTCTCGTTACTTCCATGAAGTTACGGCCTCTATTTTCGGCATGTTTCAGGTTCAGGCCACAAACGTTTGTAAACATGCCGGTTAACATATGTTTCAAAATAAGAACTAGTTCCGATTTCACAGTTTTGGTTTCTAACACAAATCGTAGTCAGCAATTAAACATACGCGAGTATGTTAGACATACTCATAATATTTCACAATAACTCTACCATAAACTCGAAACAGTTTTAGAACTAACCGTGCCTCGTTGCGCATATTCGCTCGCTATTCACTCGATCTAACGTATGTTTTCCTTTGTTCTAGGTTCGTCATTAACCTACTGGCGACGAATTTGGTGACGACCTCCCTGCTTGCGCCCGCGCTATTCGGCGAGCACTCGGCGAGGGAGGTGCGCGGGTGGGTGGAGGCGGGCGACGCGGCGGCGGCGGCCTGCAGCCTGGCGGCGCTGCTGGCCGTCACGCTCATCGCGCTGGACCAGCACCACGCCGTGACCGACCCGCTGCGCTGCCACGCGCGCCTGCTGCAGCGCCGCCCCGCCACGCTGTGCGCGGCCACGTGGCTTGCCGCGCTCACGGCCGCCGCCGTGCGCGCCGCCGTCGCGGTCTTCCGCCACTACTACCCGCACGAGGCCGCCGTCCAAGGCGTGGAGCTCGCCTACTATGTCGTGTACCTCGTCGCCGGCGTGCTCGCGCCCGTGAGCACGGTCTGCGTCATGTACGCGAGGATCTACCGTGCGGCGCGCTCGTCCGGCCTGCGAGCGCGCGCGCACGGGGCCAGCGCCCTGCAGCTGCACGAGCCACAGATCGCTCTGCCCGACTTAATCGAGGAGGAGGGGCTCACTTTGAAAATCGACATACCGGACGGCGCCGGCGAGAGCGAACCCAAGTTCGGCCCGTTCCTGCTGCCGCCGGAACGCCCGGTTCGGTGCCCGTCTGTCGCGAGCTTGAGAAACGCGCGAAGAGAGGGCAAATCGGCCGAGGATGTCCGGCGCGGGCTACCGGCGGTTAGCTCGGCACCGTCGCTCGCGGCGCCGCTGCTCGCGGTTCAACCTCAGACGACGCTGCCCGCGAACGGTGGCTCCAGAATAACTTCGATCCGGTGCCGCATTTCGAACGCCTCGCTGTTCCGGTATAGGGAAGAATCTCGTGCGGCTCGAGTTGGACTGATAACCGGTGCGCTAGTGTTGCTGCACGTGCCGCATGCGGTGGCGGCCGTGGCGTCGGCCGCGCTACCTGGGCTGGCGGCGAGCGCGCGCACGCCCGCGCTGGCGCTGCTGCTGCTCGCGTCGGCGGCGTCGCCGTTCCTGTTTGCGCTGCGGTCGCGCCGCGTGCAGCGCGAGGCGCGGCGGTTGCTGTTGCCGGAGAAGAGCGCGTGGGACCGGCCGTCGCGGGCCGCGTCCAGCGCGGCGGTGGACGGGCAGCGCGCGCGAGCGGCGCTGGATCTGCTGCGCACGCTGTCGCCGGTGGAGGGCGCGGGCAGCGCGGCGGAGGGCGCGGACGGGTGCCGCAGCTCGTTCAGCTCGGGCGGCAGCACGCAAATCTCCAGCGCGTCGGAAGAGTGACCCGCCGCGCGCCGCGCCCCGCCCCCCGCGCGGGTGCGCTTCGCCTCGCGACCCACCGCTCTACTCATCTGTGATACTAGGATAAGACGACCCGCGCTCGGCGCGAACGTTAGACTGATTTAGCGTAAGATAATTTATTACTGTGTCGATGTACCTTTCCGCTGAGCGGACAACTTTTATTACCTGATATGAAATACGTGAATGTATTAAAATATTTGTATTCAAATCGTACCTTGTGGTTTAATTTTGCCGCTCCCCCTTCGTCCGATACGACTGCGAAGAGCCAACCGCAGTTACAAAATACGAGCGGAAATTGCTCGCCATAAAAACACTTTGTTACGAAAATAACTATTTCATGACTTCTCTTGCACATTCATTTTCATAAGCGTAGACAATTTATACTTAAGTGTCCCTTAAGCAGACACTAAACTGCTTCGTAGAGAAAATAAATAAGAAGTTGCTTTCCTAAATTAATAATCAAAGACAGTTAAAATTAATGACCTATAAATACCTGTCATTAAATTTAAGAGAACTTAATCATTTATCAATAGACCATAAAACCTTTTAAAAGTAAAGGAACGTCATGCAGATTTGCTTGTCCTTCGAAACTTCAGGACGACAAACCTATATATGAAGACTCATAATAAATCCGAACGAAGCACATACATGTTACAATTAGACGTACCATAAAATACTTTATTTACTTTGAAATATTGACAAAACTTAAACAATAATTGTAATATGTACGTGGAAGAATAAGTTTGATTACAATCAAAGAGCTGAAATAAATGCAAGGAAGGTGTACCGTACCATCGACATTTAGTACATTCATCAGCTGAAAGAAACAGAATTATCTTCGACAACAGGCAGCAGCATGCAGCAGTCGGGAGATTCGAGATCTTCGTGCCTTCGTAGTCTTCAATACTTCAATCAACATTCATTTTATAGTATGTATATTCTGACGATACTGTTTGGAACACGAGGTTCTGTATTCGAGTCCGGGCTCAAGCGATGTAAGCTTTTCTTTCTTCCAAGAAATTTTTGACGACCTCCGTGGCGCAGTGGTATGCGCGGTGGATTTATAAGACGGAGGTCCTGGGTTCGATTCCCGGCGGGGCAGATTGAGATTTTTCTTAATTTGTCTTGGTCTGGCTGGTGGGAGGCTTTCGCCGTGGCTAGTTACAACCCTACCGACAAAGACGTATCGCTAAGCGATTTAGCGTTCCGGTACGATGTCGTGTAGAAACCGAAACGGGTGTGGATTTTCGACCCACTCCTAACAAGTTAGCCCGCTTCCATCTTAGACTGCATCATCACTTAACATCACGGGTGATAGCAGTCAAGGGCCAGCTTGTAGTCGATAAAAAAAAATTTTGAGTAAAAATTGCTTGATGTTGGGAACTTTTGGAAGGTGTTACACCTGACCTTTGAAGAACCACATGCGAAAGTATCGCCATAAATAAATTAACACTACCTACCTTATTTATAGTCAGTAAAAATTGTATTACCACATAACCGCTTTTTGTTGGCCTCCGTGGTGACTCGACCCAGTATTTGAACCCAGGATCTCGTAACCGAAGCCACAGACTAACCACTAGCCCAACGAGGCAGTCAACTGATCTATAGTCTTTGATCATATGGCTTCTAGTAGCTTCTGTAGTCGACGTGAAGCTGTTATGGTACAAGTAACAACACATCGACAGATAAAGAAATTGGAACTGTCAAGACTTATCAAATCAATCCATCATGAATGTCTCGTAATACATTGATTGACCTTAAATATAACTCAGAATAAATAAAAACATATTATAGACGGGCGGACGGACTTTTAGTAGAGACTGCCTTGTCACCCAAAAGTAAAGTCATTACAAAGAAACTTGAGTTTTCAAAATTAGTTGTAAACTAAGCCATTAGGCTTAAAAAATGATTTTATTTAATTTGAAAGATTTATTTAATCACTGCAGATAATTAATTAAAAACTATTATCTCTTGTATTCTAATACAAGAACCTACAACAACACAAGTAGGTATGTAAACCAAAGATAATTTTTTTTTTATCGTTAGTTAAATAGATAGATGTAATGAAATCTATTAGGATTAATCTGAATATTTTTGCTGTCACCTTTACATACCATTTACACACTAGCTATGGAGTGTCTATAAATGATTGGATTGAAAGTGACAGCTCGCAAGCTGGCACTTACAATCCAATCCCTCCCCGATAGGATTCACAACGTATTGCAAATGTGTTGATGCGTAAAGTTGACGACCTCCGTGGCGCAGTGGTGTGCGCAGTGGTTTTGTAAGACGGAGGTCCCGGGGGGTAGATTGACATTTTTATTAATTTGTCTTGGTCTGGTTGGTGGGAGGCTTTCGCCGACAAAGATGTTTCGCTAAGCGATTTAGCGTTCCGGTACGGTGTCGTGTAGAAACCAATAGGGGTGTGGATTTTATTTCTAACAAGTTAACCCGCTTCCATCTTAGATTGCATCATCACTTAACATCACGTTCGATAGCAGTCAAGGGCTAACTTGTAGTTGATTAAAAAAAATTGGTTGTCTGTAAAGTCAGTTTACTGACGATAGTTGAACGTGACAACGTCTGAAGAAAATATTGATGTAATGGTAGCATTTAATTGGTTATTAAAATTTTTTATTTAAGTATATTTTTATAAATATTAATTTAAATTAATAAAATAATTGATTTCGATTTTATAAATTTATAATAAATATATTAATTTATGAATATATTAATTTTTATTTTAAAATTAATATATTTAATAATTATATTTAATAGACGCATGTCGAACGCTGCCGAACGCAAAGGCCGATTGTGCTTCTTTGTCACTCGTTCCGCGCTCTCGCTTGCACTTCAAGCCTTACATGGAACGCCCAAAGCGAGGTAACGACGCATGACGTCATGTTTTTTCGTGCGTGCAGCCGGCTCTATCGAATTATAAGACGTAGTCACGTCAAAAAAAGTTCCATATGTTGATGGCTAGCTATGGACATTCATTTGCTGTTGATGATGATGACTTGGACATAGGTAGGTAGGTTTAGGAATAGTGCAGTTTGAAATTGCAAATAGGCATTCCTTGAGTACGTAATAGTTTCGTCTATAATTTCTTTTAGTCTTTGAAACTGAGGTGGAAAGGCTAGGAAAATTTTTCTATTATCGAGTCGATAAACGATAATTTATCGACATAACCATCGACTGTCTGGAGCAGGTGTAGGTATATCGGACTCTATTGTTATCCATAAAATTTATACAAGCCAGTTAGGTAGGAGTAGGACTGATATGTTATTAAGTGTTTAACGTTTGAAGCTCATTTCCATATTTTTCTTCTTTCGATATATATTATTTTGGCCGCAAACATCATTGGCAGTCTTAGTCGAAAATGTTGAGAAATGTTCTTAATAAATTCTCGGTTACTTTTACAGTGCTTCCTTGACCCTTAAGGTTTAGGTAAGCCTGTAACTTAAGGACCAGTGGCTATACATAGGTAAACAGTTAAATATATTAATAAAAAAAAGAAAAAAAATATATATACGTGTTTTAAACAATTTCTAATATATCTTCAAACAATAGAAAGTTAAATTAAAATAAAACCCAAAGACCTCAACACTCATAGTCTAACAATCCTAATTGATCTAACAGTAGACCAACAAGACAGTTATACCAAGAAAATATTATCTATACAGTATTCCAACTTCATACAAGCGGACGAAGCGCGAGCTATACCTACGCGTCTCGATCTCAGTACGCGCTCGACATGCAAGACAGCCTCGACTGTGCCGCAGTGACGAAACTAAATGGAAACACAGAGTAGGCTAATGTAATTAAAATGCTGGAGGTGACAGCCCTAGTTTGTTTACGTACCGTGCGGCTGTAAGCATTTAAACTCAAAGACAGACCGAGTTAAAATACTGTATCCATACTATTACCGTGGTTATACATTAAAAAACGAATAAGAATGTAATAACAATAACGTTATGTTATAAGCGAGTTTATCTAGAACGGCACCGGAATGGTATTCACTTTCATTGTGTTCTGGTGTGTTATGTAAACAATTAGTGAATAACGTTCGTTTACAATGTTCTTTGTACTACTGCAAATTCGTATATTTGATGTGTTAATTGCCGCGTTGGTCTAGGTTGGGTCACGAAATAATTCTGAGTTATTCATTCTTCTATGAAAATTTCAATACATTCCAAGCCTGGAGTCAGAAAGCTGGTGGTGTTACGTGTTATTTTTTTTTCTCTCATTTATCTTTATTTATATATTTTTTTAAAATTTTTAACAATGTTATAAGTAATACAAATATATATATAAAAACACTATTAAAAATTTATAAAAAAATCTTCTCCTCCGTTTGCGGGGCCTTTGCGGGTCCAAGCAACAGGTGGTCAGGGCTCCAGAGTGAGGAACCTCTTCACAATACGCGCCGTTTAAAGGACTACTGCCTTCTGTATCCGACCCTTGATCCAACAATTAAGCGAAAGCTTCTTAAGGTGTTGATCGAAGCTTTTCGCAAAAAGACCATGGACTGAAACGACTATCGGAACAATAATAGTTGACTCAACATTCCACATGGCGGTAATCTCGTGAGCAAGGTCCAAGTAAGGTAAACGTCCCAATAGTCGTCAGTTTCTGAACTTCGCTACCTTTGCAGCCTTGCCAGATTACTACTAGTCATCATCATCATCATCATCATTATCAGCCTATTAACGGCCCACTACAGGGCCAGGCCTCCCTCCTTATAGGAGAGGGGATATGGAGCGTACACCCACCACGCTGCTCCAATGCGGGTTGGCGGGCTTAGGGTGATAATGTTTCATTTATTAACGATCACTATCAGATGTTGATGATAGTGACCGGGACCGACGGCTTAACGTGCTCTCCGAGGCACGGGGGTGTAACACCACCAACTTCCAGACTCCGGGCTTGGAATGTACTGAATATTTCATAGAAGAATGAAAAAGCTCAGAATTATTCCATGACCCGACCCAGGGATCGAACCCAGGACCTCGTGATCGAAGCCACATGGGCTAACCACTAGACCAACGAGGCAGTCACTACTAGTCATAGAAGAGAAAAACTAATTACATGACAAGAGAGCAAATTTAATTAATTTTTTAGGAATACAATTTTGGTATTAATTAGTTAATATAATGTAACTAAATATTGAAAAAATTTCAAAATGAGCGATTTGTACCAGTATCCGTCAGGTTTGTCCTAATTATCGTCAAAATGTCCCAGAACTCGTCAATTTTTAAAAAGACTTAGACATAAAGTTCATTTTATTCATTATTTTTTTTAGTTCAATACATATGATATTATTGTTTTGATATTAGCACTCCAGCTTTGAAAATCTGTAGTCATAATGGGGGAATAGTATGCAGTCGATCTGGTGGTACTTGTTAATGGTAAATTTCCAAGCACCGTGTCTTGCCAATCGATCGAACTATAACCAAATCCTACAGAGATTTTACAATGTGACGTACTAGTTATGGGAAGAGACAAAATCAAACATAATAAGATTGACTGTGAGTTGTTATGTTTCATCGAATTCGATGCCAATTTGTTTGTGAAGCATTTGTTATAGGCAACATTATTTAGTCTCGTTCCCATCCGTTCAGAACGCACAATAAGAAACTGCCCTCCGAAACAAAGTTATTAAACTAAAATCAGCGACTGACTCGAACCTAAACGTGAACATGTGTGACCAAGCGTGGAACACGGCATGTAACAAAAAGATCCAAATGCAGGACACTTGAACAAAACTTTTAACGCAGCCTCCAAATCCTACAAAAGTACTATTGCCAGGGCAAAGTGCAAGTTCATCAACGAATTAGTCAGAGGTTGCTTAAAATGCCACCTGGATCTCGTGCTTTTTGGTCTCTTTCCAAAGGCATTCAAGGCAACTTCTGCCGTTCTTCTTTTCCATCACTCTGCAAATTAGACGATACACTGGCCTATTCTGCTAAAGAGAAATTCTTGGTACTCTCTTCGACAATAATTCTACGCTTGATCATAGGGGAAATACACCGCCTACCATCCCGCGGTGTAATAGCTTTTTGCGTGACATACTTTTCACCCAGCGTGAAGTGCACAAAGTGCTTTTGTCCCTAGACATCAACAAGGCAAGTGGGCCGGATGGTATCCCAGCGGTTGTGTTGAGAACTTGTGCACCAGAGCAGACTCCAATCCTGACACGTCTGTTTCAACTATCCTACTCCTCCAGTACTGTTTCGGCCACTTGAAAGACTGCCTTGGTACACCCAGTACCCAAAAAGGCGATAAGTTAATTCCATCCAACTATAGGCCTATTTCTATAAACTCCCTGCACTCCAAAGTAATGGAACAAATTATCAACTTCTTGGGTACCTAGAAGAACGTCAACTCCTCAGCGATTCTCAATATGGCTTTCGCCATGGCCGCTATCAGCTAGCGACCTCCTAGTTTACCTCACTCACCGTTGGGCACAAGCTTTAGAGAGTAAAGGAGAAGCTCGCGCGGCGAGCTTAGATATTGCGAAGAAGTTTGATCGAGTATGGCATAAGGCACTTCTGCCCAAACTACCTTCTTATGGACACCCGGAGAAGCTATGCGATTGGATCGCCAGCTTTCTAAATGAACGGAGCATTAAATTCGTAGTCGACGGTTTGTGCTCCCTTCCCAAATCAATTAACACTGGTGTTCCACAAGGTTCTGTGCTGTCGCCCACGTTATTCCAGCAACAACATGCGTTGCTATACGAATGATAGCCCTTTGCAATGATCACATACAGCTTTCTCTTAAACAGCTGGAGGAGTGTAGGTCCAGACTTGTGTCTGAAATTGAGACTTCCCTGAATCATCGTTACTTTCAGCCTCAACATAGGCTCTTGCCGTATAAAGCCCAAGTACGTCCGCACATGGAGTACTGCTCACATCTATGGGCTGGAGCACCTTAATACCAACTTCTTCCACTTGATCGCATTCAAAGGCGGGCAGTTCGCTTTGTTGACAATTCCAAACTCACCAGCAAGTTGGAGACCTTAGAACACCGTAGGGACGTTAGCTCTCTATGTGTGTTCTATCGTCTTTATTATGGCGAGTGCTCTGAGGAGCTGTTCGAAATTAGTCTACCCTCTGTCTTCTTTCAGCGGAACTTGCGGCGTAGAAACCTGTTTCACTTACACCACCTGGATGGCTGGCTATCTACAACCTCTCGATTTTATAGATCGTTTCTGCCGCGCATATGCAGACTCTGGAACCAACTTCATGCTGTGGAATTTTCTGACAATTATATCATAGGGGTATTTAAGGGGCAATCCAATCAATCAATTCCTCAAAGGCTGGCAACGCATTACCAGTACCTCTAGTGTTGCAAATGTACATAGGCTGTGGTAATCACTCATCAGGTGACCCGCAGGTGAGCTGGTTTGCCCGCTTTAATAGCGATGAAAAAGTACATATCTAACAATATGTTTAAACAAAGCAGCATAACGATACTGACTAGTAAAACTGATATTTATATATAGCACGTTAACCTAAAATCAAATTTAACTTCAATTTTGACTTATATTAAAAATGAAGGCATTGTAACTATCAAGCGGATATATTATCATCTTAACATTTAAAGCTTAGTTAAAGACTTAACACTACCAGGTCGTGCCTAATGCAACTTTCACCCTTATCCCCACGCAATAAAGCTGAAACTAGAAACAGTGTCAGATTTACGTTCATTTGCTGTGTATGTCCCAGTGGTCGTCAACATTTTGACGAGTTCTGGTTCAAGTTGGGAATTCAAAGTACGAGTAGACGTCACACGCCCAAAATAAAAATTAAAAGAAATATAACATGGTTTTTTTAATGATTTCTGTAGAAAATTAAATTGACTATTCTATAAAAGAATTGGATATATCAAAAGTTGACAACAAATGTTACAAAAGTTACATCGTATACAAGCATGGCGAGCTGCGATTCAGTGCCTAAACTTGTAAAAAAATACAAATATTCAAAAACGCAAACTTTCGCTTATTGTTTCTCAAACACCAATAAAGTGCTGATTAAAACTTTGCGTACAAATTATCGTGTATAATACCACAAATATGTTAGAATAAATAAATTTTACTTAGTTATTATAAGAAATAAATAACAGGCCTTTTTCCATATTATGACGGCTATTGGGACACTGTCGACTTTACCAGCGTTTACCTTACTTTGATACTTTTTCCTTTTCGGCTTAGGTTATTGTCATGAGAAACAGTAATATCAACAATTATTACACGGCGTACTGATCGATCGACTATCACTATATCAGGTCTATTGGCTACAATATACCTGTCAGTGATAATCGTTCGGTCCCAGTAGAGCAATGCACTGTTATTTTCAAGAACTGGCGCTGGGTCGTACCTATAGTAAGGTATCTCAAAATCGACAAGGCCGTTCTGAAGAGCAAGTTGTTGGTGGATTATCCTGGCTACTTGATTATGTCTGTGCAAGTATTCGCCGTTAGCAAGATAAGGACACCCGGAAACTATATGCCTGAGGGACTCCCCAGGATGATGACACGCTCGACATATGTCTAGAGTGCCATCTTTCATAATATGTTTCCGGTAGTTTCTGGTTTTGATCACTTCATCCATAATTGCACAGACAAAACCCTCAGTTTCCCCAAAGAGGTCACCGAATTGCAACCAAGATACTGATGTTATTTGATCTACATCTGGCCCTTACGTGTTATTATTATTATTAACGTGTTCGTGTAGGAGAACACGTTAAGCCGTCGATCCCGGTCACGGATCAATTTCTGATAGTGATCGTCAATAAATGAAACGTTATCACCTTAAGCTCGCCAACACGCATTAGACCAGCGTGGTGGGTCTACGCTCGATATCTTCTATAAGGAAACAAATTAGACCGCCACCTAAAATAATTTCCATACCGACTCATTAGACTTGATCTGGCTGGTGGGAGGCTTCGGTCGCGGCTATCACCATACTGACAAAGACGTTACGCAAAGCAATTTACCGTTCCAATACAATGCTGAAACCGAAAGGTGTGTGGATTTCTTCCTACTCCGAATAAAAAATTTTGACAAAAAATAGAACCGACATTTATTTAAAGTAGTAAAGCAGTTTATGGGTTCTAGCTAATGTCCTTAAAGTAGGAACCTTGGCTGGCACCGACACCTAGATATGACACAGTTATTTTATATTTTTTAGTGCGTTTTGAGTCGGTTCTATTTTTGTCAAAAAAATTTATTTCTTACTTTTTAGTGATTCATCGCCACGTAACGTACTCGTACTATACTGTCATAGTATATTATATGGCACTTGTAGCCAAAAAGCTACCGATACTTAAATATAGATAAGTAAATAATATACTATATTCGGTTAAAAAGTTAGCTCGCTTCTATCTTAGATTGCATTATTACTTACCATCAGGTGTAATTGGAGCCAAGGACTAATTTCTAGTAAATAAATAAAAACTTTAATATATACTAGTGGTTCCTTATTTCCAGTGTAGAATATTTCTACGAATTATTTGATATAATATATCAGTTTTAAGACTCGTTAACCTTGATAATCAATTTTCACGCACGATTACGGCAAACGTCGGCTGCAAGGATTTAGCAATTGGCAATGAGAACGTTTTAGCTTTTAGCGGGATATCGAGTCGTTGGCTAACCCGGTAACATTAAGCCTCTTCACACTGTCGTAGTTATATAAGTAGTAACTACATGACAAGGTGCTGTTCTTCAGAATGGCGTAGCTGTTCTGCGGACGATGCCGTTTGCGCGCGATGTGAAACGACTTTAAAACTTACGCCTACGTGTCATAATCATCTCAGTCTATTTAATGGCATGCTGTGGGGATTGGAAGTTTAGAGAAACAACGAATGGCGGGCTTCCCTAGGCCCACCATTAGTGGTTGTTGTAAGTAATAATATTTCAATCTGCAGGACAGTTGGATCTTAGACCCATAATGGCTTGTTTACGGAAATATATGTGACTAACAATCACTATCACATATAAACGATAAACTCTCTGAAGCGTGGTCGTGATTTTTCTTTAATCATTACAAGGTCCATAAGAAGGCTCAGAGTCACTTAGCGGGCGATGGAAAGAGCAATGCTCGGAGTATCTCTGCGTGATCGAATCAGAGATCCGCAGAAGAACCAAAGTAACCATAGCTCAGTGAGTCGCAGAACTGAAGTATCAATGGGCGGGGCACGTAGTTCGAACAGCTGATGGACGTTGGGGGCCCAAGGTGGTAGATTGGCGACCCCGCACCGGAAAGCGCAGCGTTGGTCGACCCCCAACCAGGTGGACTGACGACATCAAACGTGTCGCAGGGAGCCGCTGGCAACAGGCTGCTTGGGATCGTTGTGTTTGGAAGTCCCTAAAAAAGGCCTATGTCCAACAGTGGACGTCTACAGGCTGGTAATGATGATGATGATGATGATGATGATGATAATAAGGTAGCCCTTATCTTGATGGTAAGTGATGATACGATCTAAGACAGAAGCGGTATTCGGTTCGCTTGTATATTATGTCTGACAAACAATCCCGCTGTTTTCATTCAAAAGTCCATCGTAGACTCGTGGCGTGACGCTAGTGTGAACGGGTCAGAATGGAAATGGTACTTGGATTATTCTCATTACCGTTACAGTCATTATACTACTGTTAGTTAGTTAATATTATTAGCACCGAATAAGTGAGACGACGATCAAAAAACTTACTAATGCTGGCGCAGTTAACACAATTTTACAATATTTGACAAATTTTGGTGATTTCGGTCGTGGCTGATGAAAACGTACCACCAAGCTATTTACCTAGTGTTCCGGCACGATATCGTGCTCTAACCGAAATGGGTGTAGATTTCATACTACTTCTAATAAGTCTTGACGACCTCCGTGGCGCAGTGGTATGCGCAGTGGATTTATAAGACGGAGGTCCTGGGTTCGATTCCCGGCGGGGCAGATTGAGATTTTTTTTAATTTGTCATGGTCTGGCTAGTGGGAAACTTTCGCCGTGGCTAGTTACCACCCTACCGACAAAGATGTATCGCCAAGCGATTTAGCGTTCCGGTATGTCGTGTAGAAACCAAAAAGGGGTGTTGATTTCATCCTACTCCTAACAAGTTAGCCCGCTTCCATCTTAGACTGCATCATCACTTAACATCAGGTGTGATAGCAGTCAAGGGCCAACTTGTAGTCATTAAAAAAAAAAAAGAATCCGGGTTGCCTTCAAGAAAGCGGCCCGGTGATAAAACTTGAAGAGAAGTGCGGATTCTGGGTTGCATTTCCGAAATTGGGCCCAAATAACCAAAAGGTTGTAAGGGCCTTGGGAGTTAGTGGGTTGCCCCTACCCCTAATAAGTGAGCCCGTTTTAATTTTAGATTGCATCAGCACTTGCAATCAGGCGTGATCGTAACCAAGGGCTTTTAGGGCCTTTACTAATTAAAGTTATTATTATATTCGAACGAAGTCACAAGTATCACCGAAAAATATAGATTTTGTTATAAAGTATCTATACATCCGTTTTACAGTGGCTGGTTCGCACGACACCGCGTGTTTTGGTGCAATAACAGTAAATAACAGTATGAAGTCGATATTTCCATACATTTCTCGCAGTAAACACGAACGCATTGCCGTCGTACCAACTGCGTAAAATAGCGCCATCTTGTAAACAGAAAACAGAATTTGCACAATTATTTTGATTAGAGTCATATTTTAGTATGTATAAATACGCACAGTTAACGATGTAAATAAACGGATAAAGCCTTATGTAAATTACAGAAAAGCCTGCTGAGTTCAATGGTTAAGTATGTCCCTAAAAGATTAAGCTCTTATCTTTTACTAGTTATTCCCCTGCGGTTTGTTTCCCTAGTTAACTCATAAGGCATGTGTGCACCAAGATTATGGTTATCATAACCAACGGTTAACATAACTTTACTATAAATTTACTATTTATAATAAACCCGTACGCCGGTTAAGGACGTAAACCGGGCGATTATTTTAACCGAGCTTGCGTCCCGTGTGCGGGTTGTTGTGAACAGTAAATTTCATGTTAACCGTTGGTTATGATAACCGACATCTTCGTGCATACAGGCCTAAGTATTTATTATAAATGTTAGACACCTAGCCTTTGTTACTCTTTATATTTGGCTACCATATGCAATCCTACTTTTTACAATTCGACATGTAGTATCAGAGATTGGCGCGTTTCAATAAAAAATTCTGTATAATGTCAATTATTTGCTATTTTATAGAGCTTAGCGGGCATGAAAAATTAAAATAAACAGAGGAGGCGAGGGTTGAAGCGCGTCACTAAGGGATCTCTTTTAAAAACCTACACCCGTGTCACAAGTCTCGGGCTCTGATCGGAGTTTTTCTCTCTGCCATATGAAGGGCCCGGCACCCGCACTGTGATTCCATGAAATGCTACGATACCAGTCTTTTAGAAAAGTCTGAAAATTTCAACGCTTAAAAATAACTTTGGAAATTCGTAATTTTTAGGGTTCCGTACCTAAAAAGGTTTAAACGGAACTTCATCACTTCTCTGTCCGTCTGTCAAGACCCTTATTCTCATGATGGCGTGGAGGTATCAAGCTGAAATTTATATCAAATACTCAAATCTATAATCCCTTAGAGTCGTGAAAAAATTAAGCATCTAGGCCGAGGCAATCAAAAGATACAGCCGTTTATGCCAAAAATTTCCCCAATTTTCGACACGGTCAAGTAAATCAAA
Organism: Mycalesis mineus; assembly: GCA_034621355.1. Lineage (NCBI taxonomy): Eukaryota > Metazoa > Arthropoda > Insecta > Lepidoptera > Nymphalidae > Mycalesis > Mycalesis mineus. Next base: position 16,613,278 of record CM067888.1, on the reverse strand, counting down.
ACCTAACGGGTAGTTCCCGTAAGCTTAGAATCTTGAAATTTGGTACGAAGCAACATCATATAGCACAGATAATGGATAAATTACGAAATTTGAAAATTTTTAATTACATTTAATAAAAATATTTTTATTATTTTCACTTATCCCCTTTTTTCGTGAACGTATTAATTTGAAATCCATATCAAATACTTGGCTCTATAATACTTTTGAGCTGTAACAAAATAAAACTTCTATGTCAACATATTAAAAAAATACAGAATAAGCCGCATATTTAACTCTCTACTTACTATTCGCATCTAGTCCTAGAATCTTGAAATTTCGCATGAAGCAATGTTTAGGAATAATTCCGAAAACCTTATAAAATTTACCGAACCCTCGGTCTGCAAGTCCGACTTGCACTTGGCCGGTTTTTTTATTTTGTCACAGATTATTATTTATTGGGTAACAACAATTAAGTTGGTTTTAATCTAGTATCGCTTGCAGTTGGTAAAATAATGCTTAGAGCCTACTGTATAATTATGGAAAATACTGAAAAGTTCACGGCCTAAAGGCTACTTTCAAAGGTCGTGACTTTGTGAGTTGATTTATCATTTTTATTATCATATTCAATGTGTACGAGATTATACCTACAGTCAAAAATTTAACAGTTTACACATAATAAAATCTGAACAATTATAAGGGTTTAAAAAAATGTTAAACATTTGTATAAAACTAGTAGATAGTCTAGTCTCTTTACTTAGTCACTTTGATTCCTGGGTTCGAATCCTGGGTCGGGTCACGGAATAGTTTCTCATTTTTCTATGAAATTTTTAATTAATTCCAAGCCGGGAAGTTAGTGGTGTTACACCCCCATGCCTCGAAGAGCACGTTAAGCTCGTTTCCGGTCACTACCATCAACATCTGATAGTGATCGTTAATAAATGAAACATTATTACCTAAGCCCGCCAACCCGCATTGGAGCAGCGTGGTGGGTCTACGCTCCATATCCCCTCTCCTGTAAGGTGGGGGGTCAGGCCCTGTAACGGGCCGTTAGGCTGATAATGGTATTTTCAACAAACAAGGAAAATGTCTATCCGAAAAAAAAGTCCGCTAGGCTCAAATAAAGGCGACAAGTGTCTGTACAGTTACCCTAACATTCATAACATTATGTTGTCAATACATCGATGTTTACACAAACATTTTGAGCCAATATGTAAATTTAACACTGATTGCCTATAGTCTTTGAGTAAACAATGTTATGATGTTGATTATGTGTCTTGATTCAGTAAATATATTAACTATGTCACAGATCTATGTATAGAAGTGACATAATGATCTACGCATATTTTTTGTCATCGCTATCAGCCTGTTAACGGATCATTTTTTTTTATCAACTACTAGTTGGCCCTTGACTGCTATCACACCTGATGTTAAGTGATGATGCAATCTAAGATGGAAGCGGGCTAATTTGTTAGGAGATAGGTATATTTCCACACCCTCTTTCGGTTTCTACACGACATCGTACCGGAACGCTTAATCGCTTGGCGGTACGTCTATGTCGGTAGGGTGGTAACTAGCCACGGCGAAAGCCTCCCACCAGTCAAGACAAATTAAGGAAAATCTCAATCTGCCCCGCCGGGAATTGAACCCAGGACCTCCGTCTTATAAATCCATCGCGCATACTACTGGGCCACGGAGGCCGTCAAAGGGCGTCATTACGGGGCTCCTCTCTTTTTATAAGTGGGATATGGAGCTTATATTCACCGCGCTACACCAATATGGTTGACGGTGATGATAATATATGATCGTTTGAACGACCATTATCCGACGTTGATAATAATGACCGGGACCAACGACTAAAAGTGCTCTAAAACATGTCAGCCAATTTCTCTGAGATTTTTATGAAGAATTTTTTATCAGTTTTATACTATACTATAATATTAATACCAGGAGTCAAATCTAGTATCTCATGTTCGGCAGTTACATAGACTAACCACTGGACCAATACCCGGTAGAGTCAAAAGTTAATCTGTCAGGTACTGACCGACTTGACGTTTTAAAAGTGCTTGCCTACTTGAAATAAATGATTTTGAATTTGAATTTAAAATTTAGTCATAATAATGTCATAATACCAAAAAATGTCTGTTATGATTTAAGTTTTAACTCCTCAAGGAGTGAAGTCGAAGCCAGATGTCGTTATCACGTACTTTCGATCACCCTTCGCCTTAATTGATCAATGATAGCATATTTTAATTTCAAAGGGTAGATACTAACAAGTCACAGTACTAAAAAAATCAGTATTATATAGACCAGATCTCGAACCCAATATATTGGCTAAGCCATTGGACCAACGAGGCATACCGAAATTCATCTGTTATGATGTAACAATAACATATTTATATCTCGAAGCGTGTCCCAGTATAGACCGCGTGTGTGATAGCCAGTGATAAGAGGTAGGCGCGGCGCCGCGTCACTCATTGATGCCTATAGCATAGTAGTTGTAAACAGATAAGGCAGTGCATCCAGTACATACATGTTTACATTTATACTTAAAACATTTATTTTTATTAAAAACAACTATTTTTGAACGGCCTCCGTGCCGCTGTGGATTCATAATACGAAGGTGCTTGATTAACTGTAATAGTGGTTAAAAAAACGCACTAAAAATTTAAAAGCAACTGTCTTGTTTAGTTACTTTAATTGATTGAAACAGATTTATGAAGTCGATGCCATCCAAGGAAAGTTAATTAGGTACTAAAAACTTTTATTTTATTTTTCTTTTTGCTTAATTTTTAGTGACTTATCGATATCCATTGTGAGGTTGGAATGAGTCACTAGAAATACCGAAATCGCTACATGTGTTCCTATTAAATTTGAAGAGTTCCCTTGATTTTCCTAGAATTCTACCATCAGTACCTAACACAATGACTATGGGACCACCTTTAACTTAAAAAAGAAAGAATATTAGAATTTAAATTATAGCGAGTATTTTCCATATTATTCAAATATAAACGGCTGGACTCTATGACCAAGTATTTAGTTTTACGCCAGCGAGCTCATGATTAAGGACGCCGTATGGGTTCGAAACTAGTCGAGCATTCTTCGACAACAGCGACAAATGATTGGTCCAAACCCTTAGTGGGAGGCTTTCGCCGTGGCTAGAGAGAGACGAATATCTTAGCATTCCATGGATTCACCGTGCGGGTGTCGGGTCCATCGCGTGGCTGAGAGAAAAACTCCGAACTGAGCCCGAGACTTGTGACTCGGGTGTAGGTTTAAGGGTACCCTTAGTGACGCGCGTCAACACTCACCTCCTCTGTTCAAGTTGTTCTCCCTGCCCAGCCAAATTCGGAAGGACCCTACTAGAGCAGCTTTGGACACTCGTTCCAATATGGAGCTTACTGCACTTCTAGTAAGGCCAAGGTCTTTTAGCAGGTTGTAGAGAGACTTCGCTGGTATACCCCTCGCACCCACTTCTACCGCGTATAAACTAACCACATAGCCATTTTTGGTTAGTTCGTTAGTAAGGTCATAATATTTATTACTCTACCGACAAAGACGTATCGCCAAGCGTTTTAGCGTTCCGGTACGATGTCGTGTAGAAACCGAAAGGGGAGTGGATTTTCGTCCCACTCCTAACAAGTAAGCCCGCTTCCATCTTAGACTACATCATCACTTAACATCAGGTGTGATAGCAGTCAAGGGCCAACTTGTAGTCGATAAAAAACTGTCTTCGAGTAGGAAGAAGTTGGTTGAAAATTTTAAAGATTAATGTGTTATTATAATCTAAAACTCTAGATACTAATTACACTGAACTAAATACCGCCAACGATTCGATAAATTATAGAGTTAATTAATAAGAAGGTTATCGGAGTGTCGATAACTACTTAGTTAATGTGACAAATCGGAAATGTACCACTTTGTGATAAACTTGTCACTTCAAACTTGGAAGTCGAACCTAGTACATCAGTTGAACAGTCACACGTGACTGAGAACGGAGAAAAAAAAACACCATTGTATCACAATTTCAACCGTACAATTGACCGGTTAATCTCCTCAGTGTTTTCTCCAATCAATGCCATATTGGCAAAATAATTTGTGCCGTCTTGGCATAACCAAAATTCATTAAAGAAGAACAAGAAGAACATATTTTGAGGGATCTTAGTCATTGGAAGTGATGAATTACAAAATTTATTTTGGTTTAAATTCACGTCTTTATCATACACAATTATTTAAAGAGAACTGTTATCCTTAATTTTATTATAGGTACTTTAAAACTTTAGCTTTTCGGGATAAAAAGTAGTCTATGGGTTAATCTCATAAGAATTCTACAGCTGATTCCGTTTAGCCGTCCATTGTAAGGAATTAACAAACAAACTGTCTCAAAAACACTAGAACGCTCGTCGGCACATCCAACTGACAAGAAAATTAACTGTCAGGTGGATGTGTCGACGTGCGTTCTAGTGTTTTTGAGCCGGCGACCACAGACTAGGTCACTCCTGGCGTGAATACAAACACACACACAAAATTAATACAAAAGACTTTGAATGTACTCTTAATAACTTTTCTCTGACACCGGAGCATTCTTAGTAGAACATCTCCTAAAAATACTCAGATACGACGGTGAGTGAATGATACAACAATTTTCAATTTAAAAGTCAAATAATATTTATACAGAATGATTTGAATGAAAGTGATTTGAAAGAAATGAATGAATTGAATGATTTATACATTATGAAGAATATGCTCATTTTGAATCCTCATTGTACATTGTCAAGTCAACTAACTCTTGTCCCAACACAATAGTTGAGATACCTATTCAATTAATGGAAGCGAAATCTGTCCGAGTGGGTCATTTGGAAAATTCGTAAATACAGACGGGGTCAGTGACTCTGTGAGTCAACCGGTGGGCGTGGCGTTGATCAAAGATTAATTTAACTTGTAGATCGGGCATCGCTACCAATTTGGTGGTACATAAAGTCCAATTGTATTGGCGGATCTCAAAATGAGACTTTTACTGTTTTGCATTTTTTTTTCACGAAACTAGCGTTTATTTGTGTTGTCTACAACTTGTTATAAATTTAAAATTAAATTTCAGTCTATAAAAATACAAGGCAACTAATTTAATTTATAAATTGAGCCCAAATCCAGACTAGACTGAATTTGCGAAAAGTTACCAAAACTTTTATTTGGCTGGTGGGAGGCTTCGGCCGTGGCTAATTCTCACCTTACCGGAAAAGACATTAGGCAATTTAGCGTTACAGTACGATGACTTCTAGAAACAAGGGTATCTAAATTATCCTACTCCTAACAAATTGGCCTGTTTCTATCTTAGATTGTATCATGACCAGGTTTATTTGACTGTTTGCATATTTCTTTTTGGTGCGTGTTATGTACACTAGTAACTGATATGCGTATAAGTGAATGTGAGCATTTTAATAATTGCATTTACTGGTATCTGTGTTTATATGTCTATTGTTAGTGTACTTAAATAAATAAATAAATAAAAGGTGTGATTGCAGTCGAGGCCTAACTTGTAATGAATAAAAAAACTTACATGGAAAATGTGTCTCATATCGTAAAAATCATATCTGTTTTAAATAACATAATAAGAATATTATTCTTTGATCAATATTATGATTTAGCAGAGCGAGCGAGCCTACCTGCATGTTACCTTGGCGCCGAGTGCATGCAATATCCTTCCGTATTCAACTAAGACGTTAGTGCATCCTGCTTGCATTTTACTTTTATCCTAATCTCTTTAGAGATAGAGGTCATTTTCAATTAAAGTTCATTTGAATTTATGTCACTTAAGTGTGTGTTACATCTTTTATATGAAGTGGTATCGTATTAAGAGCCTTTGCACATAGCGACATTAACAGTTGCAGTTCTAAAGTGTGATGCAGAATCATAGGAATATGAGGATACTGTATGTGCTACTCCTCATGGGTCTGACTATACGTACAAAAAATGTTTTTTTATTATCCGATTGGTAGTTGTAGAGATTCGCCGTAACAAACCGACAAAAATAATAAAAAAATTGATGATTTTTGGTGCCGTATAGTTGTATACTTGGTCTATGGCGTAGCCCGCATATACATTTATATGCATATAGTGAAAATCAAACAAACTCTTACAAAAAAAAAATCAAACATCACAATCTTGTTTATTAACAGCCCACTATAGGGCGAAGCCTTGTAGGAGAGGGGATACGAAGCATAAACCGCCAATTGCTTTTTAACCGACGAAAAAATCGGAGGAGGTTCCCAATTCGACAGGTATATATTTTTTTTATGTATGACCACGCATTGTCATCATGTTAGGATCTGATGATGATATCCTGGGAAAATTGAAGGAACTCTTCAAATTATATAGGCACACTTGCAGCGATTTCGGTTTTTGTGTAAGTATCGGTAGCTTTTTGGCTATCTCATGAACGCGTAAAGGTATTAAATTGAAATTCATATCAAATACTTGGCTCCATAATACCTTTAAGCTATAACAAAACAAAACTTCTATGTCAACACTGTCAAAGGATATAGCAATATAAGCCGCATATTTAACTCACAACGAGACGCAACTAAATCAAAGCCTAATGGGTAGTGCCCGTAAACTTAGAATCTTGAAATTTGGTACGAAGTAACGTTATATAGCACAGATAAGGGAAAAATTACGGAATTTGTAAATTTCTAATTACATCATATAATAAAAATATTTTTATTAATTTACACTTATCCCCTTTTCTCATGAACGCGTAAAGGTATTAAATTTAAATTCATATCAAATACTTGGCTCCATAATACCTTTAAGCTATAACAAAACAAAACTTCTATGTCAACACTGTCAAAGGATATAGCAATATAAGCCGCATATTTAACTCACAACTAGACGCAACTAAATCAAAGCCTAATGGGTAGTGCCCGTAAACTTAGAATCTTGAAATTTGGTACGAAGTAACGTTATATAGCACAGATAAGGGAAAAATTACGGAATTTGTAAATTTCTAATTACATCATATAATAAAAATATTTTTATTAATTTACACTTATCCCCTTTTCTCATGAACGCGTAAAGGTATTAAATTTAAATTCATATCAAATACTTGGCTCTATAATACCTTTAAGGAACACCGTGGGGTTTTAGTCGGTAAGAGTCCGACATAACCCTCCCGCTCCCCCAACTTGGCGAGAGGGTATCCATGAGGATTTTCCCACGAAAAAAAAAAGGTAGAGATAAGTTAGTAACAAGTTAGTAACATAATAAAACTTCTAAATCAAAAAATACTTAAAATAATAAAAAGCCAAAAAATACAGCATAAGCCGCATATTGCATTTAACTCTACACTCGCAGCTTGTCCTAGAATCTTGAAATTTTGCATGAAGCAATGTTTAGGAATAATTCCGAAAACCTTAAAATTTACGGAACCCTCGGTGCGCGAGTCCGACTCGCACTTGGCCAGTTTTTTTATTTTGTCACAGATTATTATTTATTGGGTAACAACAATTAAGTTGGTTTTAATCTAGTATCGCTTGCAGTTGGTAAAATAATGCTTAAAGCCTACTGTATAATTATGGAAAATACTGAAAAGTTCACGGCCTAAAGGCTAGTTTCAAAAGTCGTGACTTTGTGAGTTGATTTATTATTTTTATTATCATGTTCAATGTGTACGAGATTATACCTACAGTCAAAAATTTCACAGTTTACATATAATTAAATCTGGATAAGTATAAGGGTTTAAAAAAATGTTAAACATTTCCAGAAAACTAGTACATAGTATAGTCTATGTTGCTTTGATCTCGAGGTCCTGTGTTCGAATCCTAAGTCGGCTCAAGGAATAATTCTCAGTTTCTTATTATTCTATGAAATTTTTAATTAATTCCAAGCCGGGAAGTTGGTGGTGTTACACCCCCGTGCCTCGGAGAGCACGTTAAGCCGCCGATCCCGGTCACTATCATCAACATCTGATAGTGATCGTTAATAAATGAAACATTATTACCTAAGCCCGCCAATGGAGCAGCGTGGTGGGTATACGCTCCATATCCCCTCTCCTATAAGGTGGGAGGTCTGGCCCTGTAGCGGGCCGTTAGGCTGATAATGGTATTTTCAACAAACAAGGAAAATGTCTATCCGAAAAAAAAGTCCGCTAGGCTCAAATAAAGGCGACAAGTGTCTGTACAGTTACCCTAACATTCATAACATTATGTTGTCAATACATCGATGTTTACACAAACATTTTGAGCCAATATGTAAATTGAACACTGATTGCCTATAGTCTTTGAGTAAACAATGTTATTATGTTGATTATGTATCTTGATTCAGTAAATATATTAACTATGTCACAGATCTATGTATAGAAGTGACATAATGATCTACGCATATTTTTTGTCATCGCTATCAGCCTGTTAACGGATCATTTTTTTTTATCAACTACTAGTTGGCCCTTGACTGCTATCACACCTGATGTTAAGTGATGATGCAATCTAAGATGGAAGCGGGCTAATTTGTTAGGAGTTGGATGTAATTCCACACCCCCTTTCGGTTTCTACACGACATCGTACCGGAACGCTAAATCGCTTGGCGGTACGTCTATGTCGGTAGGGTGGTAACTAGCCACGGCGAAAGCCTCCCACCAGTCAAGACAAATTAAGGAAAATCTCAATCTGCCCCGCCGGGAATTGAACCCAGGACCTCCGTCTTATAAATCCATCGCGCATACTACTGGGCCACGGAGGCCGTCAAAGGGCGTCATTACGGGGCTCCTCTCTTTTTATAAGTGGGATATGGAGCTTATATTCACCGCGCTACACCAATATGGTTGACGGTGATGATAATATATGATCGTTTGAACGACCATTATCCGACGTTGATAATAATGACCGGGACCAACGACTAAAAGTGCTCTAAAACATGTCAGCCAATTTCTCTGAGATTTTTATGAAGAATTTTTTATCAGTTTTATACTATACTATAATATTAATACCAGGAGTCAAATCTAGTATCTCATGTTCGGCAGTTACATAGACTAACCACTGGACCAATACCCGGTAGAGTCAAAAGTTAATCTGTCAGGTACTGACCGACTTGACGTTTTAAAAGTGCTTGCCTACTTGAAATAAATGATTTTGAATTTGAATTTAAAATTTAGTCATAATAATGTCATAATACCAAAAAATGTCTGTTATGATTTAAGTTTTAACTCCTCAAGGAGTGAAGTCGAAGCCAGATGTCGTTATCACGTACTTTCGATCACCCTTCGCCTTAATTGATCAATGATAGCATATTTTAATTTCAAAGGGTAGATACTAACAAGTCACAGTACTAAAAAAATCAGTATTATATAGACCAGATCTCGAACCCAATATATTGGCTAAGCCATTGGACCAACGAGGCATACCGAAATTCATCTGTTATGATGTAACAATAACATATTTATATCTCGAAGCGTGTCCCAGTATAGACCGCGTGTGTGATAGCCAGTGATAAGAGGTAGGCGCGGCGCCGCGTCACTCATTGATGCCTATAGCATAGTAGTTGTAAACAGATAAGGCAGTGCATCCAGTACATACATGTTTATATTTATACTTAAAACATTTATTTTTATTCAAAACAACTATTTTTGAACGGCCCCCGTGCCACAGTGGATTCATTAGACGAAGGTGCTTGGTTAATTGTAATAGTGGTTAAAAAAACCGACTTCCAAACGCACTTATTAAATTAAAAAGTAACTGCTTTGTTTAGTTACTTTAATTGATTGAAACAGATTTATGAAGTCGATGCCATCCAAGGAAAGTTAATTAGGTACTAAAAACTTTTATTTTATTTTTCTTTTTGCTTAATTTTTAGTGACTTATCGATTTCCATTGTGAGGTTGGAATGAGTCACTAGAAATACCGAAATCGCTACATGTGTTCCTATTAAATTTGAAGAGTTCCCTTGATTTTCCTAGAATTCTACCATCAGTACCTAACACAATGACTATGGGACCACCTTTAACTTAAAAAAGAAAGAATATTAGAATTTAAATTATAGCGAGTATTTTCCATATTATTCAAATATAAACGGCTGGACTCTATGACCAAGTATTTAGTTTTACGCCAGCGAGCTCATGACTAAGGACGCCGTATGGGTTCGAAACTAGTCGAGCATTCTTCGACAACAGCGACAAATGATTGGTCCAAACCCTTAGTGGGAGGCTTTCGCCGTGGCTAGAGAGAGACGAATATCTTAGCATTCCATGGATTCACCGTGCGGGTGTCGGGTCCATCGCGTGGCTGAGAGAAAAACTCCGAACTGAGCCCGAGACTTGTGACTCGGGTGTAGGTTTAAGGGTACCCTTAGTGACGCGCGTCAACACTCACCTCCTCTGTTCAAGTTGTTCTCCCTGCCCAGCCAAATTCGGAAGGACCCTACTAGAGCAGCTTTGGACACTCGTTCCAATATGGAGCTTACTGCACTTCTAGTAAGGCCAAGGTCTTTTAGCAGGTTGTAGAGAGACTTCGCTGGTATACCCCTCGCACCCACTTCTACCGCGTATAAACTAACCACATAGCCATTTTTGGTTAGTTCGTTAGTAAGGTCATAATATTTATTACTCTACCGACAAAGACGTATCGCCAAGCGTTTTAGCGTTCCGGTACGATGTCGTGTAGAAACCGAAAGGGGAGTGGATTTTCGTCCCACTCCTAACAAGTAAGCCCGCTTCCATCTTAGACTACATCATCACTTAACATCAGGTGTGATAGCAGTCAAGGGCCAACTTGTAGTCGATAAAAAAACTGTCTTCGAGTAGGAAGAAGTTGGTTGAAAATTTTAAAGATTAATGTGTTATTATAATCTAAAACTCTAGATACTAATTACACTGAACTAAATACCGCCAACGATTCGATAAATTATAGAGTTAATTAATAAGAAGGTTATCGGAGTGTCGATAACTACTTAGTTAATGTGACAAATCGGAAATGTACCACTTTGTGATAAACTTGTCACTTCAAACTTGGAAGTCGAACCTAGTACATCAGTTGAACAGTCACACGTGACTGAGAACGGAGAAAAAAAAACACCATTGTATCACAATTTCAACCGTACAATTGACCGGTTAATCTCCTCAGTGTTTTCTCCAATCAATGCCATATTGGCAAAATAATTTGTGCCGTCTTGGCATAACCAAAATTCATTAAAGAAGAACAAGAAGAACATATTTTGAGGGATCTTAGTCATTGGAAGTGATGAATTACAAAATTTATTTTGGTTTAAATTCACGTCTTTATCATACACAATTATTTAAAGAGAACTGTTATCCTTAATTTTATTATAGGTACTTTAAAACTTTAGCTTTTCGGGATAAAAAGTAGTCTATGGGTTAATCTCATAAGAATTCTACAGCTGATTCCGTTTAGCCGTCCATTGTAAGGAATTAACAAACAAACTGTCTCAAAAACACTAGAACGCTCGTCGGCACATCCAACTGACAAGAAAATTAACTGTCAGGTGGATGTGTCGACGTGCGTTCTAGTGTTTTTGAGCCGGCGACCACAGACTAGGTCACTCCTGGCGTGAATACAAACACACACACAAAATTAATACAAAAGACTTTGAATGTACTCTTAATAACTTTTCTCTGACACCGGAGCATTCTTAGTAGAACATCTCCTAAAAATACGCAGATACGACGGTGAGTGAATGATACAACAATTTTCAATTTAAAAGTCAAATAATATTTATACAGAATGATTTGAATGAAAGTGATTTGAAAGAAATGAATGAATTGAATGATTTATACATTATGAAGAATATGCTCATTTTCAATAAAGAATATGCTCATTTTCAATCCTCATTGTACATTGTCAAGTCAACTAACTCTTGTCCCAACACAATAGTTGAGATACCTATTCAATTAATGGAAGCGAAATCTGTCCGAGTGGGTCATTTGGAAAATTCGTAAATACAGACGGGGTCAGTGACTCTGTGAGTCAACCGGTGGGCGTGGCGTTGATCAAAGATTAATTTAACTTGTAGATCGGGCATCGCTACCAATTTGGTGGTACATAAAGTCCAATTGTATTGGCGGATCTCAAAATGAGACTTTTACTGTTTTGCATTTTTTTTTCACGAAACTAGCGTTTATTTGTGTTGTCTACAACTTGTTATAAATTTAAAATTAAATTTCAGTCTATAAAAATACAAGGCAACTAATTTAATTTATAAATTGAGCCCAAATCCAGACTAGACTGAATTTGCGAAAAGTTACCAAAACTTTTTTTTGACTGGGAGGCTTCGGCCGTGGCTAGTTCCCACCTTACCGGCAAGACATTAAGCAATTTAGCGTTACGATGACTTGTAGAAGGGTGTCTATATTATCCTACTCCTAACAACTTGGCCTGTTTCTATCTTAGATTGTATCATGACTTACCATTAGGATTATTTGACTGTTTGCATATTTCTTTTTGGTGCGTATGTTATGTACACTAATAATTGATATGCGTATAAGTGAATGTGAGCATTTTGATAATTGTATTTACTGGTATCTGTGTTTATATGTATATTGTTAGTGTACTTAAATAAATAAATAAATAAAAGGTGTGATTGCAGTCGAGGCCTAACTTGTAATGAATAAAAAAACTTACATGGAAAATGTGTCTCATATCGTAAAAATCATATCTGTTTTAAATAACATAATAAGAATATTATTCTTTGATCAATATTATGATTTAGCAGAGCGAGCGAGCCTACCTGCATGTTACCTTGGCGCCGAGTGCATGCAATATCCTTCCGTATTCAACTAAGACGTTAGTGCATCCTGCTTGCATTTTACTTTTATCCTAATCTCTTTAGAGATAGAGGTCATTTTCAATTAAAGTTCATTTGAATTTATGTCACTTAAGTGTGTGTTACATCTTTTTATATGAAGTGGTATCGTATTAAGAGCCTTTGCACATAGCGACATTAACAGTTGCAGTTCAAAAGTGTGATGCAGAATCATAGGAATATGAGGATACTGTATGTGGGTCTATACTCCTCATGGGTCTAACTATCCGTACTCAAATTGTGTTTTATGATCCGATTGGTAGTTATAGGGATTTGCCGTAACAAACAGACAAAATAATAAAAAAATGATGTTTTTAGGTACCGTATAGTTGTATACTTGGTCTATGCCGTAGCCCGCATATACATTCATATGCATATAGTGAAAATCAAACAAACTCTTACAAAAAAAAATCAAACATCACAATCTTGTTTATTAACAGCCCACTATAGGGCGAAGTCTTGTAGGAGAGGGGATACGAAGCATAAACCGCCAATTGCTTTTTTAACCGACGAAAAAATCGGAGGAGGTTCCCAATTCGACACGTATATATATTTTTAATGTATGATCAAACATTGTCATCATTAGAATCTGATGATGATATCCTGGGAAAATTGAAGGAACTCTTCAAATTTTATACGCACACTTGCAGCGATTTTGGTTTTTGTGTAAGTATCGGTAGCTTTTCGCTACAGGTGCCGTATAATGTACTATGACAGTATAGTACGAGTACGTTACACGATAAATCACTTAAAGTAAGAAATAAAAATTTTTAACAAAAAATACAACCGACTCAAAACGCACTAAAAAGTAAAAAATAACTGTGTCATTTATATAGGTAGTTGCTTTAATTTACTTAAGCATATCTAGAAGTCGGAGTCAGACAAGGTTTCTACTTTAAGGACATTACCTAGAACCCACAAACTGCTTTACTACGTTAAATAAATGTTCCTTAAAATTGCTGGCACCGACTTCATAGATATACTTAAGTAAATTAAAGCAAATAAATGACACAGTTATTTTTTACTTCTTAGTGCGTTTTGAGTCGGTTCTATTTTTTGTTAAAAAGTTTTAAAATTATAAAGTAAACTCTGTTTTCAAATGAATCTAAGGGCGGCCGTACACGGACTGCTCGAGCAGTTAGCGGCTGAGCGAAATACACGGACCGCTCGAGCGGTCGGCGTCGACTGCTTGAGCTGTCGGTTGTTGACTGCTCGAGCTACGCTACCCAACTGCTCGAGCAGTTGATTTTCTACCACAGTCGAGTCATGGATTCTGACGAGGAAGCACTGCTTTTGCTGCTTCTGCTCAGGCGGAGACGACGGCGGCGACGTCAAAAGAGAAAATTTTGGGTTCATCCAATTTTGCAATTAAGAGAACAACATGAACAATTTCATTATTTGTTTATGGAACTTAGAAGTGATGAAGAAAATTTTTTCAACTATTTTAAAGGGCGAGGGGAGGGAAGTCGGAGAGCTGTCGACTGCTCTAGCGCAGTCAACGGCTCGAGCAGTCGGTGTATGCCTCGCAACCGCTCGCGAGCGGTCGACGGCACGATGGAATTTCATCATGCAGTTGACGGCTTGAAGCGGTCGCGACTGCTCGAGCAGTCGTGAGTACGGCAGCGAATGAATGATTATAGTTCACCGCGCGGTCGCGGCTTTAAGCAGTCGGTCTCAACTGCTTGAAGCAGTCCGTGTACTACTGGCCTAAAAATAGCAGTAATTCCACATATTTTTTATCTAACATTTGGGACCTTAATTAAAATGGTTTGAATGGGATGGGAATTTGGTTTTGAATGGGACATATAGTAGGTATGTTTAATCTATTTACGAATGAAACCGTTTTTTATAGTGGATACTCGTAACGGACAAAAATACCATAAAGTTAATGGAATTTCGGGGTACGAGTAGTGAAAATATTATAATTGCCTTTTTCCTGCGCAAAAGAATGAACAAAAATATATAATTATTGAAAACTAAAAACAATTAGAAACATTGGTCGTAGTGTGCAAAGGCGGCCGTTTAAATCAGAGCAGTATCTATAGTAGGTGTCAGATTCAATGCAAGTAATTTGAGGAGACGGACAAGTGTTTGACGGCTCTACTCCTAGATGTGTGGAGACAATGACCGCCTGACCCGCCGGAGCAATCACACTTTTACTGCTTCTATGTTTTCCTTGTATTTTATACGATTTCTGATTAATTTTGGTTCATTTGGATTGGCGAAACATTCAACAACAAAATTCTTTTCCAACACAAATAATATCTAGATATTTTCATCAAAATATCATTTACCTAATTGACGAATTGTAAACCTCGTGGTGATTAGAATCGATCGATTTTCTTTTTGTTTTCTCGAAAAATTTTAGTGTCAGCACGGAATTGGGAAACTGTTGAGCTCGAGTTGAGTTGATTAAATTCATTTTTATTAATTGTGATTATTAGAAAATTAAACATAATTTTAGACATTTTGTTTAAATCTCCATATCTTATTACGTGCCTTGTAAAGTTAGACTGATACATAAAGTAAAACTCACTGCTTACATTAAAAGCCACGGTCAAAGAAAATTATAAATGATCCGTGTAGTGGATTTAAGTTATAAAGCAAATCACATGTGAAAATAAAAAGTGAGGAGTTGACCTCCGTGGCGCAGTGGTATGCGCAGTGAATTTTTAAGACGGAGGTTCTGGGTTCTATTCCCGGTGGGGCAGATTGAGATTTTTTTATTTTGTCTTGGTCTGGCTGGTGGGAGGCTTTCGCTGTGGCTAGTTACCACCCTACCGACACAGACGCATCGCCAAGCGATTTAGCCTTCCCGGTAGGATGTCGTGTAAAAACCGAAAGGATTTCGTCCTACTTCTAACTCGTTAGCCCGCTTCCATCCTAGATTGCATCATCACTTAACAGGTGTGATAGCCGACAAGTTGTAAATCCATAAAAAAGCTACAGAAGAGTGCATTTTTGAAGACATTACTTTGTCCAATCGCTACGTATCAATAAGTCCTTGACGTTAAGACCAAGCCGAATAAATCATTAGAAGTGACGTGATGATGACGTCATCAAAACAAGTTTACAAGATAAATCTTGAGTAAGGTTGACACCAACAAATAGGTTGAATCAAATGGTAGTATACTGATTATATTGATCATCGATGTATTTTAATAGCAGTTCCAGGCACTAATGCTATGTCATAAACGCATTCCTGAAGAATTATCGGGATATAAAGTCAGTGCCGTAACTAGTGCAGTGCCAGCCCAGACACAGGGCGCAGGTCCTGGAGGGGCGCAGAAATGACCAGACCATATACAAACAATACCCTATTTAGAGTCAGTTACAAGTCTGTAGGGTGCAGTTACACACACGCTGGCACAGGGCGCATACATTGCTCGTTACACCTCTGTATAAAGTAACTTACGCTATAATGTGTTGTTGGTTAAAGTAGGTGGCAGGTAAAAGAAAAGACGTCTGCTCTGCTCCACTGTTTGATTTATTAATGTACAAAATATACTGAACAAATAGTGAATAATTACCTGAACAACGAGTATTTTAATCAGTTACTTGATTGGAACGAATATGTCCACAGACAATTAAACGTTATCACAGACTATCAAACCATACCATAGACTTGTATTGTTGTTATATTTCATTTTGTTCATGATTCGTGATTGAGTAAAGAAGATCTATAAAATACTCGTTAAGTTTGCTGGAATTCTTTGTGTTTATACTCAAATATGAAAAAATAATAGTCGAATTGGTCGGGGCGGTCTGGTTATTTGCGCTTAGCAACACATTTATTTCAAGGTTTTTGGTATAACGAGTATAAGTGAAAAGTGGTTTTAAATAATGAAAAAGGCGTGCCGCAAAGCGATTAAGTTCCAGTATGATGTCGCAAAGTAACCGAAAATGGTGAGGATTTGATCCTACTCCTAACAAGTTAGCTCGCTTCTATAGCTACCTAGTAGGTTGCATCGTCACTTACCATAGCGATCCTGTATCGCTCTCTCCTATAACGCAGTTGGATCCGTTGGGTTTTAATGGAGCTTTAATAGCTATACTAAAGCCAAACTCGATTGAGAATGCTTGTCAACAAACAAATTTAAAATGAAGGTAGAAAATGCAACACATTTAATGCCTAATAAATTTAAGATTATGTTTTGTTTTTTATCAAATTTTAATTTAAAAGATATTGAATATATTAATTAGATTTAAGTTAACTTATCTTATTTATTGCCATGAATTCGTCATTAACAAGTAAATAAAAAAAATTAGGTGCAAAATGACTAGTAATTTTTACCTTCATTTTTAATTTGTTTGTTGACAAGCATTCTCAATCGAGTTTGGCTTTAGTATAGTTCAGCTAACTACCAGTATTCCGAAATACTGGTAAGTCCCACATACCCTTCCTGCGCGGAGGGGATGCGTAAATGCTTTTCCCAGCGTTAAATAAAATCACTTACCACCAGGTGTGATTGCGCTCAAAGGCTAACTTTTAACGAAATAAAAAAAAACTAAGAAGATGACTATAATATTATTATCGGGTGGCAACCCTGATTTCGATTTATATACGACCGCTGGCGCGGGGGTCAAATGTCTTAAATCTTTGAAACGCGTCACTAAATCCAAAATAATAACTCATCGGCCCCCTTACTGGTGAAACGAGGTTAGGACTTGGTGATAAATGGACATTCATTAAATAGAAATTAAATGAAATGAGCTTGTTTTTTGAGATTTCTTTCCATATTTGTATTGAGAGCGTGGAAGCGTAGGAGTTAAAAACAAAAGAAAGTTTTTAATACGTTTTTATATTTAGGATATATTTCTCAACTCTTCCACTTTTTGTTTGTTACATAATTTTGATAAAATAGAGATAAAGAATCATCGCTTTTGTCATAGTAGAGATTTAAAGAATGTTTCAATATTTATAAATAAATGTTTTAATATAATTATAAAATATAGCAGTCGCCCGCGACTTCGTCCGCGTGAAAACCTCTTAGGTACCCTTTTAATTTTAAAGACAGATTTTAATTTTAAGATTTTCATATAAAGTGTGCTCTTTCCCCGCTACCCCTCTCAATTTAATTTTTTAACTTTTCCTTGCTTTACCTAGGATATTAACCCAGGACTATATAATCCACTGGATTAACGCGGTAGTTAATTTCTTATTTTGTTTTTCAAATCTTCGACTTCATCAATATCAGCCTTTTAATGGCCCTCTACAGGGCTTCCCTCGTGTTAGGAAAGAAAATATGGAAACACATGGTGCTCCAATGCAGATTTGTGGGCTAAGTTGATAATTATTAACGATCACTATCAGCTGCTGTTGATGATAGTGACCAAACGTGCTCTCCGAGGTACGGGGTTGGGTATAACACCACCAAGTTTGGCCAAGTGCAGAAAAAGCAAGGACCTAAGACGAAGAACTAACTAACTCTTTAAGACTCCTTGTTAAAATACTGAACATTTAATACAATAAAGAAAAACTTATAATTATTCTACTAATCTGACTCAGGATTAGAACCCAGGATCCAAGCCACATAAGCCAACCGCTAAACCAACGAGTCATTACCTATTGTGTACTTTTGAGCACACGAAATAAAGCTACATCGAAGCTATCTGGTTTCCTCACATTACCGAGTATTGAATCACTAAGTAACTGCATTCCGACGCTAAGAGTTATGGGAGTACAGTTTTCTCGCGATAGCAGCCGTGGGGTCGAGCTATCGGGTGACATGAGGTCATCCGATGAACGAAGCCTTTTCCGAGAACAGCTACAGTAAAGAAATTTTAAGTGTTTAGCGATGTTGTTTAAAACTCCATGTCGATTTTTGAAAAAACGTCAGTTTAAACAACGGTTGCAAAGCCGATGTAAGAGAAATCGATATTCTCCAATGATATTTTGCCATCTTGGACAGTCGAACTGAAGGTAAGATGATCGACAAGTCAAGACAAGATGTAAGCGAGATGTTCGTACAATGTATATTTTTCAAGAAGTGACGTACTGGACATAGCCATTTCTTCTATTAATTAATGATACAAAGGTTGATACCTACTAGTGGTAACTTACGGTGATAGAACGTGGAGATCCCGTGTTTGTAAGAATTATTATAAATACAAAAAGCCCAACTGCTTAGAAGTAATGAACTGAAAAGAGAAAAACAAGGATCTTTATATCTATATAAAATTCTAAATACTTTATGTTTAGGTTTTATCGCCTGCCGCACAGACGATAAACTAAAAGAAATCGATTGAGATGTGAATCTTAAAAATCAGCCCAGACGTTTGGTCTGTAAGTGCTTTAAAGGAACACACAATGATAGGTAAGTAGGCATTCATAGGCTGATAAACACATTACCACTCCTTCGCGCAGTCGGGTAATAGCCGGCTTCTTGTCTTGTTGTTGTGTAGGTATATAGTGTGTGTCAAATAAAATGTGTGTGCTGTCCTAGAACTGCCCTTTTTCGGTATAATATATTATAAGATAACTCTTGTCTGCAATCAAACCTGATGGTAAGTGTTGTCGTCTGTGAAACTTCTATGAAAATTGTGCGTTATCTGTGGGCGCACAGTTGGCTACATTGAACTGACGTGGCCCCACTACGCTATTGGTTGGCAGAACTGCAGAAAATGCTGCATTGCACCATTATCTCCCACTTAACCGACTTCATAAAAGTGATTGTAAAAATACATTTAACACATTTCGATAGTGAGAGTGCAGTGGTGACAAACACAAAGTTAAGAAGTGAAGTGAGCTATTATAATACCCGAGTTGGTAACGTATTATCGTAAAATTGTAATATTTTCTGAACCTTGTTGTCATACTTGTGTGATTAATAAAACAGATGTATTAACAGGATGCATGTAAATAACTGATGTAGATTTACTATGTGATTTTACTAATAAACTTTATATATTTTAGCTCGCTTTTAATATAAGTGCAAATGCTATCTACGGTGGACGCGGTCTACCTTTTTAGGACTAGAATAAAGTTCACACTCCTTTTGTTTTCTACACGACTACGTACCGGAACGCTTATTCGCTTTGTAGTACGTCTTTTTGGACAGGGTGGTAAAAGCCACGTCCACAGACATAAAACAATTAAGAAAATGTTGCCGGGAAAGGAACCCAGGACTTTCACTGCGCATTCGCCATAACAATGCGCCTCGGACTCACATATAGAATCCGTGATACTCTGCTTGTCACTCAGTGAGTCAGTTACTAAATAGTATTTAATCTTCGCACTTTGGTCTGTACTTGTATGTATACGAATTATAAATATCTACGAAATAATACTGATATAACGATTTACCTAAATATTTGTTTTCCTTATTTTTTCCCAGATATTTCTAAAAGGACATGTGACGACCTCCGTGGCGCAGTTGTATGCGCGGTGGATTTATAAGACGGAGGTCCTGGGTTCGATTCCCGGCGGGGTAGATTGAGATTTTTCTTAATTTGTCCTGGTCTGGCTGGTGGGAGGCTTTCGCCGTGGCTAGTTACCACCCTACCGACAAAGACGTATCGCCAAGCGATTTAGCGTTCCGGTACGATGTCGTGTAGAAACCGAAAGGGGTGTGGATTTTCGTTCCACTCCTAACAAGTTAGCCCGCTTCCATCTTAGACTACATCATCACTTAACATCAGGTGTGATAGCAGTCAAGGGCCAACTTGTATTCGATAAAAAAAAAATGTGTTAAATTCAAATTCATTTAATTCAAGTAGATTCATTTATTAGACTGGCTCGTTGGTCTAGTGGTTAGCTTATGTGGTTTCGAAAACGAGGTCCTGGGTTCGAATCCTGGGTCGGGTCACGGAATAATTCTGAGTTTCTTATTCTTCTATGAAATGTTCAGGTCTTTCCAAGCCCGGAGTCGGGAAGTTGGTCGTGATACATTCTCGTGCCTCGGAGAGCACGTTAAGCCGTCGGTCCCGGTCACTATCATCAACATCTGATAGTGATCGTTAATAAATGAAACATTATCACGCATTAGGGTGGTGGGTTTACGTTCTATATGCTCTTCTATAGTGAGGGAGGTCTGGCCCTATAGTGAGCGGTTAGGCTGATGATGATGATGATGGAGTAGATTCATTTATTACAAGAATTTTTGAAAAGTCAAGTCTGTCAATAACTTGTACGACCAGTTCGGCAAACGATGTAAGTTAACGTCCAATTTAGGAAATCCCAATTTTTTTGATGTATTTCAAAGTATCATTAAAGTTGTACCAAGATGAAATAAAATTAAGTAAATCTGGCACTATGTATTTGAGTCCACTTTCAGAAATGTTAAGTTTTTGATGCTTTAAGAAGTATCATTAGGGTTGTAATGTAAACAGGTCAAAGGTCACAGAACCGACTGTGATCAAGAACCTTAGATCGCATTTTAAGTTATACAGTAACTTCAGTGAGGATCGTTGAACTCTTACAGGAATTTTCCTACGAAATTGAGAAGATATCGGAATTTCTAAACAAATACGATGAACAGTAGCTTCTGTCATTAACAGAGCCTGCATTAATGAGACGGGCTATGTTATTTTTCCAATTAAAATTCTCTAAAACCCTCTCAAGTTACACTATAGTGCAGTGATTCTCAACCATTGTGTACCGCCAAATTTCAAAAGTGTGCCGCCAAATTTTGCAAATGTTAAATGTAAAAATAATGTTAATATTATTAAATTATATCATTTAAAAAGAAAAATATTTTTAACATGAATATATATTTAAATCCACAAAAAAATAAATTATTTTATTATATTGTGATTCACTTTGCGTCACATTTTTCAGGAACGCATTAGCGACGCAAAGCGGGGTCTTGGTGTATTTAAAATTTTTGTCATAAACTATTTATGCAGTGTGTTGTAGTAAGTAAATAATTTTTATCTTTCAAATCAAATCAAATCGTTTATTTGCTGATACAATTCTGTACTTTATGGTATTCATTATAATCTTGAAAGGCAACAATTGTATCACGCCCAATTGGCATGCAAAATTAAATTATTATTAAAATTAGATGAATTTTACAATCAAATGTTAATTTAATAAAGTCTAATACAAATATCAAATGTCAAAATAAATTTACAATGTCAGATTAAAATACTCATTCAGGTCATAATACGTATTCTCCAGAAGAAAAATACGGAGCTTATTTTTAAAAGTAACAAAATTATTTAGTTGTCTGATATGCTTTGGCAACTGATTGTATACACGGATTATCATGATGCAGATACTCTTATTAAGGTAAGCTGTGTGATGAGGAGGAAATCTGTACTGGTCTTTACAGCGCTCGCGAAGATGCCTATTAAATAATTGATTGTTGTTTCGCAAAAACAACGCTAGCTCATAGATATATAAAGAAGTTACAGTGAGAATTTTCAGATTTTTAAAGTGATGCCTACAGGTTTCTCTTTTATTTATCCCGCATATCGCTCTTATGCACTTCTTTTGAGCGACAAATACATTGTTAATGTGACTAGAGCTACCCCAAAAAATTATGCCATACCTGGATGGAGGAAACTTGGGCATGGTACGCTATTAGTAAGGTTTTCCTGTCAACTGTTTTAGATAGCATGTAAAGCATATACGACAATTGATTAAGCCTTGAACATACATAATCAGCATGGGATTTCCAGGAAAAATGTCTGTCAATATTTAAACCTAAAAATTTCGTTTCATTAGTTT
Organism: Mycalesis mineus; assembly: GCA_034621355.1. Classification (NCBI taxonomy): domain Eukaryota; kingdom Metazoa; phylum Arthropoda; class Insecta; order Lepidoptera; family Nymphalidae; genus Mycalesis; species Mycalesis mineus. The sequence goes on along the minus strand of CM067888.1, from coordinate 16,590,825 downwards.
CGTCAATCTTTTTGTCCATATATTTAATGTTTATGTCATGATTTGTACTACGTCTTATATTTTGAAAGTTAATTAATTTTGTCTTAGTAAAATTTAATGTGAGTGTGTTATCTGTCAACCAACTCATTATGTTTGACAAACTCTTATTGATAGCACTCTCATGATCTGCAATGTCCTTATGTATATAAATTACAGTGCAGTCATCCGCAAAAAGCACCATGGGATGGTTTGTTGAATTTGGTAGGTCATTTATGTATATGAGGAAGAGTAAAGGGCCTAACACACTTCCCTGTGGTACACCACGGGTGACAATTTGATCTTTAGAACAATATTTAATCTCTCTTCGTGATCTAATGTCAATCCTATCAATTTGTGTTATTTGTTTCCTATTTACGAGGTACGACTTCATTAAATTTAAAACGTTACCTCTAACTCCATATTTATCTAATTTTATCAGTAATAAATTGTGATCTACATTGTCAAAGGCTTTACTTAGATCCATGAACAATGCTGATACAATAAGTTTGTTGTCTATATTTGTCATTACATTATGTACAAAGTTATATACGGCCGTGTTTATTGTTTTTGTTTTTCGAAAACCCATTTGGTTAGGGCTAAATATGTTATTTTTCTCAAAAAATGTATATAGTTTATTATACATAATTTTTTCAAATACTTTAGAAAATATAGGAACTAAGGCTACAGGTCGATAGCACGACACGTCATCTTTGTCCTGCTTCTTAAACATAGGTTTTATAATTGATATTTTCAATTTATCGGGAAATATTCCTTGTTCTATACACATATTAACTAAATAACACATGACCGGTGAGATAATAGGTGAAACATATTTAATAACCTTAGTGCTAACGTTATCATAGCCAGTACTATTTGTACTTTTCAAATTCTTTATGATTGACATAACATCTTGAGATGTTATTGGAAACATAAATAACGAATTTGACACATTTGTATTTATATTTTTAGCACAATTAAGATTAATATTACAATGTGTATTTTGGGTGACGAAATAATTATTAAAGGTTTCTGCAATATCAATCGGGTTTTTTAATATCTTATCAGCGAATTTTATTTGTTGTATATTTTCTTTTGGGTAATTGTTTTGTTGCCTTCTTATTATGTTCCACATCACCTTCGATTTGTTTTCAGAGTTGGAGATAGCATATGCATTTTGTGATTTCTGAGTCAAGTAAATGATCCTTTTTAATCTTTTTGAATAGTTTTTGAAGATTATTTTATTTTGCTTATTTTTATTAGCTCTGTACTTCCAAAGTAGTTGTCTTTTGCGTTTACACCCTTGTTTTATACCTTTCGATATCCATTTTGGTCTCCTATGACTATTTATTTTAACTTTTATTACAGGGAAACACAGGTCATAGAATAATATAAATAAGTCATAAAATGCATTAAATGCTTCATTAGCTGAGTTATAAGTCAATACTTCAGAAAATGTTAAACTTTCAATACAATTATTGAATTTTTTCATGTTTTCCTTACAATAGTCCCTTTTTTCTATAAACCAATGTTGAATGCGACAACTTTTTTTAACAGGGCATTTAAAAATTTGAGCCGAGTGGTCGGACAATGCCAGTTCAGTTACTGTAGTCTTGGCCCTTGGTATGTTATGTATAATATTATCAATACAGGTTCCACTGCTAATTCTAGTTGGTTCATTGACTGAAAATTTTAAATTATATGAAGTCATTAACTGTCTGAAATGATTCGACGTATTGCTTTGTTTAAGCATGTCAATATTGAAATCGCCACAAATAACGATTTTTTTATTTTTTATGCAAATAGATTCCAGAATATCGGATAAAGTGTTAAAGAAAATATCCAGTTTGCTCAGTCTATTATTAGGCACACGATATACACATATTATATATAAATTGCGCTCTAATAACTCGATTGCGGATATTTCTATTACATTCGATATACTTAAGCTTTTAAAAGTGTCTAGTGATTTAAATTTATGACCACATCTAACTAATATGCATGATCCGCCATTTCTATTATTTCTACAATAACTAGCACATAAGATAAAATTAGGGATGTGAAGTAGTTTAGAGTCCGACATAGTCATGTTGTGTTCTGTAAAACATAAAACATCAATCAATTCGCAATGATTGTGAAGTTCATCCAAATGTGTTATCATTAGATCAGCTTTATTTATGAGGCCGTTTATATTTTGATGGAAAATATTTAAATAATTATATACGAAAAAAATCTTGTTTATCATTAGGAATTTTATTTGAAAGTGAATTATTTTTGCAGTTATTTGAAGAGTTTTTATTATTGAAATGATTTTTGTTTTCTTTTAATATTGGGAAATAATATGTTATCTTGCGTTTGTCTTCGTCAGATTTATTGAAATTAATTGAATTATTGTTTTGTAATTCATGTTTCTTGCTCATTTTATTAAAATAGTATGGAATGGTACCTGGTTTCAGGCACGATGTGCCGTTCATGTTAATTTTGTGTACAGAATTTTTAAGTTTACCTTGTACGTAATATTTATGGTAGTCAATCGTATCTATAAATTGATTTATCCGGTCACAACTACGTATGTCATCATTATTATCCGATAATATATCCAAGTATTCACAATTGTCAAAGCATCTCAGTATTGTTTGTATATAGTTATTTAACTTATGCTCATTTAAATAGGGGCTGTACATTATACTAGGAATAATTATTTTAGGTTTATTAAAGCGCTTCAAAAAAGCTGACAATTCTGCTCCCAGCTTTATCGGGTTATTATCATTAGCTCCCAAACGTAAAACTATCCAGTCATGTTCACTAAGCTCGTCGTTGTTAATCTGACACGTTGAAGTAATATAACTCGTAGGTGCATTCGGATATGTCATTCCCATTACGTGGTAATTAATGGGATTTTTATATTTTGCTCTAAGCTCTATCATTTTTGATGCGAAGCCGGAACATTGTTGATCACCCAAAAAGATAATTTTATTCTTTAATGAAGTGATGTGCTCGCATTTTGTTTTGGAAATATTATCTTGTATGGCCTTAATAGTAACTGTTTTTCGTTTTTGCAGTGGCTTATGTGTAATTACTTCTAATGTTTCCTTATTCTGGTCATCGTGAAGTGTAGTCAATGAGTCCATAGTTGGAGATCTTATTAATTTTGATAATGGCTTCTTTTTTTTATTTGATTTAGGTGTTTTGCTGGCCGTACCTTCTTCCAAAATCTTTTTCTTTGTGTGCCGCCAAATTTTGAAATCATTAAATGTGTGCCGCAGCCCGCAACAAAAAAAAGGTTTAGAATCACTGCTCTAGTGTAAGTAGGTATGTAAACTTTATTATACGATCCTTAACCCATCATCCCATTTTAATGAAATATTTATAGAGTATAAAACTCTATGATAAGCTCATAAACTTTCAAAAATCATCATTAATAGGCTTACTTGAATGGCCCGTTATAGAAGAGGTTATTTAAAACTGAAACCCACCACGCTGCCCTAGTGCCAGTTGACGGGCTTAGCGATAACATTTTTATAACGTTACTTATGTAAAAGCTTATATAAAAATTAGTATAGTTTTTTTTAGTTAAAATAATTATTTTATACACAGAATTATTAATAATAAAAAATAAATAATAAGAACATAAACCAAATTTAGGAATATTAGTTTTGACTGCAATCTCAACTGATGGTAAGTGGTGATGCAATCTAATATGGAATGGCGCTAACTTCTTAGGGCTAACGCTAAAACTCTCGCGGGTGCACGCTCGCGGGTGTATAATAAAAAATAGTATGGACAGCGCAGGCGAGTGCGACGGAGCGCGGGCGCGGTTGGCGGATTGTCAACCGCGCGGTGGGCGGCGGATACACGGCGCGGGCGCCCGCAATGGGCACACGCGGGCGGGTTTGTTTCTACAAATCAGACAGGCGCCGCTAGATGCTACGGTCACACGCGTCGGAAGCTAGGTACAATCATGAACATCGATACAAAACGCGTAATAATTGAGGTGCAATTTCGGCCAGTATTATGGGGTATGGCGAATGAATTATCAAATTCTCCGCTGAGTAACTTACTTGTCAAGAACGGGTTATGCAGTCGACGTTTTTTCCGTTGACGTCTTTTTGCCAAATAATAAATTAGTAAATAATCCATGGTAATCTACTCGACACAACTGTACACGCTCGACATCAAAGTTATACTAGCAGCGCTAACTGAGACGGGCGCACGCGACGGGTGCCCGCTCGCGGATTTGTGGCCCGCGGCGGTCGCCCGCCGCGTGCGCCCGCGCCCCCACCCGCGCGAGTTTTAGCGTTAGCCCTTAGGGCTAGGATTAAATCCACACCCTTTTCGGTTTCTGGACGACATCGTACCAGAACGTTTAATTGCTCGGCGGTAAATCTTTGCTGGCAGAGCGTTGGGTGGCCAAGGCCGAAGCCTCCCTTCCGGCGGAAAAGGATTCATAACGCAGGATTTTAATACGTGTTTACGTTGTACTTTGTAGGCGAGGGAATATGGGGCATAGACTTAACACGCTGCTCCAATGCGGGCTAGCAGAATAGCACAACATTTTTATCCCGATATAATGTAAATACAAATAAATTATTCGGAAGTCTTGAACGAAATGTAATGTTTACGAATTACGGTTGGCATTACCATTCACATCGATTTATTTTATTGTTATCATTATTTATTTCATTTAAGTACCCAATTAAGTAACAAATGACCCATTTTTATATCCGTCTGCCTCAAGGACTTGGTATAATCCTCCATTATTATCAATTACTGAGCATCTTCTGCCAACCTTGACATTTCATTACAGACATCCGTTTCAATATTGAGGTAAAGTGCCTTGGTATTTTGAACGCGTGAAAATGTAGGTGTGGTCACTTATACATTTACTGCTATTGCATCTTCATTATCATTGATCATTCGATAGATGTCCACTGTTGGACATATGCCTCTTGAAAGCACTTCCAAACACAGCAGTATTGAGCCAACTGCATCGAGGTACTCCCTGCAACCAGTGGGTTGCATCAAGTGTGATATCATCATCAAACCTCCTTAGAGGTCGACCAACGGTCGGTTGCGGTGCAGGGTCGTCATACTAGCTTGGCCTGGCAACTCCCGTTAGGTCTTTCATTCAAAGATGTAATCCTGACTATTATTTAGGTCATTATTATCATCTGATGGACATCCACTGCAAGACAAATGCCTCTTTTAAGACCTCCCAAGCACCACGGTGCCGCATGCATTCGGCGGTTTCTTACAACTCGCTTCCACCTAGTAAGCCCAATGTTGGCCTACTAGGTGGACTGCTTATGCCCGAATAGCAACCAGCAGCCAGCATTGCAGCACACCAACGTTCATCGAATGATCGAAACCTTGTGCCCCGCCCATTGTTGCTTCAGTTCTGCGACTCGCTGAGCTATGTTACGTTGGTTCTTCTGCGGATCTCCTCATTTCTGTTCAACACAAAGATACGCCGAGTATTGCATTCGTCCGCTTAGTGTCTATAAGCCTTCCTCTAGAGTCCACAGTTAGTGACCAAGTTTCTTCAATCAATAAGTAATAAAATGTTTTAGATTTGATTCTGGTCATGGGTCGATTTCAATGAGTTTTTTAAATTTCCTGTGATTTCAAAACTAGATTGCTATAGCTTTAAGGCCGTAACGCATAGAAATGAGATACGGTCTGCTCTGAGATTAGTTCTAAATTTTTGATGACCAGATTAGAAGAGATTTTTAAAAAATTCTGCATTAAATCAATATATTGAGATTGGATAAATTTATTCCTTTCTTCGATTATTCAGTAATGTTCATTCTAAATATTCAATTTTATTTATAAAAATTGTTTTACAAACACTTTCGAAACATCACGTTTGTCTGCACGTAGTGACTCTACCACCGTTTATAACTTTAATTAGAAACTGTGAGTTTTGACGACCTCCATGGCGCAGTGGTATGCGCGGTGGATTTATAAGACGGAGGTCCTGGGTTCGATTCCCGGCGGGGCAGATTGAGATTTTTCTTAATTTGTCTTGGTCTGGCTGGTGGGAGGCTTTCGCCGTGGCTAGTTACAACCCTACCGACAAAGACATATCGCTAAGCAATTTAGCGTTCCGGTACGATGTCGTGTAGAATCCGAAAGGGGTGTGGATTTTCGTCCCACTCCTAACAAGTTAGCCCGCTTCCAACTTAGACTGCATCATCACTTAACATCAGGTGTGATAGCAGACAAGGGCCAACTTGTAGTCGATAAAAAAAAAAGTATAATTTACAAAGCAAAGCATACACAAAAGCGACAGGGTGAGTTCTAAAAATTATTTGTTGATGTTACGTACCAATGAAGTAACATACACTCCTATAAATTAGTTATTATTAAACCTCACAGCGTAACCAATAGGTAGTTAATGTGTTACTAATAGATATCTTGCAATGTTACTTTTCCGCAAAAGGTATGAGGAAATTGAGCTTGTTTCTATATGGGGAATGTCTACTATACATTAGTCATGACTGTGTCCATGTATATTGGTCAGGCCGGATTAGGCCATATTGACCAGGAATATCGTCTTGACCTATTCCCTAATATCCTGGGGTTATCAATATCAGTCTATTTTAATAGTAGTTTTACTAAATGGCTAGATGTTTCTCCTTATTATAAAGAAGCGGTGATATGGATCATAAATCCACCACGCTGGCCAATGCGGGTTGGCGGGTTTAGGGTGATAATACGAGTATTATTGACCTATATAACGATCACTTTTATTAACATCTGTTAGTGATGATAATGTTTGAAATCGACGGCTTGCTCTCCGAGAGGTTGTATGGAGGCTTTTTTTAAAAGAAGCAAAATTCAGTCTTCAATAGCACGATTAAGGGCGAAGTCACATCATCTCCTGACTATGCTCCGGTTTCGGAATGAAACTTACGTAGTCTTTTCTGTCGGATGTGGATTACCTTGTCGCTTGGATCCGTCGGTTTTTCGTAAGACGAAGATGTATCGGTACGTTTTATAATTAATTCTTAACCGAACGAACTCAAAATAGGTAGAGGTTCTCAATTCGAATGTATGTTTTTAGTCGGTGCCACCAGAGCTTTCAACTTTAAAGACGTTACCTAAAGGTGGATGGCACCGACTTCATAGATATGGTTAAGTAAATTAAAGTAACTAAATAACGCAATTATTTTTTACGTTTCAGTGCGTTTTGAAGTCGGTTTTATTATTTTTTTTTTATTCACATAAGATTAAATGTTAAATAACTAATATTTTGAATTATAATAAACGAATTGTAACATAACAGGCAAAAAACTCTTTTAAAATTATTAATAGGGTATCTTCGCGGTTAATCTGCAACGGAAGAAAGATTGTCTTCCAAACCAGTGGTAGAGCCACTACACACTGATATACTTCAGTTTTTAAAAGTGCTTGTATTTAAATTTATATTTTAAAGGTCATACACCTTGCTTATGAACAAAATATTATTGTATGAGGATAAACAGTTTCTAAAATGTAACGGCATGTTAAAATGTAAAACGATGTAAAAGCACTTTTGACAGAGCAATGATTTTCCCAAGAGATAAGTCTGAACAACAGAGAGGGTAATTACGAATTATATTTATGCAACTAATCTCAAGATAATGTAATCATTTGCTGCGTTTCCTTTGTTAAATTGTCTAGTGGTATAATCCTGTTATAATGTCCAATATTAATTATGCTAATTATTAGAACGAAGTTCCTTATCGCGCGTTGTGAAAGGGGGCTAGACGGAAAACATTCTCACGAAAAGTTGTAACGACACTTTTTGCTATAGTAAGCTATTTTACCGCTTGGGAAGGAAAAGCCACCTGCGATGTGCTGCTGCTCTGTGCTGTCGTCGTCTCGACAGCACTCCAAAACACACACCGCGGGAAGACAAACAACAAACACGTACGTCTCCCCTAACATGACCAAAAACGTCTTATAATTTGATAGAGCCGGCTGCACGCACTAAAAAACATGACTCATGCGGCGTTACCTCGCTTTGAGGCGTTACATGTAAGGCTTGAAGTGCAAGCGAGAGCGCGAAAGGAGCGACAAAGAAGCACAATCGGCCTTTGCGTTCGGCAGCGTTCGACATCCGTCTATTAAATATAATTATTAAAAATATTAATTTTTAATTTAAAATTTTGATATTATAAATTTAAAATATAAATTTATAAAATCAAAATCAATTATTTTATTGATTTAAATTAATATTTATAAAAATATACTTAAATTAAAAATTTGAATAACCAATTAAATGCTACCATTCCATCAGTATTTTCTTGAGACGTTGTCACGTTCAACTATCGTCAGTAAACCGACTTTACAGACAACCAATTTTTTTTTAATATATCTGTATTGGCATATGTTTTTTGCCTAACATTGGTTTTGTATGTTACTTATTAACATTTTTATAACGTTAATAATTGACATGTAATGATTTTGACATCTTATTTAACCATATTTCTAAATTAGTAAATATTTGCCCGTCTAATTTGTGGCAAAACATGTTTGGATCTTTTTACACGAATTGTATCATTTGTTTCCCATGTTTGGCAAATAAATAAATGATTTGATTTGATTTGAATGTGTGTAACAAATTCGTCATTGTAGTCTAAATTATGAATATGTGATAAGTAATTATATTTGTATGTTTTCGATTAAACGGTGACTTTCATCGAGGTTTTTGTTTTCTTCCATCACAATTTCTCATTATGAAAAAAATCTGCAGATTTACTTATCGGATCTTTATGGTTAACGTCTCAATGCCAATCATGTTACCTTTTATCAAAAACACCTCATAATCACGAAGAAATGGACCTTACTTTAGCAGCTACGATGCCTCAGACGTACACATACGGACAGGCATACACAGTTAAAACATTTATCATCTGACATTTAATTTTGCGTGTTTTGTGCGGATATGAGCGTATGTTAACTGCTGTGCAGATTTCTGATACAAAAATATAGCGTAAGTAACCGTACTTAATCCTATCTGTTGTTACTTTTAAATATCTTTGATCTTCTAAATATAAAATACTTCAGGGGTCGACAGCCGTGCAAAAAAAGGAAGTATTATTAGCCACCCTTAAAAAGGCTTTATGTAGGTCGCTCTGCATTATGAAAATGTTTCCAGATGCTTGCCTTTAGTACCTCCTTCAACGAAGTTCATACATTTTACTTTGATCTTTTGTTAGGGTTGCCAAATGAAACTTGATGTAATAAATTCAAAGATGATTTTAAAGATAGCGGTTTGTATTTTTATTTCTTTAATGTTAACTGATGGAAGGCAAACACGTTATCGGCTCTGTTGGGTATTCATTTTGTTATTAACATTATTTAATTTTCTAGAAAGGGTAACTGTCCCTGCCTGCAGCACCATGAAGTATTTAGATTTGATATAGATATAGTGAACCTTGTTTTTTTCTTTTCAGTTTATTACTACTAAGCAGTCGGATTTTTTGGTTTTATAATAATGTACTTTAGGCACCGTGTATTCAAAAAATGCTACGACCAGTTGGTATTAGCAAGGCTATTATGTTACCAGCGCAGTGTCCTAAAGGGCACTGCAATAAACTGAGTGAGGACCTTTTTGGGATAACATCACTTTCACATCCTGCATGTTATTGTATTTTATTTTTAACCGACGAACAACAATGGAGGAGGTTCTCAATTCGACACGTATATTTTTTATTTTTTTTTATGTATGACCACGCGTAACTTTTTACACTGTTGTCCGATTTTGATAAATCTTTTTTTATTAGAAAGGGCACACTTTCAAGGTGGTCTCATTGTCATCATGTTAGGATCTAATGATGATATCCTGGGGAAATTGAAGGAACTCTTCAAATTTTGGAGGCACGCTTACAGCGATTTCGGTTTTTGTCTCGGTATCGGTAGCTTTTTGGCTACTACTGCCGTATAATATACTATGACAGTATAGTCCGAGTACGATACGTGGCGACAAATCACTAAAAAGTAAGAAATAATAATTTTTGAATAAAAATAGAACCGGCTCAAAACGCACTAAAAAGTAAAAAAAACCTGTGTCATGTGGTTACTTTAAATTACTTAAGCATATCTAGGAGTCGGTGCCGGCTGAGTTGATATTTAGGTGGCGTATCTCCCATTTCCGTTTGATCCATTGATTATGGTACACCTGTATAAGAAAAAAATAAAAATTGTTGAGAGGCACATAAAAAATATAAAAAGTAAAGGCTGACAACCCTAAACACAAAAGGGTTATTGGCCGAGGCAGGGTATTAGTTAGTTTATTGTTCCTTTATATGGGATGTTTTAAGATTTAAGGGTATTGTGACAGTGCCAAAGACAGACAGTCACAAAATACTATAGATTTATTTTTCGATACGTAATTCATTATATTTGAATACATTTGTTTGTTCTTTTATAAAAATATTTTATTTCTTTTAAATCTACACTACCTACTCCTAAACCATAATTTTACGTTACGAAGACATTACAATAATTGTTAATCCTGGAATTGGGAGGGAACCTACATTCTCTCGAATTTAATTTGAATCACTTATTTTCACTATTAAGGCTAAACTGAATATGAATAAGTATTAGTTCTAAAGTTCCCTTTCTGTGATAGTATTATTTAGGAAATCCTTATCATCGTCATAGAAAAAGGCCGATTTTTTCGCATTGACTTATCAGATCTTCATCACATAGCTAAAAAGCATCTTATTCGCAGTATAAAAATTTAAATGCATCATAAATTTATCTTTGATTAGAAGCTACGATGCCACAGACAGACACACAAATACACTGGGAGACCCTCCTTTTCAAGGCGTGGGTAAAATTCAATATTCGTATATTTAAAATTAAGCTTAGTTTGGAAGTCAGTACATACTCGTACTTTGAGCTGAAAACAGATGGCAAGGGATTCAACAGCTGTTAAATTTAAAATTATTATTATTAAAACTCCTTTTACAGTAAAATTGCTACTACCTACCTAATATGTAAATTGTGTAATGTAATGTATTAATGTAAACTATTATATCTGTAAGTTACACGCAAATAGTGTGAAATTACATACTGTCACGTTTTTAAGTGCTTCTCAAGTGAAATAGATCACGATTTATAATTAGAACAATGGTGTTGAGTTGCACATGTTTTTATTTTTGCGTAGTTACGGAACTTTCGTACTTCCGTTATGTTTGTCCAGCTATCTTGGCCTACAAACGCTTATATTAATTAACGTAAAACTGACAAAATCCGTTAGTTTTACGTAACTTACGTTCTGTTTCCTAACAGGTATCTAAAGCGACACTAGACTACTGTTACATAGAATATTATATCTGCATAAGAAATGTCTAATGTCAAATAGTTATGTCAAACGTTAGTTGTCACTTGTCCTTGTCTTTGCGTCGCACTAGAATGGTTAATCGTCCATTAATAAAAAACAATAAATTTAATCGTCAAGCATCTGCCGTTTCAATAAAACCCTATAGCCTTACACACATTTGGTTGAGAAGGGAGAACAACATGAGCAGAGAAAGCGAGTTTTGACCTCACAAAGGTAACATATAGGTACCTACCTTTGTTATGACCGGGCTCTACTTTCTTAGCATAACTTAGCATTCCACGGATTTTTTCGCACAGTGAACTCAAGGAAAGCTAAAATATTCTTCTCTTATCACGTAAATTCATTTTTATAGTTATTAAGAATGCAGTGAGTCGTCATTGTCCGCCGGCCGAACCCCGTTCCCTAACCAATCAAATAGCGCTTCGAAGCTGTGCCTTCACCTGATCACTGTGAACTTGACCTTGTAATTTGAAAAATATTATTGGGCGGGGTTTAGCCGGTGCTCACTGCATTCTTAATGCGAACGAGCTATATACTATAACTACTTGGCGTAAAAAGATTTCCCTTTCGAGTTACCATCACCAAAGGTCTATCTAAAAGGTCGTTAAACTGAAATTTTGTTTATTGGCATAAATGTTTATATTTGAATACGTGTTACGGAATCTTTCAATTACAATTTTATTCCAGCCATTACTTATGGTGGTCTTACACGGGAAAATTTTGGAGCAGTTATTGTTTCCCAACACGTATGGATCAATCAAGTGCAATTAGTTGAGAAATCTCGAGAAATTTTGCTACAATTCGATAATAGTTTTGGAACGTTACTCCATAATATATTCCATATTGCTCAATGTTGAAAAAATGTATTGCTAATTCGGTTGAGCCATTTTTTTATCTCTTTTTCGCAAAGTTGCGTAGGGGTGTGTTGGTAACTACTGTTCGATCTTTTAGATGAATCTATTTCCTAGTTAATTAAGATTAATTATACCTACAGTTAATACAGCTTATTGATTTCAGGTATTGCAACAAATAGTTACGTTATATTTAACCAGTATTACTAGAAAGGACATACGCTTAAACTAACTTAACTAACTAACACTGTATCGGAGTATGCCCGACTTGTTTAATAATATGGAAAATACTCGCGCTAGCTTAAATTATAAGACATAGGCCTTTGTGAGAGCGTTTCCAGCAGTTGACCGATACGGACTGATGACTGAAAGAAAATCAGGATGAAGCAATTTTAATTGTCCGTGTAACAGCACCATTAGTGAGAATCTATGTATATCTTTCGTGTGTTCATAGCAAAATTATAACCTATACAACTTTATGGTTTTTAATGGTTACCTAATGTTTAATCTCAACTTGTGGCTGTTAAATCAACGTAATACAACACAGATTATGTTGAAACGTTTTATTATCTACATCGTTGAAAAGTACTTCTTGAAAAATATGTTAAACTCACAAATATTGAAAACAATATGCTAACGCCAGTTATAAAGGGAAAGTTAAACAAACTTTTATGTAAGTAGCCAGAATTAGGTAAATAAACAAAAAGTACTAAGTGTTGCTTCTTTATAGTAATAAATTGACGAATAAAATTTTTGTGCAACTAAATGACACAGTTATTTTTTATTTTTTAGTGCGTTTTGAGTCGGTTCTATTTTTATTTAAAAATTTTTATTTCTTACTTTTTAGTGATTTATCGCCACGTATCGTACTCGTACTATACTGTCATAGTATATTATATGGCACTAGTAGCCAAAAAGCTACCGATACCGAGACAAAAATCGAAATCGCTGTAAGCTGTGCCTCTAAAATTTGAAGAGTTCTTTCAATTTCCCCAGGATATCCTCATCAGATCCTAACATGATGACAATGGAACCACCTTGGAAGTATGCCCTTTCTAATAAAAAAAGAATTATCAAAATCGGACAACACAGTAAAAAGTTATGCGTGGTCATACATAAAAAAAAAATATACGTGTCGAATTGAGAACCTCCTTCGTTTTTTTTCGTCGGTTAAAAATATGCCCCTTTTGAATTATAAAATGTTTATTTGGGGAACATATCACATTAAAAATATAATAACATAGTTCGATATGCAGGATGTAAATAGTGATGTGATCCTAAAAAGGTCCTCACTCAGCTATTTGCTGTGCCCGTCAGGATACTGCGCTGGTCTTCCGTGAGGTGAAGTGGCGTGTGTGCGTGTGTATTATAAAAGACGTGTGGCACTCGGAGACTGCCGCGGTAAAGCTATTGCATAGCATTTTTTATCAACTTATGTTTACCTACCGACGTCATCGGGAACGTGGCCTAGCGGTAAGGTGCTCTAAGTGCCCGGATTGCTAGAGAGACGCGGGTTCGAAGCCCGTCGGTTCCGAATTTTTTTTTCAAGCGTGATATTTTAAAAAGTCATTTTGTTTTCAAGCGTGATATTTCAAAAAGTCATTAAAAGTTCTGGTATTTATGGATAGATGGAAAACTAAACGGTTACTTTTTAGTTTTTAGTTAAAAAGTTTTACTTTTTAGTTAAAAAAAAATTGCGGAACCGACAGGATTCGAACCCGCGTCTCTCTAGCAATCTGGGCACTTAGAGCGCCTTACCGCTAGGCCACGTTCCCCGATGACGTCGTTGCCGTAATTATGCTTTTGATATTATATTTTTGATATTGAGAGGGTGTTAGGTTTTTTCGTTACGGAATTTCTGGATTCGGTCTCCACGCTCAAGGCCCGCGATAGAAGCTATACAATAGTTTAATAATAAATAAATAAAAAGTCTGAAGGTGCCTCATGCCTCATGTGCCTCGTGTTGTGCCATGATAGCCGGTGTGCCGGATAGGCACATGAGGCTCAACACTTACCTACGGCTCAGGTTGATGAACACGTCGGCACTTTAGGTTTCTGCACGATATTGTACCCGCATGCTAAATCGTCTGGCGGCACATCTTTGCCGGCAGGGAGGTAACTAGCCACGCCCAAAGCATCCCACCATATGGTTGATATATCATAAAGTATCCTTAAATCTGCCTCCAAATCGTAAGTCTTGGACTCTGTTCGTGTCTCAATACCATTCGATAGGGCATCCTAGTACAGTTAGACTAAAGACATGCCCATTTTTGCGACATCTGCTGTTAGCAGTTAGGTACTATAAAAAAACTCAGCTGATTTCTCTCTGTCTGTTGGTATATTCTCGTAGTGATAGTAAAATTATACATGATTTTTTATCAACTACAAGTTGGCCCTTGACTGCTATCACACCTGATGTTAAGTGATGATGCAATCTAAGATGGAAGCGGGCTAGAGCGGGCTAACTAGGATGAAATCCACAACCCTACCGGTTTCTACACGACATCGCACCGGAACGCTAAATCGCTTGGCGGTACGTTTTTGTCGGTAGGGTGGTAACTAGCCACGGCGAAAGCCTACCACCAGCCAGTCCGAGACAAAGTAAGAAAAATCTCAATCTGCCCCACCGAGAATCGAACCCAGGACCTCCGTCTTATAAATCCACCGCACATACCACTGCGCCACGGAGGCCATCAAAACACACATACGAGTACATACCTACATGGTTTATTGACTCAGCTGAAGTGAACCTTGAACCAACCATTACCATACCATACCATACCATACCATTGGTGAATTAAATAAATTAAATAAAACTTTTTTTGCATGTCAAATTTTATGTAAATAAACGGTAAAAGTAAACCGACTCTATAGACAATGCTATTAAGAAATATTAATGTTCAATTCAATTAATTGCGTCACACACGAAGGCAAGTTCACGGACGAATTTGCGGGTTACAAGTATCTATAAAAATTGTCTATATGTAATTTTTTTTAAAAGGTCTTCAGAATACAATATAATAGTTGGTAGCACTAAGGACATATTTAGCATTCTATATAGCGGGGGGCAAGTACAGAAATTCTTTCAATAATCGTAGATTTTAAGACACTAATGCGAATGAGGCTAAAAAGCGGCCTCCCCTATTATCCCGCATCCCGGTTCTTTCTATCACGATATATGCAGCTCGGGAGTATTACAAATAACTGCCGGTAACCGACCGTTTTCTAAGAGAGGGCATCTGCCCCCTGCCGACACCTCGCTATGCCCATGGGTAGTCCGTCAAATACCCAATTTGGGTATTTCATACTAATCAAAATATTAGAATTTAAATTTATTTTTTGCAAATTGATTCTATAACAAATAAAATATGGTAAAACTAATTAAATTGATCAAATAAATAAAAAGTTATAAGCATCTGAATATTTCTGATTAGACGAAGACAGACATACTGTGATGTGTCGTCACACCACAGTATCGCCATAGTGGCTTAGTACAAATTTTCGTTTTGCGAAAAAAGGACAAAAGACTCCTACTCCAAACATTTAAGTGGCTGTAACTTTGCAGATATTTATCGGATTTTTATTATTTTTGCAGCGTAAGTTATTATTTTTATCCTAGTTATAATAAACAAATAACATAAATTGAGTCAAATACCCAATTCATTCTCGTACAAATGTGTAATTTGACTGATAATGACATCTCTCGTTCATTTATACACACTAAATTAACACTAACCATAGGCCAGTGGTAGGTATTTGGCCTCGAATCTCGAACTCTTGAATTCAAATATTGTTTATGGCAATGAAAACTAAGCTATGCTTATTCCCAAGAAATTCTCAGAGAAAATACCAATTTGGAGCTGAGAAGTTTAGCCTCGGAGTGCACGTTAAGCCGTCGGTCCCGATCATTAATATTAATATCTGATAGTGATTGTTACAAGAGAAGTAACATCACCCTAAGCTCGTTAACCCACATTAGAACAGCGGAAACAGCTTCACGTCCAATAACAGGGTACTGGAATGAATTAATGAACGAATAAGAAAAGGGAAATTATGCTTACCATCATGCGGAGGCAATTGAGCTTCTTTGGATACCTGTGCTCAGTTTGCTATTCCAAGAGTAATCTTGGAAGGAAAGATACTGGGCAAGAAAACACCTGGTGGTCAAAGGAGGAAATGACTAGACCTAAGAGAGTGGACCGGACTCGATTACCTACAGTTAATCCGAATTGTGGATTATAGGAAAGCTTTTCGCATATTGACCGCCAAACTTTGCTCTGAAGATGGGACCAAGTGATGATGATGTTGATTGTAGGTCTAAGCTCTATATCCCCTCTACTGTAGTAATGATCATTCTGACGATGACGAAATAGCCAAACAAACCTTTGCCTCGTGTTAGGTATATCCCGTTTCAGGCCATGTGAATTCTGTAAATATGACAAAGCATTAATAAGTATCCATTCGACACTAAACGTATATCGAATATCCAACATCAACATTATAAAAACTAGCGCCTTCGCGGAAAAAATAACCTGATGCCTTGTAATAGGAACTATTTGTTATATTTACTTATGACAAATTTTATGAAATACCTATTTCTGACTATTTTGTTGATTTTTTTGTTGTCAATTTGACTGTGCAACTGTTGCTACATATTTGGATGTAAGTGATAATGACCCTGACCGACGCCTGAACGTGCTCGCCGAGGCACGTGGGTGGAACACCAACATCTACCTACTACAACGGCTGAAAGTTTTTTTTCTAGGTACGACTTTAATAATTAATAAAATTAAAAAAAAAAGAAAATGTACTTTCACTATTTTTTAAATTTCTTGCTGTGTACATCCTTGTTCATAACAAAACATAAAAAATCGTCTAGCATTTTTAAATTACATTTTAATTTTTTGAATAATTCGATTTATTTTATAAAAATCACTATGACCTTATCCTGCAGGTTATTTTAAAAATATCTACGTGTCCTCAGCTATAGCTACATAAAAAATACAGGATCTAGAAAAAAAATGATAACTCCAAAAACAAATTTTTGCATGGGCTTTTTTAGCTATTTAGCCCTATTTATATTTACCTTTTAACGTGACATATTTTTGTATTGAGAAATGAATATCTTAGCATTCCATGGATTCACCATGCGAGTGCCGGGTCCATAGTGTGACAGAGTCCTTGCAACACGGATAGGCTTATCAAAGGCTGTCAAATCAAGTCTGGTAGGATCGGGTGCATCCCAGTAGTACCCCCTAATATTAGTTCTATAGAACTGTTGATACACCATATTAGTGCTTAGTGTCCCATTAGTTCTATATAGAAATAATGGCACAGAATTAAAGAAATAAATATAATATGGAATCTCTTTTGATTGCAATAATAAATGTCCACTTAAATTTGAGAGTATCTATAAACATACTATATCGAATACAGCTTTGCTTAAATTGCACAAAACGTCTTTAAAATGGTATTGAGGTTTTTAATATAATTTTTTTCTAAACTGAATAGTTTGCGCGAAATATACTGTTTGCGTAAAATGTGTCCCCCCTGTAACTTCTAAAATAAGAGAATATTTTTTAGACACAACTACTACTTGGTTTTAACAACTTAGCTTTTGTCGCAAGGGACATTTTTTTGTTAAAAATAAAATATCAATCAAAATTATATAAAGTTTATAACTTATATGCTATAAGTAAAGTGAAAAGCATAAATTATACTACAGTTCTATATAGAACTAATGGGAAATAATTTGACAGCACGGAAAATATCCCAACAGTTCTGTAGAACTACGGTATAGGGTAATACTGTTTCTCTCTAGCTTTCGAAATGAGAGCAATGAAAGATTGTATGCTCCGCATTATCGTCGTCAGGACAATAGGCACACTTGGCGGAGTCCCTTTTGTTATACGTTTAAGGTATTGCATAAATACTCCATGGCCTGTGAGACACTGTGTCATCCAGAAAGTTACGACACCATGCTTTCTATTGACCCATCCTTTTACGTCGCGTAACAGTCTGTGTGTCCAGCGGTCACATGTAGACTGGTCCCACTCCTCTTGCCAGGTTTGTAGGGTCCTATCTCTGGCCACGATCCTTTGTTCTATGTTTTGACGACCTCCGTGGCGCAGTGGTATGCGCGGTGGATTTATAAGACGGAAGTCCTGGGTTCGATTCCCGGCGGGGCAGATTGAGATTTTTCTTTATTTGTCTTGGTCTGGCTGGTGGGAGGCTTTCGCCGTGGCAGTTAACACCCTACCGACAAAGACGTATCGCCAAGAGATTTAGCGATTTGGATTTTCGTGCTACTCCCAAAAAGTTAGCCCGCTTCCATCTTAGACTGCATCATCACTTAACACCAGGTGTGATAGCAGTCAAGGGTCAACTTGTAGTCGATAAAAAAAAATGTCCAGTTTTTCTGTATATGTAGATAGTCGCTCTCTGGTCAGTAGGTGTGCTGGTATAAGGTAATCTAGCATGGGGCAGCATCAGTCGCAATGGTTTTGTACGCGCAGCAGGTTCTAAGCGCCATTGTCCTTTGGGCGCTTAAAACTTAAAACCGATGAAAATGGTAATTAATTTTTAAACGACTTCAAAAAAAAAGGAGTTTCTCAGTTCGACCGTATATATTTTCTTTTTTTTTTATGTGTGTAAAGTAGATAGTCCGGTGGTGGTACCATGACAAGGAAACCAGGATCTGATGATGGGATCCTGGAGAAAACGAGGGGAACTTTCAAAAATTGTAGGGACAACAAGTAAGTACGTTTGTTAATTTTTCCGATAAGTATTTAAAAGCACTACAATTTGATGAAGGTCTGGAGTCGATCTGATGATGGAGCCGATCTATATATAAGAGAACTCCGTAACGGTTTACAGTAGCTACCTTGTGTGTGGGCTCGATTAATTTGTCTCAATGAGAACTTTACATTTTGATGGGCTGTGACTGTCATTGAGGGTCTGGTGATGAAGACGACGTACAGTTAAGGGAGCTTCGTAACGTTTTACAGTAGCTACCTTGTGTTTGGGCTCGATTAATTTGTCTCAATGAGAACTTTACATTTAGATGGGCTGTGACTGTCATGAGGGGCTGGCGATGAAGACGAGGGACAGTTAAGGGAGCTCTTTAACGGTCTTGCAGTAGCTACTTTGTGATTGGGCTCGATTAATTTGTGTCTCAATGAGAAGTTTGAAAGGTTATAGTTTCCAGTTAGTTTAATGTTTACTATGTCATGGTCCATATTGATGAGAACTACGAAAACTCGAGGAAACTCTTCAAACTTTATATGCACTTTTGCAGGGACGTCGGAATGATATAAGTAGCTAGTGAATATTGGTACTTATGGTTTAGTTCGAGTAGGTTTATTATATATATATATGTTCGTATCGTATTATATATATATGTTCGTTGTTGATAAAGCACTAAAAAGTATGAAATAAAAAATTTTTAACAAAAAATAAAAACGCCTTCAAAACGCACTAAAAAGTAAAAAATAACTACGTCATTTACTTACTTTAATTTACTTAATCACATCTATGAAGTCGGTGCCACCCGAGCTTTCTACTTTAAAGTCTTTACCTTAACTTGGATGGCACCGACTTCATAGATGTGGTTAAGTAAATTAAAGTAAGTAAATGACGTAGTTATTTTTTACTTTTTAGTGCGTTTTGAAGGCGTTTTTATTTTTTGTTAAAATTTTTTTATATAGACAATAAAGTATGATAAAAATCTTTCGCATTATTGCCAAGTTTGTAGATTTTTGTAGATTGGTGCTGATTACGTAATAATATTGTAATAAAATAGATATGTCAAGTAATCAAATTTTAGAATTAGCAAGAAATGTAATTTCATTTCAAATCAATCAGATTGCATATTACGCAATGACCTTACTTTTAGTAGCCATTTCTTTTTAATGATGTAAATTGAATAAACTATTCAATTACTTAACTATTTGTTCTGGACGTATTATGGATGAATTAAATCTGTATTTATGTTGCCAATATATTAATTTTTTTTTTAAAGAAATAAGACAAAATAATTAAGATAAAAAATAAATAAGTATTGTAGCAATTAAAAGCTTTCATAAATAAGTTTTAAATTTTGTACTAAATGAATTTATGAAGTAAAACTATCATCAGCATACAAAAGTACAGAGCAAAAACAATAAGTAAAATAACTTTGAGTGCCGTCCAACTTAAACACATGTGTGTATATATATATGTGTATATATACATCGATCGCAACAATAAAAAAACGAAACGAAATAAATCGAAATTGGTCTTTGATCTAACAGACATAAAATATAGTGTCCCTTCATATAAAGAGTAAATATTAGATACCCCTCATTCCCTTAGTGGTGGGCAGAGACTAAATCCTTCCATTTACCACCCTTGCATACTTTCGAAGCTAGAAAGTTCGCCGGTGTAGAGCACTCTTAACCTGACCATTCTTTAAAGTGTCTTGAATTTTGTCCAGCATTTGTGGATTCATACTCTTCCCCTTTCGACATTTCCATTCATCTTCGCCTCATATATCTCTTTTTTAAAACTTCTTTCATCCATTCTTTCTATATGCCCAAACCATCTAAGTATCCCTTCCTTTTTCGTACTTCCATATCGTACTAGACACGTCATTGTGTTTTGTTTCAAGTTTCTCCGTATATATATATATGTGTGCGGGATAGTCCTTTATAAACTGTTTAAATAGTGAATTCGTGTGTGATAATAGACTCTTTATGGTATATAGACAATAATAAAAACTGTAAAGTATAGTTGTTAAAATTTAGGTCTCGCAATAGTATGAATGTAAATAAGCCTTGCTTTAACTGATTGTTTAATAAAGGATAGCTATATAGACCCTCTCGCTCTACCTCGACTAATCGGAAAGTCTGTTTTAGTAGAGCGAGAGGGCAAACATTAGATAGAGATAGAAAATACGTTTTGATTGGTTATTATTTGGGCTCTCTAATTGGAAATAATTATGTACTAATTAGATGGCCCGAATTATTTGATATAAATATAGGGCACCGTGCCGATAGCGTCACAGTACCCAGTCGACTACCCCACAGAATGTAAATAGAAGCGGTGCCAATAGAGGAATAAACGGCGTTCTTGAAGAGATGTTTCTTTGAGAAGAAGACCCGCCAGAGAAATCCAGCGATAGTAAATGTACTGTGCAGTACATATTGTTTCAAAATTTCAGAGTAGTACTTAAATTGACTATCGTTAAAATGTACCTGCAATATAAATGCGAAGTCACGGGTGTCTACCAGCATTCACATAAAGGGGAAAACTATAATGATATATTTCCGAGCCACGCGTGCACGTATCGCCTTTGGACCGTAAACGCAATATAGCCGGCAATTATCTCGCGCAACCTTGAGCCCAGCAACGCCCATGTACGGAAGTGCATAATGTATCGAGTCGTCAAAACTGCATTATGTTACACTTCTCTATATAGAGATGACAGCGCAATTATTCATATACGAGACAAAGGCCTTCTATATACTTGATACTAAGCGTGTTTTTACTAAGTTTTCCTCTGATATAATAAAGGCAATTTGTATGCGTTATTCGTTTGGATCAAAAATTCGGCTTTTTATTTAGAAAGTAGTCGAAACAATGACGCATGATTCCTAAAGACAACTTCCTTGAATTATTAGCTTGAGTGTAATAAAGTAATTTGGGTTTTTCTCTTGAAAGTACCTACTTTTAGTACTGGGGAACTTTGTGAAAGAGCTTGTCAGGGGAAGTACCGTAAATAGGTACTTATTTCTGTTGTCAAGCGTCGCTGTTTGAACTTGATACAGTTGTCGATGAAATCACTACACACCGCTTCACCTGTACTTAAGATTGATGGGTGTAGGATTACGCTTTGTAGACGCTTTTATGTATATATTGGCAATAATTTATATATTGTATAATGTAATGTTATACATTAGGAAATAGTACAAGTGCCCAGGATCATTTTTAGGCCATCCTATCCTAGTTGATATCAATAATATTGACAGTGTAATTGCGTGTGTACGGATTCCCATAGCTTTTTAGACCCATTTTTCTTATTTTTGGACAATACACACATAATCTAACCACAATCGCAATATCTTGGGGTTACATTAATTAACACGAGACGTTATATTATAATACACATACTAAGATAACAGATGAATATTTTTATATATTATATTATACATATATACTTATGACATATAGATACACACCCAGTCATTGTAAAACATACATGCTCATCACACAAACATTTTTCCAGGTATAGGAATCAAACCCATGGGTCTTGGACCCAGAAGCAGGGTCGCTACCCACTGCACTCTTACAAGTGTAACAAGAAAATTGTTATAGATATTCTACTTTCGAAAAATGCTGCTATCACTTTACTAATACATTCAAAACCGTCTTCCCAAAATAGAATATGTTTATACCACGTGCTTTCGAAAGCACGCTTATTGTACATAAAAATAATGCTAACTCTACAATGGCATACCTATTGAATGTCTTAAAAAGATCTGCTGAATCAAATTGAGCCCAATATAAAACAAAATCAATCGATCACTGACGAATCATTCGGTAAGCATCATTTTATTCACGTTTTTAAACTCATTTCAAGAGCACTATTATTTATATCTGTAATACAATTTAAGAACAGTTTTGATGGCCGTCCAAAATATCCAAGCTCATGAAATTTTGGTCAAGTTTGACTGCTACTTGGGAGAAACAATAGCAGTATTCGTTAGTGAATAAAAAGACACACATCCATCCAATAATTCCACTAATTTTGAAAGACGATAACTAAGATGGTAAAACGTCATTGGGCGATAAGGTGTCTAAAAGACTTTTGGAAAACAATCGCCTAACGCATACTACATAGGACTGTAGCCTGGACTAGCCTCTGATCCAGATGCATATTTAAGAGGTATGTACCTGGTTGACGATTATTTACTTTTTGGAAATTGTACGTTTTCTAAAAATAAAACCTAGCTATTGATTCATCTAAACCTAGCTATTGATGCATAAAACTTTCATGAAAATCAAAAAAAATTATGTATATGAATCGCTCGTTTAAGCCTGTTGGGTATTTTTTATTGGAAATTTTATTTAGATACAACATACATAACAACGCCATCTATTTGTATATACAAGAATTGCTCGTTCTCGCTCTTAATCTATCTAATATCTTTATTAGATAGAAGAAGAGGGTAACCTAGACGTTCAGATTGAAACACAGCAATGCATGATATGCTAGTAGTACTTCCGGGATGATCTATCATAAAGCGCTGTAGGGCTGGTAAATCCAATATGACCGCCACGAAAAAATGCCAAGCTAAAATTTCGTCAGGGCTTTTTAAAATTCTCAATGTAACCTTGTTAACCGAATACAACCAATTTCAGTAATCTGCTGATTCTTAGCATCTCGAAGGTATTTAGTTCTGTCTGTATATCTCGTGTATAACATCGATAAATCACGTGTATCGAATCACATCAGTCGTCTTAGCAACCGATATTAACTGATCGATTCGTCTCGATTACAATATATCAAAGCATCAGCACTTTGGTACGCGTGTAACATAGTTTGATCAGTTTAATCCGGGTTTTCGAGGCAGTGCGGCGTTTTCTGCTTGCGCGGCTGAAATCGGCACCTGTACTATGATAGGGCCTGCATGTGTGAATTACGAAAAATAGGACATTAAGAACTAAGTAAACGTATTTATTGTTGCATTAAGCATTGCCTCGTGGCTTCGATCATGAGGACCTAGGTCCGGATCACCGGTCGGGTCACGGAATAGTTGAGTTTGAATTCTTCTATGAAATTTTCAGTTCATTCCAAGCTCGAAGACGAGAAGTTGGTGGGTGGTATACCCTCATGCCTCGGAGAGGACGTTAAGCCGTCTGATAGTGAGCGTAGTTGATACATTATCTATACCAAATTTTATTAAAATCGCTCCAACCATTTAGTCCTGAAGAAGTAACAAACATACACACTCACAAACTTTCGCCTTTATAATAGTAATGACAACGTGACCTTCTAATTAGAACGGTATATAGGTCAATGGGAATATTTAAATAACAATTTTCATTAGTGTGAATAACCTTCGAGTTAATGAAAATATACAAATAAAAATACTTATGGATAAAGAAAAACATAATTAAAAAGTAAACCACCGAAACAAATCCTTGGAATATATTTATGGAAAGTATCGATAAAATGTTCCAAGCGCGTATCGATGTATCTCTATTGAAAGACAGTTGGGGTTTTGTGAATAAGTTTTTAAGTTCCACGCAGAAAGCATGACTAAGGCTTAGGAAGAAAATATACAACATAATGTAAGACATAAACAGGACATTTTTAAGTCTAATGATAGAACCAAGCTGGCCATCGACGCATGGAGGAGATGCAAGGGGAGCGGCTTGACCGAGACCGGCCGCCCGAAGAGATCTCACTCGCTAGCACGTCGCCTTCCTAATGCATATTTTTATTATACAGTTAACATGAAATTACAGTATTATGTCTTTTATTTCTACAATCAGTCCTACGACGCCAACAATGGTCCTTTGAGCCGGATATGAACCAGCGACATTTTGATGTTAAAGTTAATTTATAGAACTTCGTTTTCTTGTAAATTAGTACTGACATGACTTGTTTTTTTCGATTTTCCTTAACTTAATTTTACAACTCTTATAATAAAACTTCAAAATGTCTATAGTTTAACACGCCAATAGCACGTGTTTTTTAAATTTTCCTTAATTTTATTTTATGACTCGTATAACAAAGGACATAGCCGGATTCTGCCCCTCAATTGAATAGAATTTGCAATATTTATTAATATGTATGTATGTAAAAATAAAAATAAAAAGCAATATTTAAGGCAAAAATTATATTTCTCTATAACATTCGAGAAACATGTATTTTTTTGTTTTGTTTATTTTGGATATTTCTTTGACTCGCATTATTTATGAGTTTCAATACACATATAATACATATTCTGTCTGTATTTAGGACTTCAGTTTGTAATTAAATATAAAAAATACGACTAACAAATTACTGTACACTAAAGTAAATAATATAAACATAATTATAATAATAAAATAAAGATTTACGCTACTTTTACTGTATAAATATGTTACGATTGTAAATGCGGCTGCGCACAAATACGCGACATGCAAAAGAGTGTACAAGTATCCAATCGTATTTTGACAGATTTTAAATGTTTTTTTTTATATGAAACAGTCATATGTTATGTAATAATAATGACCGGGATGAATTAATTCGCTTTGATAAACTAGAATAAATGTTTAGTACCAACTCAATCTCCTTATATACCAATGATCTAAACCCATATAGTCTAACTATTGGACCAGTGAGGTATCATTGCTATTTAAAATAATTAGGCGCCTTTTGTAACATGTTATTGAAGAGTCTCGAAAGTTCTTTGACCACAAAACTTAAATAGCGGTATTCTAATACTCGTAAGCTTTAAAATAAGGTATTATATATCACTGCAAACGATTTTTTTTTTCAAGGCACAGCTCCATACTATACCATTTTATTGTAAAACTAGAAGACGCTTGTAGTTTCACCCGCGTAGTCCTCGTTCCCGAGGGAATTTTGTGATAAAATGTAGCTTATGTGTTAATCTAGAGTGTCTGCTAACTCCATACCAATTTTATTATATTATTCCTTAAACTTGCTGGCACCGACTTCATAGATATGCTTAAGTAAATTAAAGCAACTAAATGACACAGTTATTTTTTACTTTTTAGTGCGTTTTGAGTCGATTCTAGTTTTTGTCAAAAATTTTAGTAATAGTATTCATGTCAACCCTGTATTTTATTCTTTACTAGAGGATTCCCATAGTTGCCGTTCCCGTAAATAAATCGGGATAAAATTAGCATAGTGCTGATCCAGGTTGTCAGTTACTCGTAACTCCATACCAAATTTTATTAATATCCCTGCAGCCGTTTCGTCACAAACTTTTGCCTTTACAATAATAGTATGTTATCCTAAGAATATAAAAGCCTTGGTCACTCTATTTGTTCTAGACACGGTGTAAGTGTGCAGGCGCCAAACAGTGTGTAATTTCATTGCATAATTTTATATAATCTTCTGTTTAATTTCTCAGCATTTTATTATTTAATGGTTAAAAATTACGTAACTATGTACCTATTTACTTTTGTGTATTTCTAACACAAATACTTTGAAAGTGTTACTGGTTTAGTAGCAGGTACCAAAGACCTGCCTTATAATATACGTCGGTTTCCGTTGCGCAGCGGAATGCGTCCCAGAGGACGACCACGGTCCTAGTTTCGATTCCCGGCTGAAGCGATGAAATTTTTCTTAATTTGACGGCCTCGGTGGAGCAGTGGTATGCGCAGTGACACTAGACGAGACGGACAAGACAAGACGGACAAGACCTGGGTTCGATTTTCGGCTGGGCCGATTAAGCAGTCAAGGGTTAACTTGTAATGAAAAAAAAAATTGGCTGTCTGTAAAGTCGGTTTACTGACGATAGTTGAACGTGACAATGTCTTAAGAAAATACTGATGGAATGGTAGCATTTAATTGGTTATTAAAATTTTTAATTTAAGTATATTTTTATAAATATCAATTTAAATGAATAAAATAATTGACTTTGATTTTATAAATTTATGTTTTAAATTTATAATAAATATATTAATTTTTAATTTAAAATTAATATATTTAATAATTATATTCAATAGACGGATGTCGATCGCTGCCGATTGTGCTTCTTTGTCGCTCGTTCTGCGCTCTCGCTTGAACTTCAAGCCTTACATGGAACGCCTCAAAGCGAGGTAACGCATGAGTCATGTTTTTTCGTGCGTGCAGCCGGCTCTATCGAATTATAAGACGTTTTCACGTCAAAAATCATATTTCACTCTGGCCCATTCCGTATACACGGGAAACGTCCTCTACTATTTAGATATGCATAAAGTTTATACATAAATATATAATTTCAATGTTGGCAAGGCCGTGACCCATTTCCGATATTATACAATGTACCAATGATTTACAGCCAATTGTGACTTGATTTACTGCTGCAAACGTCTGACGGCTGACCTCCCCGTTTCGGAAGTGGGGTCCAATTCCATATGCAAATTGCTGAACTTCCAGACAGCAGTTTCTTATACTTTGTACAAGTTACAAGGTTTTTACTTCTGGAAATCGAAGGAAACAAGCCGAATTCGAGTCGGATTCGCACTCGAAGTGTCCTGTACCAAATACATAAAAAAATAGCAAGGAAGACGTTTGTTGTGCCCCGTTAAAAATAGTGCCCCATTAAAAAAATATTCTGATTTAAGATTTTTTTTATTATTTATTACAAGTTAGCTCTTAACTGCAATCACATTTGATGGTAAGTGATGATGAAATTTAAAATGGAAGTGGGCTTATTTTTAGGAGTGGGATGAAATCCACACCCCATATGGTTTCTACACCACATCGTACCGCTTCATCGCTTGACGGTACGTCTTTGTCGGTAGGGTGGTAACTAGCCACGACCGAAACCTCCCACTAACCAGACCTAAACCAATTTATAAAATCTTAATTATCAGTGTTAAGTGACTCTTAGCGTTTATAAAATATTTGGACAATTCAATTCATTATAATATCGATGATCAAAAAATTATTAAATAAAAGTTCAAAATAGTTTATAAAAGTAGGCTTAGTTTACAAGCACTTGTAAAACGTCAAGTTAGACTATTTGTAGTGACTTTACCACCGGCTCGGAAGGCACGTCCTGTTGAGAAGAGCCGGCAAACTCAACACTTGCTCTTTTAAATCATTCATTTTTACAATATTAATTATGTATATCGAGTAATAAATATACACAAAACAAAATTAAACGATTCAAAAATAACTAAAAAAAATCACAAAATGACTTTATAATTTGGATGGATAAGTTTCGTTATTCGAATAAATAAATAGTATTCAACGCAACACAAACGCTAGGGGTGGGACTAAGGATGTTCTTTAACACACTTTTAAAAGTAAATTATTGTTTCGACCCGACACTTTTACAAATTCACATACTAGTTCTTCAAGTGGATTTCACATTGAGAAAATAATTTGAAAATAATGTTCGAAAAGTATATACTTAGTTTTCGTTTCATAACAAAATATGTGTCTGCTTAAAAAATTAAAGCAATTAAATGACGCAATCATCTTTAGAGTTCCGTAGCCAAATGGCAAAAAAACGGAACCCTTATAGTTTTGTCTTGTCTGTCTGTCTGTCCGTGTCCGTATGCATTAACCGTGAACAAAAAAGAAAGTACATCATATTAATGCTAAAAATTGGATCAGTTACAATTAACTAAAAAAACTTTTTATTTTATTACTTGATGCTACGGATGCCAGTCCGACTCGCACTTGACAGGAAAATGTTCTGTTTCGATCACTAACTAGCGCCTTAGCGTTTCTATCTTCTATCGGGGAGACAGTCGCGCGACACTACGTAACTAAAACACCGAGTACCAGGAGAACAGAAATACTGAAGGGTTTAATCACAAAACTTTCATTGAACGGAAAACTGGGGAGGGAGTGTTCTGCAATGGGAATTACTGTTCAACTATAAGTTATAGTTGCTTTATTCCTTCTATCGATTTTAAAGTTTACCTTTCTAAATTTTATACGCAAAGCCCGTAGATTTGTATGCTTTATATTAGATTTGTTTTATTTTGTTTACAAACTATATAAAACTGGATTTGTTAGTAATTATAAATAGTTCAATACGTTATTAAATTACTGTATACTATTATTTTAAATTAAGTACTAATATTTAATGATATTGCATTCTAATATGTAGTTTGACACTACACTCGTAATTCACGTTTATAAAATAAAAGCAGACTTTGAAGCAGTTTGCACTATTTTTTAATTTTCAGTAAAAACAAATAAAAAAAATTGAAAACTTTATATAAGACAAAGTTCGGAGAAATTTGTACACACACAAACATTCATAAAATTTTTGATGAATCAAGTAAATAAAGCACTTACCTAAAGCAAATTATATAAAATCGGTTTAAATGTAACTTGGAATTTGCAAAAAATGTGTCCGAGTATGTGTGGGTGTTCCTAAATGATTTGATAATTTTAAATTAAACACACCAACATCATCATTTTTCGCCCATTAACGGCCTCCCTCCCTTATAGGAGAGGGGATATAGAACCACCACGCATTAATCAATCACGTATCAAACATAATTTACTAAGTCAGCATGTCAGGTAAACACATGTTACGTAACGAAAACACTGGCTACCAGGGCATAATAACAACTGTAGAGGTTTTACTGTATGGAAGGTTGATATGGCAGGCAATATGAATACAAACTCGAATAAACTACGAAAATTTTTAAACAAATAAATTACCGTTTGTCCATGAATGATTACTAGGTACTAAAAATACAGTGAAGTGAAAATGATTGTAGATTGGATTGGATTGGATTGGATTTGAAATCTTCCTACGACAGCAAAAAGAAAATTTTAGAATTAATATAGTAAGCTTTTCTGATATATGACACCGCAGATGTTTTTGTAGTCTTTATACAAAGAGGAACAATCTTGCCATACATTGTTCTGATAATCTCAGAGAATTTAACGGTTCCCTTCTTTTATTTCTTGTACCTACCTATTCGTCGTTCTTTAATCTTCTCCCACAGCTAAAGGGTCACTGGCAGAGATCTCGTAAAGACATCAGTGTTTCCTTACCTATTTTCTTTTCTTCTTAATTTTATAAATTGTAACTTCTTAGTAGATTAAAAGACTTAGTAGATGACTTTGTTTTGTAGTAATTATGCAAATGATGACAAAATAATACTTAAAATTTAAAACCCCCAAAAAATTTTGAAGTGAAACTTCTTTATCGGGGTGGGAAAAAAATTTAGTGTAACATTTTTTCGTTACGCGTCACATTTTTCTGTTACGCGCCATCTTTGACTTATGGAAGTGACGTGATAAATAAATAAATAAATAAATAAATATATATATATATATATATATATATATATATATATATATATATATATATATATATATATATATATATATATATATATATATACATGTTATATTGAAGTGATCAGCAAAATCAAAGGGTTTATTTTAAATCTAATTCCAGTGAATTTCTAAAAAAAGTAAGTAATTACGACGACAATGATAGTAATAATTCTATTACAATTAATGAAATTCAATAATAATCTTTGTAGTAATAAGCTAAAATGAAATAATTGTAGAAATTGTATTTATGTCTATGATAATAAAAGCCTTTTATTAAACTTTATCTAATTTAACTTTATTTAACCAATTTCTGTAAAGTTGCATATAGTAAATTATTTTTTGAAAAATAACGTCATAAAAAAGTTTCACTTCTTACGAGTGTACGCTAGTACACGCACACATTTTTTTTTAATTGCCGTTTTTTCGTGGCGTTAAAACTTCTCTTACTTCTCTTAGTGTGTTAGGCAAGCCCTGTTATTTGAAATCTATATTGAGGAATTCGTGAAAAAAAAGGAAATCTGCCATTTTGTAGCGGCGGCCATTTTGGACTGAAATTCATCAAACATTACTAAGAACTACCACAAGGAACCAAAAACTTTTCAACAAACAAAAAAAAACCACATCAAATTCAGTCCTTCCGTTCGAGAGCTACGATGCCACAGACATACATGTCAAACTTGTAACAAATAAAATATTGCGTGAGGGGCAAAATAAAAAAAAATAATAATCTTTGGTGTGTCACGTGTTATGTAACTGAAACACAAAGTACCAGGGCACCATAAGCACTGAAGCGGTCATTTTAACTGCACAGCTGTTTCAGGTACCGATATACAACTGCAGGGGTGGAATAATTCAACTTTGAGGTCAATAACCTTTCCACCCCTGTAATTCATTCGAAGGTTACCATAGTTACACTACCTACTTACAAAATTTACAAACATGCGTTTGATCAATACTTTAAAAAATGCTCATTCATTTGTATCGAAAACAAGTTTTAAATACACGCAATACATTTTGTAAAATATCCTATTTATATTAATTAAAACAAGAATAATTTAATCATTGTACATTTTTCCGAACATTCCGGGCTAAGAATGTGCTGAACATTTAATAAAACAATGAAAAACTCAGAATTGTCCCGTGATTCAGAATTATTTCAGGATTCGAACCAAGGAATTCGTAATCGAAGCTACATAGACGAACCACTAGACCAATGAGGTAGTTAATGATTATTAATTGATATACTGCATGATAAGCTTATACGTTTGTTTACTCGTAGTAGAATTTGCTTTTCGAAATGGTGATAGAATAAAAAACGATTTTGTCATAAAGCTAACATGAAATAAATGCATTTAAAGTAATAAAAAGTACGACGGCAACTAAAGTAAAAGTATCGTAATCAATGTGTTAGTATTTTCAACCTTTGTAAAATTTTTAACCGACGAAAAAAAACGGAGGAGGTTTCTACTTTTAGAACATTAGGTACCTACTGAACCCACAAACTGCTTTACTATGTTAAATAAATGTTCCTTAAACTTGCTGGCACCGACTTCATAGATATGCTTAAGTAAATTAAAGCAACTAAATGACACAGTTATTTTTTACTTTTTAGTGCGTTTTGAGTCGGTTCTATTTTTTGTTAAAAATTTTTATCCATTTGAAATTAATTTTAAATTATTTGCCTGACATTAACTTTTCATTTGACTTGATGAAACAAAAAACGTATGCAAAATGTTTATGACATCAGAAACGACAAAAGTGACATTCAGAATTCCATGGAACAAAATCTCGAGCATAGTGAATTCATAGAGCGTTTTTTATTTAGACAGATAGAAAGAAAGTTATTTTTTTTCTTTATTCTTTCCTGCAGTACAGAGTAAGTACTCGTAAATTCAATGTCAATCATTTAAAATAAAAAAAGAAACGCAAAATAATTGTGCCACCTGTACGTAACCGTAACAACTGCTACCAGGAGGACATAAAGTAGAGCGTAGTAACAATCATTGTATTCAAGTTCAACCTACGACGAAGCTTGCACCTGACACTTCATAATAATTACGACTACAGGTGATAATTATGCTAGAGGACGCTCGCGGTTGCACCCACGTATTTTTCGTTCCTGTGGGAATTCCAGGATAAAATGTGGCCTATGTGTTATTCTGATATGTAAGCTATATACATTATTGTGAAGTTTCATTAAAATCCATTCAATAGTTGTTGCGTGAAAATCGATACATGCGAACTTTGGCCTTTGTAATATTAGTAAGAATGAATTTGGAAGAACTATTCAACTATCCGTAAGCCACAGGTAGAGAGAGAGACACAGAGAGTAAGTAAATACAATAAAAGATTAAAAAAAAAAAAGAAATACCATAATTTGTACCACCTGTACGAAACCGTAACAACTGCTACCAGGAGGACATAAAGTTTGAAGAGCGTAGCAGCAATCACTGTATTCAAGTTCAACCTCCAACGAAGCCTGCACCTGACACTTCGTAATACGAGTACGGGTGATTAAATTAATGTTTATATTAATTACGTTGTGGAAGTAATATAATACTAGTATATATAATGAGCAATTCTTAAAGTACGATCTTTCTTGTGAATGAACTATACGATCTTTATGATTTTTTCACGTGACAACGTTTTGTAATTCGATAGAGCACGCACGAAAAAATATGACGTCATGCGTCGTTATCTCGTTTTGAAGCGTTCCATGTAAGGCTGGAAGTGCAAGCGAGAGCGCGGAACGAGCGACAAAGCACAATCGGCCTTTGGCAGCGTTCGACATCCGTTTATTAAATATAATTATTAAATATATTAATTTTAAATTAAAAATTAATATATTTATGAAGTAATATATTTATTATAAATTTAAAATATAAATTTATAAAATCAAAATCAATTATTTTATTAATTTAAATTAATATTTATAAAAATATACCTAAAAATAAAAATTTTAATAACCAATTAAATGCTACCATTCCATCAGTATTTTCTTAAGACATTGTCACGTTCAACTATCGTCAGTAAACCGACTTT
Organism: Mycalesis mineus; assembly: GCA_034621355.1. NCBI lineage: Eukaryota > Metazoa > Arthropoda > Insecta > Lepidoptera > Nymphalidae > Mycalesis > Mycalesis mineus. The sequence continues at coordinate 16,557,560 of CM067888.1, read as the reverse complement.
ACAGACAACCAATTTTTTATAGTACTAATTTAGAACTTTAAGCTCAGAGCAGCCTTAATTCTCTATTGGTGACGTAATTCCTTACGTAAAATATTTTGTGAAATAATTTCTTATTTTATTATAAAAACTAATTCTTTATATATCTAAAATTCTAAATACTTAATAGTGCTGCAGGCGGGGACAAACGCAGTTATAGATCTTTCTTTTGCAGGTAACAAAATAGATATTGTTTATTGTCCCTTCAGAAATAAGAAATTATTCCACAAAATTCTTTTTGAAATTTAAATAAATATAGTGATCCCTGTTTTTATCTTTTCAGTTTATTACTTTTAAGCAGTCTGGTTTTTGTTTTTACAATAATATTTTTTTACAGTGTTTAATGTTAAAAAGCAGTAACAATTTTGTATCAGCAGATATTTGCCCAAGAGGAAAAATTAAAAAAAGGTAGCGATACGAAAAATAATAATGTTATTGTCCTAATTAACTCAAGATAACAATTTTGTTAATTGGTAAGTTTTCCAAAAAAAAACTAATTAAGTATACGCATATATAAAAGGTTTTAATGTTAATTCGCTCATCTTTGACCCGCGAGCAATTCACCGTCAGCTCGCTCTTGACGTCAACCGTTCAAACCTACGTCAACTAACATCATTATACAACAAACTTACGTATCAACGTTAAGGTACGTAAACATATCAAGGTATCGCGTATGAGCTTTTTACCGAGTCGCTGCATAAAATCGTTACGTCAATTTGTACGATTGCATCTATACTAAAGCCAAACTCGATTGAGAATGCTTGTCAACAAACAAATTAAAAATGAAGGTAGAAATCACTAGTCATTTCACACCTATTTTTTTTAATTAACTAGTCAATGACGAATTGATGGCAATAAATTAGATTAGTAAGCTTAAAACTAATTAATATATTCAATATCTTATAAATAAGATTTTTTTAAAACAAAACATAATTTTAAAGTTATTAGGCATGAAATGTGTTGCATTTTCTACCGTCATTTTAAATTTGTTTGTTGACAAGCATTCTCAATCGAGTTTGGCTTTAGTATAGTTAAGATGTGAGAAAACGGTTTTTAGAGTTCCGTAGATAAATGACACAAAACAGTAGTATGTCTGTCCGTATGTCACAGCCACTTTTTTCCGAAACTAATATTTTTAAATAACCTACAACTCGCGCCAGCGTCACGCCGCCGTACCCTTCCGTTCGCTGTCTGGCGACACCTTATGTAAATTAAATATTTACAGGGACTGTGAATTTTATAATTGATATAATCATACTATTGTTATGAAGGCGAAAGTTTGTTACTGTTTCACATAAAAACCACTGAATGAATTTTGATAAAACTCTACAATAATACAGCTTATACACCGGATTAACACATAGACTACGTTTTATACCGAAATGTTTTACGGAAATGGGAACTACGCGGGTAAAACGGCGGGCGTTTTCTAGTTAATAATAAAGCAACGTCATGACTGCGAATTTATAGTTACCTAAATAAATTAAATTTTCAAATAAACCAACTTCAGATCCGGGTTAGCTAAGTACGAATATGTACAGGTTAACTCATAAATTAATAGTAATAATAATTAATTATGTCATAGTGTTACCTGTCATGTCGCCGACGTAGGTTGTTATATCTAAACGTTGGCGTAGTCTGCCTAGTTAATATAATACTACATTATAGTAAAGGCAAAAGTTTGTGTGAGAGTGAGTGTGAATATTCGTTACTCTTTCTCTTTCACGCAAAAACTAGTTACTGGATTTTGATGAAACTTCACAATAATATAGGTTACATATCAGACTAACATATAGACCACATTCTATCCCAAACTATACACGGGAACTACGCTATTTGCTCGGTTAAATGTAACATGCAATATGTTTATATTTTTTAGGTTATTGCATAGCTTCTATCGCGGGCCTTGAGCGTGTAGACCGAATCCAGAAATTCCGTAACGAAAGAAACCAAACACCCCCTGAATATCAAAAACATAATATGAAAAGCACAATTTCGGCACCGACGTCATCGGGACCGTGGCCTAGCGGTAAGGCGCTCTAAGTGACCGGATTGCCAGAGAGACGCGGGGTCGAATCCCGTCGGTTTTTTTTCAAGCGTGATATTTCAAAAAGCCACAATTTTTTTTTACAAGCGTGATATTTCAAAAAGTCATTCAAAGTTCTGATATTTATCGATAGATGGAAAAACTAAACGGTGATACTTTTTAGTTTTTAAAAAAAAATTTGCGTACCGACGGGATTCGAACACGCATCTCTCTGGCAATTCGGACACTTAGAGCGCCTTACCGCTGGGCCACGGTCCCGATGGCGTCGGTAGGTAAACATAAGTTGATAAAAAATGCTATGCAATAGCTTTACCGCGGCAGTCTCCGAGTGCCACACGTCTTTTTTTTTATTATCATCATCATAATCATCATCATCATTATCATCGTCTTTTCCAGATATATAAAGCGTAGACCCAGCACGCTGCTCCAATGCAGACTAGCGGGGAGTGGGGTCAGGGGGGCAAGGTGATAATGATTTTTTTTTTATCGACTACAAGTTGGCCCTTGACTGCTATCACACCTGATGTTAAGTGATGATGCAGTCTAAGATGGAAGCGGGCTAACTTGTTAGGAGTAGGATGAAATCCACACCCCTTTCGGTTTCTACACGACATCGTACCGGAACGCTAAATCGCGGCGGTACGTCTTTGTCGGTAGGGTGGTAACTAGCCACGGCGAAAGCCTCCCACCAGCCAAAAAAATGTTTAATTTAATAAAGTAACTTTAGATCCGGGTTAGCCATAAATTAGTAGTTATTATAATTAATTATGTCATAATGTGTTACCTGTCATGTCGCCGACGCAAGTTGTTATATTTAAACTACTTGAATATAATACTACATTAGAATTTACACTATCGCTATTATTATTCATATTAATTAAAATATAAACGTCTGAAACTCACGTCACGGTGGTCATAGTATGCGCGATTAGTGTTTAATCTATACGGGGTCCTTAGTCATGGGCTTGCTTTTCCGGTAACTCGGCGTGAAGCAAACTCCGGGCTATTATATGTGTCTTATAGTCGAGCATACTCCGACAACTTTGACGTGAGTTTCAGCCGTTTATATTTTAATTAACAATACTACTATTTTAAAGGCAAAAGTTTGTGAGTATGTGAGTATGTACGTTACACTTTCACGCAAAAACTATTAAATGGATTTTGATTTTTTTTTTAATGACTACAAGTTGGCCCTTGACTGCTATCACACCTGATGTTAAGTGATGATACAATCTAAGATGGAAGCGGGCCAACTTGTTAGCAGTAGGATGAAAATCCACACTCCTATCGGTTTCTACACGACATCGTACCGGAACGCTAAATTGCTTGGCGGTACGTCTTGAAACTTGTGTGTGAGTGTGTGAGTATGTACGTTACACTTTCACGCAAAAACTATTAAATGGATTTTGATTTTTTTTTTAATGACTACAAGTTGGCCCTTGACTGCTATCACACCTGATGTTAAGTGATGATGCAATCTAAGATGGAAGCGGGCTAACTTGTTAGCAGTAGGATGAAAATCCACACTCCTATCGGTTTCTACACGACATCGTACCGGAACGCTAAATCGCTTGGCGGTACGTCTTGAAACTTTACAATAATATAGGTTACATATCAGACTAACACATAGGCTACATTTTATTCCAAAATTCTAATGGGAACGAGTATTAAGCGGGTGAAACCACGGGCGTCCGCAAGTACCTAATACCTAAACGTATATAAACCGAATATTTATCTCGTTGGGTGGTTGGTTGGTGGATAACGAGGTCCTGGGTAGAACTCCCTGGGTTGGGTTGTGGAATTATTTTGAGATTTTCTTTTTCGTAAGAAATTTTCAATGAAATTCTAAGCCCGGAGTCGGGTAGTTTGGTGGTGCCACAAAAACCACGTTAAACCAACAGTATCGGTCACTATCATCAACATCTAATCGCCAGCTTACGTTTGGCGACAATTATATATCTGCTATTAGGAGGTTTCGGCCGTGGCTAGTTACCACTCTATCAACAAAGACGTACCGCTAAGAGATTTAGCGATCCAGTAAGATATCGTGTAGAAACCTCGCTACCAACTTAAATTGCATCTAAAAAGTAAGAAATGAAAATTTTTTACAAAAAATAGAACCGACTCAAAACGCAATAAAAAGCAAAAAATAACTGTGTCATTTAGTTGCTTTAATTTACTTACTGAAGCTAACTTGTTAGGAGTAAGATAAAATCTACACCCCTTTCGGTTTCTACACGACATCGTACCGGAACGCTAAATCGCTTGGCGGTACGCCTTTGTCGGTAGGGTGGTAACTAGCCACAGCGAAAGCCTTTCATTAGCTAGACCAAGACAAATTAAGAAAAATCTCAATCTGCCACGCCGGGAATCGAACCCAGGCCCTCCGTCTTATAAATCCACTGCACATACCACTGCCCCACCGAGGCCGTAAAATTGTCTCTTATTGAAATGTATTTGGCAAATAAGGTTACTTTTAAATAATAACAAAGTGAGTATTGTAATATAACTGTAACTGTAACCGAGTAAGGTCAGAGATCGTTGCGCCGGACATTGGCGCCGGCCTTGTCACTCGCGGTTACGACTTTGTATTCGATACTTGCCTAAACTAAATCATGCTACTATTATAAAGACGAAAGTATGTGTATGTTTGATACTTCTTCACGACTAAACGGCTTGACAGAATTTAATAAAATTTGGTATGGAATAGGCTGATACCCTGAAATAACACATAAACTACTTTTTAACCGACGAAAAAAAACGGAGGAGGTTCTCAATTCGACACGTATATTTTTTTTTATGTATGACCACACGTAACTTTTTACAGAGTTGTCCGATTTTGATAATTCTTTTTTTATTAGTGTTAACAAACAGCCAGAAGGGAATACAACTTAAAACACCAGAAGACAAACTTAATAACAATTTGTTTACAAAGACATCAAATATGATGAAAATGAAACATTCCTACAGTAATTACTTAATTAAACATTACGCGCACAGATTCTTACAATAGTCAAACAGTATGACTGCACAAGACTCGGACACTAAGGTGAATGATAACAATTATCCATAGGGGCCACTATATTGTCTATAGTCTTTTCAAACAGTATACAATGCTGCCAACATTAGAAAGGGCACACTTCCAATATGGTCCCATAATCATCATGTTAGGATCTGATGTTGATATCCTGGGAAAATTGAAGGAACTCATCAAATTTTATAAGCACACTTGTAGCGATTTCGATTTTTGTGTAAGTATCGGTAGCTTCTTGGCTACTAGTGCTGTATAATATACGATAAGAGTATAGTACAAGTAGGTTACGTGTCGATAAATCACTAAAAAATAAGAAATATAAATTTTTAACAAAAAATAGAACCGACTCAAAACGCACTAAAAAGTAAGAAATAACTGCGTCATTGAGTTGCTTCAATTTACTTAAGCATATCTATGAGTCGGTGCCAGCCAAGTTTAAGGAAGTAGAAACCTAGTGCGTTTTGAGTCGGTTTTATTTTTTGTTAAAAATTTTTATCCCATCCTTATCCGTTTATCCGTACAAACCTGTAGATATATAAGTAAAAGTTTTTGATACGAGTAAATATTTGGTATGATTTTCAACTTCATATAATCTACGCATTCATGAGGAAAAGGATAATCATCATCATCATCATCAATATCAGCCTATTAACGGCCCACTACAGGGCCAGGCCTCCCTCCTTATAGGAGAGGGGATATGGAGCGTAGACCCACCACGCTGCTCCAATGCGGGTTGGCGGGTTTAGGGTGATAATGTTTCATTTAGTAACGATCACTATCAGATGTTGATGTCAGTGATCGGGACCGACGGCTTAACGTGCTCTCCGAGGCACAGGGGTGTAACACTGCCAATTTCCAGACTCAGGGCTTGGAATGTACTGAACATTTCATAGAAGAATGTAAAAGCACAGAATTATTCCATGACTCGACCCAGGAATCGAACCCAGGACCTCGTGATCGAAGCCACATAGGCTAACCACTAGACCAATGAGGCAGTCAGACCAACGAGACAGTCAAAGTCAAGAAAAGGGTAATAAATAACATTTTTTTTTTAAAAGCAAAAACTACTTATTGATTTCGTTCAAATCAATTTTCGGTGGAAGTTTTCATGATGCATCATGTTTCTCTTCTTTTAGAAGTAATATACGGGGGGAGGGCACATATTATACCACTTTGGAAGTGTCTCTCGCACTAACTTGTAATATTTCAGAAAAAAATTAAATTAGAATCTTCAATATAATTTTTGAAGACTTGTCTGTAGATACCCCACACTGCTAGTAGTACTAAGTATAAAAAAACGTATTCTTATCAAGTATCAGATAGTTCTCGAAACATCAAAGGGTTTCATTAATCGATGTTGATGCGGTCATTAAGGATACATTACGGTAATCTATTATGGAAATTGGCACCTATAGTTGGAAGATATTAATCGTCGCAAGGTCAAGGGTCGCTATGGATCGGTATTAACGTCGTGATTGACATTGTAATCAAGAGGATTATTTGCAAAAAATAGCTAATCGTTATGTGGGAGGTATGGCAGACTCATCGCTCAATAAGTATTGCTATACTTTCGGAAAAAATTGTGAAAGAAATGTTTATGACATTATGGTAACGAACGACGGCCTCCGTGCCGCAGTGAATTTATAAGACGGAGGTAATGGGTTCATTTCCCGGCTGGGCTTACTAAGATTTCCTAAATTGGCCCAGGTCTGGCATTTTTTTTTATCGACTACAAGTTGGCCCTTGACTGCTATCACACCTGATGTTAAGTGATGATGCAGTCTAAGATGGAAGCGGGCTAACTTGTTAGGAATGGGACGAAAATCCACACCCCTTTCGGTTTCTACACGATATCGTACCGGAACGCTAAATCGCTTGGCGATACGTCTTTGTCGGTAGGGTGGTAACTAGCCACGGCGAAAGCCTCCCACCAGCCAGACCAAGACAAATTAAGAAAAATCTCAATCTGCCCCGCCGGGAATCGAACCCAGGACCTCCGTCTTATAAATCCACCGCGCATACCACTGCGCCACGGAGGTCGGCTGGTGGGAGTTAGTTACCACCCATATTCCCGTAGAATTAGGTAGAGACTATATTCTTCCATTTGCCACGGTCCTTACATACTTCCTTAGCTTCTTTCACTCTCATTAATCCTTTCACACAAGTTCGTCGGTTTAGGGTACTCTTGATCTGACAAGGATAATTCGCCTAGGTCTTCCTCTTCCAACATTACCATTCACCCTCGCCTCATAATTCTCTTTTGTTAATCATCTTTCATCCATTCTTTCTCCATGCGCAAACCATGTAAGCATTCCTATCTCAGTTTTAGTTCATCTTCTTTTACCGTTCTGTTACCATACGTACAGATTATAAAAAATTTTAACAAAAAATAGAACCGACTCAAAACGCACTAAAAAGTAAAAAGTAAAAAATAACTGTGTCATTAAGTTGCTTTAATTTACTTAAGCATATCTATGAAGTCGGTGCCAGCAAGTTTAAGGAACATTTATTTAACGTAGTAAAGCAGTTTGTGGGTTCTAGGTAAAAGGTTTTATTTCTTACTTTTTAGTGATTTATCGCCACGTAACGTACTCGTATTATACTATCATAGTATATACGGCACTAGTAGCCAAAAAGCTACCGATACCGAGATAAAAACCGAAATCACTGTAAGCGTGCCTCCAAAATTTGAAGAGTTCCTTCAATTTCCACAGGATATGATCATCAGATCCTAATATGATGACAATGGGACCGTCTTGGAAGTATGCCCTTTCTAATAAAAAAAATCAAAATCGGACAACTCTGTAAAAAGTTATGCGTGGTCATACTTAAACAAAAAATATATGTGTCGAATTGAGAACCTCCTCCGTTTTTTTCGTCGGTTAAAAAATAAACAATATACCTTAACAGGAGTGTCCACTGGATGTGCACGTGGTTTGGTTATTAGTTTTGCAACGACGCCGGCGCGCCTGCAGCGGGCGGCGTGTGGAGATAGGAGTTTTCCTATCTGCGAGAATTGTTACTGCGTGTAACTAGTTGAGTTCATCGAGTTTTCTAGCTTTTTATTTGATTTATAAGACGGAGTTTTCGGGTTTGATTCCCGGCTGGGCTTATTAAGATTTTTTAATTTGGTCCAGGCTGAGGCTTGGGCAGTTACTACCCTACCGACAATAATGTATCTACCGCCAAGCGATTAAGCATTCCGGTACGATATAGCCCCCTTCCACCTTAGATTGCATCACTTAGGGTGTGATTATAGTCAAGGGCTAACTTTTAATGAATAAAAATTTTTATCAAAAAATAGAACCGACTCAAAACGCACTAAAAAGTAAAAAATATATAAGCATATCTATGAAGTCGGTGCAAGCAAGTTTCAGGAATATTTATTTAACGTAGTAAAGCAGTTTGTGGGTTCTAGGTAATGTCCCTAAAGTAGAAACCTTGGCTGGCACCGACTCCTAGATATGCTTAAGTAAATTAAAGCAACTATATGATACAGTTATTTTTACTTTTTAGTGCGTTTTGAGTCGGTTCTATTTTTTGTTAAAAATTTTTATTTATTACTTTTTAGTGATTTATCGGCACGAAACCTACTCTACTCGTACTATACTCTCATAGTAGATATATTATACGGCACTTGTAGCCAAAAAGCTACCGATAGTTACACAAAAACCGAAATCGCTGCAAGTGTGCCTATACAATTTGAAGAGTTCCTTCATTTTTCCCAGGATATCATCATCCGATCCTAACATGATGACAATGGGACCATCTTGAAAGTGTGCTATTTCTAATAAAAAAAGAATTATCCAAATCGGACAACTCTGTAAAAAGTTATTCGTGGTCATACAAAAAAAATATACGTGTCGAATTGAGAACTTCCACTGTTTTTTTTCGTCGGTTAATAAAAAAGTGGAACTTTTGACTTCAAATTCGGTGTAGTCGCTTCCTAAAACTAGGTGTTATTTCTAGGACTAGGATAGCTGAAAATATACAAAACCGTGTTTTGGAATTCTTCACGTGTTCGCACGTAGAGCAAATTCCGTTGTGATGTTTCAATGGCAGTTATTTTAAAACGATTGTTTAATTAGCGAACTTGAACTTCGTTTTCTAACTGACTTGATAAATAATGAGGTTCCTAGTTTGATCTGTATGTTAGTCCGCGACTATCTCGCATTTAGCTGAATCGATTTTAATGCGGCTTTCAGAAAAGATAATAACATTTGGAAGAACGATTTAGTAATCTACTACTACAAAAATAAGAGGTTCTTGACTTGTGTTTTGTTTCTTCGTTTTTATTGAGAAGTTTATTTTCCATCATAAAGAGACGAATATCTGAGCATTGGATGGATTCACCGTGCGAGGGCCAAGACCATAGTGTGGTAGAGAGAACGCCGAACAGAATCCGAGACTAGCGGCGTGGGTATAGGCTTAAGAGTACCCTTTATGACCGGAAATTAATATTGAAACATTGAAAAATTATTTTTGAAAATAATTTTTTAGTAATCTTCTAAAAACACAATTTAATTAGGTACCTAGGTATAGGCAATAATGCCTGTATTACCCGACAATATGGCTGTATTAATTCCTTAGTGGCAACCTTAATTTCCTTGAGGAGCCAAAGGAAGGAAAGGTTGGGGGCCCAAGGTCCAATAATGTCGACCCGTCACCGGAAAGTGCAATGTTAGTCCTGCACTCAGTCACTGACGACATCAAAGGTAGTGCAGGGAGCCTAAAAAAGCCCTATGTCCTTCGACTGTTAATATTGATGATAAACTTTAACTTACATGTTGTTATCAACAAAATTGCCAATATTATTGCTGGCAAATACCTTGATCGTCAACTTCAAAAAAAATAATATCACATATAGGTTAGCCTATGTTTCTTCGATCACGAGGTCCTGGGTTCGATTCCTGGGTCGGGTCATGGAATAATTTCGTGCTTTTTCATTATTCTATGAAATGTTCAGTACATTCCAAGCCCGGAGTTTGGAAGTTAATGGTGTTACACCCCCGTGCATCGGAGAGCACGTTAAGCCGTCGGTCCCGGTCACTGTCATCAACATCTGATAGTGATCGTTACTAAATGAAACATTATCACCCTAAGCCCGCCAACCTGCATTGGAGCAGCGTGGTGGGTGTACGCTCCATATCCCCTCTCCTATAAGGAGGGAGGCCTGGCCCTGTAGTGGGCCGCTAATTGGCTGATAATGATGGTGATGATATTAAAACGCGACAAAGGACATTTCATCGCCAGATCCCAACAGCGATATTATTTCTATCACAGCCCCAAAACATTGTTACGATATTACTTCACTTCATGTGTCCCATTGTTATTGAATCTAAGTAAAGATCAGAGTGTAAGGTTCCACGTGATGCTCTCGAAGTATGCCTCGTGCTATCTGACCTTGTGTACTCAAGACATCAAGACACGAGCTTTTGTTTGACTTCCTATAGAGCTTGGGGTGATAAACATGGAAACTTCCGATTATACAAGATGTTAGGTACCCTATCAAACCCTCAATCAGAAGTTAGGGAGAGAGTTAGTTTTGACGGCCTCCGTGGCGCAGTGGTATGCGCGGTGGATTTATAAGACGGAGGTCCTGGGTTCGATTCCCGGCGGGGCAGATTGAGATTTTTCTTAATTTGTCTTGGTCTGGCTGGCGGGAGGCTTTCGCTGTGGCTAGTCACCACCCTATCGACAAAGACGTACCGTCAAGCGATTTAGCGTTCCGGTACGATGTCGTGTAGAAATCAATAGGGGTGTGGATTTTATCCTACTCCTAACAAGTTAGACCGCAACCATCTTAGATTGCATTATCACTTAACATCAGGTGTGATAGCAGTCAAGGGCCAAGTTGTAGTAGATAGATAAAAAAAATTACATAATACTCTATTTTTTTTAATTAAAATAAATAATTACTCTAACTAGCCACGACCTGGCCAAGACAAATAAAGAAAATATCAACCTGCTCCGCCGGGAATCGAACCCAGGACTTCCGTCTTGTAAATCTACCGCGCACACCACTGCGCCGTTTAGAACGAAACGCTAAATAACTTGACGGCACATCTTTATTTATCAACTAGCAACGACCGAAGCCAAACGAGCTAGACCTAGACCAATTTAGAAAACCTTAATCGGCCCAACCGAGAATCGAACCCGACACCTCCGTCTTATAAATCAACTGCCCACATAAAATCGCCACAAAGACTGACAGCAAAACTTTTTTCAAAAATTAGTCATTTAACTTATGTAAGTTTTTTTTTATTGACTACTAGTTGGCCTTTGACTGCTATCACACCAGATGTTAAGTGATGATGCAATCTAAGATGGAAGCGGGCTTGTTAGGAGTAGGATGAAATCTACACCCCTTTTGTGTTTCTACACGACATCGTACCGGAACGCTAAATCGCTTGGCGGTACGTCTTTGTCGGTAGGGTGGTAACTAGCCACGGCGAAAAGCCTCCCACCAGCCAGACCAAGATAAATTAAGAAAAATGTCATTCTGCCCCGCCGGGAATCGAACCCAGGACCTCCGTCTTATAAATCCACCGTTGCTCCACGGAGGTTGTCAAAAAACTGTTATTTTGAGTGATTCAAAAAGTCAAGAAAACAAAATACAGTTATAAAGCCACTGACCCATATAATAACTCCTTGAAGTTCCCTCTGACAAATAAAAGTTTTTCGAAATTGCCATATTTATTGGGGTCACGGCTACGAACTAAGTCCACGATGTTTGGAGTAAGGTTACAGATTGTTTGTGGAGAAAATACTAGTTGTTGCCGCCGAATGCACCTTGGGTCGAGCCCCTGAGGCGCGGGGCGAGGTCGGACGATGCTAAGTCAACACCAGGCACCATCGAGGGCACTGTCCGTCTATCACACCGGATTGTAACTTTGACAAAAGTTAAAAAAAAAATCAATTAAAAGTTTTTGACAAAATCTTGACATTTCTATCATACAGATTTTAACAGCCTCTGTTGCGCAATGGTATTTATGCGGAACGGATTTATAAGGCGAAGGCCCTGGGTTCGATTTCCGGCGGGACTGATTAAGAATTTCTTAATTGCTCTTGATCTGGCTAGTGGGAGGCTTCTAAATCGGTGTGAATTTCAACCTACTCCTGATAAGTTAGCCCGCTTCCATCTTAGACTGCATCGTCACTTACCATCAGATGTGATTGGAGCCAAATTTTTTCTTACTGATTCATACAAGTGCGCGGTTTCACTTGAATCCGTTTGATGTTAGAGTTAAATAGTAGAAAGAAAGAAAGATAGAAAAATATCTTTATTTATAAATTATGCCACACATCACAATTTTACCGGTATACCCCTGCGATGTGTAGCATAACCTAGAAAATGGATCCAGCTCAGAATTTGCTACATAATCCAAAAGACTATGTAGCGCTAATTTTCAGCTGGATCCATGCTCAGGTACCACCACAAACGCAGCAAAATAATTATTAATTAAAATTAAAAAAAACAACTATACAATCTAAACCATCATCAGAATAAAAAATTAGCATACATAAGTTAAAGTTCTGCTATGATAAGCTAAACAACAAACTTACATGAGAAAAATTAAAAAACAAGAAACAGAGTAAGTCTATCTAATCTAAAACTGAATGACTATAATAACTAAAGATAATTTAAACTATGTGCACTTTGAGACCTAAAACTAAAAAAAAAATTAACATAACTGACTTTTAAATTATTTCTGTTTTTACCCGACTGCGTCAGAAGGAGGGTTATGTTTTTCGAGCGTATGTATGTATGTATGTATGTATGTATGTATGTATGTATGTATGTCCATTTCTTCGGCACGCGCTACAGCCTAAACGGCTGAACGGATTTTGACATGTGAGGTGTCGTTGAATTTGTCAAAATTGTGGTAGTGACATAGGCTATATAAATTTTCAAAATGGCGGCTGTAAATGGGGAAAAAAAGGGGGGATATGTGTATTTTTTTCTCTTATCTTAGCAATATGGGTACCAATTGAAAGGTCGTAAAAAGACCATTCCAAAAATATAAATATCATATCATGTTCATATTACTTTTTTAACAAAAAATGGCAAAAAGTGTACCGTCTCATTTCTATAACATAAACTAAAACTAAAAAGTATCAAATAAAATTATTATTATAAAAATAAAAAACCCGACTGCTTAGAAGTTATGAACTGAAAAGAGAAAAACAAGGATCACTATATCTGTATAAAATTCTAAATACTTTATGGTGCTGCAGGCGGGGACAAACGTAGTTTTGGTAGATCTTTCTTTCCCCGCAGGTTAAAGTATTTTGTCCCTGTTTGCAGCACCATAAAGTATTTAGAAATTTATACAGATATAGTGATCCTTGTTTTTCTCTTTTCAGTTCATAACTTCTAAGCAGTCGGGTTTTTTATTTTTATAATAATAATTTTATTTATACTACATATTGTCTTATGCATTAAATATATACATAAATAAATTTTTATATTTGATTTATACGCAATACATCTAGATAATTATAATTTATTGGTAACGCTAACGCGGTAGTACGGTGTGATAAGCACCCGAATTAAAAGGGAGATAAATTAACTGTGTTTTAACGCCATGGATGAGAAAGTTAGCATTCATTCCCCATCAGGGTCAGCCATTAATCGCTACTGAACTACCTGTGATATCATGCTTGAGAAACTGTCCCGTGTCATGGACAATCTATGTTTTTATATAAGACTGCAGATTTATTGGCGTAGTTTTACTTCCCGTGGAAATTTGGGGATAAAATGTGGTCTATGTGTTAATCCAGGGTATCAGCTAACTCTATACCAAATTTTATTAAAATTGCTTTAGCCGTTTAGTCGTGAAAAAGTAACAAACATACACACTTAAGTGTACAGATATCCCCCGTGGTATACTTTGGTTTTTTTTCTTTGTCTGTTGGGAGGCTTCGGCTTTGGTTAATTACCACTTTGCCGGCAAAGACGTATCGCCAAACATCGATGTCATTTAATCCGAACAAGTTAGCTCGATTCTATCTTGAATGCATCAGCACGAACCATCTATGGAGCAAGTGGTTGTTTTTTACCGAGCGACTGCGTAAAAACGTAACCACTCGATTATATAGAACAAAAGCGTTCACTCTCGCTATAACTAGGTGGCGCTGCTTCAATTCCATATAAAGGAGATGGTCCAAAATTGTATGGAGCACAGACTCACTTTCTGTACATAAGTTGAAAAAAACTACACATGTATTAATAATCTAGCTTTGATTAGACAAATCTCCGAATTCACTTTTATTTGGGCGAAATATTATTTATTCTCTCCAAAACAATGCAACACTTTACGTATTATCATGGCAGATTTTAGATATTATAAGTTATATTATCTATGGTAGACATTCTCCAGGCGGCGGATTGATGTTGTTTTGACTTTTGCTGTCAGTGTTTATTGACGTATGGTCCATTTGATTTGATGGTTACTGGTTAGGTATAGGTTGTAGTGCTTGGAAGTCCCTAAAAATGGCGTATGTGTAGCAGTGGACGTTCACCAGCCGTTAACGATAATGATGATGTCGAAAAAAATAGTTACGAACTCTTTTTTTGGTTGCAGGTTGTCAGCAGGCAGGAAGTCGCGGGCAGATAAATGTGAAAAAAAAAACAAATTAACTTAAAAATAATAATAATTTTTCTTACATTTTGTCAGGACGTCATTCATCATCCTTATTTTCCCTATATCCGATTTACGCAGGCGTCCTGAATTATCTCAGCAACCACTTAACCCTGCGTCATAAAAATGGGGCACATAATACAAATATACGTTTTCATTAATCCCTCTAACTCATCCATCACTACCATATTTATCCCCAAGATATTTTGACGCGCCCCAATTTATGTGATACATATGTTATAAGTTAACCCTTTCTTGAAATATAGGGCGTAGTGCGGAAATAAATAGGTAATCAACTTCATTAACCCCTTTGCAGCGACTAAGTCATCCATCATTGATATATTTAATCTCGAGAGATTTCGTCGTGCCCCAATTATGGGATGTTTTTTTGGGGTTACATGAGCTAAATAGTACAATTAGTCAACGAACAGGCGATAAAGAACGTGTTATGTAAATACCCTATCAAGACGTCAACCAGGAGGTCGGGAAAGAGAATACATGTCTAAAAATTGTTTAACAATAAATAGAACAGACTCAAAACGCAATAAAAAGTAAAAAATAACTGTCATTTATTTGCTTTAATTTACTTAAGCATATTTCTATGAAGTCGGTGCCAGCCAAGGTGGTGTTTTTAAGGTGGGTTCTCTTCTAGGTAACGTCCTTAAAGTAGAAACCTTACTTTTTAGTGCGTTTGGAGTCGGTTCTATATTTTTTTAAAAACTTTTTTACTTTTTAGTGATTTATCGCCACGTAACGTAGGTACTCTTATTATACTCTCATAGTATATTATACGGCACTTGTAGCCAAAAAGCTACCGATACTTACACTAAAACCGAAATCGCTGTAAGTGTGCCTTTCAAATTTGAAGAGTTCCTTCAATTTTCCCAGGATATCATCATCAGATTCTAACATGATTACAATGGGACCATCCTCGAAGTGTGCTCTTTCTAATAAAATAAGAATTATGAAAATCGGACAACTCTTTAAAAAGTTATGCGTGGTCATACATTAAAAAAAATATACGTGTCGAATTGAGAACCTCCTCCGTTTTTTTTCGACGGTTAAAAATAAATGAGCTTCCTAGACATAATCCTGTGGGAGATAAGTGGACAAGAATTTACTTAAATCTTCAAAATGTCTAGGTGTAAGGTGCCCTATTTATTAATTACTATGACAGATCGTAATAATGATATAAAACGGTGGTCCTGGGTTCGATTCCAGGCTTGCCGATTAAGATTTTCTAAATAGGTCCAGGTCTACCTACCGACCGTACCGCCAAGCGATTTAGCGTTCCGGTACGAATTACGATATCGTGTAGAAACCGAAAGGGGTGTAGATTTCATCTTACTCCTAACAAGTTAACCTGCTCTCATCTCAGGCTGCGTCATCACTTACCATCAGGTGTGATTGCAGTCAAGGGCTAACTTGTAATGAATAAAATATTAAATAAAACTAGCAGTCGCCCGCGATTTCGTCCGCGTGAAAGCCTCTTAAGTACTCTTCCAATTTTTGTACGGGTTAATCTTTAGATCTGCGTGTCGGATTGTAAAATTATTTTTTTTATTTTGTAAGCTAGACTTAAGAGTCTAATATACTATTTAATATCAAGCTATACATATCAGCATGCCATAAATATATATTGATAATATTAATGTACTGTAATGTCGTACAATGTTTAACAAAAACGTAAATCTTTAGTATACGGGACGGGACAGAGGATATTGCTTTACGGGAAACTATAAAAAGAATAAATAGAGAGGGGGAGCGGGGAATGAGCACACTTTATATGAAAGTCTGACTTTAAAATTGGAAAGGTACCTAAGAGGTTTTCACGCGGACGACTGCTAGTATTAGTATAAATATAGAAATATAGATAAAGGTGTCCCAATCAGTACACCAACGAATCTCGATTGTTTTAAGGATATTAAAATTAGTCGCGCATTGTAATTTAAACGTTTATTTTTGCAAATAAAAAAGCCCTAAATAAGTACCTAATCCATATTTTGTTCTCATGACTTTTCAGATGAGGTCCAAACATAAGATACCTATATCCATTGTTCTAGGGGCAGTTAACCCTGCATTGAAATGTGGGGCAACTAGTACAAACATTGCTCTTCATTAAGCCGTTGCGACCCAAATGTTGGTGTGATTAGGAAGTCAAATACTTACATACGATCGTTGACCCCATTCACTTATTTCTTTGTTTGTTTGTTAAAAAGGTCAAGTACTTGATGTGGTTGCTATTTACAATGAGCACCTATTTAATTGTATTCCACTACTTATTTATAGATAATAAATTAAAGACTTCGATACCATTGCGTAGTTTAACTTCTTGTAAAATTAAATTGTAAACAAAACTATTGGGTGAAAGCCTAACATTTTGTGATATTAATTGTAAGAAATAGTGCTTCTAATTAAGTTTAACCTGGATCTATATAAATAAAAAAAAAACTTTTATGCTAACAAAAAAACTTCTTAGAAGTTTCATTCATTAGGCGTAGAATAAGCTATCATCAATCATAATTATCTTACTATTCTAACGATTAATAACGAGCGGCAAAAAAAAAAACTCACTAGCTATTGTAATAAAGAAATGAACGAAGGAAATCGTTCATTTTAGATCCCTCGACGTATTAACAAACGTGGAAGGGAACCGAATAATCGTTACCGTGACGACTACGGAACGGAATTACATAACATTGTACTAGGGAACAAGGTAGCATAAGGAGTTACCTGGAACAAACCAGAACGTCGGGAATTCTTCGTTGGAATATAGGCCTTATGCGATCCACACAAAATCTCATAGATTTATGGGTACAACAGTACATCCTACAAGCGGTTACTTTATTCGAATATGGTACGTATTTCGAGAGAGTTAAGTATTAAAATTGTAGAACATCGGAAGTGACCTGCGCAATGAGGCATTTCGTTTGTTGTCGTGTACATTTTTTTGTTTATGAGATCCTGGTATTTCTGGGGATGTTGCCGGGATACCGAAGGAGTAATTGAGGTGCATCTATTTCATTTCAGGCGAGTTAGCTACCAGTATGTCGATTCTTGTAAAGAAACGTCAGTTTTGAAGCCGATGTACCACGGTTGCGAAGCGGTTGTAACAGTAATCGGTATTCTCCAATGACATTTTGCCATATTAAACTAACTGTCGAACTGAAGGTGACACTATAAACGAGATGTAAGCGAGATGTTTGTACGATGTATTTTTTTCAAGAATCGACATGCAGGTTAAGTTACGTTCTCGCTTGGCAGCAAATAAAAATTACAATTTTTTTTTAATTAATTTAATTAAAAACAAGCAAGTAAAATTGGGTTCGCTCCGCGGCGAGAGTTTTATAATATGTATTTCAATAAGAAACCATTTAAAATTATCCATTGCTTTAAAAAGTATTCACCATCATTGATCATTATCTGCCTATTAACGGCCCACTACAGGGACAGGCCTCCCTCCTTATGGGAGAGGGGAAGGGAGGGAAAAAATATTGTCTTTCCCCATTATTCGATTGTAAATAATGACGTCACACATCCACATAGACTTTTAGTCAACGGTTGAGGAACTAAGGGATTATTTCAAGCTTAAGCAACAGACCTTGTAAAAAAGGCTTTCCAGTTTTTTTTGTTCCATAACCTTCAATTATACGTAAGTAAGACTGATCATATTATTATCCTGTCAAAAATCTCATTTATCTCTTTAATCTATCTATATCTTTATTTATCTATTTATGTACCTCGGTACCTACCGTAAAATCTCGTACAATCTCAGTTACATAATGAAGAGATTGTACGAAAATAAAATTTTCTTGCGATCCCCACGATATTTTAACCGCCTACAAAAAATGAGGAGGTTCTTGCACTTGCCACCCGAGCTTTCTACTTTAAATACGTTACCTAAACTTGGATGGCACCGACTTCATAAATATGGTCGAGTAAATTAATGTAACTAAATAATGCAATTATTGTTTACCTTTTAATGCGTTTTGAAGTCGGTTTTATTTTTTATGTAGTTAGTTTTCAACGTAATAACCCACTCTAGTAACTTTTGTCCTATTAAGCAAAAAATATTTTTACATATCATTATCAGCCTACTATAGGGCCAGGCCGCCCTCCTTATAGGAGAGGGGATATGGAGCGTACACCCACCACGCTACTCCTATGCGGGTTAACTCCCGTTTGACCCCTTAAGAAGGTGAGCATTAGAAAAAACGGTTCTTAGTGCTCGCCTACGTCATTATAGCTATATAGCAGTCGCCCGCGACTTCGTCCACGTGAAAACCTCTTAATATTAAAGACCCCTTTAAATAACACTTTTAATATTAAAGACAGACTTTCATATAAAGTGTGCTCCTTCCTCGCTACCCCTCTCAATTTAATTTTTTTTATAGTTTCCCGTCAAGCAATATCCTTCGTCCCGTCCCGTTTACTAAAGATCTATATTTTTGTTAAACATTGTACGACATTTCAGTATATTAACATTTACAATATATATTTTTGGCAAGCTGATGGGTAGAAATTGATATTAAATAGTATATTTCACTCTTGAGTCTAGCCTTCAGAATAAACAAAAATAATTTTACATTCCGGCACGAAGATCTAGAGATTAGCCGGTTTAAACAAACGAACAAACTTTTTCGTATATTATATAAATATGGTCTGCTATGCCAAATAAATTAAAAGAAAAGATCAAAGATCGAATTCTCAAAGAATATTATACCGGCAGTGTTATATTTTTTAGAAATTTTGTAAAATTTCCGAAACTATGTAACTAATTAACATACTGTAATAGGCAAATCTCATCTCTATAATATCCTTGTGACTAATAAATAATTTATTTTGATAAGAATATAAGTTTAGTTGTATAAATAATGACATAAACGTAAGCATATGAATTAAATGATTTTTTAAAACACAAAAAGTTATATATCTGCCAAAATATAAAAGATATATGATATCGCGGACTTTTTTGTAGAACTTTTTAAGATGCATAAAATTTTCATACAATGTTTTCAATTATATCCAATAGCTAAGGCAGCGCACGCGCATACAGCCGATTTAATAAATTTCACGGTCCGACTCGCGCGACAAAAACTGTGATAACTCGGGTAATATATACAATACAAATATAAAATATAGCCTATAGTATACATCGATAACGTAGCATTCTACTGGTGAAAGAATTTTTTAAATCGGATCAGTAGTTCCGAAGATTAGTCCCGACAAATCTTTATTCTCTTTATAATACTCTCTTTATAACTTTTTATAATATTAGTATAGATCACTATCAGATATTGATGATAGTGACCAGGACTGACCGGATGCTCTCCGAGGAACGGGGGTGTAAAACTACCAACTTCCCGTCTCCCTACCTCCCTACTTAACATTTCAAAGAAGCTTGACAAACTCAGAATAATTTCCGACCCAGGAATCAAACCCAGGAACTCGTGATGGAAGCCACAAAGGCTTTAGGATTTAGGATCAGGATTAAATTATCATAATTAATAAACACTTTTAGGATACAACTATATGAAAATAGATTACATAAACAAAATTATCTGTTTATGTAAATGTGTACATGTATCGTTATCATGTCCATAGTTAAATAATACATAGAGATAGCGTGTCCTAATTTAATTAATTTAATTTGTTGTAAAACTTATAAAGTAGGTAATAACTTCATTAATTAGGCTGGCGGGAGGCTTTTGCCGTGGCTAGTTACCACCAACACAAAGACGTACCGCCAAGCGATTTAGCGTTCCGGTACGATGTGTACAAATCGAAAGCGCGTGGAATTTCATCCTACTCCTAACAATTTAGCCCGCTTCCATCCTATACTAAAGCCAAACTCGATTGAGAATGCTTGTCAACAAACAAAATAAAAATTAAGGTAGAAATCATTCATTCAATCATCAGTCATTTTACACCTGTTTTTTTAATTAATTAGTTAATGACGAATTCATTACAATAAATTAGATTAGTAAGCTCAAAACTAATTAATATATTCAATATCTTTTGAATAAGATTTTTTTAAATGACAAAACATAATTTTAAATTTATTAGGCATAAAATGTTTTGCATTTTCTACCTTCATTTTTAATTTGTTTGTTGAAAAGCATTCTCAATCGAGTTTGGCTTTAGTATAGATTGCAGTATTATTTAGTAGCGTTCCGGTACGATGTCGTGTAGAAACCGAAAGGTATGTGGATTTTCGTCCCACTCCTAACAAGTTAGCTCGCTTCCATCGTCATCATCATCACTTAACATCAGGTATGATTGCAGTCAAGTGCTAACTTGTAATGAATAAAAAAATAAGGTGTTATAAATAAATTAAGTAAATAATTAGAAAATTAAGTAAAATAAATAAACATTATTTATTATTATTATTAAACGGCTGGAGCGATTTTAATAAAATTTGGTATAGAGTTAGCAGACACCTTGAATTAACACATAGACTACTTTTTATCCCAAAATTCCCACGGGAACGATAACTACGCGGATAAAACCGCGGTCGTTCTCAAGTATTATATTTATTAAGAATAATAATCTCTATTTTATCTCAAGCAAGCAATATAAGATTTAGAAACAAAAACTTATCAGAAAATAAGAAATAAAACCAGTGGAGTGCAAAAAATCGAACTAAAAAAAATAAAAATCATTTCCAATTTCTTTATTTAAAAAAAAATAAATCATAACTCAATGAAAATGTAACTATGGACATTGTATGTACATTTCCTTTATCACGACGTTGCTATGAAGGTTATGAGGTGAATAACCTCTGACGTAATCTATGACGTGTCGCCCAGTGCCTGCGCGGCATTGGATGACCTATTTCGCAATCACTAGCACCGACCGTGTGGCCTAATGGATAAGGCGTCGGACTTCGGATCCGAAGATTGCAGGTTCGAGTCCTGTCACGGTCGAATAGATTTATACATTTTTTATTTTTTTTTTAATTAAGATTTATATAAAAACAATGATTACGACAATATTTGTATTAACAGATAAAAATAATCTATCTATTTTATCTCCTTTGCCATTTATGGCAACATGACAGCCGAGTGGCGTAGTGGATAGTAAGCCTGCTTCTGCCTATGCCGTGGGTTCCATTCCCACTTCTGGAAAAAAGTTTGTGTGACAAGCATTTATATTTTCCAGTGTCTGGATGTTTATCTATATATTGTAAGTATTTGTGTATAAAATACATAAAAAAAATCATCAGTTATCATAGTACCCATAACACAGGCTGTATGTTTGTATTGCCCTAAAATATTTATTAATTTTCACTCATTTATTTATTTACAATTATTTTTAAAATTTTTAACAATGCTTATAAAATTATAAAAATAAAACATTATTAAAAATTTATAAAAAAAATTCATTCCGCCTGCTGCGGGGCCCGGGGGTCCAAGCAACCGGTGGTCAGGGCTCCAGAGTGAGGAACCTCCTCACAATGCGCGCCGTTTCAAGAATTACTGCCTTCTGTATCCGACCCTTGTTCCAACAATTAAGCGAAAGCTTTTTAAAATGTTCGTCAAAGCTTTTCGCTATAAGACCGTTGACTGAAACGACTATAGGAACAACCATTGTTGAATCTATTATTAATCTAATCTAATTATTTTTTTATTATTATTTACTATTTAATCGCAAATGTGAAGATTCGCAGACAAACAGAGAGTGGGTATTAAGTTAAGACCTTACTACACTTAGTTTTAAGTAGCGCCAGCTCTCTCTATTATTGGCTTTCTGTCTCCAATCAAATTTTGCCACCCTACGGAAATCGTCACTTAATCTAGTTGGGCTATTAAAATTAATATTTTATCATCAGGAATGATGCTTGTAAGATGGGCACCCTATCAAAAGCGCAACATATAGAGTTACTTTGGACCCGCGTAGTTCTCATTCCCGTGGGAATTTCGAGATAAAATGTGGTCTATGTGTTATTCTTATATGTAAGCTATATTATTGTTAAGTTTCAACAAAATCCATTCAGTACTTACTTAGTTATTAACCGACGAAAAAAAACGGAGGAGGTTCTTAATTCGACACGTATTTTTTTTTTATGTATGACTACGCATCATGTTAGGATCTGATGCTGATATCCTGGGAAAACTGAAGGAACTCTTTAAATTTGAAAGGCACACTTGCAGTTATTTCGGTTTTTGTGTGAGTATCGGTAGCTTTTTGGCTACAAGTGCCGTGTAATAAATACTATGACAGTATAGTACGAGTACGTTACGTGGCGATAAATCACTAAAAAGTAAAAAATAACTGTGTCATTTAGTTACTTTAATTTACTTAAGCATACCTAGAACCCACAACCTGCTTTACTACGTAAAATAAATATTCCTTAAACTTGCTGGCACCGACTTCATAGATATACTTAAGTAAATTAAAGCAACTAAATGACACAATTATTTTTTACTTTTTAGTGCGTTTTGAGTCGGTTCAATTTTTTGTTAGTAAATTTTATTTCTTACTTTTTAGTGATTTATCGCCACGTAACGTAAACGTTTAAAGTGACCTCAAAGTCGTTAAATTGAGCATAATAGGCAAATACAATACATAAATGAATATATTTTACTACGATTTTCTCAGTAGAAGCATTGACTCGAATCCCCAGAACTGTTCGTATCCTATTTTATTGTTTGAAAACTCAATTTTATTGTTTGTAATTTGATCACGTATATTACAGGTTGTCTCACGGTCGTTGCCTGTTCCATACACACAAATAAATTAATAAATTATTTTTTATACGTGACGTCACTTTACCTATTTTATTATATTATGACCTTACTAATGAACTAACTAAAAATGGGTATGGTTAGTTTATACGCGGTAGAAGTGGGTGCAAGAGGTATACCAGCGAAGTCTCTCTATAACCTGCCGAAAGACCTTGGCCTTACTAGAAGCGCAGTAGGCTCCATATTGGAGCAAGTGTCCAAGGCTGCTCTAGTAGGGTCCTTCCGAATTTGGCTGGGCAGGGAGAATAACTTTAACAGAGGAGGTGAGTGTTGACGCGCATCACTTAGAGTATTCTTTTAAAACTACACCCGTGTCACAAGTCTCGGGCTCTGTTCGGAGTTTTTCTCTCAGCCACGCGATGGACCCGGCACCCGCACGGTGAATCCATGGAATGCTTAGATATTCGTCTCTTTTTGCCAGCGTTGATCCCCAAGTTAGTTTGTTCTTTGGCTGGGAAATTTCAGTAAAACTGAACTTGGAATTAGGGAAGTTTTCTTTTTAATTTTTACAAGATTCCAACAATGGATGCATAACAACCGAAGATGGACATGACTGCGTAAACGCGTGTTAACAACAGGAATAGGTATTGTACAAAAAATAATAAAAACATTAGTAATATAAGCACATTTATAAATCTTTTGCTATGTTAATGCACAGCCTGTAATGTTTTACACAAGTGTCAGTTAGTGTTGTGGTTTTGAAACCAAGATTAAATCGGTTATTTCCCTTATCAATGTTCTGAGAAGTGTAACGGTTAAGGATAACTAGTTAAGATAATGGTTACCTGTTCTTTTGTGACGTCATCACTAAGTACTATTTTATATTTTATGTCTTTACGTCTTGACAATGCGCTGTTAATTATGATTTTATGTCCAAAAGCGGATGTTTCTGCACTTGAGAGCAAAGAAATAAAGCCGTCATATTTTAAAGTGGTTTTTAGCTTGTTTGCTTATTAGGTATCAATTTCCAAGAAAAAAATAACAATGGCGCTAAAATGTTTTTGATTAAAAGTTCCTAAATTTCAATACTTTTTTTATTTATAGAGTAGTTTCGGGTATTATGGCCTAGTCGGCCAATATGGCCTATCTTATATTCTCCGAAATTAACGACCTCTAGCGGCATTCGTATCTGCCATATTGTCGAGGTCCTTCCTTCGACCCTCTCAGTTGATGCCTGTGTGGCAGCGAGTACGCGTGTGTCCAGAGTGTGCGGCGACAAAAAATTATCGAATTTGATGTTATTTTTTCGTAAGTTTTATTCATTATATTTCTTCAAATAAAGTTTGTTTTTGTATGTATGGTGTACAGTATTATAGGTTAACTATTAGATTATAATGTGTTGACATTTTATAAGCATACAATTCACTATCTTTTAGGTTAAATTTTTTTTTTATCAAAAATGTATCTGCGGCCATTATGGCTCACTGGGTAAGTGGCCAATATGGACTAGTAGGCCATATTGACCGCCGGCAACGAAATTTTTCTATAATTTGTTTTATTTTTATTTTTAGAGAAATTGCTCCACGTAAAATAAACTAACAAAGACAACGGCAAACTTGGTTTAAGGAGTCTATAAAAAAAGCCATTGAAGATGGGCGTAATAAGAAAATGGGCTCACTTAAACAGTACAAAGTACCCCAATAATATTAAGACGTTTGGCAGCTAAAATGGATGTGTCAGCAGAACTTCTTCTTCTTTCTTTTTGCCACTTGTATGAAATTGGGTAGAAAACCAATATTGCCACTAGAGCAACAATTAGTCAAAAGGGGAAACGACAAATTGGTTATTTAACACCAGCTGAAAGGGGGTCTTTAATAACTTTCGTAGTAATTATGAATGCTGGAGGTTCATTTGTCCCGCCCATGATCACATTCTCGAGAAAAAGAAGTCAGCCGCTTTAAATGGAAGGCGCGCCTCCTGGTGCTATTCATGAATGTCACCCTTCAGGTTGGATTCAAACCAACTTCTTTGCAAAGTGATTTCAACATTTTATTCCGCACGTGAAGCCTACAGAAGAATGTCTAGTATTTCTTATTTTAAATTTCCATATACTAGTCATACCACAAACGTTAAATTGATAGATCTCGCAAGAAAAAATCATGTGTTTGTTATGGTGGACAACATGGCTCACGTCTAATGTGGCCAATATGGCCCTAGGCCATACTGCACTGCCATGTTTAAATTTTATTAATTCCTTAATTTTAAAGAAAATGTTTATTTAAGTTATGTTTCGGTGTTATTAATCTTTAAATTATATTTTTTAATTACCATTGAGTTCTGAGAACTGATTTAACCAATGAAGACTGTTTGATCTCTTATATCTTGTAATTTATTTCCATAAAACCTTATGATGTGCCATATTACCCGAAGTTACTCTAATATCAAAAATATTAATTTCATGAAAATAAAATAAAAAACACAACACAACACAAAATCTTATTAAATTTTTTTACTCCACTTTTTTGCCAGCTAAATAAGATATTATGTACAGTAAAAAAATTTTAACAAAAAATAAAAACGCCTTCAAAACGCACTAAAAAGTAAAAAATAACTACGTCATTTACTTACTTTAATTTACTTAATCACATCTATGAAGTCGGTGCCATCCAAGTTTAGGTAAAGACTTTAAAATAGAAAGCTCGGGTGGCACCGACTTCATATATGTGATTAAGTAAATTAAAGTAAGTAAATGGCGTAGTTATTTTTTACTTTTTAGTGCGTTTTGAAGGCGTTTTTATTTTTTGTTAAATTTTTTTTATTTCATACTTTTTAGTGCTTTATCAACAACGAACATACTAAAGAACCTACTCGAACTAAACCATAAGTACCAATATTCACTAGCTACTTATAACATTCCGACGTCCCTGTAAAAGTGCATATAAAGTTTGAAGAGTTTCCTCGAGTTTTCGTAGATCTCATCATTGGATCATGACATAGTAAACATTAAACTAACTGGAAACTATAACCTTTCAAACTTCTCATTGAGACATAAATTAATCGAGCCCAATCACAAAGTAACTACTGTAAATCGTTAAAGAGCTCCCTCAACTGTCCTTCTTCTTCATCGCCAGACCCTCAATGACAGTCACAGCCCATCTAAATATAAAGTTCTCATTGAGACAAATTAATCGAGCCCAAACACAAGGTAGCTACTGTAAACCGTTAAAGAGCTCCCTCAGCTGTCCCTCGTCTTCATCGCCAGACCCTTAATGTCAGTCACAGCCCATCTAAATGTAAAGTTCTCATTGAGACAAGTTATTCGAGCCCAAACACAAGGTAGCTACTGTAAAACGTTACGGAGCTCCCTTAATTGTACTTCGTCTTCATCACCAGACCCTCAATGACAGTCACAGCTCATCTAAATGTAAAGTTCTCATTGAGACAAATTAATCGAGCCCAAACATTGCTACTGTAAAACGTTACGGAGTTCTCTTATATATAGATCGACTCCATCATCAGATCGACTTCAGATCTTCATCAAATTGTAGTGCTTTTAAATACTTACCGGAAAAATTAACAAACGTACTTGTTGTCCCTACAATTTTTGAAAGTTCCCCTCGTTTTCTCCAGGATCCCATCATCAGATCCTGGTTTCCTTGTCATGGTACCACCACCGGACTATCTACTTTCCAACAAAAAAAGAATTATCAAAATCGGTTCATAAACGACGAAGTTATGCGCGAACACACATAAAAAAAAAATATATATATATATACGGTCGAATTGAGAAACTCCTTTTTTTTGAAGTCGTTTAAAAATGGTATCAAAATACATTGGCTATTTAATCCGTAATATTTAACAAAAATCAAATCTAGTAGCACCAGTATTGTAAAATTAATTTAGGACAAAACAATTAAAAAAGCCGTAAAATTACTAATAACGTTGTTTGAAAACTAGTCAAATTTGTTCTATATAATTAGGTGACGTATCTCCCATTTTTGTTTGATCCATTAACTATGGGACATCCTGTATATAGACTGCTGAATGTTTACAACATTGTCCTTCGGCTTTAACTTACCGAGAACTTAAAACCTGGCTTACTTAACAGTACAGTGAAAGCTGCACAGCTGCCAAATACACTAAGCAGTAGTAATCACTTAACGTCAAGTGACCTGCACACATTATTGTTCGCCATTCTGCCATCAAATCTTTACTGGTTCACGCCAACGCTCTTTTACCTCTAAAACCACTTATTCAAATGACAAACCCACGTGCTTCTTGCTTAGAGATACGTGGTAACGTTGTAAAAACGTTTTATTAGATGAACGTGTTATTATGTTGTGTGTGCAATTTAGTATACTTCCTACACAATTATTTTTGCATTTCTGCGGAGTGGTTTTTTTTTGTTTTTTGTGATTTATATATTCCCTGACAAGTCCCTAACGGCTTGGCCGATTCCCGATGTACATCCTTATAGAAAAAGTCTGAGGAGTGTACTTAGCTACTTCCAGGATGTGGGTGTAAAAAGCAAAAAACACGCTAAAAGTGCATATTTTTGATAATATTGTTGAAATGAAAAATGTTTCTAGACATAATTTTTTTAGATTCTAGATCTAGATCTAGCATTTCCGGTTCAAATTTTCAAAACGATAGAATAAAAAAAACAGTAAAAATGCCAAGAGAAGGCGCGCGCGACATTGCTGCTTATACTTTTATATTATCTATTCATTGGGCCGCAAGCTCGCCTACTCTGCTCGAATTATTCTCCAACCAAATCTTGTAGAATCAGTTTTGGGCACTCGTTCTAGAATGGAGATAATCTATAGATTAAGCGTTCTTATTGTCTTTGAGAGCTATCGAACTATCACGCGATCCTTGGAGGTCATTCTCATGTCCAACCGATTCCCCTTATTAATTTTTAGACACATTTGAAATAAAGTTAGTAGAAAGAAGGATACGGTAAGACATACGTTTTATAGTTTAATTTTAAAAAGCGCTATCTATCCCTAAGAAAATACTTAGTCCTATGTACAATATACGGAACCCGCAACTAAGTAGGTCAGTGTCGCTCCGTGTGACACTGTGACCCAGTGACACGGCGCTGGTCACAGTCATCGATTGACACGCCTCGCTCAGAGCGCGGTGTGAACGAGATAATCTATAGATTAAGCGTTCTTATTGTATCTGTGTGCTTTCAAACTATCACCTTTTACTGCGATCCTTGGAGGTCATTCTGATGTCTAACTGATTCCCTTAATTAATTCTTAGACACATTTGAAATAAAGTTAGTAGAAAGAAGGATACAATAAGATATACTTGTCGGTTTTATAGTATAATTTAAAAAAAACGCTATATATCCCTAAGAAAAAATTTACTCGTATGTACAATGTAAAGAACCCGCTAATAAGTATGGTAAGTAAGGTCGGTGTCGCTCCATGTAAGACTGTGTCCCAGTGACACGGCGCTGGTCACAGTCATCGATTGACGCACCTCGCTCATAGAGCGGTGTGAACGAGATAATCTATAGATTAATCGTTCTTATTGTATCTGTGTGCTATTGAACTATCACCTACGGCTTTTTACGCGATCCTTGGAGCTCATTGTGACGTCAACCTACTTTCTTAATTAATCCTCGTAAACATTCGAAATAAAATATGTAGGAAGTAGAATAAGATATGATATACTATTCGGTCTTATAGTTTAATTAAATAAAAGCGCTATCTATCCCTAAGAAAATACTTAGTCTTATGTACAATATACGGAACCCGCAACTAAGTAGGTCAGTGTCGCTCCGTGTGACACTGTGACCCAGTGACACGGCGCTGGTCACAGTCATCGATTGACACGCCTCGCTCACAGCGCGGTGTGAACGAGATGATCTATAGATTAATCGTTCTTATTGTCTTTGAGAGCTATTAATCTTTTTATTCTTGTAACGATCTCAATCAGATTTAAGTGACAATGATCTGGACTGGATTAACGTGCTGTAAGGCACAGGGGTAGTAACACCACCATCTCCGGGTTTGGGCTTAGTACTTTTTTTACTAACTCTTGGTTAAATTTTATCGCTCTATTTTAAGCTCTGGAAGTAATTTTTTTTTAATTTTTGTCTATTACAAGTACCAGAGCATAAAATGAAAAAGGTGTATTTCGTAAATTTTTTATCATACTAAAATAAATGTCCCTTAAAACATAAAATATTTTATTTGTAAAAAGAATTTCATCTTTCATCCTATCGTACTTACCTGGGAACAAGTGCTTACTTTTCAGCTTTTTGAAAATCAATATTACGGGCTCTTTCATTCATTATTCATCATAGCAATAAAATTACTTTCTGTTCCGTGTAAATATAGAAAAATGCGTAACAATTTCCGTTTGTATTAGATACTTACGTAAAAAAAGTTTCAATAACAATATAAAAACTTTATTACTTTGTTACGTAACCTAATTTATTTATTTATTCTTTTGGGAAATATAACGGAATTCGTCGAACGTAAAAAGTAAATAAATATACCGATATACGAATTGGTAATGAAAAGGAATAACAATGACGGCCTCCGCATCGCAGTGGATTTTTAAAACGAAGGTCCTGGGTTCGATTCCCGGCTTGATCGATAAAGATTTTCTATATTGCTCCAGGTCTGACTGGTGGTTGGCTTCAGCCGTGGTTAGTTAACAAAGCCGTACCGCGAAGCAATAGTTCCGGTACGATGTCGTGTAGGTAGCCAGGCGTGTGGATTTCATCCTACTCCTAACAAGTCAGCTCGTTTCCATCTTCGATCGCATCACCACTTACCATCAGGTGTAATTGCAGTCAAGGGCTAACTTGTAATAAATAAAAAATGTGTTTCACTTCTTACGCGTGTACTAGCGTACACTCGTAAGAAGTGAAACTTTTTTATGACGTTATTTTTCAAAAAATAATTTACTATATGCAACTTTACAGAAATTGGTTAAATAAAGTTAAATTAAATAAAGTTTAATAAAAGGCTTTTATATCATAGACATAAATACAAATTCTACAATTATTTCATTTTAGTTTATTACTACAAAGATTATTATTGAATTTCATTAATTGTAATAGAATTATTACTATCATTGATGTCGTAATTACTTACTTTTTTTAGGAAATTCACTGGAATTAGAATTAAAATAAACCCTTTGATTTTGCTGTTCACTTCAATATAACATATATATACATTTATCACGTCATTTCCATAAGTCAAAGATGGCGCGTAACGGAAAAATGTGACGCGTAACGAAAAAATGTTACACAAAATTTTTTCCAACCCCGATAAAGAAGTTTCACTTCAAAAAAGCCTTCTACGTGGTTAACTACACCCAGAAATGTATAGACATCTTAAGGGTGCATACAATAATGATGTCAGGATGATATTGGATTTGTCGCGATTTCGCTCGGCATCAGACAGGCGTAGGAGCGGACAGGCGAATCTTACGCAATTGTAAGCAAGCAGGCGTTATCACTCCTGGGAAGACTGCGATTGAGCTGCACATTATCCTGAACATGTTAGCAGCCTTAGCAGGCAAACTCGACTCGCCAATCATGCTGAAATCCATATTATCTTCCTCTGTCATACCATACATTCGCTACCATACAAAAGTGTTGAACTAACACTACTCTATGTACTGCCAGTCTAGCTTTCTGGGACTCCTTCTGGCTATGTATAGATATCAAGTGCATCATGCACGATATTTCCACTTACACGCGTTTTATCTTTAGTAAATTTAGATATACATACTTTATCTAATCTTATGCAATAAACATTTTGAAAATAGGATTATAGACTAGAAATTACAGAAAAGAAACTTAAACGTAATTCGAGTGACGATAAAATTTTAAAATTTATTAAACTTAATTAACACCACTTTAACCTAAATTACCTGAACTTTTAAATTCTAAGGTATTATCTAAGCTGGAAATCGGACACGTGTCTTTCCAGTTATAAAGATCTTTCCAAATACGATATACATGTATGGTGTATTCATGTTTCATAATCTAAATACGAATCCACGTGGAAATATTGTTTATGTGAAGTAATCACGGCAGACCCACTCCACAAATTGGTAATTTCGTATTCGATACCAACTCAATTATTATTATATAAATACATTTACTATAAAATGTATCATGTACGTCCACGTGTATTGCACCAAATATAATAATACCTAGCAATCGCCGACGACTTCGTCCGCGTGAAAACAACTTCTATTTTTCTATGACAGACTTTCATACAAATTTTCTTACCTATTGCTCTCTCTATGTCTGCTTCTGACAACACAGGATTCACTCAATGTTTCCGGCAAGACGTTTCGTTTGACACATGATGTTTGGTGTGTTGATTGGCGAGGCGTATCTAAGATGGCGACTGCAGTTTGTTTGGATAGCAACTACGATTTATTTGTCGGTATCATTACAATTTAACGAAATACATCTTAATCCGAATTTAAGGGATATATGTTGTCGACTCGAAATCAACATTGTTTTATCTTTTGTTATTTATCTAAGGTTTCGATCGAGTCTATCGAACCTTTGACGAAATTATTAATACAGATTATTTTGATAGTACAATAGTTGGGTTGAAATAAGTAGCTACTTGTACCTATACTTTATATTTTTTTCTGTAACGAAACCTTACATCTCACACGTATTATAAATCTATATATCATCATCATCATCTCACACGGATTTATAAAACGGAGATCCTGGGTTCGATTCTTTATCTTTTTTTCTTTCTACATACAAGACGGCAATAATTAAAATTGTAAATTATAAAATACAAATTGAAACATTGAATTTTAGAAGAGCAACTGCTGAGTTTCTTGCCGGCTTTCAGGCAGGCAGGCTCTGCCTTCCGAACCAGTGGTAGAGTCACCACGTACGGACAGAATTGACATTTCAAAAGTGCTTATAAAACAGCCTACTAGAATTTTAATAGTGTGATTTTTTAACAAAAAGTAGAACCGACTGAAAATAAAAAGTAAAAAATAACTGTGATAGTTGCTTTAATTTACTTAAGCATATCTATGAAGTCGGTGCCAGCCAAGGTTTCTACTTTAACGATGTTACCTAGAACCCACAAACTGCTTTACTACCTACGTTAAATATGATGAATGATGATGAATATGATATATATGATATATGCTGGTTTGGTCATTGGAATGAATGAGAGGAGACATACGAAAAAATATATATACGGTCGAATTGAGAAACTCCTTTTTTTTTTTGAAGTCGTTTAAAAAGCATTTATAAAGCGAGAGTGAATGGAAATTATGAAACGGGAAAACTAATGCGAACGTTCCTGGGTCCATTCTCATTAAAGGTCAGGTTAAATATACCCTAAACCGAAGTGCTTGTATGAAAGGCTTAATGAAATTGAAAGAAGCGACAGAGATATGTAGGGATAGTGTCAAGTGGACTGACGTGGTCTCTGCCTACCCCTATGGAAGTAAGATGTGATAGTATATATGAATTATTTTGTGATGTATATTATCACTAAAAACGATACGATAATAAAGATAAGATAGATACCCCCAAGAGAATGGGTTTCGTGTAAGTGAAACCGCGGTACATAGCTAGTGTATATTACATACGCGTCCTTGACTTTATGGGCGGATATTTCTAGAAAAATTAGCTATCGATTCACCATTGATGGGTTGTCTAGATCGCGTGTCCATTATCTTACGTGAAAAGAATTGAATTGTCTGAATAATACCTTGCAACAACTACGAATAAAAAAATAATTAAGGATTTGACGCGCGGTGGATTTATTAGACGGAGGTCCCAGGTTCGATTCCTGTCAAATTAATTGGTTGAGATCTAGTTGGTGGCAGATAGCGTGGCTCGTTACCACTCTGCCGGAAAAGACGTAACACCAAGCGATTTAGTGTTTCGGTACGATGTCGTGTAGATACCGAAAGGGGTGTGGATTTCATTCTACTCCTAACAAGCTAGCCCGCTTTCATCTTAAATTGCATCATCACTTAACATCAGATGAGATTACAGTAAAGGACTAATTTATGGAAATACAAATTTTTTAACAAAAAATAGAACCGACTCAAAACGCACTAAAAAGTAAAAAATAACTGTGTCATTTAGTTGCTTTAATTTACTTAAGCTTATCTATGAAGTCAGTGCCAGCAAGTTTAAGGAACATTTATTTAACGTAGTAAAGCAGTTTGTGGGTTATAGGTAATGTTCTTAAAATAGAAACCTTGGCTGGCACCGACTCCTAGATATGCTTAAGTGAATTACGAATTGAGAACCTCCTCCGTTTTTTTCCTCGGTTAAAAAAAAGAAAATTAAAGAATCACATCACTAGTGAAATACGATTGATTGGTAGCAATATTTTTCCAACAGCTTTTTTTGGAACAAGCTGCATCTAATATTAATTAATCAAAGGTAATCTGGCGACAGTGCACCAGAAAGCGCAATTAAGAAATAAACATTATCGCTCTAAGTCAAACCGCATTGCAGCAGCGTGGTGGGCTTAAGTCCCATATCTTTCCCATGAAGGAGGACTTGCCTTGTAGTGGGGCCGTTAAAATACATAGTATTGACGGCCGAGTGGCGCAGTGAGTACTGACCCTGCTTCTGCGTCCTAGACTGCAGGTTCGATTCCCACATCTGGGAAATGTTCGTGTGAAGACCATGGATGTTTTCTAGTGTCTGGGTGTTTATCCATATATTATAAGTATATATGTGTAATATATATCAAAATATTCATCAGTTATCATACTACCCATAACACAAGCTACCAAAGCTTACTTTGGGGCTATATAGCGATGTGTGTAATTGTCCTAAAATATTTATTTATTGATTTATAGTAATTACTGCCACGTCCGATTTCCCGTAAGACAATGGACACGAGGCTTGTATTTAACATTTCTACGAACTGCTGTATAGATTAATGGGCAGCAAGCATGGTATACATTGATGTCGGGCGTGGGCGTGTTTCTGCAGAAAACTATCAATTACAATTACAATTAAAAGGTTATCTTAATCTTGCTAATAATGGATAGCCGGTGAAACTTTATTAGTCAAATATTAAAAGTATCATCATTATCATTATCAGCCTATGACGGCACACTACAAGGCCAGGCTGCCGTTCTTATGGGAGAGGGGATATGGAGCGTAGACCTGCTCCAATATGGGTTGGTGGGTGATAATGTTACATTTATTCAGAGGTTGATGATAGTGACCGGGACCGATGGCTTAACTTGCTTTCCAAGGCAAAAAGCTTAGAATTATTAGACCCAACCCAGGATTCGAACCCAAGACCTCGTGATCGATGCCACAAAGGCAGAGACCAAGGAGGCAGTCCTACATCCTTTAAGAATTAACAGACATATGACAAAAGAAAGATAGAAATGCTTCTGCAAAAAGTTCTTTAGCAGATTATATTTTCGACAATGACGTTGACGGCCTCCGGGGCGCAGTGGATTTATTAGAAAGAGGTCCAGGGTTCAATTCCCGGCGGGGCAGATTGAAATTTTTCTTAATTTGTCTTGGTCCGGCTGGTGAGAGGCTTTCGCCGTGGCTAGTTACCACCCTACCGACAAAGACGTACCGCCAAGCGATTTAGCGTTCCGGTACTATCATGCAGAAGCCGAAAGGGGTGTGGATTTTATCCTACTCCTAACAAGCCCGCTTTCATCTTAGATTGCATCATCACTTAACATCAGGTGTGATAGTAGTCAAGGGCATACTTGTAGTCGATAAAAAAAACGACGATCAGGACGATATATACTATCCAATATAGCCTAGTAAGCTCCAAAAATCAGGACATGTCCTGGGAAAACAGGACGGTTGGCAACCATAGGATAAGGATAATTACTTCAGCAGCCAAACCTTTTACAATGCTGCTTGGTGGAAAATAGCAAAATATACAAAATTTTCTTTGTAATAAGTATGGCTGTAGTACTACCCCATTCTAGCTCACAAAAAGCTCTACCACTTGCGTGACTATTGAAGTTATTATAACCTATTCTAATTTGTAATTTATTAATGAAATACGTGTCTGCGATCTAGTTGAATAAAAAATGCATTAGCTCTTCATATTTATAGATATATACTTGCTTGTTAGTGATGCTTTCCTAGTAATCAATAACTCTGTATACTAGAACTGTAAATTGAATCATCACTATCACTTATCACTTTCATATAGTAAGTATCACTGACTATATAGAATTACACTTACTATATGTATTTGACGGCCGAGTGGCGCAGTGGGTAGTAACCCTGCTTCTGCGTCCTAGGCTGTGGGTTCGATTCCCACGTCTGGAAAAATATTTGTGTGATGAGCATAGCTATTTTCCAGTGTCTGGGTGATTATCTATATATTATAAGTATTTATGTATAATATATATAAAAATATTCATCAGTTAACATAGTACCCATAACACAAGCTACCTAAGCTTACTTTGGGGCTATATAGCGATGTGTGTAATTGTCCTATAATATTTATTATATTTATTTATTTATATGTAAGTGTCACTTACCCTTACGGGGGACTTTGTTACCCCGGGGGACGGGTAACAAAGTCCCCCGCCGAATCTGTCTGTCTGTCTGTTCGCGAAACTCAAAGACTACTGAACTGATTTTTATACGGGTTTCACTAATAGATAGAATAATTCCTTAGGAAGATTTTAGTGTATAATTTGTTTTCCTTATAGATATAACAAAATAATAAATGGAGAAACTATTCCTCTTTCTTAGAAGTACAAGAAAGTCCGTGATGGCATATATCTATCTCATATCCTTTCTTTCCTTGATTAAAATTCGTCACGTACAATTTGCACGTTGCACTAAAGCTCACAAAAACGTACGAAAAGCTTCATATAATGCTTCTTAACGCGACTAAACTAAGTCATACCAAAAATCTACAATGAAATTCATACTCTTACTACTTACGTATGGAAAGTGAAAAGAGAAGTATGGTTACTGTAACTGAAGCTTTATATTACAGCAAATAATCTGTTAAAACAATTTTCGAACAGAGTATGCGCTTAAATAGAAGAACTACAGAGACAAAGGCATAAAAGCATTTAATTTCACGTCCGAGTGGCGCAGTGGATAGTGACCCTGCCTCTGCGTCCTAGGCTGTGGGTTCGATTCCCACGTCTCGAAAAATGTTTGTGTGATGAGCATGGATATTTTCTAGTGTCTGGGTGTTTATCTATATATTATAAGTATATATGTATAATATATATAAAAAAGAATATTCATCAGTTATCATAGTACCCATAACACAAGCTACCTACGAGTACGCTTACTTTGGGGCTATATAGCGATGTGTGTAATTGTCCTATATTTATTTATTTATTTTATTTATTTCATAAAAAATCATGTTATTTACTCAAAGTACATTTACATTTGTACATTTACTTTAACAGCAGGTCATAAAGGACTCGATTCCAGATCGTTAAATAAATAAAAAAAATACTAAAACAAATATTATTTCACTTTTCAAACAAAATATAATTATGGAAAATTTAAATGAAAAATACATTGTATAAGTGTAACTTGTTTATAAGGACTGCTTTCCTAGTAGAAAACAACTTTGTTTACTAGAACTGAAACACCGTCACTATAATGAATCAATCATAAATGCACACAGTGTGGAATACAAAAGATTCCATGCACACCAACGTTCAAAAGTGATGAGAGCCTCCCTGTGTGGTTGCTGTTAGTAAAAACAACTTTATGCATTTGAACTGAAAATCTGAAATCACCTGCAGATCTATCGGGCTGCAGTTGGGACTTCCCTCATCAAAAGCATAGATAGTGAAGGAGAAACGTCAATGACGTGAATTCACCGCTTTTCTGTTTATGCTTTCCTGGTAGAAGTGGCTTTAGTAGCAACGTGGTTTGGATGGTTTTTAGGCGATAAACGAACTAAGTAAGAACCCTCTTTTGTTTTCGCTTAACGGTGGCATAAATACTGACTGCATCCTCGCATTGGACAGCCAGGCTGATGTTTTGTCCAAGAAACTAACTATTCTGTCGTGGCAATTGAACTATAATAATTTGTGACATCCACCAAATAACACAGCATAGCATCAAATTATTTCATTCATTGTAGTTTTTATTGATATACTCAGAAGACCAACAAAACAGCGTAAAACCATCTTCGTCACGGCATTAGCAGCTATAAAATTGCTAAGGCGTGGCTATATTCAACAGTAGAACACATTATAGTATGTTGTATCGTACTTAGCATTCAGTCTCGTTTAAATAAAACCGTTTCGTTTTTGATAAAGGCTTGTAAAAAAAGTCTTTTGTTTTTTTGTCCCTTGTCCACTAACTATAAACACAAGTTACTAGGATGCCATAAAACACAAATAGTTAAATACAGACGAAATCAAATAAATTAACTGACCAAAAACACCTCCTTTGTTTCTGTTAAAACAATGACAACTAACTTGCAATGATGTACCAGGGAAGTATAAAAAGCTGAATATTACACTCTATTGATTTGAAAAGCCAGTGTAAAAGGAAACTTTGGGAGCTGTTGAAGTAATAGGAAAGTTATAATAGAAAGCGTTTTTTAATGATCAATTTAAAATTAGTCGATTCTGCTGGATAGTTAAGGTAATCCGAGTCGGGTAGGTACTGGATAGGTGGTTAATTTCCAAAGTCAATCACCCACTACTCCCTTTTAACCTCTAAACTAATGGGTACAGAGTTTAATTCTTTGTTGATAAGAGTACAGGCATATACCAACACAAATGAATAACTAAAGATTAAATATTATTTACGAATTTATTATTCTTCATGCCTAGAATAGAATATGTATTAACGTTCTAAATGAATCCACAAGTTTATGTAGTTACGAGTATTGTATTGATTTTAAATAGTTTGCTTACCTGTGGGGTTGAAACGGGATAGCTTTCTCCTTAAAACTTATGCGGCCTTGGTATTTTAAGTTACGGTTACCTACAGGTGTTAGTTAACTTATCCCCGTGAATTTAATCATCAAGTTAGGTAGGTGAGGATGATTAATACACCTGTGCTAAGAAAACTTTCTTTTGTTCTGGACAATTTATAAAACTTACATAATCGATTTTGGTAAAAATGTCTTCATTAATAATAAACCTTAAGATTAGACTTTATAATAATTACTCTAGTCATAACATGTCGAGCGTGTCATCATCCTGGGGAATCCCTCATAAATCCCTCGTATAGTTTCCGGATGTTCTTATCTCGCTAATGGCGAATACTTGCATAGACATAATCTAGTAACCAAAATAATCCAGCAACAACTTGCTCTTCAGTATGGCCTTGTCGATTTTGAGATGCCTTACTATAAGGTACGACCCAGCGTCAGTTATTGAATATAGCAGTGCATTGCTCTACTGGGATCGAACGATAATTACTGATAGGTATTTTGTAGCCAATACTGATATAGTGATAATTAATCGATAGTTTGATATCTGTTCCACATGACGATGAATCTGGTGAAAGCCGAAAAGACAAAAAGTATCAAAATACTTGAACCAGATTACCGCCATGTGAAATGTTGAGTCGACGATTATTGTTCCTATAGTCGTTTCAGTTAATGTGGCCTTATAGCGAAAAGCTTTGACAAAAATCTTAAAAAGCTTTCGCTTAGTTTGACTCTTGATGATCAAGAGTCGGTTACAGAAGGCGGTCATTTTCGAAACGGCGCGTATTGTGAGGAGGTTCCTCACTCTGGAGCCCTGACCACCGGTCGCTTGGGCCCTCAAAGGCTCCACAAGTGGAGCAGCAAATTTTTAATTGGATTTGTAAATGTTTTTGTATAAAAACTGTTAAAAATAAAAATAAATGAGAGTAAGTAAATATGTGTTGTTAGTAAAGAGTAATTTTACGTAACTACTATTTTGAATTAGAGATGAGTTTCGTTTTGTTTTGTTTGGGTGGTTCGTTTTGTGAATGGAACAAATTAACAGTTGCGTAACAAAAACAATATGTACCAGGTTATCATAAACACGAAGCGATGTGTATAAACTTTTTATGCTTTGTTTAACGGTGGGTTAATAGAAATGTAACGGTTACACCACCTGTTGTAAACTATAAACCTTGACGATCAGCAGGGCTATTATGTTATTCCATTTTGATGGCGCAGTGGATTTATAAGACGGAGGTCCCGGGTTCGATTCCTCACTGGGCCGATTCAGATTTTCTGAATTGATCCAGGTTTGGCTGATACGAGGGCCCGGCCGCGGCTAGTTAGAACCAATAAAGACGTACCGCCAAGCGATTTAGCATTCAGATACGATATAGTGTAGATACTGAAGAGGTGTGCATGTCATCTTCTCCTAACAAGTTAGCCCGCTTCCATCTTAGATTGCATCATCACTTACCATCAGATGTGATTGCAGTCAAGGGCTAACTTATAATGAATAATAAAAAATAATTTATAAATTTCCAGAGTATCTTTATGACACTGACATTTATTTACGTGTCGAGTTTCGAACTTTACCAAAAGAGGGAGGAAAGCTCTCGTTTGTTTTCTAGAAAAGCTCAACCATTAAAATAGTCCGTCTCGGTATGAAAACATGAGTTACTAGGATAACATAAAATATACACGGTCGCTTTTCCACCCAACCCACCACCCTGCGCTATATTTCTGCGCAGGGGGGTTGGAGGTTGTTCCCAACAGGATGTTGATCCCTAACTTAAGCCACGCCCAATTGACCTTTTTTATACGAGGTACGTTTCATATTGATTGTTTTGAAAGAAAAATTTTCCGTCGTTCCTTCATTTTCTAGATCTTGCATTTAGTTCAACATTTATATAACAAGGACATCGCAATTACTTACAAATGTATAATAATGTCTAATTGACATATAATTGATGTATCTATCTTTATAGAAAAGATGAACCTGACGTCAAAACATGGTTGTTTTCATTGCAAATGCACGAATTATCTATGTCCCTATGGGCACTATAAAATCCTTGTGAGCTTTAATCTTTACTGTATCCTCCGATTTTGACATAATTAATTCTCTGAATTGGAAATTATATTTACAACTTCGAAGAATTTGAGAGAAAATTAAAGAAAATTTCTAAAATGTTCTAACACCTAAAGATTTTCGTCCTCTGAAAGTCCGGTTTATAGGCGATTACCATACACATAGTCAGAACAGTTGAACTGTATGCAACCCTGGTATCAGAGGTCGTGACGCGGGGAGATTTTTCCGCGAAAACTGGAATCAGGCCAAGCGTGATCGTCTCCAATTTTTTCAGGAAAAATCATGCTTCAAACGGCCTAAAAATAATTTCATAGTTCAATTTTCTTTTCTTTTTCTTTGGTTTCTTGCCAACTCTTTTATGGATATTTATTTATTTATACACATACAATCTTTATATATACAGCTTGGTGCTCGTAAGCTCTTGTCGGCTTTTCTGAGCACTGCACATTCCTCTCTTAATCTAACTTATGTCTAATTTACATACAAATATTAGCTTAAAAACGAAGAAAACAATTCAGTGAGTAAATATTATTATAAACGAAAAAGTTATACTAGCAATAAAAAATAAAAAAAAATAATAAGAAAAAACTAAATCTATAAAAAGTAATATGTGGGTAATGTAATAAAAAACATCGCGCGAAGACATACTAGCCGTTGCGCCCGAGAAAACGTTTTTGTAACACTTATATACAGGTTGTTCCACTATTAAAAAATATTTGAGTTGCTAGTAATAAAGTCTTTTAATTTATTTTTGATGTTATATATATTTATTGTGCTTCTTACATCGTTGGGTATCAGATTCATTAGTCTAGGGACGAGATATTTTGTCGTACGCTTTCCGTAATAGTTATTTGCCATTGGGGTTATAAGTTTGTGTTCATGCGTTCTCCTTGTTGTAATAATTTGATTTACATAGTTTTTATTATGATCAAAAAAGTTTTGTGTAAGTAAGGCGAGTTTGATTTTTAGGTGAATAGGTAGAACTTTACAGTATTTAAATATTTCTTCATCCTTTTTATTGCGATAATCACATCGTATTTTGGGTGGTAGGAAAGCTTTAAGGGCCCTTAGTTGTAAGTTGTATATTTTATTTAAGTTGGTTTTAAAGGTACGACCATAACTACTTAGACCATAAGTTATGACACTATCCATGAGAGCTGTATATAATTGTATTAACGTTCCGAAACGTACCTTATTTTTGACAATTACCAGTTTAGCAAGAACTAAGCGTAGTTTATTACATACAAGGTTGATATGTTTGTCCCAGTTAAACCGATTATCAATTATTAGCCCTAAATATGTGTGTTCGGAAACGTTTTCAATCTTGGGACATTTGCATCCGGGAATGTTGGAGTGCATGCAGTCATGGGTATGGGACGTAAGTTCCGGCTCATTAGCGCTTATATTGTGACTGGATCGTATGTGTAGAAACTTGGTTTTTTGTGGATTCAATACTAGACCAACATCATGCGACCACTTGCATAACATATTATAGTCGTTTTGCAGGTCTTCCATAGTTGTGATTATATCTCGCCCAGTTGCTATAATACATGTATCATCCGCATACTGAAATAGTTTACACTTTTTAATAATGTTTTTTGCGTCATTTACATAGGCCAGATAGTGTAAAGGTCCTAGCACAGAGCCCTGCGCTGTTCCTTCTGTGCACTGTACCCTGTCACTCTTCTCCCCGCCTATTTGGACTACATAAGCCCTGACTAACAAATAATTTTCACACCAATGTAAAAGTGGCCCTCGAATACCAGTTGCATCCAATTTCTCAATTATTGTCTTGTGCTGCAGGATATCAAATGCCATACTGTAATCTATGAAAACCATCAGGACATGTTTTTTCTCATTTAGACACGCATTTATATAGTCTGTAAGATTAGACAGCAAAAGTGTAGTACTTTTATTTTGTTGAAATCCATATTGTTCACCAGCTAAAATGTTATTACTTTTGTAAAATTCATGAATTTGATTACTAATATATTTTTCAACAATTTTATCTACTACGGGTAAAATAGTAATAGGCCGATAGTTGTTATAGTCTTGCCTACCACCCTTTTTAAATATAGGTATTACAACTCCAAATTTTAAGTCTTCTTCTTCTCGGCCCGAATGCGAATAGGGAACATGACTAATACCAAAATACTATTTTTTTTAAATACTGGTTTTTAACAACAAATTATGAAAAAACTAATTCAATTGATCAAGTAACAAAACAGTTATGACTTTAAATATTAATAAGTAGTATGAGACAGCTGTACAGTACAGGTTTTCGTACTTTCAACCGACTTCAAAAAAGGAAGTTCTCTGTTTGACTTGCAGTACCTGGTTGGCCAGCTTTGCCCGGTTTTTTTATTTTGTTTTATAATAGAGGTAGAAAAGTCTTATTCTAAAAAAGTCCTCTGAAAGTCCGGTTCAATATTATAAATTAAAAATGTTTTGATTTTAAAGAAGTTATAATACAATTTAACTAAAATTACTGCAATATTTTTTTTCTATAGTTTAATCGTGTAAAGAATTTAATGTTTGCAACTTCCAGCAAGTGTAAAAAAAATAAATAATAAAAAGGATTTTTTGCAATTATCCGAAAAAGGCAAAACATATACAGAAAAGTTTCAAATAAAATTAGTAGGTAGAGGTTATTTTACAGACATACAAACATAGACCGCATTTTGGACTAACGCATTCATACTTGCCAAGCTGAAGATCAAAACAAGGCTGTCTACTATCTGCCTGCAGCTTATTAGAGTACTTCAGATACTTTGCCAGAATTATCTTGAGAAACTAATGGTCCCTGGCAAAGTGCAAGGCGATGCTTTGGCGTGACCAGAGACGCACCACTCTAGATTCCTCGGTATTCGATACTGTCCAAGTAGCCGGAGCTGGCGTAACATGGTCAGGGCGAAAATCATAAATGGAGATGGTCACGATCCTCAAAACATGAGGAACACGACTTACGGAGAAGAATTTTTATAAAAAAAGGTCTTTGGACGTTTTGTTTTCTCTTCAAATGTACATATTTTACGC
The DNA here is from genome assembly GCA_034621355.1 of Mycalesis mineus. Lineage (NCBI taxonomy): Eukaryota > Metazoa > Arthropoda > Insecta > Lepidoptera > Nymphalidae > Mycalesis > Mycalesis mineus. The sequence goes on along the minus strand of CM067888.1, from coordinate 16,514,099 downwards.
AAAAATGGTAACAATATGAACAAAACTAATTCAAAGTAAAAATACGCACACAAAACAATAGGAAAAACAAAATAATTAACAGTAATAAAGCGACCAATAGAAACTAATTTACTGCCATTTTATTACGCATTTAAGGTGCTTGAGGGTTGTAAATTGAAAGTTATTTTAGATCGTAACTCTAGATAAGAATTTTCAGCTCGCTTAAGCAGTTACAGAATTAAATTGAATTTCTTTAGGTACTTATACTGTTTATCCGTACTTCTATAATATGCTTTTTTGACGGCCTTCGTGGCGCAGTGGTAAACGCAGTGGATTTATAAGGCGGAGACCCTAAATTGCTTTCGGTCCGGCTGATAGAAGGCTTCGACCGTGGCTATTTACCACCCTAGCGACAAAAACGACCCTAGCAGCAAAAGTTGTGTAGAAACCGAAAGGGGCGTGGATTTTGTCGTACTCTTAATAATTTAGCCAGCGTCTATATTAGATTACATCATCACTTACCATCAGGTGTGATTGCAATCAAAGGTTAGCTTGTAATAAAAAAACGTTGGAATACGTGAAAGTTCTGCATTGAGAACGTCTCTTCGTTGTACTAAGTCCCACAAAATAATAACCCGCATTGTAGCAGCTTAGGACGTTTAATCCTTTTTTATAGCATTGCCCAGAATATGTATATTTAAATGATGAAAATTAATACATAAAGTTATTCGTTACCAAATATTAATCTAAGCGGCAAACTTTAGTTTTCACTTTCAATAAATGGACAACACTAGATCGTCATAAATAAGTTATCCATGGCATCACAGGAATGTGTGCATAGCGCGTCACGCTTGTATTGGTGTGGGTCGTCCGGGTATCGGGTATTGATCGGTTCGGAAGAGCTCCACGCAGTTCGTAATCTCCTAGTACTTTCCGATCAGCTATCCATTATCGATGGCTGTCGATACCCGACCGATAGCCAACCAATAAATAGCAATTTATGCTCCCCACATACTTGTTTGGTAATGATAAGAAAAAAAATTGTTATTTTCGAACCTAATTAAAACATATTAAAATATAAACACGGTTGAAACTCATGTCACTGTTGTCGGGGTATGCCCGACTAGTTTCGAATCAATACGTGCCCCTTAGTCATGAGCTTGCTTGTTAATGCAACGCGGCGTGACCGTGGCGTGTTAATCATGACCGAGGATGGGTACTCGCTACAGCATGGAAACCACTTCGACATGCAAAGCAACAGACGGTTATTTGGGAAATGAATTTATTTACGCTTCCCTCCCGGAGGTACCACGACATTGTTGCGGTACTTCCCAAACGGTATGTAGGACTCGCTGGCTGAGAAGCGGTCAGAATAACCAGTAACATCCAGCACTGCTTCGGTATCGTGTATGACGCACCTATGGATCGAAATGAACATTCTACAAGTTCTATGCAGAAATATTAAATAAGAAGCGCTACGTGCAGCCGATATTTTAATGATATTATGGTTTAGTTATTTTTTATCAAGTTGTCCCTTGACTGCTATCACTTCTGATAGTGATGATGGAATCTAAGATGGCAGCGGGCTAACTTGTTAGGTGAAGGATAAAATCCCCACCCCTTAGGTTCGAAAATAACAATTTGTTTCGTTGTTTATAATATAAATATTTTAAGATTGCAATGCTGTGAAATTTTTGCGTATATTGATATTTATGGTACGGGAGCCCAAGCGGGGATTTTGGGATTTACTAAAGCGCGGCAGATTAATATACAGGGGGATACCTTGTACCCGGTTAAGTACCTCCACGAAACATGAGGCCCATATCTATGGCCGCCCGTGAAGGATACAGGATCAGATTAGTAAAAAAAAATTGGCCATCAGAAATTCTCGAGCGCGTCAGATTAAGGTAGGGTGAGTTAATTACATCCTAAAAAGTGTATATTCCACTAATCTGACAATTTGAGAGCGACGTAAAGAAAGGGGAGGGCAGCAAAGTTGTAAAAAAAAACGTCAAGACGACATTCTCGAGCGTAGCTAAATTTTTTTTTATTTTGAAGGAAATAATTCAAGAATAATGAAAAATATATAATCTGACGATTTCCGCAAGCCGAAATAACGAAAATTCGTCGATAAAGTTAAATGCGTGCAGCTCGCTTATAACTTTTGAACGACTAAACCGATCGGAATTTACTAAACGGCGTTCTAAAGATTATTCTCAAAATTAGATTTCCTGTGAATTTGAACCGATTCGGACTGATAGATTTTGAGAAATTTTGAAAAATCTCAAAAAAAATTTTTTTACAAAGTGGTTTTTTTGGAATAACTTTTGAACGGCTTTATCGATCAACTTCTAAAACTAATCCGTCTTTGAGCTTAAAAAACCACGTCGATCGCCACCAAGTTGGTTAAAATCGGTTGATTCGTTCGAGAGATATTGTGAACGAAAGAAACCCGAAAAAGTGTTTTTTCGGGATTACTCCGAAATTTGTGATTCGATCAATAAAAATTGCAAAATTACTAACGAGGATAATAAAACTGCGTCGAATGCCGTCAACCGCGTGAAAATTGTTTGATCTATTCAAAAGTTATTGCGATTTATTGAAACTTCTACCAGACTTTCGAGCTGGGAGAGCTCATATGCAAATAATATTTCTATATATTATTTCTTTGAACTCAAAAATGTCATAAGTACAATTTTAAGCGCCCAGGAATGGAATTAGCGGGAAGTCGCAGGGATGGCCTTTGAGGTGAACCGTTTTTCTAATTTTCTTTTTGTCAGATTAAGCGAATCCCTCTAGATAATCGTCAGATTATGAGACAGTACGTTTAGAACATAAAGATGAACCATATATATCTTAATCTGACGCGCTTGAGTATTTCAAAATGGCGAATTTTTTTTGCACATTATGATAATGGCCGCGAGTTTGCGTCCAATCGAAATCGTCAGATTAGTGAATGAGAGCTTTTTTGTGGTGCACTTAACACTCCCTTAGAAAATCTGACGCGCTCGATTAAATTTTTTATTTTTTCATTTTCAACCCTTACATACAACCACCCACATCATGCAAACGATCAGATTATTATACGTACATTAACACAAATACGTAGGGCATTGATGCTATCAATATCTGACGCGCTCGAGAATGTCCATGCAACAGTTTTTTTTTACATATTTAAAAATTTATAGCCGCTTCCCCCACCGATGTAAAGGTATATATCATATAACATTTTTTTCTTCTTATCACCTAAGCTTTGCAACCCAATAGGTCTCTACGACGCTCGAGTAAATCCCCATTTAGCATCCTGGGCTCCCCTACTATTAGCTTTTTTCGTTAAACGATAATTTCAGAAGAATACTCTCAATCCCAATTTACGTTTCTTCGTTTACGTAAAATTATCTTAGTTTGACAAAAAATCTCGCTTCAAGCGATGACACTTTATTAATTAATATATTATGATTGCAATGGTTATTATCATTTAGATGTGATATAACCTAAATAGTAAAACAATTTCGTGGCTTGGGAAATAAAAGGAAAGAGGGGATGGAACAAATAATGGCTTCAAAAGAGTTCCAAGCCTCCACAAATACTAGGAATTCAGAGGAATGTAGGGAGCAACCGCATTCCTGTCTGTTCCCGACTAAATTATCCATACTTCAGCGGATGAGCTTACCGACGCGCCCCAAGTCAATGAACCGTAGGTTAGAAAAGGACACAAACGGGATGCCTATTATTCAACGTTGTCGGCCCTGGAACCTACAGAATAAAGTTGAAATTTATTTGAAGAAACATTTTCGAACCGGATGCATAAATCGAACGAGACCAGCTGATTCAGAAGCAGATGATTAAAATACCTTATTTAGTATGAGGAAATCTATTTGAAGTTTTATTGTCTTTGTAATAAGATTGAAACTTCCTTCGGCAATCTTGAGCTTTCGGGTTTGGAGCGTGAGAAATTCGGGAAGAAACTTCTTCGATATCACCAGGAGAGCATAGAGAGGCAAGAGTTTTCTTTCCCACAACTCCATCAAACATTTCTCACGACTATCGAATATAAAACCCGTACTTCCCGCTAATCAAACTTTAGAGAGTTAATATTTTAGCCAATTCATGCTTCGCATCGCAGGAACAAAAATGACTTGCCGGGATGTGAAAAAAATATAAAGACTTTTTACCTGCCATTATACGGAATTGATTTTCTTTTTATCGATCTTAATTTGTTAACTTTAGTGTTAATTTTTTTTATAACAGTTATAATGTTTGTAACACATGTATTATATGCTTTTTTTTAAATAAAATTTTTTAACAAAAAATAGAACCGACTCCAAACGCACTAAAAAGTAAAAAATAACTGTGTAATTTAGTTGCTTTAATTTACTGAAGCATATCTATGAAGTTGGTGCCAGCCAAGTTTAAGGAACATTTATTTTACGTAGTAAAGCAGTTTGTGGGCTCTAGGTAACGTCCTTGAAAGTAGAAACCTTGGCTGGCACCGACTCCTAGATATGCTTAAGTAAATTAAAGCAACTAAATTACACAGTTATTTTTTACTTTTTAGTGTGTTTGGAGTCGGTTCTATTTTTTGTTAAAAATTTTTATTTCTTACTTTTTAGTGATTTATCGCCACGTAGCGTACTCGTACTATACTGTCATAGTATATTATATAGCACTAGTAGCCAAAAAGCTACCGATACCGAGTCAAAAACCGAAATCGCTGTAAGCGTGCCTCCAAAATTTGAAGAGTTCCTTTAATTTCCCCAGGATATCATCAGCAGATCCTAACAAGCGGACAATGGGACCACCTTGGATGTATGCCCTTTCTAATAAAAAAAGAATTATCAAAATCGGACAACACTGTAAAAAGTTATGCGTGGTCATACATAAAAAAAAAAAAAAAAAAAAAAAAAAAAAAAAAAAAACGTGTCGAATTGAGAACCTCCTCCGTTTTTTTTTCGTCGGTTAATAATACAACATTGTATTATTTTTAATTCATATCGAATTTTATGTAGTACTTGTAGTAGATTAAAAAGGGTCGAACGAGTGGGGCATTGATTTATAACGGGGTGGTTGGTATATTTTATTGCCCATCCCTATTGAAAACCGAAGTATCGGAAATCATCGATAATGGAGGAAGTATCGAAAAGTACTAGGGGAGCATAGAGCAGGTGGAGTTCTGTCGAACAAATCAATAAACGATATCCCATGTCTATCTAGCAACATGAATTTTGGAATGTGAACATGGATTTTCAGCTGTAAACTGTTATGCATAAAGTTGATATTTCAATGAGCTAGAGAGAGCCAGTTCGGTCGACGGGAACGCGGACAGGTGAGCATTCCGCATTCCACATTCCTTAAGGTGTTAGAATACGCAAGAAGCGTATCCAGTTTTTGTGCAAATATGATCTACAAATTATTATCAGATTATTATTCAGAGATTCACACCTCACGGTAATTGATGATACAATCTAAGACGACTAACTTGTTAGGTGTAGGATGAAATCCACACCCTTCGGTTTCTACGCGACATCGTATCGTAACGCTATATCGCTTGGCGGTAGACAGACAGACAAAGCCTCCCAGCTAGACCAGGACCAATCAAGAAAATCGCAATCGGCCCCGCTGGTTATTGAACCTAGAACCTCCGTTTTGTAAACCCACTGCACATTCCACTACAGAGGTCGCCAAAATACAACGATATTATAATATGAAAGAATGATGCAGTGAATTATTAAATAAAAAAAACACTATTAAAATTTTATAAAAAATCCATTTCGCCTGCTGCAGGGCGCGGGGGCAAGCAACCTGTGGTTAGGGCTCCAGAGTGAGGAACCTCCTCACAATACGCGCCGTTTCAAAAATTACCGCGTCTTCTGTATCCGAAAGCTTTTTAAGATGTTGGTGGAAGTTTTTCGCTGTAAGACCGTTGACTGAAACGGCTAAAGGAACAATCATCGTTGACTCAACATGACTTATTAAAAAAAATATTATTATAAAAACAAAAGACCCGACTGCTTAGAAGTAACGAACATTAATTTATATAAAAATACTTTTTACTACGGGCAAAGAAAGATCTACTAAAACTACGTTTGTCGCCGCCTGCAGCACCATAAAATATATAAAATTTTATATAGACAGAGTTAATACTTGTTTTTCTCTTTTCAGTTCATTACTTCGAAGCAGTAGGGTTTTTGTTTTTATAATAATATTTTTTTGAGACTTTTTAGTTTTAATTTGTGGTATAGAAATGAGACGGCATACTTTTTGACATTTTTTGTAATGTTCTTTTTACGACCTTTTATATGATACCCATATTGTTAAGATAAGAATAAAAATATACACACCCCCCTTTTTTTCTTACTTACAGCCGCCATTTTGAAAATTTATATAGCCTAAGTCACTACCATAATTCTGACGAATTCAACGACACCTCACATGTCAAAATCCGTCCAGCCGTTTAGGCTGTAGCGCGTGCCAAAGAAATGGATATTCATACATACATACCCATATACATACATACGCTCGAAAAACATTGCCCTCCTTCTGACGCAGTCGGGTAAAAAATCCTTTATTCGTTTTATGTCTTTACCTCTAAGTAAGCTAATTAGGATCAAGACTTACTAAACAGGTCACTGTGGAAGGCAATTGTCAAGGGATCAGTACTAATTTATGTGATAGCTCCCTAAAAGTAGCCTACTCCCCAGTAGAGACACCGTAGATTTAACTTTGTTTTTGTAGATTATGATCGCTTGCTCTCTCACTGTTGACTGTGTTAAATGTGTTTTTACAATCACTTTTATGAAGTCGGTTAAGTGGGAGATAATGGTGCAATGCAGCATTTTCTGCAGTTCTGCCAACCAATCGCGTAGTGGGGCGTCATCAGTTCAATGCAGCCAACTGTGCGCCCACAGATAGCGCACATTTTCCATAGAGGATTTCACAGACGACAACACATAGGCTACTAGACCAACGAGGTAGTCACAGAACAATTAGATAGAGTTAATATCTTTTTAATAAAATTTAAAAAACAATACATCATTTTAAATTTGTCAGGCAGGCACTCGTATTTATTATTTTCTACCTTCAATTTTAAAATTCTTGTTAATGACCTACTGGTAGATTTTGGCTTTAGTATAATATGCACCGTTTTGATTAATTAATGTTTATAATATAAGGAATAAACACTTTCATTTCTGCTTGACGTCGTACTGTAACTAGCCACAGCTGAAGCCTTCCACCAAATCCTAATCAGCCCAGTCGGGAATCGAACTCAGAAATCCGTCTCATGAATCCTCTGCGTCATGGAGGCCGTCAGCATTCGTCGTTGTTTCTTGTAAAATAGTGAAATCAATATAATTGTATTATTTACTATTCATGATGAACAGCCTCGAGGTTCTGGGTTCCAATCCTAAGTTGGTTCGCCTAAATAGTTCTGAGATTTTCATTCTTCTGTAAAATTTTCTGTACATTCCACGCCTGGAGTCGGAAAAATGGCGGTGTTACACCCCCGTGTCTCGAAAAGCACTTTAAGCCGTTGGTTCCGGTCACTAACATCACTCTAAGCCCGCCAACCCGCATTGGAGCAGTGTGGTGGGTATACGCTCCATAGCCCCTCTCCTGTTTGCGCCGTAAATAGCCTGGTAATGATGATGATGATGAACTTCCACAAATTAACACCTACTTCTATCAAAGTTGACGGCCTCCGTGGCGCAGTGGTATGCGCGGTGAATTTATAAACGGAGGTCCTGGGTTCGATTCCCAGCGGGGCAGTTTAGTCACAAGGGCCAACGTGTAGTCGATAAAAAAAAGTCGAAGTGTATTTGTTCGTCCTACAAGAGTACATTGGGTCAAACCGTACTATCACAGTTCGTGATTGACACACTTGTAATATTTATTGCATCGTAAAGCAATTAGGCTTTCCGGAACACTGTTATGGGGTCGCCACCATTGTGTAAGGCGTATAATAACAGAGACAACGTAATGGGAAAGATAATTATTGGCCTAATTACTGCTTTGGACTAGATAAGTTTCATGATTTATTATCTTTTTAATTGATGAAAAAACGGAGGAGATTCTCAAGTCGACGCGTATATTTTTTTGTGTGACTACGCATAACTTGCATAATTATTATTTTAAACAAAAAAAATTAACGAAAAATAGAACCGACTCAAAACGCACTAAAAAAAAGTAAAAAATAACTGTCTCATTTAGTTGCTTATATTTACTTAAGTATATCTATGAACCCGTGTGGGGTTGCTAGTCCCCCATCGGGCGCGTCCCCGGGTGGTGGATAGGGGGTACCGGGAAAACCCGGCGCGAACCAAAACTGGCACGGGGTGGGGTGCTTCCACGCGCCGCCATTGAGGGTTGCCGTCTGGATGCTCCTGGTACTTCTCTGCTAATCAGAATTGACTGTGAGAGCGTTCAGTCGGCAACACGAGGGGGGGGAGGCTTTTGAGCCGAGAGGACGAAAACCTCTATAAAAAATTACCCCAATCCTAAGGTCTGGCGCCTGCCGATAGGATGAGTGGCTGGTGGGAATCCAGTCCCGAGGGCGTCACAATGGGGGGTCATTGGGGTAATTAAAATATAATGGATAACACGGCGATAAATAATTCTACCCGGGAGGGTCCCCGCAAGGGGGAATCCCTTGGTGTGCCGGATAGCCGGTGCATCGGTCCCAGCGTATACGGGGGGGCCAATCGACGTGAGGAGGAAGTATTAGGTTTGGGGGGGAAATTTTGGGAAAATATAAGAGAAGTAGAAGAGGAAAAGAAGATGCGAGGTGTTGAAGAGGTGACGTTGGAATCCGACTGCAGCCTTATGGCCATTGATAGTCGGCCTAGATCAGGATCTGGCTCCTCGATAGTTTACAACATAACAGGAGCTAAACAGCCTCGTCTCAGTGAAGGTGACGACAGCATGTCCACCGATGAAGAGAGGCTAGGAACACCAATCCCCCTAAGGGGTAGAGGTCGACCGCCTACTCATGGCCGCTATGTCGGCATAGGTAAAGCCCGGGAGGCCTTGCAACAAGAGAAGAAGGCTGAGGCGAAAGCCCAGGCTAAGAAAAAGGCGGAGGATCAGCTCAAAAAGACTGCTGTGGCCCACTTCCGACGGGAGGCAAGACAGGAAGTAGAAACCTCGGCTGGACAGCGCATTGACGAACAGACCGCTGCCCAGCTTCAAAATCAGGTAATGGAGGACCTGGACCTTATTAATAAGGTAGCCACTAAGTCCTCAAACTTGAAGGGGACATTTGTGCGAAATCTTAAAGACGCTGCGGCTTCCATAAAGGCTGCAGTGGAGATCCTCGGGTCACGCACTATCTCAGAAGAGACACATAAATTGCAGACCGACAATGCTCGAATGCAGGCTGAGATGGTCAGTCTCCGGACTGAGCTGTCTTAATTACGCGAAGATATAGAGAAGGTGCGGAAACAGGGTTCCAACCCTTCTCCCTCGGACTTGACTGAGGGGGTGCCCCCTGTGCCACGACCTCCTCAAAAGAACAGATGTCCTGTGCCCACTCCAGTGGCACCTTCCTTGGAAGATATCTGTCGGGCAGTTATGGTCCAGGTGGGAGGTATGTTAGATGCCCGCCTGGCTTCATTTGAGAGCAGACTCCTACCAGAGCGGACCCTCCGTCCGCCTCTGGCCTCTGACAAAAGGAGAGCCGGCCCCACATACGCAGGTGCTACGGCTTCAAAGTCCGCTGCGGGGGGCTCAAGACCCACAGAAGGGATGGATGTGCTCCAACCTGAGACTGGTAGGTCAGCAAGACAGGCACCCGCAACGCCGTCTCAGCACTCAGCTGGATCCACTTCGAGTAGGCCACAAGTACATGAGGCAACAGAGGACCCTTCTATTTCTTTATCCCCATCTTCTGAGGGGAAAAATGAAAATATAAAAAATAAAAAGAAGAAAAGCCAGGAAAAAAAGAAGAAGAAGAGTATTAAGAAAAGCCACGAGCCTCCGGAGCGGCAAGGCTCAAAGAGATTGACTACGAGCTGGACGAAAGTGGGTCCCAAGAAACCACGTGATGCAGAAAGTCGCGCCCGAAAACTCCGCACCCCTCGATCGTCAGCGGTGATTCTAACGTTGCAGCCAGGGGCGGAGGAAAAAGGCGCGACTTACGCCAAGGTCATCGCGTTTGCTAAGGAAAGAATCTTAAGAAGAAAAGACTTCGGAAAGCGGCCACCGGAGGCCGTTTGTTCGAGTTCCCTGGGGCCTCCAGTGCCGATAAGGCGGACACCCTAGCCAAGAAGCTAAGGGAGGTACTGAGTGACGAAGTTGTCCGGGTCTCCAGACCTGTTAAGTCTGTTGATTTACGGATTACCGGTCTGGATGACTCCGTTTCTAGTACTGAAGTGATTGCAGCGGTGTGTACGGCAGGAGGCTGCCCCGCTGAACAGGTACGGGTTGGGGAAATTGTATGCGGCTATGATGGGCTGGGTGCAATTTTAGTACGCTGTCCAATTGCAGCTGCTAAGAGAATTGTACTTGGAGGAAGACTTCTCGTGGGTTGGGTGTCGGCCCAAGTGAAGCTGCTGGACGCCCGGCCTCTCATCTGCTACAGATGCCTAGCACCGGGACACATGGGCGCTCAATGCAAGGAGGGAATTGATCGCAGTGGGTTGTGCTTTCGCTGCGGTCAACCAGATCACAAGGCTCGCGGGTGCACTGCTGCGTTACACTGCGTAGTCTGTGCAGCAGCAGGCTTGTCGGCGGAACATCGTGTGGGTAGTAAGAGGTGTGTTTCCCCACAGAAAAATAGGAAGAGGCGAGGAAAGACTAGTCAAGGGAGTGAACAGTCTCCGCCACTATCCCAGCAAGCTGAAAAGCAGTGTGCGGCAGAGGAGGTTCCAATGGCCGAAGAATAATTATGGACCTAAATTTCCTTCAGGCTAATATCAACCACTGCGCCAGAGCTCAGGACATTTTATTCCAGAGCATGGCGGAGTGGTCGATACACATAGCTGTGGTAGCTGAGCCCTATTACATTCCTCGTGGAGATGACTGGGTGGGAGATAGAGACGGGGTTGTAGCCATGACGTCCCGGTCCACAGCGGGCTCCCCTGCCTTCGTCGACGTGGTTTGTGGTCAAGGGTACGTCTCAGCTTGTGTCAATGACATCATGGTGGTTGGAGTGTACTTCTCGCCAAATCAGAATCTCGCTGACTTCGAGCACTTTCTCGCTGAGGTTGGCATCCTGATAGGAAGAAGTCGCTCCAGTCGCGTGCTTGTTGCTGGAGACCTCAATGCCAAATCTGTGACTTGGGGATGCCCGAGGACAAATCCCCGTGGTAGAGAGCTAGAGGAATGGGTGACAGCAACTGGACTCACTATCCTTAATCGAGGTTCGGTCAACACTTGTGTGCGGCGAACGGGTGGTTCCATTGTTGATGTCACATTCGCGGATGGTGTCCTGGCACGCCGAGTTCAAGGTTGGGAGGTTCTTGAGAACGTGGAGACGCTGTCAGACCACCGATATGTGAGGTTTGACATCTCCGCGAGTCCAGCTATCTCGAGCGGGCCAAGTCGAAACATGCGAGGGGACGGTCCTCGCTGGTCACTGACACGCATGGATAGGGACTTCCTGGAAGAGGTTGCACTTGTCCAGGCATGGTTCGCAGCTCCCCGAGAAGGCGACCAGATCGAGGCAGAAACAGAAGTAAAGCGTTTCGGTGTGGCCATGTCACATATCTGCGACGGGGCCATGCCAAGAGTGCACTCTGTTCCCTCGAAACGCGCGGTGTATTGGTGGTCCGTAGAGCTCACGCAGCTGCGTAGATCCTGCGTAGCTGTGAGACGGCGATACACCCGCTATCGTAGACGAAGGAGACGGGTTCCGGCCGAGGAGGAGCGGCTCTACTCTCTTTACAGAGATGCGGTCATATCGCTGCGCGTGGCTATTGGCGAGGCGAAAAATCTTGCCAAAGACGAGATGTTGGCGACTTTGAATGCAGATCCATTCGGGAGGCCTTACAAGGCGGTACGGAAGAAACTCCGGCCTCAAGCCCCTCCCCTTACGCAGAGTCTCCAGCCTCTCTTCTTGGAATCTGTTATCACGGCCCTATTTCCTGACAGGGCTGAACGCATTGTGCCGCGCATGGCGCCCTCTCTTGTGAGTCTAGACCAAGAATCGGTTGTGCCCCAGGTTACTGAAGGAGAGTTAAGTGCAGCTGTGTTGCGTATGCGCCGGAAAAACACTGCCCCAGGACCTGATGATATCCCTGGCCGCGCCTGGGCTCTAGCCATGAGGCCACTCGAATCGTGGGTTCGGGCCTTGTTCAGTGCCTGTCTCGAGCAGAGTCAGTTTCCAGGAGTGTGGAAGAAGGGGAGACTGGTTCTGATTCGCAAAGACGGACGCCCGGCTCATGAACCGTCGGCGTACCGACCGATCGTGCTGCTGGATGAGGTGAGCAAGCTCTTTGAGCGTATTATTGCTGCACGCCTCGTCCACCACCTGGAGGCAATAGGGCCGGACCTCAGTGACAACCAGTTTGGTTTCCGCAGGGGCAGGTCCACCATTGACGCGATAGCGCGGGTGAGGGCCCTCGCGGACAATGCTATATCCCAGGGTGAGGTATTGGTGGCAGTGTCGCTTGATATCGCCAACGCCTTTAATACCTTGCCTTGGAATTGCGTTAAGGAGGCGATGAGGTACCACGCCTTTCCTCGATACTTGCAACGAATTGTGGCGGCCTATCTCTCCGAGCGATTTATCGTGTACCCAGCTAGCGGGGGCTGGTCGGTGAAGGCAATGTCGTGCGGTGTTCCACAGGGTTCAGTCCTTGGGCCTCTCCTGTAGAACATCGGGTACGACTGGGTATTGCGCGGAGCCGTTCTTTCAGGCGTTGATATTACTTGCTACGCCGATGATACCCTCGTGACGGCTCGTGGTCGCACTTTTCGAGAGGCACGATGCAGGGCTACAGCCGCTGTGGCTCATATTGTGGCCAGAATCCGAGCGTTGGGTTTGGAGGTGGCCTTGCACAAATCTGAGGCATTGTGTTTTCATGGGCCTCGGAAAGCGCCTCCTGCCCGGTCCGAATCGGTCACCATCGGTGTCAAGCGTACGATGAAGTATCTCGGACTCGTCCTTGACAGCCGATGGTCCTTTGAAGAGCACTTTCGGCAACTTGTCCCGAAGCTTGTGGGAACTGCAGGAGCTTTAAGTCGGCTCCTACCAAATCTGGGTGGACCAAACTCGCGGTGCCGCCGCCTGTACACAGGCGTGGTGCGGTCGATGGCGCTCTACGGAGCTCCTATTTGGTCGGACACTTTGACCCCCCAAACTCAGGCTCTACTGCGAAGGCCGCAGAGGGTCATGGCGGTCAGAGTGATACGAGGGTATCGCACCATATCGTGTGAGGCAGCCTGTGTAATGGCGGCTACACCCCCTTGGGACTTGGATGCTGACTTGCTGTCAAGTGTGTACTGGCGTAGGGTGGATGCCCGAATTAGGGGCGACCACCCTGTGCCAGATAGAGATCGGCAGTGGCGGCGAGCGGCGGAGGCTAATCTTGTGGCTTTGTGGCGGGATCGGCTACATACCCCTACTGCCGGCCATCGCACAATCGAGGCCCGTCCTCGAGCTCTGGACGAACCGAAAACACGGAGATCTTTCCTTCCACCTTGTGCAGATCCTCTCGGGGCATGGCTGCTTCGGGAGGTATCTGTGCAAGATTGCGAGGAGAGAGCCAACCGAAGAGTGTCATGAGTGCGGCCACGCTGAGGACACGGCTCAGCACACATTGGACTCGTGCGTCCAGTGGTCAACTCAGCGCGCCGCACTTGTGGCCGTAGTGGGGTCTGACCTCTCGTTGCCTAGCGTCGTGCACGCCATGGTGAGCAATGAAAGGTCTTGGAATGCCGTTGCCTCCTTTTGCGAGGAGGTGATGACGCTTAAGGAGGCAGCGGAACGACGGCGGGAGGAAGCAGCCGCGGACCCAATCCGCTGTCGAAGGGCGGGACGCAGACGTCGCGCACACGATCGTCACCTGCCTCCTTAACGAGGTGCTCCAGGCAGTGGGTTTGAGGAACCCATTGCCTGTTGAGACTTATCCTCGGGTCGGGGGGCGCACCGCATGTTTCTGGTGCGCTCCAGACGGATTTTAGGGAATCCTTCGATTCCCCAGTTGAGGGTCTACCTCGGTGGACGTCGCTGGCTGGGTTGCGGAAGATTCAAGATGCTCCCGGGACCCAGTCACCAGGCAATGCGATGGAACATCGCTGGGTTTTAGTGGGTATTTCAGCTTTTCAGCTGGGGAGTCCCACATACCCCTCCGGAAACCGCGCAGTTATGACCGCCCTGTTTCCGGGGGGGATGCGTAAAGGCATTTCCCAGCGTTAAAAAAAAAAAAAAAGTATATCTATGAAGTCGGTGTCAGCAAAGTGTATAGAACATTTATTTAACGTAGTAAAGCAGTTTGTGGGCTCTAGGTAACGTCCTTAAAGTAGAAACCTTGGCTGGCACCCACTCCTAGATATGCTTAAGTAAATTAAAACAACTAAATGTCACAGTTATTTTTTACTTTTTAGTGCGTTTTGAGTCGGTTGTATTTTTTGTTAAAAATTTTTATTTCATACTTTTTAGTGATTTATCGCCACGTAACGTACTCGTACTATACTGTCATAGTATATTATACGGCACTAGTAGCCAAAGCTACCGATACTTACACTAAAACCGAAATCGCTGCAAGTGTGGCTATACAATTTGAAGAGTTCCTTCAATTTTCCCAGGATATCATCATCAGATCCTAACATGATGACAATGGGTCCACCTAGGGAGTGTGCTCTTTCTAATAAAAAAAGAATTATCAAAATCGGACAACTCTGTAAAAAGTTATGCGTGGTCATACATGAAAAAAATAGATATATATAAGTGTCGAATTTAATCTTCTCCGTTTTTTTCGTCGGTTAAAATTTCATGATTGTTCGACATATCGGTTTTTTATTTTGTCGATATTTCGATCAAGTTACATGGTGGACTGAACGAGACTTTCTTGCAGAGTTGTCCGATTGTGATAATTATTTTTTATAAGGCTGATTTTCAAAATGGTCCCATAGTTACGATGTTAGGATGAGATCCATTTGATCCGAGGAAAATCGAAGGAACTCGTCAAATTAGATATTCCGAAATTGCTGTTTTTTTTTCATGGATCGTGACCCCAATGAACACCGTAGTTCCACGCTTTTTCACAATTATGGAGGAGCTTGGCGTTCAAGAAACCACATCCTCCACACTTGCGTGACCTTCCACGCACAACTTAACAGTCCAGGGAATCCAGCTCCGATTGAGTCCACTTAATATATTACAAAAAGTTTATGAGTAAGGGCATTTCCAACCACCTTGTTGCATATATTTATTTTTATTTTTACTAATTACAAGTTAGCCCCTGACTGCAATCACACTTGATGGAAAGTGATAAGAAGTAGGATTATACAAACACCCCATCGGTCTCTACACCACATCGTACTGGAACGCTAAATCGCTTGGAGGCAGGGTGGTAACTAGCCAAAGATAAAAGACTTTTTAAGATCCAATGTCCATACATCGTTGACAACTATACTACAACAAATCGTTGCTATACACAATGGATGATTGTTGTCAAGCGAAAATCTTTAAAAGCATTAAAAAAATGGTGATTCAATAATTCCTTCAACTTTGATTGTAAAGATCTATCAGTATACTATAGTATCAGTAGTACTATAACGTATTCCATGAAGTATGTAAAAATGGCGGTAATAAAGAATTAATTGCAGTCACGCGTCACGTGACCGTAATAAGATATAATTGTCACAAGATTGTGCTGTAATAGTTTCAAACAATACGCGTCGAGACGTAATGACTTTAATTTTATATAATAGCTTTTCTCATAGTTTTCAAGTAGATAAAACTATTTAGATTACACGTAATTGCCTTCTATCTTTAGATATCATTATCGTTGACTTGGTTTTTACGGATACACTCAATAGTCTAGAGTAAAAATAGATAAACACCTTGGGAACGGGTATATAACATAGTAATATAACTCAGAAATGGCTAAAATATCCATAATTTATACAAGTTTTTAAACTTTGTTAAAGATAATCGAATTGCGCAATCCATCCATCACTTTGGCGTTTCTTGACTTTTTGTTGACAAATGATAGTTCTTTGACATTTGATGTATCTGTCATAGACTAAATAACGTAAAGGAGATGGTCCAAAATTGTATGGAGCACAGACTCACTTTCTGTACATAAGTTGAAAAAAACTACATGTATTAGTAATCTACATGTATTAGTAATCTAGTTTTGATTAGCCAATTCTCCGAATTCACTTTTGCTTGGGCGAAATATTATTTATTCTCTCCACAACAATGCAACACAATACGTATAATCATGGCGGACCTTAGATATCATAAGTTATATTATCTATGGTAGACATTCTCCAGGTGGTGGATTAATGTTGTTTTGACTTTTGCTGTCAGTGTTTATTGACGTATGGTCCATTATTTGATTTGATGGTTACTGAAAAATCAGATTAATATATTGAGTTTTGTTCTTGTTATAGCTATGATGTCTATATCAAAAATATATTATAGCTAAAAACAAAGCGCGGAAGACGGAAGAAAAGACTTGTCAAAAATGACATGATTTGATTTTGACAAATCAATATCACCGCATCTTTATCACCTTTTTATCACCTACAGACTAATATTAGAAAGACGCCATCTTTTAATACCTCAAAAACTAGGAAATTCATTTTTTAACCAACGTTTTATTTAGTTAGTTTCTTTCACTTATTTTATTTTTGATAAAATCCTTGTATTTTTTCCATTTTAATGGTATGTGGTACAAGAGTGAAGCTGAAATGGACTATCTCCTTTGGTTTTTATTCCTTATTATATATTCTATTGGCTTTACCCGCTTCCGTGGGAATGTCGGGACACAAATTAGCTAACGCCACTCCTCACTTCTAAGGTAGAGAAAACCTCGTGGTCTAGTGGTTAATCTATCTGGCTTCGATAACGATGTCCTGGGTTCAAACCCTGGGTCGGGTCACGGAATGATTCTGAGTTTTTCATTTTTCTTTGAAATTCTCAGCATATTCCAAGCCCGGAGTCGGGAAGTTGGTGGTTTTACACCCCCGTGCCTCGGAGAGCACGTTAAGCCGTCGGTCCCGGTCACTGTCATCAGCATCTGATAGTGATCGTTAATAAATGAAATATTATCACCCTAAGCCCGCTAATCCGCATTGGAGCAGCGTGGCGGCTTTACTCTCCATATCCCCTCTCCTATAAGGAGGGAGACCTGGCCCTTTAGTGGGCCGTTAATACAGGCTGATAATTATAGTGACTCCTAAAGTAGTGGACATAGCTCAAAGAATAAGCAAGTTGAAATGGCAGTGAGCAGGCCACATAAATCTGAACAGTCGGTCAGTGGGGCCGGCGTGTTCTGGAGTGGAGACCACGTACTACAAAGTGCAGTGTCGGACGCCCCCCAGCCCGACGGTCCGACGACCTCAAAAAGGTAGTGGGAAGTTACTGGATGAGAAAGGCAGAGGATCGTGTGTGATAGCGCGCTCTCGGAAACGTCGATGTCCATCAGTGGACAGATATAGGCTGAAGATGATGTTTATTATGACTTCTAAGTATACTATCATATACAAAGAGGATTTTGCTGTCTGATTGTTACTTTTTAAAATTAGCCAAACAGTCTAGACAAACAAACAGACGTTCTGCTTGTTTGTCTAGATAGACAGATTGACGGGCAGCTAAAAGAGGCATGAGAGACGGGCGAATATTTTAGCATTCCATGAATTCACTGGTATGGCAGTTCATTGGAGAGCGCGGTGCCACACAAATGCACTGAAGATGGCCGCCGAGGGGGTTTTAGTGGATAAGTTTCACGTAACCCGATTTGTTCCCTGCGAAGTCGGTGTCTCTTGATTTCCCCCTCAAAAAAAGGAAGGCACTTCTTCGGTTCACGGTGAAAGCCTCCCACCTGCCTTACCTGGACAAGTTAAGAAAATCTCAAACAACTTAACCGGACTTTGAACCCAGGTCTTATAAATCCACCGCGCATACCACTGCACCGCAGAGACCTTTTATAAATAATTTGGTGATAAAATATACTCATTAAAGCTATAATTATAAGAAAATAGCGGACGCTCGCGAATACGTCCGCGAAAATATTTTGTTTTGTGATAGTTTAAATAAATGTAACCTATGTCCTTTCTCAGGAACTAAACTATCTCTATACTAAATTTCATTTAAATCGATTCAATAGTTTTAGTGTGAAAGTGTGACAGACAGACAAACAGACAGAGTTACTTTCGTATTTATAATATTAGTTAGGATATTATTTATGAGGCGAGAGTGAATGGAAATGTTGGAAGGGGAAGACCTAGGCGAATGTTCCTGGACCAAACTCAGGACATTTTCGATAATGGCCAGGTCAAAAGTACCCTAAACCGACGATCTTGTATGAAAGGATTAATGAGAGTGGAAGAAGCTGAGGAAGTATGCTAGGATCGTGGCAAATGGAAGGATGTAGTCTCTGCCTAGGTACATCCTTGGGAACGGCGTGATATTATGTATATGTGTATGTATGTATATTATAAAAAAAACCAAGAACATCTTTTGAGCTCAGATTGGCTGGGTAAATAAAATTTAAAAATAAACAACCTATTAACAGCTGAAAAACTCAATCAGCGAACAATACAGTTGCCAAATAAAACAGATAAATGTTTTCAGGGAATTTTACTGCAAAACAAACCGTTAGAGAAATCTATCAGTAAAAATTCCAAGGACCGTGAATGCAGATGCTTCCGTGTTTCAGCCCCGCCCGCCATTTTGTAATGACCTTAAACAATAATCAACTAAAGTTGCGTGTCGATTTAAAACTCAGAATTGAAGCAATTGTTATTATTTTTTTTGAAATGAAGGATCCGTGGTAAAACACTCTGCCCGCGACAGGCAAAGAGGTGTGGGTTGAAATCCCGCCGGCTCCACAATTTTTGATATCACGTTTATTTTCAAAAAATTATAATAACCTAAAGTGTGGTTAACACTTTCTAAAAAAATTAATAAGAATTGTTATTAAGCTGTAGTTCAGTATAAATATGGAATAGTGTTACGTTGGTCAGGAGCAGGACCGTGAATGGAGATGCGTCCGTGTTTCAGCCCCGCCCGCCATTTTGTAATGACCTCAGACAATGATCTACTAGAGTTGCGTGTCGATTTAAAACTCTGAATACAAGTAGAAGCAATTGTTATTAAGCTGTAGTTCATTATCAACATGGAGTTGTGTCTCGTTGGTCAGGAGTGTGAATACAGGTGCTTCCGTGTTTCAGCTGCAATGCAACCGCCATTTTGTTGTGACCTTAGACTACGATCTACTAGAGT
The DNA here is from genome assembly GCA_034621355.1 of Mycalesis mineus. Taxonomy (NCBI): domain Eukaryota; kingdom Metazoa; phylum Arthropoda; class Insecta; order Lepidoptera; family Nymphalidae; genus Mycalesis; species Mycalesis mineus. Next base: position 16,494,724 of record CM067888.1, on the reverse strand, counting down.
TGCGTGTTGATTTAAAACTCTGAATAGAAGCAATTGTTACTAAGCTGTAGTTCATTATAAATATGGAATATTGTCTCGTGAATGCAGATGCTTCCGTGTTTTAGCCCACCCGCCATTTTGTAATGACCTCAGACAATGATCTACTAGAATTGCGTGCCGACTTAAAACTCTGAATAGAAGTTTTTAAGCTGTAGTTAATTATGGACATGAAGTTGTGTCTCGTTGGTCAGAATCGTGAACGCAACGCCATTTTAGAATAAAGTTTTCACACGTAGTTCCCGTTGTTGTAGGGATATCGGGCTTCAAATTCACGTGTCACATACGATCGCGTTTAAGACTCCACCCAGCAGATGGGAGTTTGGTCTTCGATCTTTCAAACCCAGTCGTGCGCCTGATTTCTGCGGCGCTCCTTTGCTCGTCGTATTTTTTATGTGGAATCCGTTAAAAATCATTGCTGTTAATGATATACTAATAAAATTACATACAGTTTTTGTAACATAACTGTTGTAACGTGGACACAAAATCACGGACACAGTTATAATAAAATTGGAGCATAATATGATTAGACCATCCGATGGATCCGCCCTTGGTTGGGTGGTTTACAAACGCGGTATATGCCTACACCGTACTCTGTTAATAGTATGTTTCTACCTTTATTGAAATAAAAACAAGTAAGCAAACACTAGATAATAAAACTACTAATTTTCCGGGTTTATATTTTTAGAACCTAAAGTTATTGAGTTAGGTTTGCTATTCAGAAACTATTAAAAGCTATTACTGATTGCAGTGAAGCACGACATCTTTTTCTAGATATTTTTTTTTATTTCAATTATTTTTTTCAATGTTGTTCGTGATCTATTTGTACACAAAAAGTATCAATGAATAAATGTACTGTGTTTAGTTCTGTGAATAAATGAATGAATTCACGATACCTATTTAATTTACAAGTTAAGAGTGAGTTTTATTATTACTTACTAGTTTTATTAGTACTATTATTTCTATCAAGTGATAGAAATACTAAAAGTTAATAACGTTATTTATTTATAAAAAATTTGACTGTGCTGTCGCTTCCATGGCGTAGTGGTATGCGCAGTGGATTTATAAGACGACGGAGGTCCGGGGTTCGATTCGGCTGGGCCGATTAGGATTTATTGTAAATTAGCCGAGGTCTGGCTGTTAGGAGGCTTCAGCCGTGGCTAGTTACCACGCCACCGACAAAGACGTACCGCCAAGTGATTTAGCGGTTCCGGTACGATGTCGTGTAGAAACGGAAATGGGTGTGCATTACATCCTAGTCCTAATAAATTAGCCCGCTTCCGTCTTAGATTGCATCATCACTTAACAACAGGTGTGTGATGCAGTCAAGGGCTAACTTGTAATAAATAAAAAGCCCTGCCGGGAATCGAACCCAAGCCCTCCGTGTTATAAAATCACCGAGCTTACCACGGCGCCACGGAGGTCGACATATTTACTTTATATTTTATTTCGTAAAACATCTAACTGGTTACTCTTTATTAATTAATCTAGATTTTTCCCAAGAAATAAAACAAGTAATTTATAATGTCGAGTACACATTTTCCTTTATTGCTATAATATTTCAACAACAAATCCGAGAAAAATTCACCATAAACAATCTTCTTACACGAGGCTTCAATGATTTTCTTAACCTGTAATAAAATAAAATGCAATAAGTTAATTATAGATCATAATACGACGTTGGTTGACCACCCATCGACCCTGTGTGTGCGTGTATACAGAATAGAGAGACCAATATCTTAGCATTGGATGGATTCACCATGCGGTCGCCGGGTCCATCGTGTGGCAGATAGAAATAAGTCAAACAGAGTCCCAGACTTGCGACACGGATGCAGGCTTAAGGATACCATTTTTGACCAGTCAAAGCTCGTCTTCTCTCGCTCGGATTATTCTCCCTGCCCAATCAGCCCTCCTAGAGCTCCTTTAAACACTCGTTCTATACTAAAGCCAAACTCGATTGAGAATGCTTGTCAACAAACAAATTAAAAATGAAGGTAGAAATCATTAGTCATTTTACACCTAATTATTTTAGTTATCTTGTTAATGACGACTTCATGACAATAAATTAGATGTGTAAGCTTAAAACTAATTAATATATTCAATATCTTTTAATTAAGGCTTTAAAAAAAAACAAAACAATTCAAAATTTATTAGGCATAAAATGTGTTGCATTTTCTACCTTCATTTTTAATTTGTTTGTTGACAAGCATTCTCAATCGAGTTTGGCTTTAGTATAGTTATGGAGCTTACTGCAGTTCTATTCAGGCCATCTTACTAATGATTTAAAAACGAAAAGTGTACATGTGTGTGTATTTTTGTTACATGTTCAAGCCGCAACTATTGAAGATTAATTATACTCTAGTTTCTTGGCTTTAATTGTTTTATGCAGTTTGGATATTTGAAGGAATACACTACTAGTAATAAAGCGTATCTACAAATATCTATACTGAGGGCTGGACAAAATACTTTGATTTAATTAAAATACAAATTACAAATAACTTTCTCGTATATATTTAAAATACGAAACACAAAATATTTCTAATGTGTATTTAAATAAAAAATACATTCCAGTGTTAACCGTTTCGTAAAAATACCAACCCAGTTTACAAATACAAAATACGTATTTGTATAACAATTAGTTAAATACTTCTCAACCCTGCCTATACTCTCTAACCCTTTTTTAATTGAAAATCAAATTCAAAATCGTTTATTTCAAGTAGGCTGGCTAATTATAAGTACTTTTTAAACATAAAATTAGACTATTTGTAATGACTCTACCACCGGCTCGAAAGGCATGTCCTGCTGAAAAGAGCCGGCAAGAAACTCAGTTGCTCTTTTAAAATCATTATTTTTTTTACAATATTAACTGTATTGTTACTTAAAATTATTTATTCCACTTCTTGTGTGAAGTTAAAAGCCGATCCAAATGCCTCTCAACATCTTACTTACTTACTAATGAAAAATCAACAATCAAAGATAAATAATAACATCGAAAGATAAACATTAACATTTTTGCTTCTTTATTGTAACATTAAAAGTGTTAAACGCGTGAATCACAATCTTACATTATTAATGTAGTTAATTTATTAATTTCTGAAACCGCTCATTATATCCATTGCGTTCATTGTAATTTGTAGGTATGCAGCACGTGGACAGACATGTGAGTTCGCGATCAAGATTGGAGTACTGTAAAAAGTGGGTCTGCGTGGTCATACATAAAAAAAAAAAAAAAAAAAAATATATACGTGTCGAATTGAGAACCTCCTCCGTTTTTTTTCGTCGGTTAAAAATCATTATTTTTTACAATATTAACTATATTGTTACATAAAATTATTTATTCCACTTCTTGTGTGAAGTTAAAAAGCCGATCCAAATGCCTCTCAACATCTTACTTACTAATGAAAAATCAACACTCAAAGATAAATAATAACATCGAAAGATAAACATTAACATTTTTGCTTCTTTATTACTACATTAAAAGTGTTAAACGCGTGAATCACAATCTTACATTGCTAATGTAGTTAATTTATTAATTTCTGAAACCGCTCATTATATCCATTACGTTCATTGTAATTTGTAGGTATGCAGCACGTGGACAGACATGTGAACTCGCGATCAAGATTGGTGTATGTCAAGTCAAGGCTATAAGACAACCATCTCTATAATATGACGTACGCAGTTACTTGTGAATTTGCCTGAATGTGACTTTAGGCCCTGAATACACAAATGAAAAAAATCATCATCATTATCAGTCTATTAACGGCCCACTACAGGGCCAGGCCTCCCTCCTTATAGCAGAGGGGATATGGGGTGTAGACCCACTACGTTGCTCCAATGCGGGTTGGCGGGTGATATTGTTTCATTTATCTTTATTATAGTTAACGATCACTATCAGGTGACGATAGTGACCGGGACCGACGGCTTAACAAGCTCTCCGAAGCACGGGGGTGTAACACATTACATAACCAACTTCCAGAATCCGGGCTTGGAATGTACTGAATATTTCATAGAAGAATGAAAAAACTCAGAATTCTTCCGTGACTCGACCCAGGTATCGAACCTTCGTGATCGAAGTCACATAGGGTAACCACTAGATCAACGAGACAGTGAAAAAACTTTACGTGCTTTCCGAGATACATAATTTTACTGTTTTACCAACTTCTGGATGAAAATTTGTACCTACTGAAAATGAAACCGATGAAAGGAAAATTGAGATCTATTCCATGACCCGACCCAGGAGCTTGTTATCTGAAACTATGTAGGCTAAATATTTACCAAAAACGAGGCAATCGTGTAAAAATGAAAAAAAAAAACATTTAATTTCATAAACATAAACCGTGAACAAGAAATGCTAAAACAAAAAACGAACTACTAAAACTTTTATGTTTTGTTAGTTGCTGCTAAGAAACCCTTCATGGGCGAGTCCGTCTCGCACTTAGCCGCTTTTTTTATTCAGTTACCTACAGTTTTCAGCCAAAAGGGATTGTTTATGGATTAAGAAAGAATTATCCCGTTATGCAAGTAGTCTATAAAATCCAACGGTAGGAAGTGAGCTTTCAAAACCGTTGCTTAGCATTTGACGGTGACGAAAGATGGTGCTATTTTCTATTTTGAAAACTGTTTTACTTTGTGTATAGAACACAAAGTAAAACAGTTTTACAAAAAATGGAATATCTATAGCAATTCATAAATAAATACTGTCGTAAAACTGGCTGTTATACGCAAGCTCAGTCGCGTGTAGTTGCTAACTGCTTAATATTCTAAATAAAAAGTTAAACGGAATTATCCTTATGTTATAAGCCTAACACCTATTAAAGAATTGCTCATTAGAGCCAGATAGCACCCGATCTGTATCACCTTACCCCATTTGTTTGGTATTATTTATACGAACTTTTATAGACAAGACACTGAATCCAACAACTATGGCATTATTGGGTGCATCCCAGTAGTATCCCCTAATTTTAGTTCTATAGAACTGTTGATACACCATATTAGTGCTTAGTGGCCCATTAGTTCTATACAGAACTATTGGAACAAAATTAAAGAAATGTCGATAGCAACATCTTGTTTGTACGTTACATATAAAATATCTATAGTTTTTATAAGTATAATATGGAATCTCTTTTGATTGCAATAATAAATGTCCACTTAAATTTGAGAGTATCTATAAACATACTATATCGAATACAGCTTTGCTTAAATTGCACAAAACGTCTTTAAAATGGTATTGAGGTTATTAATATTTTTTTTTTCTAAACTGAATGGTTTGCGCGAAAGGTACTTCCAAAGTGGTAAAATGTGTCCCCCCTGTAACTTCTAAAATAAGAGAATATTTTTTTAGACACAACTACTACTTTGTTTTAACAACTTAGCTTTTGTCGCAAGGGACATTTTTTTGTTAAAAACAAAATGAAATATCAATCAAAATAATATAAAGTTTATAACTTATATGGTTTATAACTTATATGAGTAAAGTCAAGAGCAAAAACTATGCTACAGTTCTATTTATAGAACTATTTGACAGCCCGGAAAGTATCCCAACAGTTCTATAGAACTACGTTATGGGGTACTACTGGGATGCACCCGCATTATTATTGGCACATTTTAAGGTCACGCACACCTCCTTGTACTATAGGCAATATGGAACTTTGATCTACCAAGAGTCTCCATTGTGCGCTGGTGCGTTTTAGGGTTAAAAGGTTTGGCTGTGTAACGATCACTATCAGATATTACTGTTAATAACTGAAACTTATGGTGTAATGTGCTTTTCCAGGCATGAGGTTGCAACAGCACTAACCTCCCAACTCCAGGCTCAGAATATTTACTAAGAAATTATTGAAAAACTCTATCTTTTTTTTTTACCTATTACAAGTTGGCCCTTGACTGCTATCACACCTGATGTTCAGTGATGATGCAATCTAAGATGGAAGCGGGCTAACTTGTTAGGAGTAGGATGAAATCCACACCCCTTTCGGTTTCTACATTACATCGTACCGGAACGCTAAATCGCTTGGCGGTACGCCTTTGTCGACAGGGTGGTAACTAGCCACGGCGAAAGCCTCCCACCAGCCAGACCAAGACAAATTAAGAAAAATCTCAATCTGCCTCGCCGGGAATCGAACCCAGGACCTCCGTCTTATAAATCCACCGCGCATACCACTGAGCTACGGAGGTCGTCTTCTGCATCAAGTTTCCATTTCACTTAGTATAAACGAACGAACGTCATGATATCTTTCTTTTTTTTCTGTTTGTAGAATTGTTTGGGCCAGGTTGGGCGTATCACGCTTGAAGCCTCCGTGGATGAAATCCACGTCCGGAAGATTTAAGAAAGCGGGGAACATGCCTTCGCCGACGTAGACAATGCTGTGTAACTTGTGTATGTGTTTGGGGAGGTATTGTCCATATTTGGGAGTTTGGGACGTCGTCAGAGTCATAAAAGACATAGTTTTGGGTGTCTAAGTTTACACTAGACGTCAGCAAAAGACAAGGCGATGGTTATGTTGAGTGGGTGCCGGCTGGCTCTAATGACCTGTGCCTTTATGCGTGTGTTTGGAAGAAGCACGTGGCCCCACATGCGACCGCGATCAGATTGGAAGCCGGTTGTCGCTCGTCATCGTGTAATTTCAATTTCGGCCAATTAACTTTAATAAGAATTAAATACTTTGTAATTTTTCAATTATTTTTTTGCTGTATTACGATCGGCACGTGTGTAAGCGCATGTCTTTTTAACCGTTATAAAACGTACAATGTTTTTATAGATTTAACGATATTTTTTATTATCTGCAAGATAACCCTGCAAGATAACCCGTGTTCACACTTGATTGTTAGTGATCATGCAATCTAAGATGGAAGGAGTAGGATGATATCCTTACCCTACTTTCTATACGACATGCTATATCGCTTGGCGAAACTTCTTTGGTGGTAGGGTGGGAACTAGCCATGGGCAAAACTTCCAGCCAGGCCAAGACTAATTTAGAAAATATCAGTCGGCCCAGCTGGAAATCGAAGCCAGGACAACTATAATGAAATCTACCGCGAATATCACTGCGTCTCGGAAACCGGGCGAGGTATTTATGAAATTTTATTTTTTACTACATTTTAAAATTCGTTATAAAATTTAAAAGGAGGGTTATCTGATTTAATATTACACTAAGTAATTGTCAGTCTAAGGACTTAATGCATCTATTTAAAATTTCTAATACTTTGCAGATTTTACGATGATAACAGATTAGAGAAATGCGCAGGAAATAGAAAAACTATAGAGAATTTACACATGAATAGGATTTATGCGGGGCGTAGCTAGTACCTACTATCTAATCATACTACTTATTATAGAGCTAAACTTAGCTCAGCAGCATTTGCAGTGAGAAAAATAAGACAGTTTACCGATGTAGAAACAGCTAGACTGGTTTATTTTGCTTACTTCCACAGTGTGATGTCTTATGGCATGTTGTGGGGAAAGGCTGCTGACATAAATTCTGTCTTTATACTTCAGAAACGAGCAATTCGGTCGATTTATAAACTTAAACCACGCGAGTCCCTTCGAGTCAAATTTAAAGAAATAGGAATTCTTACAGTAGCCTGTCAATACATATTCAATAACCTAGTCTTTGTTAAACAAAATATAAATATGTATAAACAGAAAAAGGTGTTAAACGATCGTCTTCCTAGAAATGGACATAAGTTAGCCATATCCTCCTCCGAAAAGTACAAAAATCTTTCGTAGGATTGGGTGTACTCTTCTACAACAAGATGCCAAATTCAGTTTTAGATCTGCCATTGCATAAGTTTAAACAATGTATTAAAACGCACTTACTGAGTCAGGGTTATTATACTATCGATGAATTTTTAAATGACAAAGATGTTCTGCCTTCCGAGCCGGTGGTAGAGTCACTACAAATAGTCCAATTTGACGTTTCAAATGTGCTTGTAATAAGCCTACTTGAAATAAACGATTTTGAATTTGAATTTGAATTTAAAGGCGAAAGTTTGTTAGTGTGTGAGTGTGTATGTTAGCTACTCTTTCACGCAAAAACTACTGAATGGATTTTGATGTAACTTTATGATAATACAGCTTATATATCAGAAGAGAGACGAGACGAATATCTTAGCATTCCATGGATTCCCGTGCGGGTGGGGGTCCATCGCGTGGCTGAGAGAAAATCTCCGAACAGAGCCCGAGACTTGTGACACGGGTGTAGGGTTAAAAAACTTAAGCTACTTTTAATCACGAAATACTTACGGGAACAAAAACTACACAGGTGAAACCGCGGGTGTCCTCTAGTTTTGAGATAATCGTCACACCTACATTTTTTGTCTATCATTTGTTATAACCGCAATTAATTCTCAACTTACATTTAAAATACATTCCAAGTTGTAAATTTTAATTGCCGTTTTATTTATAAATTGTCTATTATTAAATTCTAGGATTTAATTTTAGAATTAAATAGGTACGTATAAATATAAACACTTAAACCGTGTATAATTCGGTCGAATACTATGATTTTAATTAGGTAACTGCCAACACGTTCAATTTATATGATCTTCGGATTTTCAATAGATCAGAAACTTTTCCTATCACTTCCTCGTTGGTCGTCGAAACGTGAGTCTAACGACTACAATAGTCTCTATGTGGCTTCCGATTTAAAGTTCATGGGTTCAAATCCGTGTGTGGGCTATGAAATCTTATGCTTTTCTTTAACCCCAAAAAGCTCAGTGAACATCGGTTGCTTTTTACTTCAAGTTCAAGAATTTATACTGAGAATTCTTTGAAAAATCAATAGCTCAATATTCTATTGTCCGCTTTCGGAAACGAATCCATAATCATAATTCTAAATACTTTATGGTGCTTCAGGCGTGGAAATTTAGAATTTTATATAGATATAGTGATCCTTGTTTTTCTTTTTTCAGTTCTTAACTTCTAAGCAGTCGGGCTTTTTGTTTTACAATAATAATTTTATTTGAGACTTTTTAGTTTTAATTTGTGGTATAGAAATGAGACGGTACACTTGGTATACTTTTTTTTGACATTTTTTGTTAAAACCGTAATATAAATATGATATGATATTTATAGTTTTAATATGGTCTTTTTACGACCTTTCATTTGATACCCATATTGCTAAGATAAAAGAAAAAAATACACACATCCCCCTTTTTTCCCCCATTTACAGCCGCCATTTTAAAAATTCATATAGCCTATGTCACTTCCACAATTTTGCCAAAGTCAACGACACCTCACATGTCAAAATCCGATCAGCCGTTTAGACTGTAGCGCGTGTCGAAGAAATGGACATACATACATACATACGCTCGAAAAACATTACCTTCCTTCTGACGCAGTCGGGTAATAAAAAAGAAAAGCTCAATATTTTATTGTCTGCTTTCGGAAACGAATCCATAATCAGTAGCCAATAGCCAACAGATAACCACTCAAAAATATAATTTTGATGAAATCTAGTAACTATACTAAAGCCAAACTCGATTGAGAATGCTTGTCAACAAACAAATTTAAAATGGAGGTAGAAAACGCAACACATTTTATGCCTAATACATTTAAAATTATGTTTTGTTATTTTAAAAATCTTATTTTAAAGACTTTGAATATATTAATTAGTTTTAAGCTTACTAATCTAATTTAATGTCATGAATTCGTCATTTACTAGTTAATTTAAAAAAATAGGTGTGAAATGACTAGTGATTTCTACCTTCATTTTTAATTTGTTTGTTGACAAGCATTCTCAATCGAATTTGGCTTTAGTATAGGTATGCTAAATTTCAAGTCGAAGCGAGTGTAAAGTTTAAGAGATCTTGTGATGACTCAGTAGTACTACACTTATAGGTACATGCAGATGGTAAACTTTCAGATTGAAAGCGATATCCTACAGCCCTCCCATAAACTTCCAACAAGTAAACAAGCGAAGAAAGAGATTTAAAACATCGCTCTAACAATAATAATTAAGTCCATGGCAATTTATTACGAGAGGGGGAAGTTTGAACTCTGGTAGTTTACACGGGAGATTTCATTTTCAGGACTTTGACCCCGCCGTAAGATGATGAATGTACTTAATGTTGCTTCGTAAAATTGCTGAAACAACAGCTGGTCGTGACTTTAACATGCTAAGTTTGTTTGTAAAAAAATATTTGCTCTTATTTTAGTCCCCTCCTGTAACTTCAAAAAGAAGATAATGATAAAACTAAAAAATTTAATATAAAAAATTGAACCGATTGCAAAACGCACTAAAAAGTTAAAAAAAATGTATTATTTAGTTGCTTTAATTTACATAAGCATATCAATGAAAATGGTGCTATCCAAGATTAAGGAACCTTTATACTAAGAAACTAGCATAGCACTTTGCGGGTTCTAGGTAACGTCCTTAAAATAAAAACCTTGTTATTTTTTGTCGTTTGAAGTTGTTTTTTATTCAGTCATAAATCGTACACATACGAGTTCTAGTATTACTAGTTTAAAAAATACATCGAACATCACAGTTACAATGAACTACAAGAACTTTTATAGTACTTGACTTATGGTTACGGAACTCTTCATGGGCGAGTTGCTCGCACTTGGCCGCTTTTTAAATTAAAAAAAGTAAATTAAAGCAACTAAATGACACAGTTATTTTTTACATTTTGGTGCGTTTTGAGTAGTTTCTATTTTTTGTTATACATTTTTCGTTATCTTGTACTTGTTTTTGTAAATACTAGATCTAATTAGACACCTCATCGTTAAGTCATTAATAGTTTCAAACTAAGTGGTAACCGAGTGGAGGAAATGGATTCCATTTTCGGATGGGAGCTTTTAAACGATAACCAGTAATGGTTTTTAAGTGTGCCACGGATCACATTAAATGCGTGTACAGGTATATGGGCATGTTTACTGAACTACGCATTGATATAGGTGCATTAGTGGGCTACCTACGTGTACATGCTCAAGTAGGTACACGTATGTTTTTATTCACTACAAGTTACCCCTTGACTGTATTGACACTTGATGGTAAGTGATGATGAATCTAAGATGGAAGTGGGCTAACTTGTTAGGAGTACGATGATATCCACACCCCTTTCGTTTTCAAGACAAAATTGTTCCGAAACATTAAATTTTTGGGGTTCGTCTTTCTTGGTAGGGTTGATCACTAATTATAAAATCTATAAAAAATATAATTTCTCAAGATTTAATATAAATTAGGTGAAATATGACGATAATTGTTAGAAAAGTTGGAGAAATTTGAGGTGGAGAATGAGTATTAAGGATAGCTTAATACTCATTCTTTTGATTAACGAAGGATCACATATTTTTTGTTGGTTTTATGGTGTTCTTCAATGTTTGCAATATATAATATTGATTGGGGCGAAGCGAGGGCGTCTACTAGTTGATAATAATCTATACATCTTAATGAAATTGGAGTGTCTATTTGTAATAATGAAATAACCGTTTTTAACTACATATATGAATATATATATGGTACATACACCAAAATAAGATTTTTTACAATTTTTGTCTGTCTTTCTGTCTCTTTATTCCTGGTAATCTCTTTATTCCTGGTAAACTACTAGTCGAATTGTAAAGAAAACCTTATAAATTTTGTATATTATATACAGACTCATATATTATATGCCAGACACCTGAGGAGCGACATAGGGTAATTTGTATCCAGATATTCTCACGGGGACAGGAACTACGCGAGTGAAACCGTGGGCATCCGCTAGTCTATATATAATAATCGGTAGCAAAGACGTGCTTCTCCGAGGAACGAAGTCATAACACCACCAACTACCTAACTCCGGGTTTAAGTTTTTCTCTATCTTGTCTCAGTATTTCATAGCCTCACAAAAAACTGTAACCCAGGACTTTCTAACCATATAAACCATATAACCTAATCAACGCGTTCATTGCTATCGTCATTAAACGAACAAGCTAAATATGGAAGCGTCTAGCTAAATCTGTCCCTGGTACTATCAAACAAACGCTCATTTATGTGGAAACACGATGCAATTGGGTACATTATTGCAGAGTGAACCCATTTGCACTTAGAGGCGACTGTGAGCGCTCGCGTTCCCATTGCACTGTGTTCTTACGACACGACATAGATTAACGATTTTTTTTAATGCCTACAAGTTGGCCCTTGACTGCTATCACACCTGATGTTCAGTAATGATGCAATCTAAGATGGAAACGGACAAACTTGTTAGGAGTAGGATGAAAATCCACACCCCTATCGGTTTCTACACGACATCGTACCGGAAAGCTAAATCGCTTGGCGGTACGTCTTTGTTGGTAGGGTGGTAGCCTTCCACCAGCCAGACCAAGACAAATTAAGAAAAATCTCAATCTGCCCCGCCGGAAATCGGACCCAGGACCTCCGCCTTATAAATCCACCGCGCATACCACTGCGCCACGGAGGTCGTTAAAAGAGAAGAGAATCTGTTTTTCGAACCGGTGGTAGAGTCTGCGTACTGACAGGCTTGGCGTTTCAAAAATAATTGTAAAACAGCCTACTTGAAATAAATGATTTTGAATTTAAGAACTTTTTTAAGTCTTCATTCATCCCCTCGTCTATAAGGAGAGAGGCCTGGCCCAGTAGTGGGCCGTGAGTAGGCTGATATGAGGATCATTAAGTACACTAAGTAATTCTCTTCAAATGAAAAAGTTAGGCCATATTCAAGGTGATGAAAATGATTCAAGGTGAATGATTTCTAATGGTAGGGGGACATTGATAGAGGCAGGCTGTCAGAATTAGCCAACGAGGTATCGTATAGGTCGTATAGGAGTCACTTTTAGTTCCACATAAACCCAAAAGAACAGGGCATATCGAGAGACTTCCAATTCGGAAAGCCCACTGTCCAATTGAGATTACCCATCCCATAGCCTGCACAGATTAAATGCGAGACGGCACACCTCAAACAAACTTTAATACAGTATAGAATCTTCTCACATGGGGTGCAACCTAATAACAACTAGATACCAACCTAACTCTTACAATGGCATCTCTATCCTCTCTCTATGCATCTCTAGCTGGGCTATAAATATAAAATAACTTAGAAATGATTGTTTTAGCACTCCATGAAATCACCATCGCGTGGTAGAGAGAAAATCTCCGAACATAGCCCGAGACTTGTGACACGAGTGTAGATTTAAAAAAAGAGATCTTTTAGTGACGTGCGTTAACACTTCTCAGTTCATAATGTACCTACCTAATAATAATTAAGCGTAAGGCCCCGCAAGTGGACGAACAATTTTTTTTATAAATTTTTAATTGTGTTTTTATTTGACATTGTTAAAAATTTTTAAAAAATGTAAATAAAGATTGATGAAAAATTAAGCCTATATCTGCTGATAATGCATCTATATTTACGAGTAAAATTCGTCACCGAGGTCAAAATTCAGTCATAAAACATTTTTTTGTTGGCACTTGGCAGATATGTATAATGGGAACATGCGTAAAGTAATGAATGGCAAGTCTTTGCCCTCTTGGAGAGCGTCTAATGCATGTTGCTTTTCCATGAATATTTTAATATCAAATATTCCTTCGCAAGTGATTTAAACTTGATAATAAAGTTAATAATCAAATTATTGTTATTTTAATTGTAGAGGACTATTTATTTTTTTGGGTACCTATCTATAGATACAAGATAGACCCTTAGCCTGAAAAGCCTCAGCCCTGGAAGGGGCTGGAATATTTACCGGGGGAGACAAGTTCCCCCGCGTCCGACTCGGGTAGTTAATGAGGCAACTCGAGGTCCGTACCCTTCAATGGTTCCCGAGGAATCATTGAAGACGACCCAAAAGTATGATATACAAGATGCGTGGGGAAATCCTCATGGATACCTTTTTACGTCGGGCTAGTAGTGACTAAAACTCCACGGTGTTCCAGCTCATCGTCTGGGGACTCGGCTTCGGGAACAATTTGATTATTATATAGATTGACTACCGAAACCCAGATCATGGCACCCGCTAAGGAAAGCTCTCCTGTAGGGTTTACAGAACCCTGCCTTATTGAAGACACATCGGGAACACAAAAAGTGAGCGACAGGTTCCCCATATCTATCGCTCGAAAGTCCTCGTCAAGGAGGCTAGTGACGGTCATAAACAAGCCGCCTGTTTTTGCTTCTCCTGCGGCGGATAGGATGAGAGTTCGCATCGACCTCTCTTAGTCGCTCCGCCAGCTCTTTCTGCGACATAACAATTTCACAAAAGGCGACTACGGCATCACAGGACTTTTATATAGTCTACCATAGCTTTAACTACTCTAGGAAGAGATAGGTCCTGACCAATTACTTCCCCCAAGCCACGTATGGTTCTTCCAAACTCGGACATTCAACCACAGTATGCTGGTATCCGAGGGTAGCCACACTGATGACACTCCTGGGTAGATACAAGATGCACCTAGCGTAGGTCACTTCTAGGAGTAGCCCTTGTACGTATTACCTACTCGTGAAGTAGAAAATAGGTAGATATTTTTTTTTATATTTATATTATATCACAAAAATTTTTAGCAAATAATCGAACCGACTCAAAACGACCAAAAAGTAAAAAATATCTGTCATTTAGTTGCTTTAATTTACTTAAGGATATCTATGAAGTCGTTGCCAGCCACACACAGACAGTTATTTTTGACTTTTTAGTAAGTTTTGAGTCGGTTCTATTATTGTTAAAAAAATGTATTTCTTACTTTTTAGTGATTTATCGCCACTTAACGTTCTCGTACTATACTCTCATAGTATATTATACGGCACTTGTAGTCAAAAAGCTACCGATACTTACACAAAAACCGAAATCGCTGCAAGTGTACCTATAAAATTTGAAGAGTTCCTTCAATTTTCCCAGGATATCATCATCAGATCCTAACATGATTACTATGGGAACATCTTGGAAGTGTGCCCTTTCTAATAAAAGAATTATAAAAACCGAACAACACTGTAAAAAGTTATACGTGGTCATACATAAAAAAATATATATACCTACGTGTCGAATTGAGAACCTCCTCCGTTTTTTTTCGTCGGTTAAAAATACATAATAGTACCTATAAGATTATATATAAAGTACTTAGCTTATGTATGTATGGTATCCATAAAATAAAAAGGTACATAATATCACGACTCATTCCCATAGGGGTAGGCAGGGACTACATTTTCCCATTTGCCACGGTCCTTACATTAGCTTCTTCCACCCTCGTTAATCCTTTCATACAAGTTTTAGTTTAGTTTCGGTTTAGGACTACTCTTAACTTAGCAATACTTTAAAATATTCTAAGTTCATATTATTACTTCATTTCTTAAAGCTAACTAAAATTACCATATAAATAAAGTAATTGGAGTAATAAATTAGACCCTTTCATCAACTTTAACTAGGTACTTCATCTAAATATACGAATCTACCTTCGAAATACTACCTTCCTTTGTTAGCGGTATTATAAAATTACCATACATAAATAAATAAAATAAATGGAGTAATAAATGAAACGTTCTTCATCAACACAATTTAGGTACCTACCTACCGTATTGTTCATTAGCCAGCTAGCCATTAAATATTCATTTGTGCTCATTAAAATCTCTCTTAAGTACTTGCTTAATGACTTTTCAGGCGTGTTCATCGCTTAAGTAACCCTAGCAGTTGAGAGGTTAAACACCCGAAAATAAATTGTATCTACCTAGATAAGACTGTTTTCTAAAATTTAAATTGGCCCCTGGATATTTGTATATACTAATTATGATTCGTGAAGCCCAGGGTGAAGAGTCTTGGTCCTTATTTTATTCTTAACGGATTAGTTACTTACACAGGTATCTTTATCTAATACTAGTAGGTACGTACTTACTCGGGAGTGCTAAATAAATATCGACTGTCAAGGTGTGTACTGATCAACTCCTCCAAAGTTGCTTGAGCAAATTTAAAGATTTTTTTTTTGTAATTTGGTTGGTATGTTTTACTCTTCTAAGCAGACTTTTATGAAATTCAAAAATTTCATTTTTGAATTTTATAATTTGATTTTTTTACATAGGTACCAGGCCGGCTATGATAATAACGAGATTTTTTGCTTTTGTGAACGCGGTGCCACTGTTCCTTTTGATTGTAACTTTAAAATGTATCTCAAAATGTGTCGAAGCGACGATCAAAATGTACCTCAAATAAAATCTATTTCTTTTTAGCAATATGAAGATAACTTTGGTAAAGACATGACAAGACAAAAACACAAAAATGTTTCCGGTCTATCTGGCCAAGGCTTTCAAATCGAGTCACTTATCTAAAATCAGCTAAAAATTGCTAGATATACTTAAGTACATATTATTAGGTACGAAGTATTTAGTATATGAATAATGGATAATACAGGAATAAAATGAAACTACGATACAAATTGATTATTTTAGATATATTTTACTCTTAAAATATCAAAATACATTAAAAAACTAAATTATAAATCATTATTAAATAATATAAAATAGCCAAGTGTAAACGGTCATTTTCTATAACAATTTTTATACAAAATAAATTACCTATTATACTTAAAATGTATTGCTAAATATTCGATAGAAATGTATTACCTCCATGTTTTGTATTGATAAAATTTTAATACATTGCCACAAATACATAAAGCATCTAAAATGACATCTAATCTCAATTTACTATGACAATACTACAACAATGACAACATTATATAGTTTTTTTCTAATGGCAAACAACGATTTCAAAATACAGCTAATACTATACGCGTTTGACATTTTACTTTAATCTATTATCTATGCCAAAGACGCCATCTTGTTGTCCCGCGATTTTTCATAAAATGGAGTCATCCTTAAGATTATAATTACCAATTGTAATATTATTGTGACAATTTTATATATTTTGTTATGTCGTTTTTAATCTCAATTCAACTATATTTTATACGGTTCGAAATATATATTGACGTTGAAACGTTGTTTTAATAAATTACCTACACAAGTAAGAGTATTTGTCACCTAAGTTAAAAAAATAACTTCTTGTGTGCGACTGGTAAAAAGTATAGATTTTAAAATCATTTTGTCATCATTTTAAAATCATTCACATTGTGTATACATTACGGGATAGCGTCACTATAATTCCGTTTACATAAAAACGAAAATAGTATGAAGTTATATAAACGCAAATTCGTTTTTCATTAAAATTACATCGAAATAACGCCGACGTCAATAAAGCCTCTAATGATTGTTTTTCGCAAATTCATATTCCCAATTCATGATTACAATCTATATGATAACAATAATGTTTAAATTAGATAAGCCTCCTACAGATAAAACAAGAGCAAAAGAGTTTTTTTGGCAATTGCCCATGCATTTTTAATATTTAATTAGGCATCTTGTTATTTTTTTTTCGGATTCTCGAAATTTCCAAGAAGCCTATGCCTGTTTTGCGTGACAGTTTATCTGTTGTATATCTTTTTTTTAAATTACCTTAAACTTTCAATTTCTTTTTATTTATTTAAGGTTTGTGATATTACGTGCATTTTTGGACCATGTATTTTAGTTAATTCTCTATTATCTATTCTTATTGTTTGTGGTATAGTCATCAAATCTCAAACGCCTCTTAATAGTTATAGACACCTTAAATTAACATTAAATAAATATTATGATGAGACTGTCTCGTTTATATACCAAATGACAATTTAAGGCGTCAGTAACTTTAGAACCGTATTAACATGAAGGTGTAACTTTCTGTGTATACGTAATTTTCTGTGTCAGTTATCTGTGAGTGCCTGTGTAACTCTGTGTGTCTAGTACGCGTGGTTAGCAACGAATAGACCGGCTTCAGCGCCCACACCTGTTACGGATCCAGCGACGTATTTGCCTTGGGACGCCTGACCGTTGGCCTGAAAAGAATAAACATTTTATAGACAGCGTAAAGTTTGACATTCTTTTATCAGGCGCTATAACCAATTAAATAATAAGTGAATTTTGTCGTACGTCATCTTATATTGAGTGCAGGAATTTGCAGCTGTTTAACTAACTAACTAGATGGCGCTGCTTTGATTTTATACAAATTACGTTTACCATTAATTATGAAGTAAAAAAGTCCCACTCTGCATTGTACGTATAAAAAGGTTTTAGCTTATTTCCCAGCATGGTGTTCTTTGGGGATACCTACATCAATACGAATCTGTATAAACTTTTGGTTGTATTATGTATGGCAACTACATGGATCTGATAAAAAAATATTGGAGACATTTTATCGTCTTCTCTTTTTTTTAATTTTTTTTTCTCTTTATTTGGTCTACCAACAAAATCTTCTCTTGTCAAATGACATCGGTGGGTTTAATTTTTCCGAATTAGCTTTAATTTCATGTATTATAGGTACTCGTATTTTTAGCTTTATTATTTATTATTGTACCTAATCTATCAAAGACTGTTTTTATATTATCTAGCTAGAAGAGATGAAGTATGCCAATGATAAGCCTACAGTTGAACGTAAACGTTCTGAATTTTTACTAAGCAATAACTTTACTACAGGTTGCATATTATTGAAAAAGCACTCATTCATTAGGGTGGTATATTAAAAAATAGACATTGAATAAGAGTATATTGCTTCTCACTACAAAGCGCCTTTTATATCGCCAGATAAACTATAGAGAGAAAAAAATCAACATTGAACCTTTCGTTGAGATTGGTACTCGTATCACATACTTTTTGCTTGGATTATAGGTTTTATTTATATAGTTCGTTCGCGTTAAAAATGCGTTGAGCGTAAGCCAAACCCTGCTCCCTAACAAATCAAATCTTTTCAAATTACAAGGTCAAGTTCAGTGACCAGTTTAAGTCATAGCTTAGAACGCGACGTGCAATTTGATTGGTTAGAGAGCGAGCCGGCGGGTAACAATAATAACTCACTGCATTCTTACCACGAACGAACTATAGTTCAAGAGTGCACTTGGAAAAGATTGTTGCAAACTAAAAGAAGAGGAGGGAGGTGGAAACTAATTTAAGTCACATCTTTCTACAGAGCGTACTTAAATCTGCTTCTTGGACTATTCTATCGGTCGAGTGAGGAACTAAGGCCTATTATAAAAATACTAAAAAAACAAAATATGATTTGCTATAATAAGGAATATGCATGTGATATTAAGGCCAGATTTTTTCTTTAAATTAACGGTAGTATTTAAATTATGAATTTAATTTGAAATGGTCGTGAAATTCAATATTTTATTATATTGATTTCCACGTTACGATCGCTATTGGTCCGTTCGAAAAGTGACGTCACCGTACGACACGACATCAATAGCAAAGCGTCTCAAATTTTCTGACGTCACAATACGCCATCGCATAGCTCAAATGTCAAATATTGTATTTCTGTCTGTTCACACTATTTATATATTCCCACACAACTCCCAAACGGCTTGGCCGATCCCCGGTATGATATGAAAAATTGTTTAGAATATGCACTTCCGGTTCCGAAAGAAGAAAAACAAGTAAAGTATAACATTGGGTTCAATATCGGGCGTCGCAGAAATGTAGGAGTGTGAACATCTGGAAGCAGTTCTTCCACCCAAACTTATTTTGTGTTCATTTTGCAGCAAAAAATAATTAAGGGCTGACCAGACCAATAACAAATGTCGCCATGTTGCGAATAAAAATGGAACTAATTTCTTCTATTAGCATAATAAATAAATAATATTTTAAATAAAAATAGAACCGACTCAAAACGCACAAAAAAGTAAAAAGTACTTGTATAGTTGCTTTTTTTACTGACAAAACTATGATACCGGATAAGAATAATTTATATATAAATTTAAATAAATACTTATAATATATATCATCATCAGATCCTAACATGGTGACAATGCACCTTAGAAAA
Source organism: Mycalesis mineus (assembly GCA_034621355.1). Taxonomy (NCBI): domain Eukaryota; kingdom Metazoa; phylum Arthropoda; class Insecta; order Lepidoptera; family Nymphalidae; genus Mycalesis; species Mycalesis mineus. Next base: position 16,474,872 of record CM067888.1, on the reverse strand, counting down.
ATGCCATATTTAATAAAAAAAGAATAACAAAATCGGACCACTCTGGAAAAAGTTATGCGTGGTCATACTAAAACCAATGTCGAATTGAGACCCTCAAATATACCCAGACTGCATAAAAAATACTTGTGATGCCCTCCATCTAGGTTTTTCTACGATTTAAAATAAACGCATATTCCTTATTAGGTTTTTTTCCAGGGTATACAACATCTACCCAACAATAATGTTCAATGTAGCGGGTAGAAATAAAAATATAACCACCAAGGTTTATGTTTTATTGAAAACGATAACAAAACGGGGTTAGCATGGTTATTATATACAATGTCAAATATATTGTATTCATATCGGTCGAGCGTTAACAACATGGTACAACAAGCACAAATTACTACTGTAGAGCCATTTTGACACGCTACTTTTGACAGATATAATTTGACAGATGTTATAAATATATCAAATATTAAAAAAAAATTAATTCCTTTCAATCATATTATTTAATAATTAATTATTATCGATATAATCAATAACATGTCACAGTATTTACTGCGTGGATTGTCAAAAGTTGGGTGTTAAAATGGCTGTACTTTAATTGATATAAAATATACAAGATGGATAAATTATTGATCCTTTAGATAAATAACTGTTATCTATTTCTTCAGCTGATATTAGGTGATTTAACATGATGTCCTGAATATCTTTATCTACTTTTAATCTTACTTTTAAAGTAAGACTTATAACAAAAAAGGCCAGTATTTAATTGGTATTGATTTTTTAGTATACTTTATATCAACAAGTTTTACCAAAACTAGCTTAGCTAATATGTTACTACGAGACGAACACAAACAAGCATGGAACCAACTTAAAATGAAATTAAGTTTCAATACAAATCTCGTGTTAAAAATTTTGGGACAATTATACCCATCAGATTTTATTTATAAAGTACACTGATTTTGACACGAAAATTGTATTAATTCAATTAATAAATGTAAAAATTACATTTAAAATTGTGTATAAGCTGCTGTGTTGCCATAATTCGAGTAAAATATTTTATAATAAAAAATAAAAACAATAAAAAAATATTTCATTTCTGTCAAATATTATATTCTATTTTGTGTGGATAATAATAAACTTATAGTAAAGCAATCTTTTTCAAAATATAGGAAAAGAAAGAGAAGGCTTTATCATGTCTTATTCTATCGTCGTAAATATTATAGCCGTTTTAGTAAGCGTGTGATTTAACAAAATTAGATTTGCTCGACGCTAGAGATGGGATTGATCCCGCTTCATATATTCCTCTGACGGCAAGACCGTTGGCCTATTTTTTTTCAAATCAAAAGGCAATTTTATTTTTACAAATATGGCAACACATACGCAGACAAAAGTATCAATCAAGTCGATCAGTTAAATTATGTATTTGGTAGTATTTTAACAGCCAATAAATTTGTGGTAGAAATTTAGTAGATTTTTGTAGATTTTAAAATTAATTTGGAAGAATTTCAACCGTTGACGTGCGGCGATGCGTCGACATGGATGCAATATGGACGTGCATAAGAAAAAAAATACGATGCATTAGTTACATACTACATTCTAAGATAAGTTTGTTATAGAAGTTACTCACAAAAGTGATGAAGTCATTTGAAAAAAAATGAGTTATTTATTAAATATTAATGAGTTATTTGTAATTAACCAATTATCTTAATGAGTAGCTTCCATAACGAATATTTCTAACTAAACACACTCAAAGATTAGCTAGGACACACACAAAAAGCAAATTTAAAAGTGGCTACATGGCATGCAATTATAGGAATTTTACTAAAATGGAAATCCAAAAATGTTAGGACATCATAATGGACATTTTCTCTAATAGCTGACCAGAGTTCTTTGTTGATGAATATTATTTGTATGTTTACATTTTGTAGAATGTCAAAAATAAAATGGTAATTAATATGTGGAACTAAATCTCCTCAAATCCAGTTATAAGCTGATTGTTTACCGATTTCTTGCTCTTTCTTAAGTGACGTACTAGGAATTCATAAAAGCAGAGTATACCATACTTTACCTTCACAAACATCCTAACTATAGTGATTTCTCAGTTTGACACAAAGGATAAGAGACTCACTTGAAGTTTCAAGTACAAAGGCACCATAAACGTCGAGGATATTTACCTTTGCATACCTACAACTCCTGTTGTCTAGCGACCAAGTTCTCCACTTGCCGCCCCAGGCTCGAAGAACTGCTTTCGGCCATTAGAAATAAGTTTCAAGTATCATAATCGTCGAGGAAATTACCTTAGCAAGCTTAAACAACTCCTACTGTCCAGCAAGCAAGTTCTTTCGCTTGCCGCTCCAGGCTCAGGGAACAGTATTCGGCTATAAGAAACTTATTTAAAGTTTAAAGTACTAGGGTACGATAAACGTCGAGGATATTACCTTAGCACGCTTCAACAACTCCTGTTGTCCAGCGAGCAAGTTCTCCTGCTTGCCGCCCCAGGCACGGAGCACGGAGGCCTGGAGAGCACGACCGTAGCTGAAGGTGAGGGCCCACGGCCTCTTGAGGTCCACAGTGTTGATGGCGTTCAAGTTAACGGAGGCCTCTTCTTCGGACTGACCACCAGAGAGGAATGTGACTCCTGGAAATCAATTTATTTATTTTTTATTTAATGTAAATTAAGATAGACAAGGCCTTAGACGTTAAATTATTTTCCAGGATTATATATTTATTTAGATTTTAAGGGTTTACAATGTTAGTTATTTTATGACTAGAGTTTCTAAGCGTTGCGTTCATAAATCAGGAATTTGTTAATATTTCATCTTTTTTCCAGCTTTTTTCAGCAGAACTTGCCTTTCTAACAAGTAGTAGGGGGGTAACTACAAATAATCTTGATGTTTTAAAAATGATGGTAAAGTAAGCCTACTTGAATTTGAATGTAGAAATAAATGAACTACACATTCTTTATTTTCAAGTTGTTACTTTTGGGAATCCGTGAAAATTTCTCATCTTTAAAATAAAAAGTTGAGAGGTGTCAAGGGACACCCGGATGGAACGAAGTTCTTTTTGATTAATTAGTGAAGGAATTGTAATAAAATTTCATTTTTTTAAGTAACAATAATATTTGTTGTTGTACACCGAAACACCAGAGGGCGCCACGAGAGCGCGAGACAGCATACAGCGCGGGCGCCCCCCGCCGCTCACGCGCACACACATCAAAGGCGGCGGCAAGATCCTTTGATCAAAAAGTGTCGTGACAACTTTTCGTACCAATTTTTTCCGTCTAGCCCCCTTTCACAACGCGCGATAAGGAACTTCGTTCCAAAAATATTGCAGTAACTATTTTTGTTACTAGGAGATCATAAAATGGTAGTAGGTTACCGGGTACAGCAGCGGGCACGGTCCTGAGCAGTGCGGTGACGGTGGCGCGGCCGATGTCCATGGGGGTGTAGGTCTTCTTGCACGACTGGCCGGCGGTCACCTGTAACGAGATTTACCATATTTCGTTTTAGAGTATGCTTATCTGTTTTTAATTCATTACAAGTTGGGCCTTGACTGCAATCACACTTAATGGTAAATGATCACACAATCTAAGATTGAACTTGTTAGGAGTATTTTTATTTATCGACTACAAGTTGGCCCTTGACTGCTATCACACCTGATGTTAAGTGATGATGCAGTCTAAGATGGAAGCGGGCCAACTTGTTAGGAGTGGGACGAAAATCCACACCCCTTTCGGTTTCTATACGACATCGTACCGGAACGCTAAATCGCTTGGCGATACGTCTTTGTCGGTACGGTGGTAACTAGCCACGGCGAAAGCCTCCCACCAGCCAGACCAAGACAAATTAAGAAAAATCTCAATCTGCCCCGCCGGGAATTGAACCCAGGACCTCCGTCCTATAAATCCACCGCGCATACCACTGCGCCACGGAGGTCGTCATGTAGGATGAAATCCACAAAAAAGTCCTTTCTCTTTCTACACGACATTGTATCGGAACGCTAAAATGCTTGGCGGTACGTCGTTGTCACTAGGGTTCTAACTAGCAACGCCTGAAGCCTCCCCCCAGCCAGTCTGTATTCTTTTAAGTAGTAAAGGAAATAAGGCTCGTCGTCGTAAGTAAATGTTTTTTTCTAATATCAGGTAGCATTGCTGTTTACTGGGTTCTCAAAATTAAAAACAAAATCTGTGTCTCTTAAAAGCATTGTAATAAAGTCAGTGCTTTAACTAATTAATTAATGCTAAGTAAACTAAACTAAAAGGCAGCGGTATTCTGAATATTTGTCGTTTTACCTTTATAAAAGTTTACAGTAGTAATGCATTTTGTATCCAAGATATTTTATCAAAGTGATTCAATAACGTACCATGTTGGGCTTGAGGAGTGTACCCTCGAGGAAGACGTGATGGTCGCTCAGAGCCTTGTACACGGCGGCGAGGACCTGCTCTGTCACCTTCTGGGCGCGGTCCAAGTCGTGCTCACCTAAAAATACATTTTGTCACATAAAAAAATTGTCAATGTACTTTATATCGATTCAGGAAGCCCACAAATAATAATTTTAGTCAAAGTTATCTAGAAATTACGCGCAAACCAATTTATTTGAGTTATACTTCTAATAAAATTTTCAGAGTTTCCAGAGAGAACGTTTATAAAATCTCACCATCGCGTAAAACTTCAAGTTCAACGAGGAAACGATGCTGACAGACAGTTGGAATCGTAGAGAGCGACCATATCCTCGTATGCTATGAGACCCTGGTAGTGGTAGGATAGGGTATTGCGATCTTGATTGTACAAACACCACTAATTATTGTCAAAGTAGCAGCCAGCCAAAGTTTTTGTGTTAGACATATTTGTTGACATCTTTAGCACTATGCAAGTTTATAAAATCTCACCATCGGGTAAAACTTCAGGTTCAACGATGGAAACGATATGCTGACAGACAGTTGGAATCGTAGAGAGCGACCACGTCCTCGTAATCTATGAGACCCTGGTAGTGGTAGGATAGGGTATTGCGATCTTGATTGTACAAACACAACACTAATAATTGTCAAAGTAGTAGCCAGCCAAAGTTTTTGTGTTAGACAAAGGAGATGGTCCAAAATTGTATGGAGCACAGACTCACTTTCTGTACATAACTTGAAAAAAACTGAATGTATTAATAATCTAGTTTTGATTAGCCAAATCTCTAAATTCACTTTTATTTAGGCGAAATATTATTTATTATCTCCAAAATATTGCAACACTTTACGTATAATCATGGCGGACCTTAGGTAAGTTATATTATCTATGGCAGACATTCTCCAGGCGGCGGATTAATGGTGTTTTGACTTTTGCTGTCAGTGTTTATTGACGTATGGTCCATTTGATTTGATGGTTACTGGTTAGGTATGTGTACCTAACCTTACCTAACGGATTACTGAATAATGACATTAAAATATTGAGTTTTGTTCCTATTATAGCTAAGATGTCTATGTCTAAAATATATTATAGCTAAAAACAAAGCCCGGAACACGGAGGAAAAGACTTGTCAATAAAAAAATTTTAACAAAAAATAAAAACGCCTTCAAAACGCACTAAAAAGTAAAAAATAACTACGTCATTTACTTACTTTAATTTACTTTATCACTTCTATGAAGTCGGTGCCATCCAAGTTTAGGTAAAGTCTTTAAAAGTAGAAATCTCGGGTGGCACCGACTTCATAGATGTGATAAAGTAAATTAAAGTAAGTAAATGACGTAGTTATTTTTTACTTTTTAGTGCGTTTTGAAGGCGTTTTTATTTTTTGTTAAAATTTTTTTATTTCATACTTTTTAGTGATTTATCAACAACTAACATACTAAAGAACCTACTCGAACGTACCAATATTCACTAGCTACTTATAACATTCCAACATCCCTGCAAATGTGCCTATAAAGTTTGAAGAGTTTCCTCGAGTTTTCGTAGATCTCATCATCGGATCATGACTTAGTTAACATTAAACCAACTGGAATCTATAACCATTCAAACTTCTCATTGTGACATATTAATCGAGCCCAATCACAAAGTAGCTACTGTAAACCGTTAAAGAGCTCCCTCAGCTGTCCTTCTTCTTCATCGCCAGACCGACAATAACAGTCACAGTCCATCTAAATGTAAAGTTCTCATCGAGACAAAAGAATCGAGCCCAAACACAAGGTAGCTACTGCAAACCCTTAAAGAGCTCCCTTAACTGTCCTTCGTCTTCATTAACAGACCTTCAATGACCGTCACAGTCCATCTAAATGTAAAGTTCTCATCGAGACAAAATAATCAAGCCCTAACACAAGGTAGCTACTGTAAACCGTTACGGAGCTCCCTTAACTGTACTTCGTCTTCATCACCAGACCCTCAATGACAGTCACAGCTCATCTAAATGTAAAGTTCTCACTAAGACAAATTAATCGAGCCCAAACACAAGGTAGCTACTATAAACCGTTACAGAGCTCCCTTAACTGTAATTCGTCTTCATCACCAGACCCTCAATGACAGTCACAGACCATCTAGATGTAAAGTTCTCATCAAGACAAATTAATCGAACCCAAACACAAGGTAACTGCAGTATATCGTCAAGCAGTTCTCTTATATGTAGATCGGCTCCATCATCAGATCGACTCCAGACCTTCATCAAATTGTAGTGCTTTTAAATAGTTATCGGAAAAATTAAGAAACATACTTGTTGTCCCTACAATTTTTGAAAGTTCCCCTCGGATTCTCCAGGATCCCATCATCAGATCCTGGTTTCCTTGTCATGGTACCACCACCGGACTATCTCCTTTCCAACAAAAAAAAAATTATGAAAATCGGTTCATAAACGAACAAGTTATGTGCGAACACACATAAAAAAAAAAAAAAAAAAAAAAAAAAAAAAAAAATATATACGGTCGAATTGAGAAACGCCTTTTTTTTGAAGTCGTTTAAAAATGACATATTTTGAGTTTGACAAATCAATGTCACCGCATCTTTATCACCTATAGACTAATATCAGAAAGACGCCATCTTTCAATACCTCAAAAACTACGAATTTAATTTTTAACCAACGTTTTATTTAGTTCGTTTCGTTCACTTATTTTATTTTTGATAAAATCTTTGTATTTTTTCCATTTTAATGGTATGTGGTACAAAAGTGAAGCTGAAATGGACTATTTCCTTTGTTGACATCTTTAGCACTATACAAGTTTATAAAATTTTACCATCTGGTAAAACTTTAAGTTCAACGAAAGGAAAGATGTGTTAGCTCTGACAGATGAAAAAGTAGCGAACGAGAAAATTCTTAACCTCTATGATAGCCTGGTAGTGGTAGCTCGGAGTTTTACGATCATGCCACTTGGCGATGTGACAGCCATAATTTTTGTGTTAGCCAAGCCTGGTGACACCAGTAGACCTTACAAAATCTTACTATCAGACCAAATTTCAGGCTCGAAGATACGATGCATTGGCTCTGACAGATGAAAGCGTAGTGAGCGATAAAATTCTCGACTTCTATGATAGCCTGGTAGTGATAGGACGGAGTGTCCTTTGTATTAGAAACGTCCAATGACAAATTTTGAAGTTTGGAACTTGATACTTACCATCAGGCAAAACTTCAGGTTCAACGATGGGAACAATACGCTGGCTCTGACAGATGGAGGCGTAACGAGCGAGCACGTTCGCGTTCTCCAGGATAGCCTGGTAGGATGGGGTGTTGCGGCCGATCTTGAGCACGCAACGCCACTTGGCGAAGTGGCAGCCATCCTTCTTGTATTGGGCGCAACGTTGGGCCAAGTCGTCCAAGCCTGGTAACAATTAAAAAAATATAAGTATGTAAATGCGAGGCTTATTACACGAAATACCATAATCTACGAGTATATTCATAGTTATATTACTCGCACCCTTCTCACTCGATGAGAGCCGAATCGACTAAGCGGTCTCAGTTTTGTCCAGTGCTCACAAAAATAAACAAGAAAGTACAGCTTGTTTATAAAAAAATATACAAACCGCACTTAAAAGTAAAAAATAATTGTGTCATTGAGCTGCTTTAATTTACTTAAGAATATCCAAGTCAGTGCCGTCTAAGATTAAGGAACGTTTATTTAACGCACTTTGTGGGTTCTAGCACTTTGTGGGTTCTAGGTAACGTCTTCAAAGTAGAAACCTTGAGTCAAAAAAAAATATACGCGTCGAACTGAGAACCTCCTCCGAAAAATTCAAAGTTTTTCACTTCTTTTCGTTTATCATTTACTCATATATTTGTACTATTTAATTTATCAAACAAATTAATTTTTATCATCATCATCATCAGCCTATTAACGGCCCACTAAAGTGCCAGGCCTCCCTCATTATAGGAGAAGGGATATGGAGCGTAGACCCACCACGCTGCTCCAACGCGTGTTGGCGGGCTTAGGGTGATAATATTTCATATATTAACGATCACTATCAGATGTTGATGACAGTGACCGGGACCGACGGCTTAACGTGCTCTCCGAGGCACGGGGGTGTAACCACCAACTTCCCGACTCCGGGCTTGGAATGTACTGAGAATTTCATAGAAGAATGAAAAACTCAGAAATATTCCGTGACCCGACCCAGGATTCGAACCCAGGACCTCGTTATCGAAGCCAGATACTAACCACTAGACCAATGGGGCAGTTAATTTTACCAGTGCAAAATAAAGACAAGCTAGCTTAGTGTTATGTAGTTTCAACTGTAACATGGTTCTCAAATTGGACACGGTTAATATTTTAAGTAAACGATCGTATTTCAAGGTCAATCCTATTACTATTATAAAGGCGAAAGTTTGTATGGATGTATGGATGTATGGATGTTTGTTACTCTTTCACGTAAAAACTACTGAATGGATTTGAATGAAACTTTACCACAATATAGCTTATACATCAGAATAACACATATGCTACATTTTATACCGAAATTCCCACGGGAACGAGAACTACGCGGGTGAAACCGCGGGCGTCCTCTAGTATAATATACGTGACATTGCCTACCAGCCAGAAACGCGTACAATTTCACGTACACACAAACTAATTAACGGAGTCAATAAACGATGTCTCCTGTCATACGACTTGTAAACCACCTTTCATATTCAATGTATGTCAAGTAGGTAAGTACATAAGTGATTGAGTCAAATTCCGTGACGCAGTGGTATGTCTAGTGGATTTATGAGGGAGGTCCATAGGGGGAGGGAGGGAGGGGTTCGATTCCCAGCGGGGCCGATTGAGATTATTTAAATTGCTTCTGGTCTGGCTGGTGGGAGGATTTAGCCGTGGTTAGTTACCACCCTGCTAGCAAAGGTTTACCGCCAAGTGATTTAGCGTTCCGGTACGATGTCGTGCAGAAACCAAAAGGGGTGTGGATGAATGAATGAATGAATGAAATATTCTTTATTGTACACCAAAAACAAAAACAAACAAAGAGAAAATACCTTAAAAACTAATGTACAATTGGCGGCCTTATCGCTAATGAGCGATCTCTTCCAGACAACCAATTATATTTAAGGAAAAGTGTATATATTGGAGTAGGCTCGGGTGTACGTACACAAAAATAAAGAACGAATTTTACTGAACTAAAATAAACAAATTGACTTACATTATATAATTATCTAAATACATACACAAATTCATATATACATACATACATACATACATAAATACATACATACATTCATACATAAATACATACATACATACATACATACATACATACATACATACATACATACATGTTTATAGTAAAATAAATAAATAAATGAAAAATAATAGAGACTAGACGAAATCCAGGAGAGAAAGGGAAGAAAGTGAGTACTAGGCTATGGAGGGTAGAAGTGAGCATTCACCAGTCGTTTAAAAGTGACTAGTGAATGCGCACGGCGAATGTCTAGAGGTAAGGAGTTCCAAAGCCGAGCAGCTTTGACAGAGAAGGATTTAGAGTAGAAGGACGAATGATGAGAGGGAATTTTTAGGAGTAGGTTGTCCTCTGATCTAAGAGAGCGACAATGAGTTAGATGGAGGAAGTGGAATCGCTCTTTTAGATATATGGGAGCAGTAGGGTTGAAGAGGACATTATACAATAGAGAAAGAATGTGAGTATTCCTGCGAAGGCGAATCGAAGGCCACTTGAGTTTATCGCGAAACTCGGAAATATGGTCATATTTGCGAAGACCAAATATGAACCTTATACAAATGTTCTGGATGCGCTCAAGTTTATCTAGCAATTCTTCACTCAAATTAAGATAACAAGTGTCAGCGTAATCGAGAATTGGTAAAAGCAGAGATTGTGCAAGCACAATTTTGGTAGATAAAGGAAGAAAATTGCGCAATCTACGCAGAGACCCTATAGATGCATACACCTTCCTACTAACCTCACTGACCTGTGGGGCCCAAGTAAAATATTTGTCAAAAGTGACACCTAGATTTCTAACTGAGTCACAAAATGGCACACGCGTTCCATCAAAAACTACATCAGGAATATTAGCCCAGTCAATGCGTGCAACCAAATTATGACTGCCTATAATTATAGCTTGTGTTTTAGATGGGTTCACTTTTAGGCCGTACGAGCTACTCCACTGCACAACAGAATCTAAATCTTTGTTTAGTAATTCGATCGCACTAGGCAAATCACATAGTTTGGACTGAACATAAATTTGGAGATCATCTGCATACAGGTGATAGAGAGAAGTTAGCTGATGTGTAATAGAACTAATGAAAATGGAAAAAAGAAGAGGAGACAACACGCCACCTTGTGGTACACCGGCAGTTAACGCGCACCAATTGGACACGTTGTCATCAACCCGCACACGTTGTCGGCGACCAAACAAGTAACTGTGAAACCAGTCAATCACTTCAGGAGATATGTTGAGAGAACCTAGTTTAGCTAATAATGAATCAAAATCAACGTTATTAAAAGCATTACTGAAATCTAGTAAGGCCAACACTGTAACACACTGGTTATCCATGCCGTGACGAATATCCTCGGTAATTTTAACTAATGCGGTAGTCGTACTATGACCAGTACGGAAACCGGATTGGAAAGGATTGAAAAGGTTCTGACGGGTCAGGAAAAGGCTGAACTGACGATGGACTATACGCTCAAAAACTTTAGAGAGAAATGGGAGAATGGATATTGGCCTATAGTCCGAAAAACTAGAGGGATGAATTTTTTTGGGAATGGGAACTACTTGAGCTTCCTTCCAAGAAGAAGGAAAGCTTCCGGAGGAAATAGAGAAATTAAATAAGGATTTAATTATAGGAGCTAGGAGGTTAATGATAGGAATGATCATCTTACGACTAATGCAATCCGTACCTACGGCATCAGAATTGACCTCACGAATGCTTCTCACAACATCACTATCAGTGATTTGACAGAAAATGAAAGCAGGATCGTCAGAAGTGGGTAAAGCTAATAATTGATTTTTAGTGTTTAACTTTGTGGCATCATCAATACCACAAGAAGAGGAAAAATGGCTATTAAGCTGATCTAAATTAAAGTTGCAGGAGTGATTATTTTGTCGTGCTTTCCCAACTACAAGAGACTGAAGAAATTTCCACACTCGACCTGAATCTTCTTCCTCGAGTATGGATTTATGAATGTGGCGTCGTTGCATATCTCTACATAACCTGTTGCAGCGATTCCTAACTTTATGATATTTGTCCTTATTGCGATCGGAATTATTGATTCTGTATTTGGCTTTAGCAGAATTTTTTTTTAACTGTAATGTTCTAATTTCCTGAGTAAGCCAGGGAGCGGGAAGGTGCTTTAGCCGGACAGGGCGAATCGGAGCATGCACGTCATACAGCCGTATAAGGAGTGAGTTAAAGCTCTCAATTCTATTATCGATGTTAGCTCCAGTTAGGACATTCGTCCAATCCAACCCAACAGCATCTTTCCACAGGATATCTATGTCCATACCACCAAAATTGCGCTGCAGAAGAACCCTCGATTTAGCTTTTGGTGGGCGTATTTTATATGACAGATAAACCAAATCGTGGTATGAAAAAGCATCAGCAGGACACTGGCCATGTTTAGCAACATGGTCGGGGGAAGAAACCAACATAATATCAAGAAGAGATGGGCAAGAATTGGGAAAAGAGTGAGTAGCTGAAAGGGGGAGAATATGTAAATTGACTGCCCTCACTAAAGATTTGAATCGCGTAGAGCGCGAGTCAGTTTTAAGTAGGCATGTATTGAAGTCACCCATAATAATGGTATGTGAATATAAAGGGATAAATCTATCTAAAATAATTTCAAACGTGGGAAAATAGTCAATCGTGAGATTAGGGTTATAATATACGCCAAGTAAAAGTTTAGTGTTACAAAAAAGTACTTCAATCACTAAATGTTCCGCTCCCGGTGTTGCCTGGGCATCTGACAAAGTAACAATGGAAAATGGTATGTGGGAACGCAAATATATGGCCACACCACCGCCAGTCCGGTGAATGCGATCATTACGTATTAATCGAAATCCCGGAAGAGCGTAGGAAATTGAGGGCAGACACGGTTTAAGCCAAGATTCTGAAATCAGAATGGCATGGATGTTCTTGTTATCAAAAGATGAGAGCATATCTGGATAATGTGCAGGAATACTCTGAGCGTTAATATGAACAATATTAAAATTTTTTATTACATCTGAGAAGTAAGAAGTAAGATTATCAGATAGAGAAGGAAGGCTCAGAAAACTGGAATTACTATGCGTTTCATCAGAGGATGAAAATGAATAGAATGAATCGTCTAGGTTTTCATTTTGAATAGACATATAATGTTATTTATATGATATTATATTTTATATTAAATATATAAAAATAATATAATGTGGATTTTCATCATAGTCCTAACAAGTTAGCATGCTTCCATCTTCGATTGCACCATCACTGACGATCAGGTGCGATTGCAGTCCAGGACTTATTTGTAATTATTAATGTATAATAAAAAATTTTTAACAAAAAATAAAACCGACTCAAAACGCACTAAAAAGTAAAAAATGACTGCGTCATTTAGTTGCTTTAATTTGCTTAAGCGTTTCTATGAAGTCGGTGCCAGCCAAGTTTAAGAGAACAATTTTTAACGTAGTAAAGCAGTTTGTGCGTTCTAGGTAACGTCCTTAAAGTTGAAACCTTGGCTGGCACCGACTCCTAGATATGCTTAAGCAAGTAAATGACACATTTTACTTTTAAATGCGTTCTGAGTCGGTTCTATTTTTTGTTAAAAAAATTATTTCTTATTTTTTAGTGATTTATCGCCACGTAACGTACTCGTACTATACTGTCATACTATATTATATGGCACTTGTAGTCAAAAAGCTACCGATACTTACACAAACCGAAATCGCTGCAAGTGTGCCTATAGAATTTGAAGAATTCCTTAAATTTTCCCAGGATATCATCATCAGATCCTAACATGACAATGGGACCACCTTGGAAGTGTGCCCTTTCTAATAAAAAAAAGAATGTAAAAAGTTATGCGTGGTCATACATACAAAAAAAAATATACGTGTCGAATTGAGAACCTCCTCCGTTTTTTTCGTTGGTTAAAAATGTTGCTCACGATAAGTGTCGCTTAGGATAATACAGCGGTTATAGCTCGATATTTGCAGTAAGTAAACCGACCAAATATCGAAAATATCGAATGGAATATTTTCATTATTCGGACCCTATCTATATTGTCTGAACCAACTCGACTTTGACATTGTTATCAATTGATAAAACGACGAGCCCCTAAGCATACAAATATCAATTGTATGCATAATACTCGAATGGATATTATAGACCGTGATCTTTGGACATTTCGACCAATATTAAATATCGCAATTAGTTAATGTTGTTTTACCGGTATAGAACTGGTCACACGGGCTAATTAGATTAAGCAGTTTCTGTGCGTGGAATTCAAATTATTTCATAACAACACATTAGCAATTCTAACATTAATTCCTGTTCACTAAAGGAGAATGCCAAATCCTAACCCAGAAAAAACACAAATTGTAAATATGCTAAAAATATCCTATTATTATATAAATGTTCTACAATAAGTCACTTTTACTGTTGGACTTCGGAATAAAATTGTGTTAAAAAAAGTACCTAATTAAACTATTTCCTTTTAATTTACACTCTACGCATTTTTAAATCTTTATAGTTGCACTGGGTTCTAGTCTTTTAAATCGTTTTTATTGTATTTTCATCAACAGTGGGCTCTAAAAAGCAAGTATCCAGTGTCGTTAAGCCTGTTTAAAAATGTATTTAAGGAAGTGGACTGTCATGTCAGTGTGACAAATATACGGAACAACAATACGGAAATAGACGATAACCAACGTTAGGCTCGTGTCGATAGTCCGAGTTCTAGAGCTTTTAATTGTAATTTATATTAAATAGTAAACAAAATGCAATAAAATGATGCATAATACATTTTTGTACAATATGTTTTTATTAGTGGGTTAAAGTCCTATACATTGTATGGCATTCTCCTTTCTTAAACAAAATTGCAAAAATGTTTTGAAATAAACTGAAAGGTAATGAAGGTGTCAGTGAATTCCATATTGGATGGCCCATATTAACAGATACATATTTCAATATATAACATCAAGTACATGGTTACTTTATCCTATATATAAAGTAACCATTTACTTAAATAATGAGGGGAATAGGTGACTTAGGTACCTTATTTGTCTACAAGTTGGCACTTGCCCTTGACTGTTATCACGCCTAGTGTTAAGTGATGATGCAATCTAAGATGGAAGCGGGCTAACTCGTTAGAAGTAGCATGAAATCCACAGCCCTTTCGGTTCCTACACGACATCGTATCGAAACGCTAAATCGCTTGGCGGTACGTCTTTTGTTGATATTGTGGTAACTAGCCACGGCGAAAGCCTCCCACCAGCCGAACAAAGACAAATTAAAAAAAAAGTCCCAATCTGCCCCGCCGGGAATCCAGGACTTCCGTCTTAAAAATCAACCGCACATACCACTGCACCGCGGAGGCCTTAAAATTAGGTAACTATTATTTAATAGAGCTAGAGTGATGCCGCACTTTTCCAGCAGTGCCCCCAATGGGCTGCTCTCATTGGCTTTATGGTATTATTTTGGTTGAAGCCTTAGTTATTTGGTTTATTGTTACTTCTTATTAATGAAGACTACGCCTGAAGCCCACTTTTTTGCTCCTCTCATAATAGCCCATTGTGATTTTTTGTCACGGTAACATTTTGTTACCGTCACTCTCTGTCACCATCAAGGCGCCTACTGTAACGGTCACCGGGTGACAAAGTGAGCTTATTCGAGTTCTAGATCGATTTCAATTAGGTTGCTGTAATATGTCTCTCAGAATACACAAAAATAAATTAAACGGAAAAGACGCTAAAGGGTGTATCCTATATGTACACTGAAAGGCAAGGGATTATATAAGAAGCGAAAAAAAAATTTGACTAATTAATGGAGCTCCCAAAACAACTGAAAATTATAACTTTCCATACAATAATTTGTTTCCTTTATCTATACAAATTTCTTTTAGCCTGCTCAAAAATATGAATAATTTTATAACATTTTGTGGCATCTCCTTTCAAACAAAAAGTGTTTATTTTTTATGTGCAGCATACGTCTAGTCGAAACTTTCAGCAGCCCAATGGCGAAAAGTCGCCCAGTGAGCGCACTCGCATAGCGTGACAGTCACGTCGCCAGCAGACGAAACTATTTGTCACCTTATAGTCACGTCATCATAGTGAGCGCACTCTCTAATGTCTTCATAGCACTCGATTAGGTTAGACTTAAAGTCACGGCGACAAAAAATCATAGTGGGCGCCCGGCCTTACTTATAATAAATTCATGTAAGTATCTCTTACCTTGTGTAGTGCACTCGTCTTCAGATCCGAAGAGCGGTACGACACCCTTGTCGACCTTGATGCCAGGGATGATGCCGCGCTTCTCCAGCAGGGCGACTAAGGGCGTGCCGTCATCAGCCTTCTGGTACAGGGTCTCGTGGAACAGGATCACGCCGGAGATGTTTTCGGAGATTGCCTAAATAAGAAACAATTAAGATTAACTAGTTCCCATGCGTGATAAGCAGTGTGTGGCTACCTCCCAAAAACGCCAAAAATAAAAAATGTTCGTAACCCTTTTTTTTAAAGTAAATTGTGTATAGCAAATTATCCTAAAAAGATAATTTCCTAAAAAGAGAGAGGATTTTTTATAGTCCTAATTAAGATAATCAATTTTCCCATGCAGTTTCGTTACATATCAAATAGATAGAACAGGGTTTTCAATAAAAGACAGCTTAAATTTCTCCAACGATTATCATCATATATCCTCCAATTTACATAAAACATTCATCAGGAACCATTTATACATAGGTATGTATATAAACTAAGAGTTGCCTGCGCATAAGGTTCTCGTAATGAAGGATTTTTACACCAACGTAAAGATTACGCGCAACTCTCACTTGCAAATATAAATAAGTAGATAGGTATGTGATGTAAGTCACGAGTTAGGTATTGACTATACAGTGTTAACCTAGAGGAAAATACATGTTATTTATAAGATGATCAATACATGAGCTAAGAGCTATCAATAACTATCTTTCTATCAGTCATCATCATCATCATTACCAGCCTGTAGACGTCCACAGTTGGACATGGGCCTTTTTTAGGGACTTCCAAACACAACGATCCCGAGCCGCCTGATGCCACGTTTGATGTCGTCAGTCCACCTGGTTGGGGGTCGATCAACGCTGCGCTTTCCGGTGCGGGGTCGCCAATCTACCACCTTGGGCTTCCAACGTCCATCAGCTGTTCGAACTACGTGCCCCGCCCATTGCCACTTCAGTTCTGCGACTCGCTGAGCTATGTCGGTTACTTTAGTTCTTCTGCGGATCTCCTCATTTCTGATTCGATCATGCAGAGATACTCCGAGCATTGCTCTTTCCAACGCCCGCTGAGTGACTCTGAGCCCGCATTCTATCATTGTTATCAGCTTTTTAAAGATCTACGGAAACCTTGACATGATCAAATCACCAACTTCCAATTGTTTATCAAAAATTAAAGAATTAGATATTAGTAAACTAAGTAACAGTTGTTCGGCTTACGGGGTCAGTGCTGAATAGAAGTTGGCGGTATTTGCGGCGATTTTCCTCTGTGTTCTCAACGCCGATGTCCTGAAGACGCTTTCCCATAGTACCTGAGAGGAAATCATCAGTTAATACTAGTCCTTGTAATGCCTACTTATGACATTGTCCAATATCTAATCTATACTCTCAGAGGATCGTAATACATTATAAGAAAAATCTTGTATGTGTTTGTTACTGATCTTCTCCAAAATTGTTAAACCGATTTTTATGAATTTTTTGTACATATTTAGTCTGGGAATTTAGCTATTTTTTCATCTTTATCAGCCTATCAATGGCCCACTGCAGGGCCAGGCCTCCCTCCTTATAGGAGAGGGGATACGGAGCGTACACCCACCACGCTGCTCCAAAGCGGGTTGGCGGGCTTACCCCTAGGTAAAAATCAAAATTCAGACACACGAAGTCGTGTCTAAAGACTTCGTCTTGGATATTTATAACCTATCTATTGGATACTTATATCTAGCCAAAAATAGGTATATCGGCAAGAACTATCTTTGATGTAACAAAAATAATACAATAACAATAAAATTAATCCTATGCTCTCAAGATATCAACAATTTTATAACGACAGATAATTTCATAACAACAAAACACTTGATAAACACGAAAAAAGCAGTCTTTTTAAGTTTACTTCATCAATTTACTTTTAAATATATTTTTTATTTAATATATTTTTTTGAAAAAAATACGATATTGACAAAATTAATACAGGTAGTATTTTAAATACTTTTGAGTCGTTTCACTAAGTTGGACAAATTGTTCAAGAAATTAATAAGTGGGGTAAGTGCGAGTTTTTCACCGAGCGACTGCGTAAAAACGTACTCACTCATACGTCAAAATGTATAAAAAAAGCGTTTATTTTCACTAAAACTAGATGGCGCTACTCCAATTCCATATAAAATTTGCCTTTACTGTTTTCAATATCGACGCGGTAAAATCTTACACTAGGCACACAGAATATAATTTCTATTCGCTCAGATATAGCAGATTGATTGAGAACAAATACCAAATGCTTCATGTTCAAATCTTTTATAATTATGAATAGTATAAAATTCAATGATATAATTATTTTAAATTAAATGCTAAGTATACAGTAAAATCTCACCAGTGGACTCATCAGCGGCAAGGATACCCTTGCCTGGGGCGACGATCGCCTGGGCGATCTTCTTCAGCTCCTCCTGAAGCTCAGGGGTTGGGTACTGGAAGTAGGTGCTCATTGTGGCTGCAAAAAACGGTTCATTTAGACCTCTTGGGTTATGATACCCTGGTAATTACAATAAAATAAATATAAAAATTAAGCTATGACTTTAGGGCTAGAGGTTTCTGCAAGAAGTGTTTCACCAATAATGTCTAACATTAATAAATGTATTCAAAGGTTATTATTATCTAACTTACATCATTATCTTAATATTCCATTAAATGGACTCAAGCATCTTTAAATCAAAGAGAAAGGGATTTATTATATGTATTACATATATGATTAAACATCAATACAATCAATCTGGTTATAGGAATTATAATTAGTAAGTCCAAATTATTATAAGTTTGGATGAGACAAATATCTTAAAATGCCAAGGTTTCATTTTGCGGGTGCCAGAAAAACTCCGAACAGAGCCTGAGACTAGTGACACGAGGGAGTGTAGGTTAAAAGGGTTCCCTTTGTGACACAGTCAAACATCTTCTTTGCTTGTGTTATTAAATACTCAGCCAAATCTAGTAGGAACCAATCTAGAGCGGATTTGGTTTACTCTGTCTTTAATAAAACCTAATGAAATCTAAGATTATTCATTTAGTGGTATGATGATGATTAAAAAAAACAAATAACTTAAAGAATGAGACCCAAAATTTTGTATGTCTTTTTCTCTTTTGAATATTTTATCACTTAAATATTTAAGAAAAATGATTTTTTTTATAGACTACAAGTTGGCCCTTGACTGCTATCACACCTGATGTTAAGTGATGATGTAGTCTAAGATGGAAGCGGGCTAACTTGTTAGGAGCGGGACGAAAATTAACACCCCTTTCAGTCTTTGTCAGTAGGGTGGTAACTAGCCACGGCGAAAGCCTCCCACCAGCCAGACTAAGACAAATTAAGAAAAATCTCAATCTGCCCCGTCGGGAATCGAACCCAGGTCCTCCGTCTTATAAATCCACCGCGCATACCACTGCGCCACGGAGGTTATGGTTTGCCAATTACAAGCACACTTAGAAGTTAAAATAGGATTATGAATATACGACAATAAACGGATTTTTAATTTCAAGTATACCTAAACTAAAGTAATGTACTGATAATAGTCTTAATCAACATTTAAAAGCTTTCTGAATTATAAGTACATACTCTAAAATAACAATATTTGGCATAACAACCAGATTACTTCAAACATTTTATATCATAAAGTTCTTATAGATAACATTTAAAACATGACTCTGTGATATTTTATCATTTAAAAGCAAGAACCAGTTTATCAAGTAGGTACTGCTAAAATTAAGAGTTATTTAAATAATGGGTGTGTTTACAACGTCATGGGTATTTTTTGTAAGAGGTACATTTGACACACCTCCAGTTCTAAAAGTTGTTCAACTTGATCTATGCCTTTAACTTCCTTTACCTTGACTATCTAATTTTTTGTTGTTCTAGAGAGGTCTAAATAACATTTTACTTATGCCTGCCAAAACAACGCCTATAACCTAGACCAGCAGATTTCTTAAATTTTATCATGCAGATCCATGCATGCATGATGCATAATATTTTAAAAGATTATGAAGCATAAAATGCTGAGCTTGGTCCTTTTTCTAGGCAATGCCACACATTGCAGGGTATTGTTAGTGTATCAAAATGAATTGTGATGTGTGGCATAATGTATGAATAAAATATTTTTCTTTCTTTCTTTCTAAATACTACCTCAATAAACAAATCTGGAAAAGCAATTTTAAAAACCCTTAGGATATTTCTTCTAAATAGAATGGATTACCCCTTTTCTGAACCCCGGGCAACATGTATTAAATTTCAGGGCAATCCAATAAGTAGTAAGAACTTTTCACTATGTTTAAATTATATTACAGATATTGTTATTTTGTTACAACTACTATTGAGGAAGAGTAAATTTAGTACTCTTAAAAAAAGGCTGCAGCTTACTGTTTGTTGTGTTCTACTTTTGTTGCTGAAATAAACTATTTTTATTTTTTTTATTTTTTAATAAGTTTGAATAAGATTTGAACTACATATTAGATTAATTTTTTAAATATAATAACTTTCTTTTAACGGTTTTGATTTCAGATTGAGATTCTGGTCAAGAATTGATATCTTTACTAATATTATAACAGTAAAAGTTTGTTACACTTTCACCCAATAACCACTGTAATAATGTAGCTTACAGGAAATATGGGATATGGGCATGGGAAAGAGAACAACATGGGTGAAACTACGGCATCCTCTATTGTCAAATAATTATAATAAAGAATGTGCATTTTATAGGACCGGTAGCTATTTGGACTATAAAGTGTTTGTATAATTTCCTTTATAATCAGTCTCAATTTAATTCTCTACACAAGCCAGGCAATTTAGAGGAGATTTCAAAAGGGATTGTGAGCTAAGACACCATGCAGTACATTTAACTCAGTATAATTCACTATCAGATGTCAATAATAATATATGGGAGCAACAGCTTTACATGCTTTCCAAATAAATAAACATTTTTTCTAATATTTTCTTATCAGAAAAAATAACTCAACAAAACAGTACTCGACTATAACATAGTCGAAGTTTTGTTATTTGGACCATAACATTGGATCCTCAAAAATATTCGGTGCGATTTTAAAATATTGTAAAAGAATGAACTAAGTATAAGAAAATAATGCATGAATTTTTAGGTCGGTACCTATACAAGGGTTGAATAGATTTTGGGATACCTTTTGTACCAAATCCAGGCATCCATCCTGATTCTGGGGGGCCTTTTCCCTTTTTACCCTTTTTTGGCGGCATATTTCAGTTATTCAGTACGAAATACCACTTATCAAATTAACGAAAGGAAAATCTTATACTCGACATTAATCTTATATTCTAATGGATATGTTACATTAATTTATAAAATTTACCCAAAAATCAGTTAAAAATTACTTACCAAAACTGTCACAATCGCCAAAACATTCGATTGTTTGATAATATTTTTGAAAATTGGAATTTGTTATTGTCAAATTGTCATAATGACTTTTATTTACCTACCTTTTGACATTTAGAATAAATGGATTTATCAGTGAAATAGAGATGTCCATTTTTCTAAACAAAAAATATCGATATCTGAGATTTAGTTATTAAAATAAAAGTAATTTAATTAAAAATGCCAAACAAAGATATTAAATATAAAACAAATGGTTAATGTTTGTATAAGAGATTTTTACAAGTAAGTATTGTAATCTATAGTATTAAGGTGACCGTGACCTTCAAAGGTCACATTAGATACGGCGTCACAGGCATGATAGTTTCATTTAAATAATATAAAGAAAACTATCTGCTTTCTATCTCAAAGTTGGAGCCGTACCAAAAATATCGGCGAATATTATTACTTTTTGACAATACAACGTATTAAATTATTATTAATTTATAAGAAATCGAGAAATTACAATCACAAAATGTATTTACATTTTTTCATTATACTTTAAGGTAAAAAGATAAAAAATTTAAATATTTATAAATCTATATTCGAAAGTGTTTTGTATAATTAAATTACAAAATTTAAAAATTACTACTAAATATTTGATATTTTTTTTTAAATAAATTATTTTAAGAAGTACTCAGAAATAGAAAACAAGTAACAACATTTTTAATAAATGTTAATACTGATATTACATCATGTGAAACGTAAAATCACAATAATAACCAAATAAAATTCGCCGAAATGTCATAATTTTCTTTGGAATTCCTATTTACGAATTACTTTAATAGTTATTTATAAAAATAAATTAGAAAGTCACTTACATTTTCTTAAAAGATTCTACTTGGAACTATTGCACGCCCTGACTGCTACGGAATAGAACTGTCAAAATTGTTGAGAAAGGAGAGGACACGAATGAAAGGTCATTTGAAGGTCTGATAACAAATTTAAGCAGTATGCTGTTTTACCGACATATTAATTTCGCGTCATCTATTGATATGTTTTTTAACCAATACATTAACCGCCATCTATAGAGTAATATACAAAATACGTAGTACACATAGCAGTACACGCAAAACCAGCTTCACAATTTCACTACTTTACACTAGATGTCGCATGTTACATTGTGCACAGTTATTTCTATTCTAGTTCCAATATGAGTATTTTCATATAAATCAATTTTAGTACGAATGCATGTTGCTTACACTATAAAAAGTTATCAGATCTCTCTGGACCTCTCATTCTACACGCTAGCGTATACGTGAATTCTTATCTTAAGTTCTCTACAAACACAACCTTAACCGAAATGCATGATTTGGTATTTTCTTCGACTTGTAATACTCATCAACGTTGATTCATGACAAGCTCAAATAGAGGTAGGTAAAAAGTTATTTATTATCGATCTATGGTAAAATTCTTTTACTGGAATACTTATGGAATAATAACGTGATAGTTATAGTACCTTTAGCTATTTCCATATTTATATTTATTAAGCTTAAATACATACACAATGGCCACCTTTTACCTTTATCCAACTAGTGCTGTACGAAAGCTCCCAAGGTAACTAATATAAGTTAATTACGAGATTACGACGGCTTAAGAGTTGGTTCTGATTAATTCACACATACATCTCAGGTGTTGAGATTTATTTGCCGTTCCCAGGTAAGGGATTAGGAAGGCTTTATTTAATTTACGTCGCCACCATTTGTCTTTTGTGTTTAAATAAAGGAGGATTCTATTTGTTTTGTACCTGCTTAATAAAAGTAGATATATACGAGTATTTGTTAAAATTCCTTCTTACTTACAATTCTGTGTTTATATTGTGTTGTTATATTCCATGGATATGTTTAAATTTTTATCCCAAAAGATTTGAAGAAAGTAAATATTCTTTATTGGACCAATTTACACCAAATAAAAAAACAAATTTACCATAAGAAAATTCTATAAAAACTAATCTACAATTGTCGACTTTATCGCTGATGAGCTATCTCTTCCAAACGACTCGACGACGACGATATTAAAGTTTCACAGCCCCGAGGGGTCCCCTGGCAACCGTCAGGCAAATAATGACAGCTGTCATTATAGCTCCGTCGCTACCCGGGTAGCCGCGGGCCTCAAAGAAGGTTTGAATGTCAGGCCCCCAGGGGTTAAAGAGGAAATGTGTATCCATTGGAGTAGGTTGAGACATCGGGTGTACGTTCACAAACATAACGGAAGATTCTTATTATCTATTTAATATAATAAATATACTCACATAAGCACATAATACATACATACTTAAGTATCTAAACGAAAACACGTAAAACTCGGAAATCTATTTGCTAAGACCAAACCTTATACAAATGTTTTTTGGATTTTTTATAAAGAGAGAAAACTCTGAAAATGACGATTTGACGTTTAATAAAAATTCTTTTCTAAAATTGCACCACTACTGCGACTGCACAAGAATTTTATATTTGGAATTTTACTAGAAATACAATATTTCTCTTTGTTACATGGTACATACTGGTTCAAAACTGTTCGTTAAAATATGTTTTGTAGAATTTTTTCTTATTTTTTTAAAAAGTTTAGCAGTGTTCTATACTGGTAGTTGGGATTATGGAAGCAATTTTTCCAAAAGTTCCTCTTGATGGGAGTTGTTGTGCTTATAATATTATACTGTGTTAAAGGCAGACCTCAGTGTGCTTTCGTGAAGAAAGCTCGATTTTAGACTGGAACTTCGGTCCTGATGGTTGGAAGCACATACTAATACACAGACCAAACGATGCAAGGAAATACCTAGACGAAATGATTATTATCAAGCGTTCTATGATTTTAGAACTTACTCTGTAAAAGTAAAGGATAGGTACATACTCGTAATAATATCTACAATAATAGAAATTCTACATTATATACATAGGTAAAGATTGTAGGCACACGTAACACCTTAATACACCTAGGTATATTAAGGCAATACGTGTATACTAGGAATAAATTATTTTCCTTTGTATTCATAATTGATGGCGGTAGATGGGTATTATCATCTATAAATAAATTATTAATTCGACAATAATATTAATAGTGGACTTAATACACTGTTTGCTTGGGTACTAAAAAAACCCCGCAGGCGGTGGAGCAGATTTTTTTATAAATTTTTAACTGTGTATATATATTTTTGTAGCACATAACATTGTTATTTTTTTTTAAAAGAAATGTGAATAAAAATAAATGAAAAAAATATATTACTATTACTCAATATAATTCAACAGTTGTGTTTAGTACAGTCATTGCTGTAAGCAGCGAAGGTTTCACTTGTACCTATATTAGTGTACATATGAACTCTGTCATACCTACCAGTGTACACTAAAGAAATTCTATTATCCTTGATGGTCATGCAAATGACGTCATTTACTTTACTTGTAATCAGTCTACGTGCTGCATAAAACAATACAATTGATATTCGCATTAAACAAGAAAATATGACTCATTTAGTTATATTTAGCAATTTTCTACGATTTATAAAACTAGTGAAACGAGTATTATTTAATGAGTATGTAAAATTTAAAAAGAAATATAGTTTCAAATCTATTTAAAAACCATCGATATACCCCATCGAGTAATCAGTTTTCATACAAATCTTTAAAACATATTAGAGATTAATTAAGACACAGATTAGTAATTAGTACCTAATTTTGCTTGATTTATATATAAACGCCAAAATGAGTAACATTCAATAAAAAACGTAAATTGAATTAAAGTTACGCTATTTAAAAACTATCGATGTAAAACGATATCGATTAATGCACTTTCGTACAACCCTTAAAAACCATAGAGCAAAGAATATAATTTTTATTACTCCAAAAATCTTAGAGCACAGAACATTAACAGATTAGTGATACTTATTAGCTTTACTTGAACTTATGGTATCTTTATCTGTTAACAGAGGCGCGAATTGACTGGTTTTAACCGGCTTGAAAAAGAAGATTTTCAATTTGAATCGAATTTTACACCGCGTGATCGTCAAAAGGTAGTAGGGCCCATAAAAACTCTATATTTCTAAAATTGTACCGAGCCAGGGAACGAGACTTGTAGGTAGATCTAAATACTCATACGAGTAGCTTATAGACGTAAAGTCGGGAATCGAGGAATATTACATCTACGCACAATTCAATGAATGAAATCCAAATATGGTTACGTTTCAGCTCATATTTTCCTATTATTGACGTACATTTTTCAGAATATAGGTTAGTTTACGTAATAAGGATGTGCCGAAAGACGTAATAACTGAGTTAGCTTATGTTATTGTATTTCCTGTGATAGGCTTTACCGACAGGCAATTTTAAATAAATATCTATAGGAAACACAAGCAATCAATTGACGACCTCCGTAGTGCAGTGGTATGCGCGGTGGATTTATATGACGGAGGTCCTGGGTTCGATTCCCGGCGGGGCAGATTGAGATTTTTCTTAATTTGTCTTGGTCTGGCTGGTGGCAGGCTTTCGCCGTGGCTAGTTACCACCCTACCGACAAAGACGTATCGCCAAGCGATTTAGCGTTCCGGTACGATGTCTTGTAGAAACCGAAAGGGGTGTGGATTTTCGTCCAACTCCTAAAAATTTGCCCGCTTCCATCTTAGACTGCATCATCACTTAACATCGGGTGTGATGGCAGTCGGGGGCCAGCTTGTAGTCGAATTGTAACATTCGATTTAATCATTCACTTTCTACCGTCAAATGACATAATTGACATGTAAAAATAGCCGCGAGTAGTGTTCATTAGTGTTCTTTTCATTGTTACAAAAGGTATACGTTTGTTTTTGTCAATTCTGGACTTAAAGAAAACAATACTAAGAATGACTGTCATCACAAAAATAATAATATTATTGTTTATTTCAGGACAGAAATGCTTCCTTTGGAAAATACAATGATGCATACAGTTAATATCAGTAAAATAAACACTTGACAAAGTACTTGGAAAACCTTACGAGTATAATATTGTCATGACATAATGTTACGTTGAGGATTACTTAGTACTTTTCTGATTCTGCTGTCTTGATTCAGTGTCCCTGATATGACACGGAGCCAATGTGTCAACGCAAGTAGCGTCTCACATTAGGGCCCGCAACTATTCCCAGGAAAGCAGCAGTCAGGTCTATTGCCATCATCCCGACTTATACCTGACAAATTAATATCATAAAATAGCATTCATTAGAAGTATGTGCGCCTGCTTCAGTCGTTCTCCTCATTTATGAGGGTCATGACCAGCTTAATCTTTGGTTTTGTCTGATATGTCACGTTATTTCGTTTTTTGTTCAGCTACCCGTATGGCTTCATAGATCGTATAGTTGAAAGTGGTGCGGATCTGATCAGACCAATGCGTAGGACTGCAGCCACGCGGCCTTTTTACCAGACTGCGTCAGAAGGAGGGTTATGTTTTTCGAGCGTATGTATGTATGTATGTCCATTTCTTCGGCACGCGCCTAAACAGCTGAACGGATTTTGACATGTGAGGTGTCGTTGAATTTTTCAAAATTGTGGTAGTGACATAGGCTATATAAATTTTCAAAATGGCGGCTGTAAATGGGGGAAAAAAGGGGGATGTGTGTATTTTTTTCTTTTATCTTAGCAATATGGGAACAAATTGAAAGCTCGTAAAAAGACCATTTCAAAAATATAAATATCATATCATGTTCATATTACTTTTTTAACAAAAAATGGCAAAAAGTGTACTAAGTGTACCGTCTCATTTCTATACCATAAACTAAAACTAAAAAGTCTCAAATAAAATGATTATTATAAAAACAAAAAATCCGACTGCTTAGAAGTTATAAACTGAAAAGAGAAAAACAAGGATCACTATATCTGTATACAATTCTAAATACTTTATGGTGCTGCAGGCGGGGACAAACGCAGTAACCCGCAGGTTAAAGCATTTTGTCCCTGTTTGTTGTCGAGACTATCTAAAGCATCTACATTGCATAAATTAGTCGACAAAACACGAAAATAGCTAAAGATCGAATTAAAAAAGGGCTTAGAAACCCAAGAGAAGGGAATTTAGTCTTTGAAGACGAATTCCATTATTGGTAAAATGGCAGGGAGCTTTGAACCAGACATAGGAGCTTGAAGGGTAAATTCCACTGCGTAAAATGATTCGTCCTTTGCACTCGTCATAAAAAAGGCAAAACCTAATTATTTACACACTCGTTTACCCAATTAACTGTAAAAATGTTACTCATAACGTACGAGTATATCGGACGGGGGAATTAATGCCATCTAACCAACCATTGGTTGACGACCGCGGAATTTAAATTTTTCTTACCGCAAATGAGTAATTTAATTACTCACACAGGTCTTGTGGCTAAACTAAGCCTCATGAAGCGTGCACGAAGGCGTAAAAATCCGTAAAATGTGACCAAGGTGACGCCGAAAGAGAATTAACGAGAGTTAAAAGGGCCAGTAAACAAATTTTTGTTCTGTGAAAAGTAAAGTTAATGGGGTTTTGAAGGAAACATAATCCTAACTAATATTATAAATGCGAAAGTAACTCTGTCTGTCTGTCTTGCTTTCACTCTACAGTTTTTTTAGTCTAGAGCCTGAAAAAGGACATAGGCTACTTTTAATTGCGAAAAAAGGGTTGTAAGGGTTTAAAGGGGGGATGAAATGTTGTATGAAAGTATCGTCATTTTGAAAGCTTAAGACCTATTTCTTAGGCAGTTGATTAGATATTAATAAATATGACATTCAAAGCTTAGAAAAATTAGGCTGCCGTAATAACTAATTCCACGCCGACGAAGTCGCGGGCGAAAGCTAGTTAATAATAAGTCTAGCTGAGCGAAGGGAAACCAATGTATAATCTTTGCAAACAAATTACTTAAAAGCAAGCAATGAATTAGAAGTGCATTGAATGTTGCGACTAAATGTAGATGCTGGTAATCATTTAAGTACCATCTACCGAGTGTTTTGACGGCCTCCGTGGCGCATCGAACCAGAGACCTCTACATCTTATAAATCTACGGCGCACACCACTGAGTCACGGAGGCTTATCATTTCATGTGGTATGAATATGTAGGTACGACGAATTTAGTAAACTTATATAAAATATTTTCATGATAAATTTTTTAACAAATGTTTTTTAACAAAAAATAACATGTTTTAAATATTACATTTGCATTTTTAATATGCTCAACTGATAGGTAAAAGCTCCTGCATTTAAAATCTTCAGTGTAGATGTCAATGCATATGCAATGCATGGCTAACTACATGATGTGATCATAAATTCAACATGGCGGATTCACAAAAATGGTAACATGACATCTTATCTTTTTAAAGTAAGCATAATATTGAGAAAATTAAAAAGTTGGTGCAGTTTAATATCTGTTCTACAAAAGTTAAAGAATACGCCCATAAGAAGTCTGATATTTGTGCTATGTCTAGGATATTGTTAAAGGTATTCACTGTAAAAGATACTTGTAACATAAGTGTTAATGAAAATCTAGTAAGGACATGTTATGTTAAATATTTGCGAAGCATTTGCAAAGCGAATTAATCTTTATCCTTCATCCAAATCCTCTTTGGTCCAGTGATTGTACTGCGCTGCTACGAAGTGCTTCTGGGTTCGAATCAAAGGATAGACTATCAATATAGGATTATTTTAATTTCTTTTTCTTATCTGCAGAAAATGAACTGCAGTTGACTTGGGAATTTGACAGTATGACACTTTCATTACACGAAGAACGCATTATTTGATTGTAATAGTTACAAAGTAATACCTTATTAACACGTTCAAGAAAAAATTTTCAACAAAAAATAGAACCGACTCAAAACGCACTAAAAAATAAAAAATAACTGTGTCATTTAGTTGCTTTAATTTACTTAAGCATATCTATGAAGTCGGTGCCAGCAATTTTAGGGACATAGTAAAGCAGTTTGTGGATTCTAGGTAACGTCCTTAAAGTAGAAACCTTGGCTGGCACCGACTCTTAGATATACTTAAGTAAATTAAAGCAACTAAATGACACAGTTATTTTTTACTTTTTAGTGCGTTTTGAGTCGGTTCTATTTTTTGTTAAAAATTTTTATTTCTTACTTTTTAGAGATTTATCGCCACGTACCGTACTCGTACTATACTGTCATAGAATATTATATGGCACTTGTAGCCAAAAAGCTACCGATACCGAGACAAAAACCGAAATCGCTGTAAGCGTGCCTCCAAAATTTGAAGAGTTCCTTCAATTTCCCCAGGATATCATCATCAGTTCCTAACATGATGACAATGGGACCACCTTGACAGTGTGCCTTTTCTAATAAAAAAAGAATTATCAAAATCGGACAACTCTGTAAAAAGTTATGCGTGGTCATACATAAAAAAAAAATAGTTGAGAGGTGTCAAGGGTCACCGGTTAAAAATGAGGTACATCGAAGTTCCTTTCGATTAATTAGTGAAGGAATTGTAGATATAAGGTTTTTTTTTTTTAAAAAAAGGGTAATGATAGTAATTATGTTAAAATACACCGATTTCGTGACAGCACTGTAAAAAGTTATCGTGGTCATACATTAAAAAAAATAAAAATAAGGTAGAAATCACTAGTCATTTTGAACCTATTTGTTTTAGTTAACGGTTAAAAATCATGTACTTTTTTAACGTGGTAGGTTAAAGCTAATTAACATATTCAATATCTTACATAAGATTTTATAAGAATCAAAACAGAATTTTAAATTTATTCGCCATAAAATGGGTTGATTCTGGTGAATTTTAAATTTGATCAGTAAAATAAAACGATTTCTGTGTAGATCTAGTTGTAGATTGCATAGGTTCCGCGCAGGAAACTCCAAACTTTGCGCCGTAGAAATACCGCTTACCTAATGGAAGTAATAACCGAATGCTAATTAACTAGGTATTAGCATATGCTAATGCAATATGTTTCCGTAAGATAAATACTTTAATTAATATGTCAATATTAACAATATACTGTTGCATGTATGTAAGTATGTACCTACAACAGACTTTTCATTTATACATAGTCTATGCCCGCGTAGATCCCGATCACGTGAATGATGGGAGCATAGAGATAGAGGTGTAACCAACAATTTATACGCCTTGTGCCAGCGTGCGTAACTGCATCCCACAGACTCGTAACTGACTAAAATAAGGTATTGTTTGTATATGTTCATTTCTGCGCCCTGTGCCTAGGTACCGCTGGGATTACCCTAATTACGGCACTGCATATATAGTACATCGCGAAATGCTTATTTTCAACGCGAGCTTATGTCCAGTACATAGGTACCTATGTATGTTTTCTGTGCGCGATTTTCTCAAAGGCGATAGTTTGTATAAAACCAGAATGTCGATTCTGTAACAAAATTTGACAGTGCGATTCTCGAGGTCGTCTCTGCTTCTCTGTTTAACACTATAGAGAGATATAAAGACAAAGTCAAGACTCGCGTTGTTGAATTTCGTTACAGAATTGACTTCCATGTACCACATACCGTTGATATCAAAATGTGAGTGGGTAGGCCATATAAGTCGCAGAACAGTTGGTCGCCATCGGCGTGTTCTGAAGTGGAGACCAGGTACCACTAAGTGCGCTTAGTGGTACCTGTTGTAGGACGCCCTCAAGCCCAATGGTCCGACGACCTGAAAAAGGTAGTGGGAAGTGGCTGGATGAGAAAGGCAGAGGATCGTGTGTGGTGGCGCGCTCTCGGACGGGCCTATGTCCAACTCTGGGCGGATACAGACTGATGTTGATGATGATGGTATAATACAATAATAACTATTATAAATCGAACTAAATGCCTTATCGAACGTAACGAAGAGTTCCACTACTACCAAACAAATTTTTTACCCTTTAATTTGTTAAAACTGAGTTAATAAGTAGTAGCAATACAAAAGGATAAAATGTCGACATGTAAAATCGAACCTGGCACCTCCATCTCATCTTTATCCCAGATGAAGAAGATAAAGTAAATAAGTAACATTTTCCTTAAACATATTAAACATCTTGTCACTTTCTACATTTTGCAATCACGTTCATCATTTACGAGGTGTTAATAATAATTCAATTTGTAAGCCAATGCAATATGTATCTTTGTGTGGGATTTTTTCGGATGATTCATTATTTTGTATTATATTTATTAATAGGGTTCCCTACCACAAAGGGGAAAAACTGTAAGTTAAGATAAATAAATTCCTGTAAGAAGTGTGCTCTGCAGTAGGTATAAACGGTTAAAAATTGTCACCTATTTTGGAAATCACATGAGAAGGGTATAACTCTCTTAATATATTTACTTACATTTTTTTAATTTAATTTTATTTTTGGTCTCTACCAGTGACCCTTATAGGCCAGTGCCGATAGCCTTAAAAATAATAAAAAATAAAAGAAAATCGCAGTAGGATGAAACCCATTGCAAAAGGAACAGAATATCATAAAATTGAAAGGAAAAATAAATTACGGGCGATCTGAGGTCGGGAAGGGGAAGGGGGTGAGGGTTTAGGGGTAAAAAACGGATTTTCTCTATTTCCGGCAAAACTAAAAGTCCTATGGAAAATAGTAATACAGCGAAGTTGTTGGTAATAAAAATATCTAAACCTTTTGTCCTTAAACTTTTTCACATATTTATGTAAAAAATTCAAAAAACCTACTTCTTTGTTTTTTATTTTTATCTTTTACAAATAAAATGTAATTTTCACGAAATTTGGTGAAAACTTACCTTTTTATGTCACAAATTTGCTATATAATTTGAAATTCATTTAATTTGAAATATTTATTTTTTCACCCTATTTTGAATGAATATCGAAAAATTAACCTAATTTTTAACCGAAAATTCGGCCGTCAAAATATCAGCTTTTTTCAAAAAATTTGTATTTTTTCTGTTTGTTAAAATCTCTACTTTCCGATGGTAAAAAAAATACATTACCATACTAAACTTTCTCAGAAAAGGCAAAAACTAGGCTAACGGTTTTTACAGCTTTTTTCAAATAAATTTTGAGGTTACGTGAAAAAAGTGTAAAAACAAAAGTTTTTACACTTTTCTTAATTTTAATCTTTTTATTACCTACAACTTTGCTATTCAACTCTTTTCCATAGGACTTAAAGTTTTACCGGAAATCGAAAAAAAAACGTTTTTTACCCCTAAAACCTGACCCTCTACCCCTTCCCGGACTCAGATCGCCCGTAATTTATTTTTCCTTTCATTTTTATGATATTATCCTCATGGGTTTCATCCTACTGCGATTTTCTTTGGTGTCAAAAATTATCGGCACTGGCCTATTAGCTATGGGAGAAGATGAAGGATGTTTCAATTTGTTTAAAAAATACTTTTTATTTGCAACTACTTCTGTTATTTTAAAATTTTTAAATAAAAAATGTATCTTAATAAAAAGAGATTTCTCTTCAATTCAAATCATACTACTATTATAATAGGCGAAAGTTTGTGTGAATGTTTGTTACTTCTTAACTGCTGGAGGGATTCAATATTTGGTATGGTTCCTGTATAACAATAACTGAAATAAGAAACGTTCTAGTTGGAATGATAGTCAGACCATTATAATTAACTTTTTTCATTTATTATTCTGAAGTTAGTGAGCTTATTATTATATAATTCTGAAGTTTCATCTAAATCCATTCAGTAGCTTTTGCGTAAAAAAGTACCAAACATCCATCCACCCATACATATATACATAAAAAACTTTCGCCCTTATTCGTAAGGATTCTATGGGTGGAGTATAATATTTTAGCTAAAATATTGATTGTACATTTCTAAGGTAATAAATCGAGATAGAGTTGTATTGAACTCTATCTAGATTAATTACTTAAGGTCAACGACCTTGAAAAACGGGTAAGTTGTAAATTTCACGTTAAAGGGACGTAAGTCGTATGTGAACCATCAAACTTTAATAAAAACAACTCTTTCGTAAGTGAAATTTAAAAAATATTAAGAGAGTTAACACTATTTTCAAACTCTGAAGTTTTATGGTTTCTATTCAATTTAAAATATCTGGTTCAAGGGATACATCATCAAATTGTTTTTAAGTTAAGGTATTTTAACAATTAACATGATGCTGTTTTCTTAGTTAAGTTCAAGTCATCATTAAATCATAATGTTTAAGGACACAAGGCTTAAGGCTTGGCCTAAAAAAGCAAAGTAATTTTTTTTTGTGTAAACAAAGTTCTTAATTTTAGGCAGGACATCTGAAAGATGCATAAATAAATTAAAAAAAGAAATAAATTGACATAAATTAATTTATTATTCAGTACATTAACATCACAGAACTTTTACAATATAACACTGAGTTGAATAAACAGTCACAATTAAGACATTGTCGATTTCACTTGCTTTCAATTCCTTATACGCATATAGGTCCTCGTCTTCTCGTCCCACCTGCACAGAGTCCTAAATCAGAGAAGCCAAATCTGTTTCCAAAAACATCATCATCGTCCTTTTCGTTTGATTTAACTGGCTTGGGGCTTTCTTCGTCTCTTTCAAACGTTATAACTGAAGGTTGATTGTCACTCTTCTTTTGATTCGTTTTGTCTTTAACAACATGACATTGTATATTTAAAACGGCGATCAAACACAATGCTAGAGGTATCCACACTTTTAAAGACATTGTTTGTTTTTATTTGTTACTTCCGAACTTTTGTATCGTCTGTTCTTGATCACAACACCTGAGTATATGAGCTTAACAAGGTGAGAGCTCCGTATATATACAAGTTTCAATAATAAGTTATGTTTCATTTAATACTGATATATTGTTGTTAACTGGTTTCCTTTAGTCAAGTGTCTCGATATGTACACGTTCGTAAACATCTTATTTTTCCTCATACATAATTTAATTGATACGAAATATATGTTAATTATTTTTATGGACAACGCCTACGTCAATCTAACGCTATATCAATGCAAATGCACACATGAATACGGATTTAAGGAAAAATTAGTGATTTAATTACATTATTGACATCTTGGAAAGTATTGCTACTATTTTTTTTATGTTATTTAAGAAAACGTGTTACATTTTATTTGAATAATTTTAATAGCGTTGTAAATCATAGTAATGCTGTAAATCGAAAATTTAAGTCTAATTTAGTTTGCCGAAATTTAGTATTTCGGGAATATTTTGATTAAATTTTATCCCTGAAATCATAATTTAGAGTTATCTCGGAATTTTAAAAAAAAACTTTACTCCCGTGGACGTTTAAATGAATAATTACCTAATCTAAATTGTAGAATAATGCTAAAGAGTACGAATCGAGAAAAATTGTTTAAAATATTCCAAAGGATTTATATTGGTAATACCTATTAGTTAGCCTTGGTATATATATTTTTATCCCCTCTCCTATAAGGAGGGAGGCCTGGCCCTGTAGTGGACCCTTAATAGGCTAATAATGATGATGATGATGATATATATTTTTAAATAAGAAATTCCTAAAGTTTTGTGACAAATGAAGCCTACAAACTAAAGTTCATTTTATTACAAAATCGAAATGATTAGCTAGGGATAGTTGTGAGTACCTGTCAAGAAATGCTAAAATTGTACTGATTCTACAGACATTAAAGTATAATATAGAAATTAAGATTAATTTGGTAGATTTATTTATATAATGGGTAATATTGAAGCTTCGAATATAGACATATTTTCAAAAATCCATAGTCGTTTTACTAAATTTGTATTGTTGTTTTGCTATCAAAAGCATTGTCATACTTCCATTTACAGGTCTGAGGAGGAGCAGGATAATCAAAAACAAACTTGTTCTCCCTGAACTAAAAAAAAGATCTTGTGTTACTTGTTTTCGATTTAACCATAAAGTTTCTGAAGGCAACAGTGTCAACAAAAGAGTTTATAGATCCTGACTGACTTTAATTTTGTTATTTCCGTTTTTTATTTACTTTCCACTTTAAGCAGAAGCTTGTATAATTCAAAATACCCTTATCAATATTTCTTTCTAAAAGCATAATATTACACGATTTTTTTTATACGGTATCTTGAAAAATTCTCTATTTTTCTAGGATCTCCATATCACATCCTAACATGATGAGCATGAGACAATTTTGGAAGTATACCCTTTCTAGTGAAAAATATTTTATCAAAATCGGACTGCTCTGCAAAAAGTTTTGCGTGGTCATACATAAGAAAAAAAAAATACGCGTCTTAAGAAACACATCCGTTTTTGCGTCGACATAAAAATACTGACAAACATACTTACACATTTATACGATTAGATCGGATAACATACTATTTTTTTGCTCTGTCACTGAAGACGAAATTCTTCGAACCATAACCGTGTTTTGTACAACTTTTAATTAGACATCACTAGTCACTTCTACATACTAAAATTTAGATTAATATTATGAGTGCGGAGACATATTTTTTATAAACATTATGTTTATAAAAAATGTGTGTAGGTGCTAATACAAGAATTGATACTTTAAATTTAGTACCAATAGTTTTTGTAACTTTAAATAAAAAATAAGTATATTCTTTTATCTATGTAGATGTAGGTAATGCATACCCACATGTTTTGCCTTTTGATAAAAGGAGTGTTACAATTTTGAAGATTACTAAATTCAATATTCCTTGTATTATAAAATAAAAATAAAAATAAAATAGCTTTATTTCCTTACAGTATTAAACATTACAATTTACAATATTGTTAGTTATATTAGTTAAATTCAAACTTATCCTATGTTAGTATTGTTAGTTTTATTTTAAATACCTATATATGTATTATATTCATGTCTCTGAATATGTAATGACATAGAATGATGCAGCGTCTTTCGCCTTGTATTATAGGCAAATACAATTCTATAAAAATATTTTAAATACCTTTATATGTATCAGTGCAATACAAATTCAGACGTAGCTAAAAGTGCATTGACAATAAAGTAGCAAAGTATGACAAGTTTTAAAATTGAGTCACAGGAAAATCAAAGTGACGTAGAAGGAAAAATGCCCATCAATTGAATGGATCTTAACAAATGAGTATAAATACTGTACATTGTTACTAAAGGAATTACTAAGTCATTGATACATCGGGCTGGTAAAGTCACTATTGAGTGAAGAAGTAAATAAAACAAATAAAAATGATTTCAGTATTGTCAGTGATTTTGGTTGTTGCAGTAGTGTACACAGAATGTTCTGTTTTAAGACTTCAAGGGATTCCCCTGGACGGAAGTGTCACCACAGATATTCTAGTTGAAGAAAACGCTAAAGGAAGTCCAGTAGCAGCAATACAAATCAGTATGGATGAAAAGAAAAAGGAAACTTTACCGAGTGAGATATCTACGAAACTGATTAATCAATTTGTGAAAGCAACGGGAGATATGATACCGGATTTTGAGAGTAAATTTGGTTTTGGTGGTATAGGACCGAATTGCCCTCACGGACAAAAGAGAAGAGGACCCATTTGCGTCGATGCTTAAAAGAATCGAGATATTCAAGGATTACATTGTGCTACTTTGTAGAGTTGTATCTAAATATTGATTTATCCGATAGAGAAGATTGCTAATGGTGTAAAGAAGTTGAAAGAAATTATTAAAATATAATAAAGTGAAATAAGCAACAAGTGATAACTTAGTTATTGGTGTATTCCAAAGAGTAGCTTGCAAATGTGCGGCTTTATTTATGTGTAAAACTTCTAAACTAAATACGTCGAGTTTCTTGCCTGGTCTTCTCTGCAGGATCTGCCTTCAACACCGGTGCTGCTACATACTTAACGTTTCAAAAGTGTAAAACAGCGAACTTGAAATAAATGATTTAATTTTTTTTGAATATTTTTGTTGTTGATCTGATAGTTCAAGATGTACCTAAGAGAAGATACGAGTATATGCGTAGGCCAGTCTTGATAAGTACACATAAATAGCCAGTCAGGCAGTTATGATATTGTAGTGACGTAGTTTACCTTATTGTTATAATGTTTACAATTACTATGACTAAGGAAAGTTCTGTGGTATATACATGTTAGTGTTTTGTTCATTTATTTGCATGTTAATAAATAAATAGTTTATTATTTCTTGTTTTTTTACAACCTATTATATAGCGAAAGTCTCAATGAAACTTTTACTTTTGGGTTGATAATCCTATCTAATTTTGTGAGAGATGTTATAATTTAACGAACACAACGTGAAATAATTGTTTTATTATGTCATACTTAGTGTTACTTCTTCAAACAAATTGTTATGAAGAAAAGTAATTTAAACTTTGGCTGCAGCGATTTCAATAACGTTCTAATATTTCTATTTATATATTTGGTATGGAGCTAGCTTACCTGGATTAACACACAGGCCACATTTTCTCCCGAAATTCCCTCGAGAATGAGATCTACGTAAGTAAAGGGCGTCCGCTAGTTAAACATATTTTTGGGCAGAATGAGTAAGGCTTTTCTCCGATTGGAGGCAAAATGACGCGTCAAGGTCGTCAACTACAAGACGTTATAAAATCTATCTTTATTTTCAAATCACTAAGAACTAAAAACGACAAATATGGAATATTTAAAAATTGAGCGAGCAGCAATTTCACACTTGATTATATTTTTTAACCGACGAAAAAAAGCGGAGGAGGTTCTCAATTCGTCACGTATATTTTTTTTATGTATGACCACGCGTAACTTTTTACAGAGTTGTCCGATTTTGAGAATTCTTTTTTATAAGAAAGGGAAGACTTCCAAGATGGTCCCATTGTCATCATGTTAAGATCTGATGATAATATCCTGGGAAAGTTGAAGGAACTCTTCAAATTTTATAGGCACATTTGCAGCGGTTTCGGTTATTGTGTAAGTGTCGGTAGGTTTTTGGCTACTAGTGCCATATAATATACTATGACAGTATAGTAAAAGTACGTTATGTGGCGATAAATCACTAATAAGCAAGAAATAAAATTTTTTAACAAAAATAGGACCGACTCAAAACGCACTAAAAAGTAAAAAATAACTGTGTCATTTAGTTGCTTTAATTTACTTAAGCATATTTAGGAGTCAGTGCCAGTCAAGGTTACTACTTTAAGGACATTACCTAGAACCCACAAACTGCTTTAGATACTACGTTAAATAAATGTTCCTTAAACTTGGCTGGCACCGACTTCATAGATTTGCTTAAGTAAATTAAAGCAACGAAATGACGCAGTTATTTCTTACTTTTTAGTGCGTTTTGATTCGGTTCTATTTTTTGTTAAATTTTTTATGTATAAATACAACTTAACTTGAATTACACAAAATAGTACTTTAAAGGTAGGAAAAAAATTGAAATAAAATAATTGTGTGTAACTTTAATGTACTTAACAATCTTATCTATAAAGTTTAAGGAAACTTTATTTACCGAAGTAGCAAAGCACTTCGGGGTTTCACCAACCAAATTCGTACTTTAGGGCGTTAAATAAATTATTCTTGGATGCCACCGACTTAATAGTTTAAGTAAATTAAAATAACAAAATTACGCATTAGTACTTATCAATTTTTATTGGAAAGTGTTAACCTCACTTTCAGGTCATTATAATTTTTGAAAATTAAGGTGGTATCAAACATTGCGGAACCGGCGGGATTCGAACCCACATACATCTCTTTGACTGTCGCGTTCAGACCGTTTTACCAACTGATTTTTTGATATCACGTGTATTTTCAAAAATTGCGCAATTGTTTTTTTTACTTTTTAGTGTATTTGGACGATTCTGTCAGTTTCGGTTTTAATCGCTTATTAATTTTTTTTACTATGTCAACTCGAAAGTTTCAAACCAATTCGACAGCACCTGCCAAAATGAGCCCAAAGGGCGTCACCCACGGGAGGCACCGGTAAGAGTTTCGACTAAAGTTTTGGAGCTTGTCAATCAATTATGTATAAGGTGACTATCAATAAGGTCTTATTAAGTGTATAATAGACACATATAACCTTATAAATCTCTCCTCCGGGACTAAGGTTTCTCTTCAGAGATGTCCCCTATGAAAAAAGGCTATCAATGGATACTTATATAAGTAATTATTTAAAAACCAGAATTAAAATTTCAAAATAATATATAATCTATACTAATATTATAAAGCTGAAGAGTTTGTTTGTTTGTTTGAACGCGCTAATCTCAGGAACTACTGGTTCGAATTGAAAAAATATTTTTGTGTTGAATAGACCATTTATCGAGAAAGGCTTTAGGCTATATAACATCACGCTGCAACTATTAGGAGCGAAGAAATAATGGAAAATGTGAAAAAAACGGGGAAAATTATTCGTTGAGGGCTTTCGTTGCGTGCGCTGCGAAAACGGTTCAAGATACCAAAAATATATGTACCTATGAAAGAATTATTCCTCTTCAAATAATCTAAAAAAATGTCCACGACAGTATATGTCTATCTTTTAAGATTAACTCACTAGAACCGTTTTTATGGTAATCAAATGTACTATAATATCGTACAATGTTTAACAAAAATGTAGATTTTTAGTACACGGGACGGGACGGAGGATATTGGTTGACGGGAAACTATAAAAAAATTAAATCGAAAGGGGTAGCGGGGAGAGAGCACACTTTATATGAAAGTCTGTCTTTAAAATTAAAAGAGTACCTAATATGTTTTCACGCGGACGATGTCGCGGGCAACTGTTGGTTATACTGATATGAGTATTTACCTACTAGTAAAGCCATCTCGCTTGTCATTCTTTTTACTTCATGGTAATTTAAAAGTTCTACGCAATGTATATTTACCAGACAGTCAAAAATTTTTAAAATTGATGGAAGAACCATATATATTTTAACATGTATTTAGTGAAATTACAAACAGACACTTTTATTTTACACAATATTTGGGCCCAGATCAGTTCTAAAATCTTAATCAAAAACGCCTATATTTGTTTAACGAGCAATTTCAAAGAAAATCGCATTTGCTAGTAAAGAAATATCTTGTAAAATAACGTGTTCTGACAAGTAATCCATAGTCGAACCGTTGAAGACCCTGCCCATGATGGTCAGAGTGTGAAAACTTCCCACAACAAGAGCCGTCCTAAGGTTTACTTTGTGCCAACAGCTTAGCGAAAGCGTTTTAAGATATTGGTCGTAGCTATTCACTATAAGGCTATTGAATGAAACGGCTATTTTTAACCGACTTAAAAAAGGAGGTTATCAATGTATGAAATATTTCCAGAACAGCCCAGTTTTCACATATAATAGTCCATATCAGCGTCTGAACAAATGTGCCAAATTTCGAAAGTGTGTATGTATGTATTTATGTTTGTGGAGGCATATCTCCGGAACTACAAGTCCGATTTAAGTAATTCGTAGTAGTTTTGAAAGGGAATTTTTATGTTTTTATATTTGTTTTTGCATATCTCCAGAACTACAAGTCCGATTTAAGTAATTCTTTTTTTGTTGTAGTAGGTATTATTCAACTTAGGAAATATTGTAAGTTTCATTAAAATCGGTTTAGAAGTTTTTGAGATAGGGATTTTTTTATGCATGACCACGCATAACTTTTCACAGAATAGTCCGAAATTGAAAATTTTTTATTACAAAGGATACACTTTCAAAATGGTCCCTTAGTCATTATCTTAGGATCTGATGATGAAATCTAGCTCAAATCGAAGTAACTTTAACTTTAATTTACTTATTTAATCTATGAAGTCGGTGCCACCTGTAAGCTTTCTACTTTAAAGACGATATCTAATTCACACAAAGTGCTTTGCTACTTTGTTGAATAAACTTTCCTTAACTTGGATGCCACCGAGTTTATAAATATTGTTAAGTAAACTAAAGTAACTAAATGACGCATTTATTTTTTACTTTTCAGTGCGTTTTGAAGTCAGTTTATTAAATTTTTTTCTAAACAGTAAGTAGTAACGGTAGATTCAATAGTCCAAATACGTGAGAATAAGTAAGTCATTTAATACTGTTTCCTTTTCAGTTTAAGTCATCATCATCATCATTATTATCAGCCTATTAACGGCGCACTACAGCGTCAGGCTTACCTCCGTGTGCCCACCACGCGCGTCTGCGAGCTTAGGGTGGATAACTTATCACGTTCACTATCAGATATTGATAATGATCGTAACCGATGGTTTTCTGACTGCGACCATAGATTTCACTGAAAATTTCTTAGAAGAAAGAATAGCTCAGAATTATTCCACGACCGGACCCAGGATTCAAAGCCTGGCCCTCGTCATCGAAGCCTCAAATACTAACCTTTAGACCTTCGAAAAGTTTAAGTCACAGTCATGCAGATTTATCAGTAACGTCAGATTTCAGAGATTTAGGTCAGGTTACATTAGCAGAACGCAGTGCATAGAAAATGTATTAGATCGTACTTATATACATAAATCACGCCTCGTTCCCATAGGGGTAGACAGAGACTACATCCTTCCATTTGCCACGGTCCTTGCATACTTCCTTTGTTTCTTCCACTCTCATTAGTCCTTTCATACAAGTTTGTCGGCTTAGGGTACTCTTGACCTGCCCATTCCTTAAAATGTCTTGAATTGGGTTTTGTTCATCTTCTTTCATCCATTCTCTCTACATGTCCAAACCTTCTCTTTCTCAATTTTAGTTTTTTCTTAGTTTTAGTGGAAATTTATTAGAAAGTGATATATACTTAATGTTAAGTATAAACATTTAATAACAGATTGGCCATCTGCTTGATCAATCAACGTTAGTTTTTACCATAAATAAAAATTAAACACTGAAATTAAGAATCAAAAATATTTTAGTATCGCAAAGAATATTTTCCCCAAATTCTAGTAGAAACATCTCCCAGGAGTGCCTCTCCGACGAGCGAAGGTTGGTACTCAGTTTCGCAAATTCCTCTCTATTTTTCGCGAGGCAAAATAATTGTGCGGCACTCGCGATTCCGGTCCACTCTCTGATATTTCTCAGCCAAGACTTCTTTCTGCGACCAACGCTTCTTCTACCGGCAACTTTTCCCATCAAAATGAGTTGTAGGAGCTCGTATCTCTCGTGTCGTGCCCCACATGCCCCAGATACGCAACTTTTCTCATTTGGATGGTCTGGAAAAGTTCACGCTTCTGATTCACGTGTCGTCACTTTGTCAGTCCAACTGATGGCCAGCATGCGTCTAAACGCCCGCATTTCGAACGCTTCTATACGTTTCCTGATGTCCTCTTTTATTGTCCTTCACATCCGTATAGAAGTATGGGCCAGATGTAACAACGCAGGAGTCGAAAGCGCAAAGGGATTTTAAGGCTGCGATGCAGAGTTCGTTTCTCTTTTTATTTAAAGTGCTACGAGCTATTTCGATGCGAGTCTTGACTCTAGTTGTCATTCCGCCAAGTTTCCAAATATTTATACGTACGCACTCTCTCTACTTTTTGGACTTGAACGCGGGACTTTATAAAGTATTCGAATATGCTAACCACAAAACCGACGCAGTTAATACAGCTTTAAACGTGGCATAATTTAACAGTCACCTTATTTACATGTAAATTAAGTTGTTTTAATTAAGCATGGAAATTCCAAATAGGGAAAATACCTACCCAATTACAATAATGTAGGATCAGCAATTT
The DNA here is from genome assembly GCA_034621355.1 of Mycalesis mineus. NCBI lineage: Eukaryota > Metazoa > Arthropoda > Insecta > Lepidoptera > Nymphalidae > Mycalesis > Mycalesis mineus. The sequence continues at coordinate 16,432,173 of CM067888.1, read as the reverse complement.
GGGATATTTACGGTTTAAAGAGTCAATACAATTTATGTATCCATTTATAATGTACCATTCATCATCATCATCATTATCCGCCTATTAACGGTCCACTACTGGGTCAGGCCTCCCTGTCTATTATATCCCACCAAAAACATTCTGTAAAAAAATTGGTTGTCTGTAAAATCGGTTTACTGACGGTACTTGAACGTTTGTCACGTTCAACTATCGTCAGTAAACCGTCTTAAGAAAATACTGATGGAATGGTAGCATTTAATTGGTTATTAAAATTTTTAATTTAAGTATATTTTTATAAATATTAATTTAAGTTAATAAAATAATTGATTTTGATTTTATAAATTTATATTTTAAATTTATAATAAATATATTAATTTATAAATATATTAATTTTTAATTTAAAATTAATATATTTAATAATTATATTTAATAGACGGATGTCGAACGCTGCCGAACGCAAAGGCCGATTGTGCTTTTTTGTTGCTCGTTCTGCGCTCTCGCTTGCACTACTTCAAGCCTTACATGGAACGCCTCAAAGCGAGGTAACGCCGCATGAGTCATGTTTTTTCGTGCGTGCAGCCGGCTCTATCGAATTATAAGACGTAGTCACGTCAAAAACTGGCTTGATGGAGATGCTTGTTTATCTCTAAAAAGTAATGAAATCTAGACAATGCCGTGCCAAGTCTAAGGTCTCGACTTAGCGGGGGCACTGCCGTACACCCTGATATGGATGACGCAGTAAGTCTTTCAGCATTTACAAATTACAAAGCCTGTGTCACTCCTCATGAGTTTCCCTCCGACTTGTAGTTTCGGAGATTAGCCGAAACCCAAGACAGACAGACAACCTTAGTTAGATAGATTTTTTTTTAAGCTTAAGGCTTTTATCAGACGCAAGGCGCTGAGCCAAGCATGTCATTTTGACTTATATGTGGGTACACCAAGCCATAGCTGTGGCTTAATGATTAACCTATAGAATCCGTGTGTGTGTCATACTGTGTTTTGTAAAATTATTGTCTTAGCTTGACTACAAACATTATAAACAAGTCAAAACCTCAAACATCCCAAGGTACAAACTACTTAAATATGATATCTTCAACTATGTTTTGTCTCTCTGTCTTGTGTTCCGGTTAATCTCTAGAACTACCAGTTAGAGAGAAACTCATGAGAAGTGACATATGCTGATTTGTAGTTGACATTTCCATGAAAGAAACCTGGGTGTCTAGTTAGTAGTTCAATAAAAAAGTAAAACAAAAATTTGACCAAAAAAAATTAAAAAAATAATTTCGACACTAAGCTTTAACTTTCACTTCAATTTCCTTTATGTACTTCTACCGGAAATAATGCGCATGAAAAATAATTTTTTTGGAAATTTATAAAATTATGTTTGTGTATTTACGATGTTAGAATTTTGTTTGTCCTATAAATTATTGTCATCGGTAAGTACAGTGATACAATTTACCTTTACAAAATTAAGGAATATTCTTAATTATTTTACTTTACCGACGTCATCAAATTGGGGGAAACTACGTTTTTAGATATCCGTACAAGTAAACAACACTTTTTTATGCTAAATTATGTCTTATTCCATTACAATAAAGCCTAGATTGTAGTATAGTAATATATTCCTGGCTACATGCCAAAAATTATATAAATAAATGCTTTTGGTTCATTGAAAGTCATTCTATAACACTGAATGGTGTCGCACCGAACAAATATATTCACAAAGTTCGTGTCAAATTGTGCAATTTCTAAAGATTTTTTTCAATATATTCATTCGTATTCATTCTAACTTGTGTCAAGAATTGATAATTGCAACGTATAAAGCTCTGCAACACAACAATGAATTCACAAACATCGAGCCAGGAAAATGTTAAGATCAATGTGAACCAAATAGAAACGGAAAGCTCTCAAGTGCAAGAAGTTGTAGAAGAAGTGATTGAAAAAGTGAAAGCGACTAATTCTAAAGCTGTTTTCGTATTTGAAGGATGTCCGGTGGGATACCATAGAGTTGGCCCTATTTGTGTACCTAAAAAGTAACCTCTCAGTTATAATGTAAAATGAAGAAGTTGTACAAGAATTGGTACAAATAGTTTGGAAAAATTGTAATAAATGCGGCTGTATTGCATAATTTTCCTTGCGACCTAAGTATGTTTTTATAGCTCTACATATTTTCTTTACGATATAAATGTGGTTATTTAACAAAGTGCTGTTGAAACCAATTTTAACTGTAACATAAAAATATGTAATTTTTTGTGTTTAGAGTTACGTAATGGCGTGTAAAATAACAAATTGAATAAAAATTTTTAACAAAAAATAGAACTGACTCAAAGCGCACTAAAAAGTAAAAAATCTGCGTCATTTAGTTGCTTTAATTTACTTAAGCATATCTATGAAGTCAGTGCTAGCAAGTTTAAGGAACATTTATTTAACGTAGTAAAGCAGTTTGTGGGTTTTAGGTGTCCTTAAAGTAGAAACGTTGTCTGGCACCGACTCCTAGATAGAAGCGTCTGAAAGCGCTCTAAAAAGTAAAAAAAATCTGCGTCATTTAGTTGCTTTAATTTACTTAAGCATATCTATGAAGTCAGTGCTAGCAAGTTTAAGGAACATTTATTTAACGTAGTAAAGCAGTTTGTGGGTTTTAGGTGTCCTTAAAGTAGAAACGTTGTCTGGCACCGACTCCTAGATAGAAGCGTCTGAAAGCGCTCTAAAAAGTAAAAAAAATCTGCGTCATTTAGTTGCTTTAATTTACTTAAGCATATCTATGAAGTCAGTGCTAGCAAGTTTAAGGAACATTTATTTAACGTAGTAAAGCAGTTTGTGGGTTTTAGGTGTCCTTAAAGTAGAAACGTTGTCTGGCACCGACTCCTAGATAGAAGCGTCTGAAAGCGCTCTAAAAAGTAAAAAAAATCTGCGTCATTTAGTTGCTTTAATTTACTTAAGCATATCTATGAAGTCAGTGCTAGCAAGTTTAAGGAACATTTATTTAACGTAGTAAAGCAGTTTGTGGGTTTTAGGTGTCCTTAAAGTAGAAACGTTGTCTGGCACCGACTCCTAGATATGCTTAAGTAAATTAAAACAACTAAATGACACAATTATTTTTTATATTTGTGCGTTTTGAGTCGGTTCTATTTTCTGTTAAAAATTTTATTTCTTACTTTTTAGTGATTTTCGCCACGTAACGTAGTCGCACTATACTGTCATAGTATATTATACGGCACTTGTAGCCAAAAAGCTACCGATACTTACACAAAAACCGAAATCGCTGCAAGTGTGCCTATAAAATTTGAAGTATCATTATAAGATCCTAAAATGATGACAAAGGGACCACCTTGGAAATATGCCCTTTCTCATAAAAAAGAATGATTAAAATCGGACAACTCTGTAAAAAGTTATGCGTGGCCATACATTAAAAAAATAAACATGTCGAATTGAACCTCCTCCGTTTATTTTGTCCGTTAAAAATGTAAAATTACAATAAAAAGTCGAAAAAATAAACGTAAATGAAAACTCATTCACAATGTAAACAATGAAAACTCATTTTAAAACACTGTACGCGACTCGTGTGAGTTTGCTTGTACATTAATTAGTCTTAACAATTATTATTTTAATTCAATTAAACTACTTATTAATTATTTTAATACGTGTTTAATTTATTTATGTTCAAATAAATGAATTGCTAAATATTTATTTATAGTTTATTGAAATTGGCATACAAGTCTCTCTATATATTTATATATAAATTTGGCTGCTTTAGCTATTGGATGTCGCCGTGCTGTTTACTTTGGTGTGGGTTTCACAAACAAAATATTAAATAAAGATTTAATTAAATTTGAGATTGGATGACATCTCTTGATTTTTAATCCAAGGCTTGATCAGTTCCGTTGTCCTACTTAATATATTAATTATTTAAACGGTTAAAATCTGAAAGTTTAGATGTTTGTTGCTCACTAACGCAAAAGCTCCAAATTGGATACAAATGGGGCACCATATGCAAACCTCTGAATTTAAAAAAAAAATAACCTCTGAATCTGTTTCAGAGGTTTACATACTACTATTATAAAGGCGAAAATATGTGTGTGTATATGTTTGTTACTCTTTCACACAAAAACTGCTGAATGGATTTTGATGACAATAACAGATCAGTATAACATATAAGCTACATTATATCCCGAAACTTCTAAAGTAACGAGAAACCGAACCATTTTTGAAGAAGTTGATAACTGGTGATAAGTGGATCACGTACGACAAGAACGTGCGAAAAAGGTCGTGGTCAAAGGCCTAGACCTCACATATCTTTAGCTACTTGGCAAAAACTAAGAGAGTTTGTCTATACATCCGCCGTATAGCCCTGACCTTGCACTTTCAGATTTCCATCTGTTTCGGTCTCTTCAGAATTCTTTAGGCAGTGTCAGGTTAACAACACGAGCGGACTGGACCCTACCTACAAGATGGCACAAAGTTATCAATCAAAATGGTATCTATATACTAAGTAGTATATAGAATACATTAAAATATGTTTTGTATTTTCTTAAAAAAATTGCGATGAAACTTTTCACCAACCTATTAACTGCTTTAGTTCCACTAAATAGCAAATGCAGAAAATATGTGCACAATGAAGTTATTTAGGATTTTTCGTTTTAGATTTTGAACGATTTCATCTTCGCAATACTACCCACAATAAATTTACTAATAACAACAGTCATGTTAAACCATAAATAAATAAAAAATCCCTTTTTGAATTAGAATTAAAAGTACCTAGCCAACCATTTGAATTTTCCCTATACGAATTGTCATAGGTGTACAACCCCTTCCAAACCCAAAGAGGTTTTGAAATAGGGATTGAAAACCTTTCTATTAATATATATTTCAGTTTTCAAATTCCATAACATTTTCTCAATTTTCATTCACTCCAGTTTTTTTGGCACTTTTATAGAATATTCAGTGTCATTTTGTTCCAACTATTTTTTGTTATCCGTATGTGCTATGACTTGACTCTGACAATTATTTACCTCAATACATTCAGAATTAAGGAATATTCTTAATTATTTTGATTCACTAACGTCATCCCATTCGGGGAAATTACGTTCTTAGATATTCATATTAGTAAGCAATATATTCTTGAACTAAATTGAATCTTGTTACATTATCATAAAGTCTACATTGCAGTACAGATTGACTCCCCTGGCTACAATCCAAAAAGGATATAAATAAATGCTATTGGTTCATTCAAAGTCATTCTATAACATTGAATGGTGTCGCACCGAACAAATATATTCACAATTTCTAAACATTTTATTCAATATTCATTGGTATTCATACTAAATTCCTTTGAAAGGAGTGTCAAAAATTGATAATTTCGACGTATAAATCTCTTTTGATATACAACAATGGATTCGCAAGCAACTAGCCAGGAAACTGTTGAGATCAATGTGAGTCAAGTAGAAACGGAAAGCTCTAAAGTGCAAGAAGTTGTAGAAGAAGTGATCGAAAAAGTGAAAGTGACAAATTCTGAAGCTGGTTTAGGATATGACGGATGTCCAGTGGGATACCATAGAGTTGGACCAATCTGTGTACCAAATGAATGATAGATTCATATATTTTTAAGTCTTATTTTTAATTTATACCTACTTAACAGCTTAGGCTCGAAATGTGATAGTCCAACAATAAGTGCTCGTGAAAATAAGTTAAGTAAAAGAATAATAATATAAATGTTTGACTATATTAAACCTCGGTGCTGTAAGATGTAAGATATTTGTATTTTTTTCTAGTACAATAGTACAGTAGTAATGGCGTGTGTAAAATCACAAAATGTATTAATATTTTAAAGCAATATATAAAATAAAAAATTATTATTATAAAAACAAAAACCCGTCTGCTTTGAAGTTATGAACTGAAAAGAGAAAAACAAGGATCACTATATCTGTATAAAATTCTAAATACTTTATGATGCTGCAAACAGGGACAAAATACTTTAACCTGCGGGGAAAGCAAAATCTACCAAAACTACGTTTGTCCCCGCCTGCAGCACCATAAAGTATTTAGAATTTTATACAGATATAGTGATCCTTGTTTTTTCTTTTCAGTTCATAACTTCTAAGCAGTCGGGTTTTTTGTTTTTATAATAATAATTTTATTTGAAACTTTTTAGTTTTAGTTTATGGTATAGAAATGAGACGGTACACTTAGTACACTTTTTGCCATTTTTTATTAAAAAAGTAACATGAACATGATATGATATTTATATTTTTGAAATGGTCTTTTTACGACCTTTCAATTGGTACCCATATTGCTAAGATAAGAGAAAAAAATACACACATCCTCCCTTTTTTCCCCCATTTACAGGCGCCATTTTGAAAATTTATATAGCCTATGTCACTACCATAATTTTGATAAATTCAACGACATCTCACATGTCAAAATCCGTTCAGCCGTTTAGGCTGTAGCGCGTGCCGAAGAAATGGACATACATACATACATACATACGCTCGAAAAACATAACCCTCCTTCTGACGCAGTCGGGTAAAAATTAGGTACCTACTGTACAAAGACAGAAGATAAAATCAAATTAATTGTAAAGCAGAAACACCAAAAAAATATGACATGTGTGCATCTGCTGAATGAAGTGTTAAAAAATTAAATATTGTTTTTTTTTTAAATACAATTATTAATTAAAGAAAAATAACATAAAAGCAAATAAAAAAAATATGTGAAAAAATTCACTATGTTTTATTGACAGTGTAGATCAGTTATTTAAGTTTTAATGTTAATATTAGTCTTAGTAATTATATTTATTAAATTAAAGTATTAATTATTTCGATATCTCTTTAATTTACATGTTCAATTAAAAAAATTGCGAAATATTATTGTATTAGTTTAATTAAATAACCTCCAAGTGATCCAAGTTAACAGTATTTACAGACTTCGTGATTACAATTATCAGCTACCTTTATTAATTTTCATACTGATATTTAAAAAGAATAAACATAACATCAAAAATTGCGGAACGGACGGGATTCGAACCCGCGTCTCTTTGGCAATCCGGGCACTTAGCTTACCGTTAGGCCACGATCCCGATGACGTCGGTATCGAAATTGTGTTTTTGATATTATGTTCATACCTACTGATGATACAAGATCACCTACCTTTATTAATTTTCATACTGATGATACAAGAATCGTCTCTACAGTATGTTACCGTACTGATTCAATATGGGTTAGTGGGTAACGAAATATCAAGCACAAAATATTTGGGGTTAAACTAAGTTTTAGATTTAAAGACACCTCTTGGATTTAATGATATACCAAAACAGTTTCTTTTCCTGCCTAATTACACTTTTTTCAAATTCATAATAATTAATTTACTTGTAGTTTCTAATGAACATCGTTCAAAACAGTGGAGCAGTCAGTGATGAATTTTTTTAACCAAAAATAGAACCCACTCAAACTCACTAAAAAGTAAAAAATAACTCCGTCATTTAGTTGCTTTAATTTACTTAAGCATATCTATGAAGTCGGTGCCAGCAAGTTTAAGGAACATTTATTTAATCTAGTAAAGCAGTTTGTGGGTTCTAGGTAACGTCCTTAAAGTAGAAACCTTGGCTGGCACCGACTCATAGATATGCTTATGTAAATTAAAACAACTAAATGACGTAGTTATTTCTTACTTTTTATACGGCACTAGTAGCCAAAAAGCTACCGATACTTACACAAAAACCGAAATCGCTGCAAGCGTGTCTATAAAATTTGAGTTCCTTCAATTTTCCCAGGATATTATCATCAGATCCTGATATGATGACTATGGGACCATATTGGAAGTGTGCCCTTTCTAATAAATAAAAGTATTATCAAAATCTCTCTGTAAATCTCTGGTCATACATAAAAAAATATACGTATCGAATTGAGAACCTCCTCCGATTTATTTCGTCGGTTAAAAATTGAGATCACAGTTACTTTATAAAAAAGAAAGAAAGTTTTTTATTTCAATAATTATCGTGATTGTGTCTCGACCACTTGTGTTTGTCAAAGCTAAAACTTGTTTATGATCGATATGTAATACCTTACACATGAAGCTATCATAGCTAGTTTTCTGATTTTTAACAACAATTAGAGGTAGATTTCAACTATAGGCACGAGGTTCAGTACTAATGTTATTCAGCTCAAAATCAGCTGTCGGGCCAACATTTCTTAAAGACGTGGTTGGATATTTTCTTTCCTTTCTTCTTTTATTTTCTTGTAGACCTAAGGCTTGACTGGAAAATCTGCGCTTGGCCAAACCCTACACTGACTGATGCGGGTTCATTAAAAAGCAGATACCTACATTAAATACTTGTGAATTTTGGTATTTTTAGATTGTTTCGGTACAAATTTTCAATAAAATACACTATCATGATACATAATTCATATAAAAAATCCCGTTTTGAATTAGGTTAATCACCTAACAAACGTATTTATTATTTTCCTTCTATTATACATACCTACCCATAAAAGATTTTACGACTTTGCGAACTGAATCACGAGACCCATGTGAGTAATATTTTGATGTTTTTAGTAGAAGCAAGTAAATAACTTTTTGAATGAAACGATTTTATTTATACCATATTAAAATTTTCATAATAATATGACTCAAGTCATAGATTTGCAAATATATCACAGAGTTTTAACCAAAATACTATTGACTCATCTACGAGAGTCAGTGATTTTCGAAAATATTTTCATAGCAATGATGTCATGCGTATCTTGTTATTAGGAAACTAGAAAAGAAATCTAAATAGGGTTGAAATAACAGGAACACATTATAAAATTATAATACTTAATCTAATATTAATAATTCTAATCTCCAATGTGGGATGGCAGGCTTAGGGTGATAATGCTTTATTTAAATCGGTACGATCACTTTCAGATGATGACAGTGAACGGGACCAACGGCTTAACGTGCTCTATGAGGCACAGAGGTGTAACAGGCTTGAAATAAACTGAAAATTTCATAGAAAAATGAAAAATCCAGAATTCGAACCCAGGACCTCGTGGTTGAAGCCACATGGGCTAACCACTAGACCAACGAAGCAGTCCTAATCTTTACATAACATTATTATAAATACCCATGTCTGACCGCGAGATCTTTAAAACTTTACAATCTGTTGATTTAACAACAGTTATTCATTTAGCGATGTAGGTGCTCTCTAAGAAACTCCTACGGTAAAACTTTGCTTGAGAAACCCTAAGGCATTGTTTTCAAAGTGAGGAACTTCCTCGCATTACGCTTCATCTCAAAAAACTTACAAACATCTGTACTCAGCATGTGGTTAACTTTTCCTTACGCTATATAGGTTCTACCTATAGATATTTTTTTACAACCTCCGTGGCGGCGTGTTACGCGCGGTGGATTCATAAGACGGAGGTCCTTGATTCCCGGCGGGGCAGATTGAGATATTTCTTAATTTGTCTTGGTCTGGCTGGTGGGAGGCTTTCGCCGTGGCTAGTTACCACCCTACCGACAAAGACCTACCGCCAAGCGACTTAGCTTTCCGGTACGATGTCATGTAGAAACCGAAATGGGGGTGTGGATTTTCATCCTACTCCTAACAAGTTAGCCCGCTTCCATCTTAGATTGCATCATCACTTAACATCAGGTGTGATAGCAGTCAAGGGCCAACTTGTAATCGACAAAAAAATTGGTTGTCTGTAAAGTCGGTTTACTGACGATAGTTGAACGTGACAAAGTCTTAAGAAAATACTGATGGAATGGTAGCATTTAATTGGTTATTAAAATTTTTAATTTAAGTATATTTTTATAAATATTAATTTAAATTAATAAAATAATTGATTTTGATTTTATAAATTTATATTTTAAATTTATAATAAATATATTATTTTTTAATTTAAAATTAATATAATTAATAGACGGATGTCGAACGCTGCCGAACGCAAAGGCCGATCGTGCTTCTTTGTCGCTCGTTCCGCGCTCTCGCTTGCACTTCAAGCCTTACACGGAACGCCTCAAAGCGAGGTAACGCCGTATGAGTCATGTTTTTTCGTGCGTGCAGCCGGCTCTATCGAATTATAAAACGTTGTCACGTAAAAAAAACATTCTACCTATATATATTATACTCGTAACGTACCAGGAGTTCATATACAAAAGAAGGTAGCGTGTAAAGATAAAATACGCTTTTACTACCGAAAATCCAATTTATTTGCTAGATGACGGACTGGGCGCGACAAACCTTTTTCCTTTTCCCATCTAGAACAACAACCGCCTTCCTATTTTTATATTCGTGAACGTACGTGATAAATTGCTTTGCATTGATTCAATTTTCCTTCACGGGCAGAAGTTCGTTTAACGTACTGTGAGTTTACTAGAGCTGACAGATCGTTTTTTTGGAGAACAAGTAAAGAGCATTTTCCTTCAAAATTAAGTAAAGTAATTATTATATCTCTTTTTCTGAACATAGGCAATTTTAAAACTAGATAACTAACTAAAAAAAATAAAATTTTAAATTGATCAAAGCATTAATTTTGTGAAACTTAAGATCTTTTTGTAATAATTAAAAATATTTTTCACGGCGACTAGCTTACTTTCTATACATTCTGAACGGCATGAAATATGCCATTGCAATCAGACAAACTTAATATGGGGCTAGTAAACGATTTTTTTTATTCATTACAAGGTAGCCCTTGTTTGCAATCTCACCTGATGGTAAGTGATGAGGCAATCTAAGATGGAATTGAGCGAACTTGTTAAGAGTAGGTTGAAATCCACACGTCTTTCGGTTTCTATTCGGCATCGTACTGGAACGCTAAATCGCTTGGCGGTAAGTCTTTGTCAGTAGGGCGGTAAGTAGCCACGGCCGAAGTCTCCCACCAGCCAGATCAGGACCAATTTAGAAAATCTTAATCGGCCCAGCCAGGAATCGAACCGAGGACCTCCGACCTGCGTCACGATTCTGAATTTGTGATAATTTTAAAGATTTTAGAAGAATAAGAAGCGAGCAAGGATCTTGGCAAATGGAAGGAAGTAGTCTCTACCTACCCCTATGGGAATGCAGTCTCTGCCTACCTCTAGTTTTAGCTTGTAGGTTGAAGATATTTCACAAAGTTAAAAATATCTTCATAACTAAAGCTTGCTCTTATTCAATGCTCAACGTATATTATATACTAAAAAATTTTTAACAAAAAATAGAACCGACTCCAAACGCACTAAAAAGTAAAAAATAACTGTGTAATTTAGTTGCTTTAATTTACTTAAGAAATCGGTGCCACCAAGGTTTTACTATAGCTTAGAACCCACAAACTGCTTTACTCAGAATAAATGTTCTTAAACTTGGCGGCACACTTTATCTTCAGTAAATTAAAGCAACTAAATTACGAAATTCCCACAGAAATAAAAATTTTTATTATTTACTTTTTAGTGCGTTTTGAGTCGGTTCTATTTTTTGTTAAAAATTTTTATTTCTTTCTTTTTAGTGATTTATCACCACGTATCGTACTCGTACTATACTGTCATAGTATATTATATTTCCAAAAGCTACCGATACTTAAAACTGAAATCACGTAAGCGTTCAAAAAAATATTATTAGCATTACAAAATGGGACCACCTTGGACTTATGCCCTTTCTAATAAAAAAAAAATTATCAAATTCGGACAACACTGTAAAAAGTTATGCGTGGTCATACATATAAAAAAAAAAAAAAAAAAAAAACGTATATTATATACTAAAAGCATTTTTTCTTTTATCCACTTTCGTAATCGAAGCACGAACCGGCACATAAGTTAGAAAGCACGTTGATGTGACCATCGAGACTCGTATGAAGTTTTCTTACTTTGGAAGTTTTCTCACTTTTGTTTTATGTGGTAAAATTCTTTTAGATTGTATAAAGTGTAGTAGATTACAAACTACTTGTATTTATAGATTAATGCTGAGCGAATTAATGTCTCAATCTATACTTAATATTATAAAGAGGTAAAGTTTGTAAGTTTGGAAATAAAGATATAAAGATCTGTCGGGGCTAATCTTCGGAACTACTGATCCGATTTTAAAAATTCTTTCACCAGTAGAATGCTATGTTATCGGTGAGTGTCATAGGCTATATTTTATATTTGTATTGTATATATTACCCGAGTTATCACAGTTTTTGTCGCACGAGGCGGACCGTGAAATTTATTAAATCGGCTTTATACGCGTACGCTGCCTTAGCTATTGGATATAATTGAAAACATTGTATGAAAACTTTATGAATTTTAAAAAGTTCTACAAAAAAGTCGAGAGAGATCTATCTTTTATACTTAGGCAGATATAAAACTTTTTGTGTTTTAAAAAATCATTTAATTCATATGCTTAAGTTTACGTCATTATTTATACAACTAAACTTAAATCCTTATTAAAATAAATTATTAAATAATAATAATTGACGGTTTGGTAGCACCAAAATTCAATGGAGAAAAAGAGAATAATAAACGAACTGCAGTAGTTAGATGATGGATTTAGACGGATGGACCAACCGTAATTATCTACCTACTTTCAGCTTAAAAATTTAACCAGAAAAGTTTTCTCTGTTAGACCGGAAAAATCGATTTAAAAAGGCCCCATGAATGACGTTGATATTTAGGAAATTACGAAAAAGTATTGATGGCTCTAATCTGTCTTAAAAATCAGTGGCAATTAAAAATGTTTGTAAGCTTTTTTGAAAGAAACGAATTTGAATATTTAAGTTGCAGGTCGCACTCGCGTTTGTCTGTCAGTCTGTTCGCGGTAAACTCAAAGACTACCGAACAGACTGTCATGCGGTTTTCACTAATAGATAGCGTGGTGCCTGCCGAAGGTTTTAGTATATAACTTGTGAAGGTTACATGTAAATACGATGAAATATGACGGTAATTGTTGGAATAGTCCGGGAAACTTAAGCCGCCTGGGAAAATTTCATCGAAAAGTCTGCTTTATTTGGGATATAATGAAACAACGTATGGACGAGTACGTTGCGTGGCGATAAATCACTAAAAAGTAAGAAATAAAATTTTTTAACAAAAAATAGAACCGAACTTGGCTGGCACCGACTTCATTGTTTCTTAGTAAATTAAGACTAAGAAACAGTTATTTTGTAAACATCTATCTTTTGAGTATAATTTGCTATACCCATTGTTCTTAAAAAAAAAGTTGAGAGGTGTCAAGGGACACCCGGATGGAACGAAGTTCCTTTCGATTAATTAGTGAAGGAATTGTAATACAATTTTATTTTTTTTAAGTAATAATAATATTTGTTGTTGTACACCGAAACACCAAAGGGCGCCACGAGAGCGCGAGACAGCATACAGCGCGGGCGCCCCCGCCGCTCACGCGCACACACATCAAAGACGGCGGCAAGATCCTTTGATCAAAAAGTGTCGTGACAACTTTTCGTACGAATTTTTTCCGTCTAGCCCCCTTTCACAACTCGCGATAAGGAACTTCGTTCCAAAAGGTAAAGTACATTTTTTTATATTTGGCATTTTTGGAAGTGCGTAACACACTATGTGACACGCGGGCGAAAACGCTTACTTACGTCTTAAATAATTTTGTCACAACACAAAAGAATGGCTGGTTTATTTATACCTATTTCAGAATGTTTCTATTTTCGTATCTAATTACCTCAAAGCACTTCAAGTATAACTTCATCAACAATTTTCAGTAACTACAAGCCATTGTTTTTGACTGTACAGGAACGAAATCCCAAAATTTAGCGCTTTACTGAAGTTGGCAATTTAACGGATAATGAACAAACAAGATCCAATCTGGGATCCTTTCGACACACAGTTTTGTGTACGTTAGTCCAAAATATAAACGAAACAGGCACTAAGTCGTATCATTTGATTTTGATCTCTATTTCAAATGGAAAAAGGATGAAAGTTCTGTGCGGAATATAAATTAACGAAATTATTCGAACCGGCAAACACGCTAGAGCAAAAACAAACTGAGCTTGATTGGTTATTAAAACGAGTAAATGTGTTATAAATTAATAATATATCAAAATACGCAATAATCTGCTTTAATTAAAATATTCTGTATTTTGAACACAGTAATTTTTTTACAGATTTTATATTAGAGCAATAGGGTTAGGATACCGAATGTAGGTGTGGCGACCTTCTTTTGACTTTTTGGTTTCAAGATGGCTGCCTGGCAAGTTGGAATTCGATTAAAAAATATATTTCGAATTATGTAAATTCGAAAGATAGAAAAAAAAGTTGAGAGGTGTCAAGGGACACCCGGATGGAACGAAGTTCTTTTCGATTAATTAGTGAAGGAATTGTAATAAAATTTTATTTTTTTTAAGTAATAATAATATTTGTTATTGTACACCGAAACACCAAAGGGCGCCACGAGAGCGCGAGACAGCATACAGCGCGGGCGCCGCTCACGCGCAAACATATCAAAGGCGGCGGCAAGATCCTTTGATCAAAAAGTGTCGTGACAACTTTTCGTACGAATAGGATCGCGCGATAAGGAACTTCGTTCCAAAACTAAAGTTTTCATGAGGAATGTCATTCTGATTCACACTGAGACAAGAGCCAAAGCTGGCAGCGAATCACAAAAAACCTTAATTTATAACAGTTTTATTTTTCATACTTATTATATACTAGCTTCTTCCCGCGACTTCGTCCGCGTGGAATTAGTTATTACGGCAGCCTAATTTTTCTAAGCTTTGAATGTCATATTTATTAATATCTAATCAACTGCCTAAGAAATAGGTCTTAAGCTTTCAAAATGACGATACTTTCATAAAACATTTCATCCCCCCTTTAACCGCTTACAACCCTTTTTTCGCAATTAAAAGTAGCCTATGTCCTTTTTCAGGCTCTAGACTTACTGTGTACCAAATTTCATTTAAATTGGTTCAGTAGTTGTAGAGTGAAAGCAAGACAGACAGACAGACAGAGTTACTTTTGCATTTATAATATTAGTTAGGATTTTAATACAGCCTTGATCTGAACACGCGTATTATTTGACCAATTAACCTTTCCTAAAATAGGTACTACCAACTAATAATATAACCTGAAATTAGAGTGAAATGGTATAATTTCAGGGCTTAAACTGTTAACACTATCATTTTAAAATATGAATTTCATGATGTCAAGCATAAAGACCATATAAAGACAGTTAACTAACTATATAAGTTGTGGGAGTAGTTGAAAGCTTTATATTTCACAAATGTCATCTTCCCAGTATTAAGTCTCTGATCTAAGACACAGTAGACATACCGACGACGGGCATTGCAACACTATGAGGGTTTCTAATTGACTAAAGGCTGTTAATAGGTTGATAATGATGATGATGTTGAACCCTAATAAAATTTTTTAACAAAAAATAGAACCGACTCAAAATGCACTAAAAAGTAAAAAATAACCGTGTCATTTAGTTGCTTTAATTTACTTAAGCATATCTATGAAGTCGGTGCCAGCCAAGGTTTCTATTTTCAAGGACGTTACCTAGAACCCACAAACTGCATTACTACGTAAAATAAATGTTCCTTAAACTTGGCTGTCACCGACTTCATAGATATGCTTAAGTAAATTAAAGCAACTAAATGACACGGTGCATTTTGAGTCGGTTCTATTTTTTGTTAAAAAATTTTATTTCTTACTTTTTAGTGATTTATCGCCACGTACCGTACTCGTACTATACTGTCATACTATATTATATGGCACTAGTAGCCAAAAAGCTACCGATACCGAGTCAAAAACCGAAATCGCTGTAAACGTGCCTCCAAAATTTGAAGAATTCCTTCAATTTCCCCAGGATATCATCAGCAGATCCTAACATGAGGACAATGGGACCACCTTGGATGTATGCCCTTTCTAATAAAAAAAGAATTATCAAAATCGGACAACACTGTAAAAAGTTATGCGTGGTCATACATAAAAAAAAAAAAAAAACAAATATACGTGTCGAATTGAGAACCTCCTCCGTTTTTTTTCGTCGGTTAAAAATAAGTCAAAAAAGTAAAGTTATTTTTACTAAAAAAACATGCTCAAAATAGATCCTTCTCGTTTTTGGAAGTTAGTTAAAATACTTAAATTGATAAACTATTCTGTTTATCCGTCCAGCGTCCAAATACTTTCTGTTACTTAAACTGCATTAGAGAACCTCCAGAAGTAGCAACTACTTCTAACAAATAAACTCGATAATTTGTTCGTTCAGCAAACGAAGTTAAAAAGTACGGAGTTAGCAACTCAGAGACAGAATCTGTTGGCAAAGGAAATCCGGTTCGTTTATCTTTTGGACTAACGTTGCGCTAACTTTGCGTCGAGTGGAGCTAAGATTGCGTTGCTTGTTTGTTTGTGTTGCGAAGTTACATTTTTAGTTACTTGCTAAGTTACATCTTGGAGTATACGTGTACTTTTATATATTCAACAAACTGTAGCCTAAAGGCACGTTCACACTAAGTGGAGGCGATTAATTTATCGTTGGACAATAGTCGTCTCTAGCCGTTCCTAATAAAACGATTATTGGTCGTCATCGAGTCAAAGGTAGACGAAATGGGTTTTGCCTTCTCCATTAATTGTACGGTTTTTTGTTTAACAATTATCGTGCAGACAGCCGTTCCCATTGCCACAGTTATCTGCAACGGCAAAAACCAAGTCGTGGACGAAAACTAGTCGTGCCGTTTTTGAAGTGAAACTTCTTTATATATATATATATATATATATATATATATATATGTTATATTGAAGTGATCAGCAAAATCAAAGGGTTTATTTTAATTCTAATTCCAGTGAATTTCTAAAAAAAGTAAGTAATTACATCTCTTTTTCTAATACTTAGATGTAATTATGGTATTTATTTTTCCACGTTATTTAAAATTTACCTCAGTTTTTGATTGTATTTTTCAATACACTAACACGTGGGTGTAATTATGGTATAAATTTTTTCTAATACTTGAATGTTGATAAGTTAGTTAGATAGTTTCACTTCTTACGAGTATACGCTAGTACACGCACACATTTTTTTTTATGTATACTTACCATTTAAATATATAAGCTGCGACTAGCAACTACTTCTAACAAATCAACTCGATAATTTGTTCGTTCAGCAAATGAAGTTAAAAGTACGGTAGCAACTTAGATATAGTTTCTATTGGCAAAATAAATCCGATTTGTTTTATCTTTTGGACTAATTTTACATCGAGTGGAAGTAAAATTGCGTTGCTAGATTGTGAGGTTTCATCTTAGAATGTATGAGCACTTTTAGCTATTTATTCAACGAACTAAAGCCACTAAGGATACATTTACACTATGTCGTGGTTTGTTTTGTTAAATTGTTGCTATTAACTGAAACTTTTTGTCTGATAACATAGCTGTAGTGTGCAAGTTTCTCTATAAATATTTAATTACTTAGAAGATAATGTTATAATGATTTTGCGTCCTACGAAACAGATATTAATAAGAAAGCTCCACGAATATTAAATGTGTTTTCGTTTTAATAAGTTCGTTTATAAAGTTAATCACGGCTTTGGGAATCTTATTACGTTTTCTTTAATTAAATTCCATTGAAGGCTGAAACTTATTTTGGGAGCGAGTTGTGTAAGTATTTTGGCATTTCATTTAATATGAAATTATTAAAAATATTACAACTGTTTAAGTCTTAATAAAAATATTATAAATATTATTTATTCTTATATTTAATCTTCGTATCTACATATGAGGAGTTTTAGTTGGTTAGGTCGTTTTCAGAGTCCCGTATCCAAAGAACGTATCTACACGATGGGCTGACCAACTGAGCGAGTCCAAGCACGCCACGTTCTATACGCTAGGGAAAATGGCCTGGGACTTGGATCCTACCAGGACCACGATCTTCGGACATGAAGGAACGACTATAGAGAGGGAGAGAGAGAGAGAGATCCAATGGTAAAAACAGGACTCTATTACCAAGACTCCAATTTTAACAGGCTATATCTCAAGAACTAGATAGCTAGACTGTTGGCTGTTTTCACAGGAGCTTTATTTTACTTGCCAAAATAACAGCAAATACTAAAAACAGTTCCTGGATCAAATCTAGGACTTGTATGAAAGATTCAGGGTGAAGTAGAAAGAAGCGAGAGAGCTATGTAAGGATAGTGGCAAGTGGTAGGACGTAGCCATTATGATTGTATGTATATATGTAAAACAGGATAATATAAATGGTTTAGGAGTTTTATCCCTACAATAAACGAGATGTTTCGCCTTTTTTACCCGACTGCCTCAGAAAGAGGGTAATGTTATTTGAGCGTATGTACGTACGAGTATGTATGTATGTATGTGGGTATGTAATTATGTATGTATGTCCATTTCTTTGGCACGCGCTACAGCCTAAACGGATGGACGGAATTTCGCACATGAGGTGTCGTTGAATTCGTCAGAAATTCAGAATTGTGGTAGTCACAAAGGCTATTAAAATTTACAAAATGGCGGCTGTAAGTGGGGAAAAAAGAGGGAGACGTGTATATTTTTTTTCTTATGTTAACAATATGGGTATCATATAAAAGGTCGTAAAAAGTGGTCTTTGTAATGGTTTACAAAAATATATATGATATCATGTATATTAAAACAGTAATATAAATTACTGTTTTAATAAAAAAATGTCAAAAGTGTACCGTCTCATTTCTATACCACAAACTAAAACTAAAAAGTCTCAAAAAAATCTAATATATAAAATTTCCCTATCACAATGTTAGTTACCTACCGTACTCCTCCTAAACGGCTTTACCGATTTTTACCAAATTTTGTATGCGTTTCAGGTCTGTGAATCGGCTGCTATCTAATTTTCATCTAATTTTTTTTTAATTTTTAATGCCAAACAACGTTTGCCGGGTCAGCTAGTATTATTATAAAAACTAAAACCCGAATGCTTAGAAGTAATGAACTGAAAAGAGAAAAACAAGTATCACTCTATCTTTATAACATTTTATATACTTTATGGTGCTGCAGGCAATTTCATATAGATAGAGTGATACTTGTTTTTCACTTTTCAGTTCATTACTTCTAAGCAGTCGGGTTTTTGTTTTTTTACTCGATTCGTATGGAACTCTTCGTGGACTAGTACAACCGGCCAAGTCAGTTTTTATAATAATTTTATTACTTTTAAAAATTTTGATAATATGTTTAAGTGCCAATAAAAATACACTTATCACACAAAGAGCTCGTAGATTTGAGTTTTTTCTGTGTTCATGGCTTCACATTAGGACATTTTTTTCAACCTTTATTATGAAGCTCTATATTACCTACATTATAGCTCACGGCACGTACTGAGAGCGAGAAAGGAATTTAATTCCTTTTTCTTTTGTCGGGAAAAGAAGCCTATTCCTTTCTTTACGCCCGCATTCCTTATGAGATATGCCAGTTTTATTTTACTATTTCAAGGAATAAATTGAGATTTTTAAGACTTTGTATTTGAGTCTAGGCAAGTGCTACCGGTATGCCTATATCTGACGTAATTGCTGATTTATAATAATAATTAAAACATTTATAAAACTTTTTAGTAAAAAAATTGAACCGACTCAAAATGCACTAAAAAGTAAAAAAAATTAACAAAAAATAGAACCCACCACCACCCATGGCCCTTTCAACATCTCGGTCATTTGGGCCCAATCTCGGGAGGGCAACCCGGAATCCGCACTTCTCTTCGCGTTTCATCACCGGGCCGCCTTCTTGACTCCCTACAAGTTCTTCGTCATTCTCGTCCTTGTCCCTAATGTACACTCTCCCCCTTCTGGGGCAAAAAATAGAACCGACTCAAAACGCACCAAAAAGTAAAAAATAACTGTCATTTAGTTGCTTTAATTTACTTAAGCATATCTATGAAGTCGGTGCCATAAGCATATTTAAAAAGTTTTATTTCTTACTTTTAAGTGATTTATCGCCACGTAACGTACTCGTACTTGTCGGCGTAGTATCAGAGCCATCACCGAGACAGCCATTCGGCCAAGTTCGGTGGTGGCGGGGATGACCGATCGATGCCGATGTAAGGCAGGTCGCCGCCTTCCTACATACTATACTGTCATAGTATATTATACGGCACTTGTAGCCAAAAAGCTACCGATACTTACACAAAAACCGAAATCGCTGCAAGCGTGCCTATACAATTTGAAGAGTTCCTTCAATTTTCCCAGGACATTATCATCAGACTCTAACATGACGACAATGGGTCCACTATCTACCAAACTAAATAATGTTTAGTTAGAGCGAGAGAGAGAAAATACTTTGTGGTACTGAAATAATAATACGAAACAAGCTAAAGTAGGCACTTTGTCTCACAATATAGATATTCTTTCGACGCATTTCGGGAGCGTGTAATATGGCGAATGTATGCGGGTGAAATATTGTTATTATCCTTTCTTAGGGTTCAGTAACTTGTAATGGAAAAACGAAACCTTTTTAGGATCACTTAACCGTATTGTGATAAGGGTCTTACTTTAAAAATCAACAACGTTACTATAACATTAGTCAAAGTCAAAATATCTTTTTTCAATGAAATATTTATGATTATTTTGAATTGACAATTTTTACATTGTGAAAAGTAATGGTGATAATTGAGGTCGAAACTTAAAATTAAAGCTTCGAGGGTTCCAAACGCGCTCTGGTCCGAGAAGAGCCCACATCAAACTCAGCCAGGTTATAATTATTATTTTTATTGTCACCATCTTATTATTTAAAAACTATAAGCCAATTATAACTAACTATAAGTCAATTCTGGGCTCTGCCCCTGATTGGATTATATTAATGGACACGTATGAAAAGCATTATAAAATCCCGGACGACTCATTTGTATATACGTAATGTACGAAATAGCTAATTTCGTACATTACGTATATACAAATCAAACGTATAGTACTTGTTGAGCTTACAGTGCCGTGGGAAACAAACATCCCTGAAGACCATGTATTCAAAGTGAATAAATATTATGACCTTACTAATGAACTAACCAAAAATGGCTATGTGGTTAGTTTATATGCGGTAGAAGTGGTTGCGAGAGGTATACCAGCGAAGTCTCTGTATAACCTGCTAAAAGACCTTGGCCTTACTAGAAGTGCAGTAAGCTCCATATTGGAACGAGTGTCCAAAGCTGCTCTAGCAGGGACCTTCCGAATTTTGCTGAGCAGGGAGAATAACTTGAACAGAGGAGGTGAGTGTTGACGGCCGTCACTAAGGGTACCCTTAAACCTGCACCCGTGTCACAAGTCTCGGGCAATGTTCGTAGTTTTTCTCTCAGCCACGCGATGGACCCGGCACCCACACGGTGAATCCATAGAATGCTAAGATATTCGTCTCCTAGCGACCGGCTCCTTACAGTAATTCACTCAAACGACTTTTTATCGTTTGTTAATTCTCTTACACTATAATATGCTTTGTAAAGCAATTTGCGTTTGACAAAAACCTTGAATTAATCGATGCTTACCAATACAACTGTTACTCTAGTGGTTAGCCTGTGTGACTTCGATCACGAGGTCCTGGGTCGGGTGCTGATTCGGATTAGGGAATAACTCTATGTTTTTCATTCTTCTATGAAATTTTCAGTACATCCAAGCCCGGAGTCGAGAAGTTGATGGCGTTACGATTATGAAGTCGGTACCAGCCAAGTTTAAGGAACATTTATTTAACGTAGTAAAGCAGTTTGTGGGTTCTAGGTAACGTCCTTAAAGTAGAAACCTTGGCTGGCACCGACTCCTAGATATGCTTAAGTAAATTAAAGCAACTAAATGACACAATTATTTTTTACTTTTTAGTGCGTTTTGAGTCGGTTCTATTTTTTGGTAAAAATTTTTATTTCTTACTTTTTAGTGATTTATCGCCACGTAACGTACTTGTACTATACTGTCATAGTATATTATACGGCACTAGTAGCCAAAAAGATACCGATAACGAGACAAAAACTGAAATCGCTGTAAGCGTGCCTCCAAAATTCGAAGAGTTCCTTTAATTTCCCCAGGATATCATCATCAGATCCTAACATGATGACAATAGGACCATCTTGGAAGTATTCCCTTTCTAATAAAAAAAGAATTATCAAAATCGGACAACTCTGTAAAAAGTTATGCGTGGTAAAAAAAAAATATACGTGTCGAATTGAGAACCTCCTCCGTTTTTTTTTTCGTCGGTTAAAAATCTGATAGTGATCTTTAATAAATGAAAGATTATTAACTACTTTAAACTCGCCAAACCGCATTAAAGCAGCGTAGTTCCATATCCCCTCTCCTATAAGAGTGGCCTGGCCCTGTAGTGGGCCGTTAATGGGCTAATAATGATGAATACAACCCTTAAAGATAAAAACTGCAGACGACGTGTCGCAGCGACACTGGGTTGTATGAATTTCTATGAAATACATTTCGTGGCTGGCAAGTGGCTTGGAAAACAAAGCAAGGTATCTGATGTTGTACAACGAATAACAAATCTAAAATGGCAGTGGGCAGGACGTGTAGCCCGTAAAACAGATTCGTGGTGCAAGAGCGTTTTGGAATGGCAACCATGAGAACGAAAAAGACCAGTGGAAAGACCACAAATGAGATGGAAGGTTGATATCATTAAGAAGGCGGGCAACAACTGAATTCTGGCAGCCCAAAATAGAAGAAACTGGAAGAGGTTAAAGGAGAACTACACCATTATGGTAGAAAAGAAGAAGAAGACATTTTGTAGGGGATGGTGCGTCGTTTCCATATTGATGACTATGACAGACTACGTACAGTCGGTACGAGAGGTCTGTTGCTGCTGTCGCTTGCAATCAGCTACGAACTTACATCCTGATGGTAAAGGTGTGTGTGTCTATAAAATTTGAAGAGTTCCTTAAATTTTCCCAGGATATCATCATCAGATCTTAACATGATGACAATGGGACCACCTTGGAAGTGTGCCCTTTTTAATAAAAAAAGAATTATCAAACTCTGTAAAAAGTTATGCGTGGTCATACATAAAAAAATATATACGTGTTGAATTGAGAACATTGAGAACCTCCTCCGTTTTTTTTCGTCGGTTAAAAAATAACGATATTTTATAGTGTGACCTAGGATTCGAATCTAAGACATTCATGATCTGAAACCTTAGTAAAGACAACCAAGTATGAAGATATAAAACCTTGTAGTAACATCTAAACTCGTGTTAGACTTTCATGTTAAATAACGACACAAACAGCAGTATCCAGTTGTGTAAGGAATCCTCTGTAACTGCGAACGGTTCGTGTTGAGCCGATTTTTCCTTGGCAGAGCGAAAACCACTCTATTCTATTTTCTCTATATGCGATATGTTTCGGGAAATTGGATTTGAACATTTTTGATAACTTCTTGCGAACTGAAGGTAATATAATATGAAAGATATATGAAAAGTGGATTAAATAAGCCGTGCTTAAATTTCGACATAAACTTAGTAGATTTATAATTTGTTGTATGACACCATTTCTAAGTTGTGAATGTAATTGAAGGAACGGAATAAATAAAAAACTTAGATTGGTGATATAGTTGACACGTAACTTATAGTTTGCTTATATTATCTATAGAACGCTTTTATCTAAGATTGCATCATCACTTATCATGAGGTGTGGTTGCAGTCTAGCCTTGTAATAAATAAAACAAAAAAAATGGCTTGTGGGAGGCTTCGGTAGTGGCTAGTTACCACCCTACCGCCAAACAATTTAAACGTTCCGGTAAGATGTCGTGTATAAACTGAAGGAGTGCGGATATTATCCTACCCCTAATAAGTTAGGCCGCTTTCATTTTAGATTGCATCATCACTTACCATCAGATGTGATTGCAGTCAAGAGCTAACTTGTAATGAAAAATAAACTGACTTAACTTGCTTAATTAAGGCGTGATTTAAACTTATGTAACTATAAAAGCCAAACTCGATTGAGAATGCTTGTCAACAAACAAATTAAAAATGAAGGTAGAAATCACAAGTCATTTTACACTTTTTTTTTAAATTAAGTAAGCTTAAAACTATATAATATAATCAATATATCTATACTAATATCACAACGAGGTAAAGTTTGTAAGTTTGTAAATAAAGTTCAGTCGGGGCTAATCTTCGGAACTAATTGAAAACATTGTATGAAAATTTTATGTATCTTAAAAAGTTCTACAAAAAAGTCCGCGATAGCATATATCTATCTTTTATATTTTATCACATATATAACTTTTTGTGTTTTAAAAAATCATTTAATTCATATGCTTACGTTTACGTCATTATTTATACAACTAAACTTAAATCGTCATCAAAATAAATTATTTAATAATCATGAGGATATTATAGAAATAAGATTTGCCTTTTATAGTATGTTAATTAGTTATATAGTTTCGAAGATATTACAAAATTTCTAAAAAGTGCGCCTCTGTAATGAATGATTTAATTAATATGCTTAAGTTTACGTCATTATTTATACAACTAAATTTAAATCCTTATCAAAATAAATTATTTAATAATCACAAGGATATTATAGGGATAAGATTTGCCTTTTACAGTATGTTAATAGTTATATAGTTTCGCAGATATTGCAAAATTTTTAAAAAACAACTCTGCCGCTATATGTCTAAATAAAGTTGACCTCCTCTGTGTTATGTTATACGTACTGAATAGGGGTCAACATTTTGGTACTGATATTCTTTGAGAATTCGAACTTGGATTTTTTCTTCAATTTATTTGGCATGGCAGACCATATTTATATAATATTCGAAAAAGTTTGTTCGTTTGTTTAAACGGGCTAATCTCGGGATCTGCATGTCGGATTGTAAATTATTTTGTTTATTATGAAAGGTAGACTCAAAAGTGTAATAGACTATTTAATACAAGCTATACACATCTGCTTGCCATAAATATATATTGTTAATGTTAATGTACGGTAATATCGTACAAAGTTTAACAAAAATGTAGATCTTTATTACACGGGGGAAACTATAAAAAAATTAAATTGAGAGGGGGAGCGGGGAAAGAGCACACTTTATATAGCTATAATGACGTAGGCGAGCGCTAAGAAACGTTTTGTCTAATGCTCACCTCCTTATGGGGTCAAACGGGAGAAGTTTTAAATAAGATTTTTTAAGATAACAAAACATAATTTTAAATTTATTAGGCATAAAATGTGTTGCATTTTCTACATTCATATTAAATTTGTTTGTTGACAAGCATTCTCAATCGAGTTTGGCTTTAGTCACTAGTACCTATAGTACCTATACTAAAGCCAAACTCACTAGTACCTATAGTACCTATACTAAAGCCAAACTTTAGTTTCATAGCTAATAAGCGATCTCTACCAGACACTGTGGAGTAGACGTGTAGTGATTAATAGTTGATAGGCCATTGCTACTCCGAAAAACATATCCTAAACTTAATTACATATTTGCATGAGAAAAGTGTCACCTGCTTAATAAAAAAAATACCTACATACGCGTATACGCTGATCTGACATTGGAACAAATAATTCACAACCGATCGATTTACACTTAACTACCATAGTATAATACCTACACTAATATTTATTACGGTGGCGAAATAAATTCAAAAACGAGCGCTATCTGCTTTCACTGAGCATGTTCATGGTAAAGAAGTATCCTCACATGGACGCTTCTTTTCACTTTTTTACAGAATACTTACATCATCATCATTATCAGCCTATTAACGACCCACTACAGCCTCCCTCCTTATAGAAGAGGAGATATGGAGCATACACCCACTCTGCTTCAATGCGGGTTGGCGGGCTTAGGGAGATAGTATTTCATTTATTAACGGTCACTATCAGATGTTGATGACAGTGACCGGGACCGACGGCTTAACGTGCTCTCCGAGGCACGGTGGTATAACACCACCAACTTCCTTACTCCGGGCTTGGAATGTACTGAAAATTTCATAAATGAATGAAAGTCTCAAAATTATTCCGTGACTAGACCCAGGATTCGAACCCGTAATCAAAGCCACATGGGCTAACTTTTTACTTAAACTTAAATAGGTAAGTACCTTAATGTACGATAGGCATAATTGTTAGGTAAGAAGTTTGAAATCTGTGAAAGTATGTTTAATAATGATATATGACAAGATTAAGACAAAATTGTAAATGATTTGCCAATTTGTAGCGACAGCCATTTTGGCTAAATAAAGCTCCACATAACTATAATTTTCATCAAACATAGCTAAGAATCACCGCGAGAAATCTGGCTTTTGGCGCATCGAAATCAGTCCAATCGTTTGACCGCTACGATGCCACAGACAGACACACACATAACACCCCTTTTTGCGTCGGGGGTTAAAAATAACAAAAAATAATTTAATATCGATATTATTGTTGTACCATACATTCATTGAGGTACCTTGTCCTGTAAATGAAAGGTATCATCTATCATTTCAAAGCAAATTGCTTCACTCGGATAAATGATTTCCATTTCACATGCAACTACAAAACTGTAAACATTTCGTGACTGATTCATGAAAAAGCAAACATGCCGCTATTTTAATCCACGAGGTGCCTTCGAACTCAAACAAAATGCGCATTGTAAACTAAACACAAACACTGAAAGCTGTAAAACAAATAAAGCAAACAAAGAACAAAAACAAACATGAAGTGTACTAACATTGACATAATATCGCGATAGCTATCGATCGAGTAATGAATTTATATGGGCCACTAATTATAAATATAAGGGGTCTTTAGAAAGGCGAAGAATCATTCATATTTAAACAGAAGACGTAGTCGGTGGAGGAGCACATGTTCTCTCCCATGGAAACTTACGCCTATTGGTCAACCTGACTTTGAAATTGAAACACGTCAGTGCGAAACTTGGTATATGACAGTGAAATAAAAAATCGATCACTTGACCCAATAGTGGTCGTAACTTCACACGTATCCACTAAACTCTGATAAATAGTCTATTTTATAGTTCAGTATAATTTGATTATAAATATAGATGATTAATCAAAATATAATAAATATTTAATTAGCGATCATTCTTGAAATTATTTCGTATTTGTAAATTGTTTAGAATCAGAAGAAATTAAGGTAAGTAAAGTTTATCAATAAAAAGTGGCAAAATAAATCAAAGAAATCTTGGAAATAATAAATGAAACAATATAATGTTTAGCGAATTAAAAACTGATGGAAATAATAATGAGTTTATTTGATTGAAACTTACAGATGATGACGAAAGTGAAGACACAGGGCCTAGTGTCCGACTTAATGCCTAATATTAAGTTGATGCAGGCAGCTGGACATTTTTTATTTAACTATCATTCAGGTAAAATAAAAATTGTAATATTTTATCGTATTTAAAAATATATTATTTATTTTACTACAGCAGCGAATAATGATGATAAAAATTGGTAGGAATTCAAATTGTTAATAATGTGTGTAAATTGTTGCATTTCTGTGTGTAAATTCTTGTTGTCTGTCTGTCTGACTGTACGTTCCTTTATAACTCAAACGGCTTGGCCGATCGTGACGATGACATCCTTATAGAGAAAATCTGAGGCGTATTAGCAACTTTATTTTGAAAAACACCCTGACGATAAATATTTTTGATGGTATTGTAGAAACGAAAATATTCCTAGACTTAAAATTGTTTAGAATGTGCTCTTGCGTTTCAAATTTTCAAACCGAAAGAAGAAAATACCAGTAAACATTAGACTAAATATTGGGTGTAGCACAAATGCGGGAATGTTAACGGCTGGAAGCCGTTCTCCGACCCGAGCTTATTTTAACCATATTCTATATTTTCTGTTATTTACCAATATAACATGCCCATTACTTTACTGATAATTTACATGACTATTTTGCTAACTGCAAAGTTTGCTTTAGGTTTCAAGATTTTGGATAAGCTTTTCTCTCTTCTAAATTGTCAATTGATGATCAAGCTATTGCCTGCTGTGATTCCATAATTCTACTAGCTTCTTACATTTTAGACAATGCTGGCATGTCAGTTCTACTGCGTAAGGTGTATTCTGTCGTGCATGCTTTCCTGATTGTCATGCATTATGCTTGCATGGCTATTAACATGGCGAAATACTCCGATGAAGTCAATGAGTTGACAGCTAACACAATCACAGTCCTTTTCTTCGCTCACACTATCATCAAGTTGACTTTCTTTGCTATTACGTCGAAGAACTTTTACAGGTAACTGATATTTGTCTATATTTTCCTTTTTAAGTGTTTTGGTGTGTTATGGTGCTTATTTATGTAAAAGGTGTGTAATTTTTGTGACAAAACTCCTCCGGGTAAGTATTACTAATTTTTGCCGGCTAACAGCACTGCTGTTTTTGGTTTGAAAGGATTCGTTTACCATGCACCTCCATGCACCAGCTGACTAAATATTTCATGTCTTATGAAGTGGGGTTGTTTATACCCCAAATGTAAAATGAAATAAAATTGGTCAAGCTATCTTCGAGTAATCGCGTAACATATATACAAAAAAAAACATGCAGTCGAATTGAGAACCTCCTCCTTTTTTTAATCACTTCAAAAAGCACATAATTACAGAAATTGTAATGAAATTTATTTTAGTTACTTACTAATAAAGTTTGAGTTTAATTTAAAATGTATTGATTTATACATTTAAATATATTTTTATTGAGCTTTTTGTTCTCTTCAAAAGAATTCATTTCAGCAATTAATTTTACACAGTAAAATAATAGTTTTGATAAATTTGAAACTATAAGTTATTTGCTGAAAGTTTATAAGAACTGCTAGTTAAAAGAAAAACAATAGCTACCATGCTATAATCATATAATATAAGCCATGCAAGGTTGGGTGTGCGATACCCGAGCCCAGTTAATGTATATCCCATTTCTTTGGTTTAGAACTAAATCAATTGCTATAGAAATCATAACGTGTTTTTAACCGTTTGGGCGTATGATACCCCGAGGGGAACAAGCAACACAACGTGTTCTTTTGTACACGAAGTGCAAAGGGTACTTAACTTAATTTGTAACAAATAAAAAAATGACAAAAGTAAAATCAAATTAAAACTTGAATTAATGTTCATTCATGATGTTCTATTTAGTCTCTTATAAAGACATTGAAAAACGAACATAATTTATTTCTCAAGGCTTTGAACGTTCCTGCGTAATTTCAAGACCTTTTTTCAATATAGATGATTTAATTAATTTCATTTAGGGAAATATGAAATTTCCCAGTAAATTAGTTGAAAGGGAATGAATAACGCTAACGCAAATGGAATTTTAAATTCAATTTCCATTTTAATTGGACAAAAGGTTATGGCTTACTTGGTCGATCTCGACTCGAAAGGAACAAATAAAAAGAACAAAGCTCTTATTTCTCGACTTCTGGGTAAAAATTTGCATAATATAATGCATACCATTAAAACATATTTCTCTACAATTCATATTGCTATAACAACCGTTTGAATTTATATGTTTCGTAATAAAGCGCAATTTTTTTATTATACTGCTTGTTTTTATTCCATACTAGAATTCGCACGCGGTTCCATCCGCGTAGTTCTCGTTCCCGTGGGAGTTTCGGGATAAAATGTGGCCTGTGTGTTATTCTCATATCGACGGGTGCAAAGTAAAAAGAGCTATATACAAAACAGGCACTTTTCTGGAGAGCGAAGAATAGGAAAAAGTGCTCCCATTTTGTTAATTTAAAACCAAGTTTTTTGAAATTTTCGTCACTGCTTTATTGTTTCATAAGACATCTACATGCACCTTTGATTTCTTTTAATTATGTTTAATTTAAGAAATATTGCAGTTGTCTGTTTCTACATTGTACTTAAAAATGTGACAACTATGTTAACTACCACTTGGTCCATGGAATTTGTACATGGACCAAGTATCGACCATTTGTACATGGTCGTTTGTACATGGAATTTGCAAAAATCCAGATTTAATAAAGTATGTTCCATATATTTCAGTAAATACAACAAGTAAAACTTTCCATATTGCTAAAATTATTTTAAGGCTCTGTTAAATTCTAAATACACCAAGTTCAGAACATAATTTTGCAGATATAATTTTCTACGTTGCAATGTTTGAGAAAGGAATACGATTTATAAGGAAGTTAAATGGAATATTTGCTAAGAAATTATTTATTTATTTTAGCAATAAAGTAATCTTATAAAAACTTTTTTCGGAATGAAAAACCTATTGATTTTTTTTCAGGTAATTACGTACTTTCGTTGAAAATCTTACAATAAAATTTTTAACAAAAAATAGAACCGACTCCAAACGCACTAAAAAGTAAAAAATAACTGTGTAATTTAGTTGCTTTAATTTACTGAAGCATATCTATGAAGTCGGTGCCAGCCAAGTTTAAGGAACATTTATTTTACGTAGTAAAGCAGTTTGTGGGTTCTAGGTAACGTCCTTGAAAGTAGAAACCTTGGCTGGCACCGACTCCTAGATATGCTTAAGTAAATTAAAGCAACTAAATTACACAGTTATTTTTTACTTTTTAGTGCGTTTGGAGTCGGTTCTATTTTTTGTTAAAAATTTTTATTTCTTACTTTTTAGTGATTTATCGCCACGTAGCGTACTCGTACTATACTGTCATAGTATATTATATGGCACTAGTAGCCAAAAAGCTACCGATACTGAGACAAAAACCGAAATCGCTGTAAGCGTGCCTCCAAAATTTGAAGAGTTCCTTCAATTTCCCCAGGATATCATCAGCAGATCCTAACAAGCGGACAATGGGACCACCTTGGATGTATGTCCTTTCTAATAAAAAAAGATTTATCAAAATCGGACAACACTGTAAAAAGTTATGCGTGGTCATACATAAAAAAAAAAAAAAAATATACGTGTCGAATTGAGAACCTCCTCCGTTTTTTTTCGTCGGTTAAAAATTAAAAAATCTTTTTATAAAAAACAATTAATATGAAATCAACAAACTAAAGTTCAAACTAAACATCAATCACAATAATCAATAATTCAGTAATTTCGATGATCTAGTTATAATCACAATCATGACAATAATTCTGTATTTTAACAAAAATAAATCCTCTAAGGTATCTTCTTCTCCTTCCTGGGCTTTTCCGGACTTGGCCATGATGTTGGTTGTTGTGCATGATTCCTCCGGTGTAGGTCCCCTATGGTTTATTCCAACCAGCCGAGCTAGCTCCAGAAGCTTAGCAGGCCGCCCAGGTTATCGATTGACTCGTGTAGTGTCGCTGAGGAACCAATGTAGGCTGCCTGTTGCTGTGATACACCACTGCATCTAAGCATAACATGTATCGGTATCTCGTTTTCCTCCATGCGGACTTTACATAGAGAACTGTCTGTCATACCTAAAATTGAAAGGTATTTGTTTAGCATGCAGTGGTCCTACTGCTGTTCTCAACTTCATACGATTCAAGCGCATGAGTTTATTTGTTACAATTGAGTTTAAGTTTGGTAAGTATCTCTTTTATCTGGTTGCACTCTGTTAAGATGACCCATAGCTCAGCATGGGCATTTGTAGTTTGTTTGTGTAGCCATGAATTGTATTCACTAAACAGTATGGGCACTATTAGTTGTGGGACTACTACTATCAGCGTTGCAGCCCATTTTGATAACTTGTCTGCCATATCACTTCCCGTTATTTCATTGTGACTTCTCAACTATTGTAAAGTCACTGTGTTACCTGTCGCAAGTGCTACAAGGGCGCAGTGACAGCCCTGAAGTAGTTGGGGATTTTGCTAGAGCTTTTAATACTGCTTGGCTGTCTGTATGTATGATAATATGAAATTTGTTACCATTCTGCTAGCTATAGCCATATAGCTGCTGTTGTGTTTCCAACGCATTCGGCCTGGAAGACTCGAGTTGTGCTTACCGAGTGCTTGCATGATCTCTATGTTCAGTTCCTGGCAGTATGCACCTGCTCCTGTACTTCTGGTGGATTTTGATCCATTCTGATCCACATCCATTGTGTTCGAGTTACGTCCTGAGTTTGCGTTTTCTTCTATGATGATTTTGTAAGGTTAATGCACCATGAATTGTTTATTTGTTTTGTCACAGATCCACGCTTTTTCTTTGATCTATCAATATAGAACTGCCGTTTAATGAGAAAGGCGTAGAACATTTCACACAAGCCTCCACTGCCGACGAAGTATGAGTGATGTTGTTTATTGAGATTGACAGTTTGAAAGTAACATACTCGATAGCCTGTCTGAGTTTAATGAACAGATATTTTGATTTAACTCTAATAGCTAATGGACGTGGCGGGCTTCCAGTAAATGAATTATATTCTGAGGGGGTTGGTGTATCAGATAATTTTCTTTTAGTATCTATAAGATCAATATCATCATTTTTAAAATTCAAAATTTGTGAATTAGATTGAGAGTGAACAGGTAAGACTGGCCGAGAGTGTGATGCAGAAAATGGAGACTTAACTTGCGATATTAACTGATACTCATTTGTCTTCATTGCGAACACATCAAGCTCTTTTCGAAAAATCCATTGCTTATGTTTTGTAGGCTTTCTTCTTTAAATTGTGATTTCTGGCTTGTTGAACATGAAACAGTTGTAAAATCCATTGCTTATGTTTTGTAAGCTTTGTTCTTTAAATAGTGATTTCTGGCTTGTTGAACATGAAACATTTGTAAAATCCATTGCTTATGTTTTGTAAGCTATTTGTAAATTAAAATAAATGTTTTGTAAATTATTTTACTTACGAAAATTGAGACATCTACATGTAAGATCACAAAGTAGAAAAAGCTATATGGCAGATGATCGTTTATACGTCGTTTAGTAAAAAAATAATATGATGATAATGAATGAGCATTAAGGCAACAATCAAACAATACTCAACATTAAAAAAACAATAAGATTACACTATTTCAATAAAAAATACGTACCAGAACCAGTGCCACGGTTGTTATCTTTAAGTTTCAATAGTTTTTTCGGTTTATAATATCACATCGCCGTTTTGTTTTTGCCAAATTCACTAACAATTTACGTCTTTGCATGTCTATTGTTGTATAATCAAATTGTTTATTATTATGGTAATACTATCACACAAACTTTCACACGTAACAAACCATAACAAGTAAATATTCCTGCCGGCCGGCGAAACACATGTCATCTGCCTGATGACACAATATGACAGACTGCGCGCCCGCCGCACGCCCTGCGTAAAAACGCCCAACGGTAGATAAACGCATCTACGTCGTGCAAATTATAAAACAGGAGTAGTTGTCTTCTTTAACGTGACAAAAGTTCAAGAAATATGGCGATATTTAGGATTTATTTTTTACGAAGTTGTAGAACATGATATTTTTAGTTAGCTACTGTAATAATCAAAAAATCTCAAAATTGCAGTTAACTTTTTTTACTTTGCACCCGTCGATATGTAAGCTATATTGTGAAGTTTCATCAAAATCCATTCAGTAGTTTTTGCGTGAAAGAGTAACAAACATACACATTCTCAAACTTTTGCCTTTATAATATCTAGTAATATGATTGACTGCCTATTATATATTGACTGACTATTTGGTCTACTGGTAAGCTTGTGTGGCTTTAATCACGAGGATTTGAACTCTGAGTTTCTTTATCATCATCATGTGATCAATAAGAATAAGAATATATTTATTTCAGAAGTTACAGGTTAGCTTACACAATGAACCCTTTACACAAAAATAAAAGAAAAGTTTTACGCAAAAAGAAAAAAATGCAGTTACAATAGTTAAAAAAAAAAAATAATAAAAACAATGGAGTCTACTGAAATCATCCCAATCGTTATTTCTGTCAATGGGTTGATCCCAGTCAGCCTCGCTCACCATCTGAGGCGGTTGGGGTTCCGTGGCAGTTCGCTCGCAGCAAGGATGCAGAAACGTTCTTTCTGGACTCGGCTAGGATAGTCCGCCGGTTTCTCCACCTGTCGCCCTGACCCCCGGCCGTCTGGTCTCCCTGCTGGGGTGAATCCGGAGGATTCACCCCAGCAGCATATATGTACCCCGGTGCAACCCCGGAGCATATATGTATTTATGTAGCGTATATTTATGTTTATTTATATTAAGTATTTAAGTAAGTTTATTATAACAATTTCGGTTTTTTATATGTATTTATTGTGTATCCGGGCGTGAGAGTATAGAGTATAAAAACAATTATATTTACCCAAGTTTATTTATGTGTGTGCGTATGTTTATGCGTGTGCGTGCGTGTGTGTGCGTGTGCGTGCGTGTGCGTGCGTGTGTGTGTGTGTGTGTGTGTGTGTGTGTACGCGATGATTATCAATTAATGAAACATTATCACGCTAAGCCCGCCAACCCGCAAATTCTCATAATAAATTCTAAATACTCCGTGCGTATAAAAACACGTTATGCATTACCCTGCTTATTAACCTGCCGACTGCCCGCCAACCTGGATTGGAGCAGTGTGGACTCAAAATCCTCTCTTCTAGTTTGGCACTAATAGTAATAGGGAATTGAACCCAGGCTCTTCGTGTTAGTCAATCCTCTTTATATTAGTATACCTGTATATGGTTTTGTAATCACAAGCAGCAAGTCGTGTTCAAGTTGAATAGAGGGTAATTACCTTACTCGATGTAGGCGGAAACCGTTCAAGCTTTCAGTCGATTGATTTCACATTTCTT
This sequence comes from Mycalesis mineus, assembly GCA_034621355.1. NCBI lineage: Eukaryota > Metazoa > Arthropoda > Insecta > Lepidoptera > Nymphalidae > Mycalesis > Mycalesis mineus. Next base: position 16,397,678 of record CM067888.1, on the reverse strand, counting down.
TGAGTGAATTCTAGAAAATGACGTTTAAATTACCCTAGCCTAGATCCTTTGAAGAGGAATAGCTCAAAGGCTAGGCTAGGTTTACGTAATATGATATCATATTTTTTTACATTTTATTATTGACTTAAATATGTATAACTCAGGGGTCTCTTTTATTTTATACTAGAGGACTCTCGCGGTTTCGCTGTGGGTCTCGTATCCGTGGGATATGATGTAGCCTGTGTTGTTCTGATGATCCCTAAATGTTCAATCGCAGACCCAAATAAAATTTTTAAAATGCTAACGAGCATTCTCAACGGAGAATAATAATTATTGTGTCGGATCTGTGTATAGTTGGTACGTGTAGTTGTCAGACATTTGCGAAAAATAGCTAAAATAACTAGCTGTATTCCGTGCAGCAGTCGCGGACGTGCCGTTCAGTGGGGATGTCGGGATAATGTGGCTTGTGTACTTTAATTTCAGGCACCTGAATTTTAAGTAAACACCTGATGTTAAGTAATAATGCGGTCTAAGATGGAAGCGGGCTAACTTGTTAGGGGTAAGATGAAATACACACCCCTTTCGTTTTCTACACGACATCGTACCGGAACGCTAAATCGCTAGGCGGTACGTCTTTGTCGGTAGGGTGGTAACTAGTCACAGCGAAAGCCTCCCACCAGCCTGACCATGACAAATTAAGAAAATCTCAATCTGCCCCATCGGGAATCGAAACCAAGACCTCCGTTTTATAAATCTACCCGACATCTTACGGAAATGCTAGATCGCTTGGCGGTACGTCTTGGTTGGTAGGGTGGTAACTAGTCACAGCGAAAGCCTCCCACCAGCCAGACCATGACAAATTAAGAAAACCTCAATTTGCCCTACCGGGAATCGAAGCCAGGACCTCCGTTTTATAAATCCACCCGACATCGTACCGGAATGCTAAATCGCTTGGCGGTACGTCTTTGTTGGTAAGGTGGTAACTAGTCACTGCGAAAGCCTCCCACCAGCCAGACCATGACAAATTAAGAAAATCTCAATCTGCCCCGCCGGGAATCGAAACCAGGACCTCCGTTTTATAAATCCACCCGACATCGTACCGGAATGCTAGATCGCTTGGCGGTACGTCTTTGTTGGTAAGGTGGTAACTAGTCACTGCGAAAGCCTCCCACCAGCCAGACCATGACAAATTAAGAAAATCTCAATCTGCCCCGCCGGGAATCGAAACCAGGACCTCCGTTTTATAAATCCACCCGACATAGTACCGGAATGCTAAACCGCTTGGCGGTACGTTTTTGCCAGTAGGGTGGTAACTACTGACAAAGAGGTACGGTAAAGCCGAAGCCTCTCACCAGCCAAAGCTACCAGTTTAGAAAATCTTTATTGGCCCAACCGGGAATCGAACGTAGGACTTCTGTATTATAAATCCACAGTACATACCACTGCACCATGGAGGCCGTCAAAATAGTATTATGCATAAGAATTGTGCATATTATAGTTTGTAATATTTACGTAAATATAATATTATTTTATAATAATCCCTGTTAGATTTACAGCTTTATGAAGAGTATTTTATGTAAAGAAAGTTCCCCAAAGACTTCCGTGCTCCTTGCTTCTTGAAAAGATAAACAATCCTTCATTTAATAAGCGACGTTGCTTGCTGTAACCTCGTTAGATAAACAAAAGAAAATATTATTAAAAAGCTATATACCAAAGCTTTTTTCAAATAAAAAAAAGAAAAAGTTTGCAACAATACAGACTAGGAAATTAAGCAAAATGGCTGACAATGGCAGTCGAGTAACCGAGTTTTTGTAGAGTATTAATTTTCACCCAATTTTCTCTTAGCCCGCTCTTACAAAGGCTGTAAATAGAAAATAATTTTCCCCGAAGTGGCTTTTTCATTCCCTTTATCCTGGCACTTCAGATCGGACGGTGATACTAAAACACTTTTAATTAAAATCCTAGGCTGGTGATATACGAGCGTTTGTAAGATCAGACGACTGATTTTTTTTAAATTTTTGACGGCCTCCGTAGCGCAGTAGTATTGTTCAGTGCCGGGGCGTTGGATGTGCGTGGAAGCACGAGACGGAACTTTGCTCCCCCCAGAATACGAGGAGCAGCCTGTAGCCGCGCCGCCATCGTCGCCGTCATGAGTGACAGACTCGACAGGCGATGCCGCTACAGGGAGGGCCCTTTAAGGAAACCCTACTGGCGTAGTTTATCTCTATTTAGTGCCGACTCCATATTTTCCGAATGTGTGTGGGTTGTTTAGTCTTTGTCTGTATTAGTGGTGTGTAAGTGTATGTTGCATGATGGGGACGTAATTAAGGGTAGGATTAAGGTTGTAAGGGTGGGTTCCTAAATCTATGGGGTCATGGGAATTGGGTGTTAGGTACTTTGCCGGTGTGGGGAGTGTCACTAGCCCGACCCCTTGTTACCTACCCTCGTACGAGGGACTATCGGCCACCCTCAAACCGGCCGACCCGCTCGGTCCTATGGGGAATGGGCCGCTAACAGGGAGATTGAGACTGTATGGCCACCGCAGCAGACCACTACACCCCTCAAAATCCCTGTATGCGCATGTATTATCTAAGTGATGATGCACATCAGGTGTGATAGTAGTCAAGGGCCAGTTGTAGTCGATAAAAAAAGAGTTAGTTGAGGTCCTGGGTTTGATTCCCGGCTGCGCTGATTGAGATTTTCTTAAATCAGTCTTGCTGGTAGGAGGCTTCGGACGCGGCAACTTACTACCCTTACGGCAAAGACGCCAAACGATTTCGTGTTCTAATACGACCATACTCGTATAATGTCGTGCAGAAACCGAAAAGGATGTGAACTTCGTCTTTATAAGCTAGCACGCTTCAATCCTAGATTGCATCGATACTTACCATCAGGTGTGATCGCAGTCAAGGTTTACCTTGTAGTGAAGAATAGTATAAGAAGTCAACAACATACATATGTCGATAGAGGAATTACCTTTTGGACGCAGGTACAAAGACTGGAATCATATTCGAATTTGAGAGACACTGAGAGAGTAACTCCGAACGTGGCTGAGAGAATAACTCCGAACAGAGCTCGAGACTTGTGACACGGGTATAGGTTTAAAAGAGATCTTTTAGTGACGCGCGTCAACACTCATCTCCTCTGTTCAAGTTATTCTTCTTGCCCAGCCAAATTTGTCGAAAGAGGGTAGGACATTGTGAATAAATTAGGCCTTTGTATTCCAAGTAATTATAACTCAAGCTGAGAGTAATAATTAATTCGTTTGCACAAATTAATTATCAGAGTTGTCTAGGTTAAGCGATAAGCAAAGTACAACGTCTGCACCGCGCCACGCCAGAGCCTAGACTGCCCGCCAGTTGTAGACCCGCTCCTTTTATACGACTTAGAATGACTCACAGACTTCTTTTTAGTCGCGTACGATGACGCAGGCGCCGTTACATACATAATATCACGCCTCATTCCCATAGAGGTCAGCAGAGACTAAATACATCCTTTTATTTCCTACGGTCTTTGCATATCTACTTCCCTAGCTTCTTCTATTTTTATTAATTCTTACATACACCCGTTCATCGTTCGTCGGTTTAGGGTACTCTTGACCTGGTTATATCTTAAATTATCCTGAATTTCCGGAACGGATTGACGCCAGCAAGCTTCTTTCCTTAAGTGGTTCCAAAAGCTCTCTCTTTATATTTAAAGCTCAGACGTATTAACAGAGATTAACAGTTCAGGATGTTATACTAAAGAGTAAGTAATTAAGATTGGAATGGGTTTTTAAATCTTCTATAAATAACATACAACTTTTAAAAACTATTCTTTCAAGATTATTTTTCGAAATTATGAGAACCATTGCCGGAAATCGAACCAAGGTTACTTTATATTTAAGAATAAACATAAAATAAAAATTTGCGGAACCGACGGGATTCGAACTCGCGTCTCTCTTGTAATCCGGGCACTTAGAGCGCCTTACTTCTAGGCCACGATCCCGCTGACGTCGGTGCCGAAATTTTACTTTTTTTTTATCGCCTACAACTTAGCCCTTGACTGCTATCACACCTGATGTTAAGTGATGATGCAATCTAAGATGAAGGCGGGCTAACTTGTTAGGAGTAGGATGAAAATCCACACCCCTATCGATTTCTACTTTGATATTATGTTTTTGATATCCAGGTATACGGCCAGGTTACTTTGTTTAAGTCAAGGCATTACTAATTGTCTCCACACAAGGGCTATCTACCACTTAAAGCTCCATCACTATTTGTTCAGGACTCTGGCAGTATGGAACCAGTCAAACAGTCATCCCCTGTTCACGGAGTCTGACGCAAGGTACCATCAGCTGGCTTTGACCAAGATGAGGAGGCTACTCTACTTCATCTGCGGAATAACCATCTTTTCCGTTACGTGTAAGTATTTTTTTTATTACTAGCGAATGCTTGCGGTTTCACACACGTAGTTTCCGTTACCGTACCTCGTATCGGCATGTTCTAGTACAAATAAATTATGCTTTATAGTCATCGAAATAATAATTCGACGTTTTCTAGTGTATAACATTTTTAAGCGCCTACATTAACTGTTGATGCAATTTTACAAAACAATCAATTGATAAATATCCGCAATAAAAATATAGTTACTTTTCTTGGATACCTGCTTGCCTCCCGTGGTAAGCAGGTATGTCGAACTTCTACCAACTAAAGCCTGACACTGGATCATGGAAACGAACTCGCACACAATAGCAACCCAGCCAGCGACACCCGCAAGAGCAGCCCTCCTCAAGGATTTATAGATCTAGAAATTTACATCGTGCCGTCCAACTCGAGGAAAACGAGCTACCTTGTTGCTGGTAGAATGAAATCCACACTTTTTATGAAGGTAACTAGCCACGAGCAAAGCTATCCACTAACCAGAAGAAACAAATAGAAAAGATGTCAAACATCCATATACAGAATATTTTTTGAAAAGCTCTAGCTTATTCTCACGTACCTACAAAGTAAAATTCTTAGAAGTCTGGGAGCATACGTGTATGATTTTATTTTTATTCTTGGTAGTGTCTTTGTCTATTGCCTTCCATAAAATCAGACACGTACTCCGTAGACATTGGAAGGAAACTTGTGTCGTTATAAGTTTTATATCTTACTTTCCACTTTGAGATGCAGTTGCTTGAAATACGGGTACTTAGAAATTATTATTATATATTATGATCAAATCAAATCAAATCGTTTATTTGCTGATACAATTTACAGCGCTCGCGATTATGCTTATTAAATAATTGATTGTTATTTCGAAAAAACAACGCTAGTTCTTATATATAAAGAAGTTACAGTAAGAATTTTCAGACTTTTAAAATGATGCCTACAGGTTTCTCTTTTATTTATTCCGCATATCGCTCTTATGCACTTTTTTTGAGCAACAATGATATTATGACCTTACTAATTAACTAACAAAAATGGCATTTATCCATAGAAGTGAGTGCGAGAGGTATACCAGCAAAATCTCTCTACAACCTGCTCAAAGGCCTGACTAGGACTGCAGTAAACTCCATTCTAGAACGAGAGCTGTTCTAGCATGATCCTACCAGATTTGGTTGGGCAGGGAGAACGATTCGAGCAGAGAAGTCGAGCGTTGACCGGTCATAAACTACTCTTGAGCCTTGATCGTAAGCTTGAAGGCCTTGTTAGCCTTGCCATGCCACAAGTCTCGGACTCTGTTCGACGTTTTTCTCTCTGACACACGATGGACCCGGTGAATGCTAAGATATTCGTCTCTTCATAATATGACAAATTATAACTGTCTCGTTAATCTAGTAGTCCACGATTCGAATCATGTTTTTCTTTCTTGTACGAAATTTCCAGTAAAATTCTAATCCTGGAATTGGAAGTTGGTGGTGTTACATCTCCGTGCCTCAGACAGCAGGTTAAGCCAACGGTCCTGGTTCTTCTATCGTCTGTATCTGATAGTTATCGTTAAATAATCACCAAATATAATACTAGGGTCTCCCTTATTTTTCATACTAGTTTCATATTTCTAGGTTGGGTGACGATCACATTTTTTGGAGACTCAGTGCGTATGCTGGTGGACAAGGAGACAAATGAAACTCTGACTGAACCGGTTCCGAGGTTGCCACTCAAGGCCTGGTACCCTTTTGACGCTATGAGCGGTACTATGTACGTCGCTGCGTTTGCATTTCAGGTAAAACTTACATAAGTATTAGTTAAGATTTTATTTTTTGTTTCACCTGCAAACGGCTTGCAATGCATATTTTTATGACATCTGACTGATCTGTCGTTGGAGTTGGTAGGTGGCCCATCACGTTTGAGCTCGTTGGACTTGATTACTTTGGTCCTAGAATATATTGCAAAATAAAAGTCGGTAAAAAGTTTTTTTTATTTATCAACAGACTGCCTCGTTGGTCTAGCGGTTAGCCTATGTTGTTTCGATCACGAGGTCTTGGGTTAGAATCCTAGGTCGGGTCATGGTATGATTCTGAGTTTTTATTCTTTTACTAAATTTTCAGTACATTCCAAGCCCGGCGGTGTTACACCCACGTACTTCGGAGAGCACGTTAAGCCGTCGGTCCCGGTCACTATCATCAACATCTGATAGTGATCGTTCACAAGAGTAATATATCACCCTAAACCTGCCAACTCGCATTGTAGCAGCATTGTGGGTCTACGCTCCATATCCCCTCTCCTATAAGGAGGGAGGCCTGGCTGTGTAGTGGGCCGTTACTAGGCTGATACTGATGATGATGATTATTAACTTACTTTTGCAGATCTACTGGCTACTCTTCTCGATGGCCATCGCCAACCTGCTGGACGTGATGTTCTGCTCCTGGCTGATCTTCGCTTGTGAACAGCTGCAGCACTTGAAAGCTATCATGAAGCCGTTGATGGAACTTAGCGCTTCGTTGGACACCTACAGACCTAATACTGCAGAACTGTTTAAAGTTTCTTCTACAGGTAAAATGTTGTCTAATAAAACAATCAGGAACGTTGATTGGGTAGTCCCAGATTATATTCAGGATAGATACTTGAAGAGCTAGACATTTTAGAGTAGTGATAAGTTATGCAATAGACATCCACTCTTGGTCTCCCCTCAGGAGTTCTAAACACCGTTGTCATGCATCGCCTTCCTGGCCCATTAAGACATTAACGATAATTGGCTCTTCAATCATTGAGCTCTACTTATTGTCACTACAGCTTTGCGATTCGTTAAACAATGTTTATTGTTGAATAATATTTCTAAATCAATAATGTTAACAGCTTATCTCCGCTTATGTGCTAAACCTTGTAAGTCTTCTGTTACATCAATTTCCAGAAGTATCAGAAAAGGTGCCAGAACCAGTTGACATGGATATCAGAGGGATATATTCAACTCAGCATGACTTTGGAATGACGTTGCGCGGCGGCGGTGGCAGGCTGCAGACTTTTGGACAGAATCCAAACAACCCTAACGGTTTGACCCAAAAGCAGGAAATCCTAGCTCGTTCAGCGATCAAGTATTGGGTTGAAAGACACAAACATATTGTGAGGTTAGTTAGGAATATAAATAATATAGAGTAAAAAAAATATTAATATAGCAATTATATTTTATTAATTTACATTTTAAAAATATTGTTGTTTGTGGTGTTTTAAATCTAATAAATTTTGCCTTTTGATAATAACCTTGAATTTCATAAAAAGGCAATATACGGCTTTGAAATGTCCTTAATTCGTATTCAATTATTGAACTGGTCTTTTATCCAAGGTGTTAGCCCACTTAAACTAACCTTAAGCTAAGCTTTACCTTATGAATGTAAACTGATAAAATTATATGCATTTTCTCTGTTTATAATTTCCAGATTAGTGTCTTCTATAGGAGACACATATGGAACAGCTCTATTATTCCACATGTTGGTGTCTACTATAACCTTGACATTGTTGGCTTATCAAGCAACTAAGGTAATATTATTTTTAACCGACGAAAAAAAAGGAGGTTCTCAATTCGACACGTATATATATTTTTTTATGTATGACCACGCATAACTTTTTACAGAGTTGATGATTCTTTTTTTATTAGAAAGGACACATTTTTAAGATGGTCCCATTGTCATCATGTTAGGATCTGATGATGACATCTTCGAAAAATTGAAGGAAATTTTCAAATTTTATAGGCACACTTGCAGCGATTTCGAATTTTATGTAAGTATCGGTAGCTTTTGGCTACAAATACCGTAATATATACTATGAGAGATTAGTACGAGTACGTTACGTGGCGATAAATCACTAAAGAATATGAAATAAAAATTTTTAACAAAAAATAGAACTGACTCAAACGCACTAAAAAGTAAAAAATAACTGTGTAACATTTAGTTGCTTTAATTTATTTCACCGACTTCATAGATATGCTTAAGTAAATTAAAGCAACTAAATGACAGTTATTTTTTACTTTTTAGTGCGTTTTGAGTCGGTTCTATTTTTTGTTAAAAATTTTCTTGCATCATCACCAATTACAAACGAAGTAGCGTGGATGATTTTAGCTCCACATACGCATAGAATATTGCCTGTCTCCATATAGAATATGACCTATTTTATGAGGGTACAGGCCTAGCCTTGTAGTATATCTTTCTTGTCGACTTTTCTCAACAGTACCTTTCTTTCGAGCCCGTGGGATAGTTACTATAATTATTTTTTTGCTTGTGGCGTTTCTTTTTTGCTTGTAATTTAAGCTTACTTGGAATAAACAAATTTTTAATTTTATTTTTTCATTTACTTTAACTACAAGTGTTTTATATCCAAAATATAATGTCTTTGCGATTCATATTAGAAACTTAATACCGGTATATATCTCTATAATAAAATTAAATAAATATTCGTTATTAACTTTTCTATATTTTATATATTTTTTACGTAAAATGAAAACTAGGATTATTAAATAGAATATATATCTATGTTGATTTTTTTAGATCAACGGATTGAACGTGTACGCTTTCAGTACAGTTGGTTATCTGGGCTACACTCTGGGGCAAGTGTTTCACTTCTGCATCTTTGGAAACAAGCTCATTGAAGAGGTATGTTGATCTTATATTTTTATTAGATTTTTACAAGCAACACGTCCATGTAAGGTTAAGTGATCAGCATTGAGTGGATTATGTAATTTAATGTAATGTATTGTAATGTAATATAATGTAATGTAATTAAACTAGGTTATAATGTAATGTAAAAAAAACCATACTACAGTAGAACTGAAACCTTTTGTTTTTCAGTGAATTGTTTTCAATAATACAGGTTGCATCTATATTTTCATAATTGCTATGTAAAATCTTTTTTCTAAGAATCTATTCGAGATCCTGCAAAAAAATAGCCCCGCAAATAAGAGCATGTGAAGTTACTGATTTTATTTTTGAAGTGTATTTTATATATTATTATTATTTATATTTTAATTGTAATCTAATGTAGTCAATTAATTTAATTTTTTAATAGTGTAAGTTTGTATTTATATATGTATTCATTCAAGAAAGTACAGTTAACTTTCTACTTGACATTTGTATTGTGTGATTGATATGAGCGCTTATGATTGATATAAATATCAAAAGTTGTAATCTACCAATAATTTAATAACAATGTTAAATATTTATATTATTAGCGTTCTTTTAAATAAATAAATATACGTACTGATGAAAAAGACGAAACATTTATCATGATTGGTAGAGCAGTTCTATAGTTCTGACCAGACATACATACATAGCTTGACTGACATATCATCCTACTCTTAACAAGTTATAGCGCTTGCATCTTAGATTGCATGATCACTTACTATCAGGTGTGATTGCAGTTAAGGGCAGATTTGTAATGAATAAAAACATGTTTTGGCTTTGCAGCAATTTAAAGGATAGAATTAGAATAAAATTTTTGAAAATTGTATACTTAGGTATAAATTTATATGGATTCTATATGACTCTTTATTAGTAGCTACAATTCAAATTCAAATTCATTTATTGCGAATTGAGTAGGTACATGGAGATCTTATATAAATATTATAGGTTCTTCCAAATTCCGCCTTACAGCTTGCAATGTCCTTATCACTAAAAATACTGGTAATAGCTCTGTCGTTCCAAACAATTTTCGATTCTAACGATGCCTTTACGTCAATAAATATTCTGTCACCTTATATACACATGTCAATAAAAATGAAAAATAATTATTAATTTTAATTATGTCAGTATACCAAAATAATATTAGTCAATCAATGTACAAAAAAATATATATATAACACGTGCTTAATGTCAGAATATTTTGAGATTGTGTCATCCAGGTACTCTTTAACGGTGTAGTACGATTTGTCTATTAAAAATTTCTTTAACTTTTTCTTAAAATTTATCATGTTAAAACTTTTTAGATATGTCAATTTATTGTAAATGATAATTGAAAAACAAAAGGTGCTTTATGGAATCTTGCCGTTTTTGCTGGTCGTACACATAACCGTAAGGGATACAATTTAGATACTTACTCGTAATACATGTTTTATGTTCAACAGAGCTCATCGGTAATGGAGGCGGCATACTCCTGTCAGTGGTACGACGGGTCCGAGGAGGCCAAGACCTTCGTGCAGATCGTCTGTCAGCAGTGTCAGAAGGCGATGAGCATCTCCGGCGCCAAGTTCTTTACCGTCTCTCTGGATTTGTTTGCGTCTGTGAGTTAGATTATATTAGTAGATGATTCTAATTATAAACGACTTTAACCTAATGAATGCACTAAAAAATTACTACTGCTACTAATTAAACTACTTAGGTTAAAGAAGATCACTAAAAATAACGTTATCTTTCTAAGATTAATATGAAAAGTGATTTTCCAATTTAGTCATGGAGGTTGGTTTGTTGAGTTCGTAATCGAAAATAATAAATATACATTTCGAAAATTAAAGACTTTAAAACATGAAATAAAATAAAAGAGATAGAATATGGTTACCATTATGTCTCTTTATCTATAGTTAGATGTCCTCGTTAGACGGAAAAACATAGCGACGAATTTGATTGTCACATGTCAACTAATTAAAACATATTTACAGAATAGGGCTGGACAAATAAATAAATTACATTATAAAAGCTTATAAAAATCATCAATCTCTCTTTTACAGACACAATTATTACAACTTTTTGTAAAACTCCAGTACTCAATAATGATTTTTAACACCTAAAATGGACGAAGTTGTTACATTTAATTAGAAGACATATAGTTAAAGACGTTTACACATTAAGGAAGCCTTAATTATTATTATTCTCGCGACGCCTTTCGCTTCTTGGTTGACTTTGTTGAGCAAACAGAACGAGCTCCTAACAAACTTGCTGTACTAAAAGTCTTTTCAATTTTGTTTCTAATATTGAGGACATAGTAGATTAAGTTTAGCAAGATAAGTGAGCAAACAAGCGTATAAAGTTCGTCATTTAAATGTTTAAATGGTTGAAACTGTCTTTTATTTTAATAATTAAAAGTTAGCCCTTGCTTGCAATCTAAGATGGAAACGGGCTAACGGGATTAGGATGTCTACACGACATCATATCGGACCTCTAAATCGCCAAGAAGGGAAACTCGGTAGGGTTGTAACTAGCCACGGCCGAAGTCTCTCACTAGATACACTTGGACTAAGTTAGAAAATTTTAATTGGCCTTGTCGTGAATCGAAATCCACTGCGCTACGTAGTCCGTCAGAAATGTCTGGCACTGGCATAACAATTATGTTACTGCTTTTCTGATACATCGATTAAAAAATTAATGGCTAATACTCTATTTAGTTTAACACAACAACGTGCCTGTCACACGTTTGTTTATGCACCTTAAGGATAGTTCACACATTTATTAGTACGAGTGTTTAGTGCAGGTATTTAAGGATTAGTACAAACACGTGTTTACTTGCAGCCGATTAGTGTCAGGGATTAGTAATCAGCGTAATAAAGTGAATACAAACATTTTCTTTTTTTTGCGAATGCGAAAAAGTCGCTCAGGCTCCCTTTCTGCCCCTTGACTCGCATCTTGTCTTACTAAACCTTTCTTGTTCTTGTTCTTACATGCTTATTTAGTGATTAGTTTTTAGCATATTAGAACTTAAACTATTACAAGAAACGAATTTTAAAAAATCAAAATATATTTTTTGAAGTAGGCTGTTATACGAGCACTTTTGAAACGTCAAGTCTGTCAGTATCTACCTCTGGTTCCTGTTCTGTTATTATAACAGAAACGGATTTTAATTTTAAATTTTAATAGCATTTTTACTAAGCGTGCAAACCAAACAGTATTGGAAACAATTACGAGTGTCACTAAGGACTCGCGCTTGCGCTCGCAATCACAAAACACCTGCACTAGCACTAAACGAAGTGCAAACTAGCCTTTATACACCAAAACTACATCCAATACCAAATCCTTTTTCTGAAATTGAATAAGTATACCTACGTCTGAATTAAGATTTAATGTTAGCTTTTTTAATCGCTGTCGCGTGTCCCTATACCTGCACCCTTGTTCAGCGGTTTGGGAAAACAGCAAGATTTATTGTTTTAAGTAACAAACAGGCGGGTGATTTCCCTCGCCTCCTTCCACTGTGCTGTATCGTTGATTGATTGCTTTGTGGTCAGTACAATATTTGCTCCAATTTCATTGTCGTTTGTGGCTTTGACTTTATAGCGGGGTTCGTCGTTTTATTTTTTATTCCGTATCAATTTAGTCGTTGAATATTAAGTCATTTTCTTTGTGTTTTTAACAGATTTAATATCAATTTATGAGTGTGACCTAAGTCGTTTTAGTAAGGTACTTATTATTGGACGAACTTTGAGTTAGACCTATCGTGCTGCTCCAAATCGTCCTGGGCGAGCTTGTGTTTACTACAGTGTGTAAAACGATCAATAATAATTATAGGGATCGATAATTTAACGTGCTATTCAAGGCAACGGGGGTGTCCTACCTACAACTTGTATTCTTAAGTTTCTTGAAAGATATAATAATTCAATATTTTATAGCCCAACCCAGGACAGTTTTTGTCGACATTCGTGGCGCAGTGGTATGCGCGGTAGATTTATAAGACAAGACGGAGGTCCTGGGTTCGATTCCCGGGGCAGATTGAGATTTTTCTTAATTTGTCTTGGTCTGGCTGGTGGGAGACCGACAAAGACGTACCGCCAAGCGATTTAGCGTTCCGGTACGATGTCGTGTAGAAAGCGATAGGGGTGTGGATTTCATCCTACTCCTAACAAGTTAGCCTGCTTCCATCTTATATTGCATCATTACTTAACATCAGGTATGATAGCATTCAAGGGCCAACTTCATCATCATCATCATTATCAGCCAATAGACGTCCACTGCTGGACATAGGCCTTTTTTAGGGACTTCCAAACTGCGACCCGTTTGATGTCATCAGTCCAGGTGGGGGGCTTCGGCCCCCAACGTCCATCAGCTGTTCGAACCACGTGCCCCGCCCATTGCCACTTCAGTTCTGCGACTCGCTGAGCTATGTCGGTTATTTGATTGCTCTTTCCATCGCCCGCTGAGTGACTAGCCTTCTTATGAAGCCCGCAGTTAGCGACCAAGTCTCGGATCCGTATGTCATCACTGGCAACACGCACTGTTCGAAGACCTTCGTCTTCAGGCACTGAGGAATTTTGGAATGCCCAACCGAGTTGGATTCGGCGGTTCACCTCTTTCTCGAAATTGGACCTACCTAACTGGACCATATGCCCTAGGTATATATACTCGTCTAAATTTGAGTGCAGAATTTTCAACAATAACTGGGTGGAGCGAAACATGAGCATTACACATGATCTTTGTCTTGCTCAATTTGTAATCAGGTCATTGACATATAAAAAAAGGATTCGCAAACCGCAGTTGTGAGTACTCGGATATCGTGTTCCATCCAAAATCTTAACAATCGTTTTTTGGCAACAACTGACATAAAAACAAATATAAATTTATTTCAAACTGTTATATGTCTTTTGTATAACCTGCCGCAGCGTATGGATGTGGTCTAGGCAGCTGTCGGAACGTAGTTCATGGGGCTGGAACAGCTGACAGAAATTTACAATCGATTTTTGGCAACAACTGACATAAAAACAAATATATATTTATTTCTGTTTTAGGTCCTAGGAGCTGTTGTTACGTACTTCATGGTGCTGGTACAGCTGAAGTAATTCAAGTATACTTACATTATAAAAATTAAAATAAATTTATTATTTAGAATCATTCGTTTATTTGTAAGCAAAGATTGAAACTGCGTGCCCGATTTTTAAACTAATTACACAAACAATTAACGGTTTTTAACTAATATATTATTTTTTTTAGCTGAAAAGTTATTAAATATTATATTCGATATTTTTCATATTGATTTGTAATAATTTATTTTAGGTGACCAAATTGGATACGCATTTCAATTTAGTTTAATAATAATATTTGTACTACCTACATAATTTATGGTGTGCATTAATAAAATTTTATGTAACTTAATTTGTTTCATTTATTGCCCTCGGTGAGCGAGTGAGTTACATTTTTAAATTTTAAAAAGAATAAAAAAAATTACGTACTCGTATTTGAATAGACTTTGTGAACGGTTACTTGCCGTTTTATTTAAGTATAATTAAATCGAAAATTATTGTCGGCTTAAATTCATTACACGCGGGCAAAGGAAGCCGCCGGTCACCCCCGTAGTCCCGCCGGGATCGAGAAACAATTCGATGCGGTTCATGTTATTTCGCTATAAAGTTAGCTCTTTTATTATAGTGACAATTTAATTTACTACTCATTTATTTCAGTTGTTTTAGAATTATTTCGCTACTTAAAACTTACAATTGTAATGATCCAAATAAGGGTGCGAGTTCGTAGCCGACCGCAGACGACAAGTGCAGGCGCGACGTGTTGCTGCGACATTTTTACTGGTTTGTATGTATTTCTATGGATCACCTTTCGTGGTAAGCTACACGTCTTTTCCATAATATAACAACATAGAAATCAGTATGTCAATTCTTGAAAAAAAACGTCAGTTTTGTAGCCGATGTACTACGGTTGCGAAGCGGATGTAACAGAAATCGGTATTCTTAAAAGACATTTTGCCATATTAAACTGACAGTCGAACTAAAGGTGACAATAGACGAGATGTAAGTGAGATGTTCATACGATGTATTGTCGTTGTGATACGTCGGCTACTGTTTATTCGCTGTTGGCTACGAACAATCACCCTAACACTCAACTGGCAATTTCAAAGTTTATAGATTCACATATCTGTGAAAAATAGCATACTACTATTATAATGGCGAAAGTTTTTGAGTGTGTATGTTTGTTACTTCTTCACGACTATACGACTGGAGCGATTTTAATAAAATTTAGTTTTGCTTTAGCTGACACACTGAATTAACACATAGACTACATTTTATCCCAAAATTCTAACAGGAAGGGAACGATGCGGGCCAAACCGCGGGCATCCTCTAGTTATTAAATAAACACGACATCTTTTCTGTATAGGTATATCTTTTAATCTTCGTAATTTCACGAAGACTATAAAATCCTTTTTCTTGTATTACATCTATATCTGGAATCATTCAGTATTTATAATTTTAAAACCCTTATTATATAAATTGCATAATCTAAAATTAATTATGCAATTATAACATTTAATAATTCCTTAACATGTGCACAAGTGGCATATCAAAATTATCTTATACTTTAGGAATGTCAAAGATAATATTCGAATTGTTGCTGATTTATCTGATGATTATAATATATTGATGAAAATCGAAACCATAATTAATATTATCAATATCAATTTAATAACAAATAGTATGCTTACTAATATTTTAAGCAAAATAAATTACATAATATCAGGTATACATCATTATGAAAAGCAATACGTAACTGTGTACTAAAGATCTACATTTTTGTTAAACATTGTACGACATTACAGTACATTAACAATATATTGTTTATGTTAGCTATACATATCAGCTTGCCATAAATAATATATATAATATTATTTATGGCAAGCTGATATGTATAGCTTGATATTACATAGTCTATTAGGCTCTTGAGTCTAGCTTTCAAAATATATAAAACAAAAGTAATTTTACAATCCGACACGCAGATCTAGAGATTAGCCCGTTTAAAAAACGAACAAACTCTTCCGCTTTCTATTAATAGTATAGATATGGTCTTCTATGGCAAATAAATTGAACAAAGATCGAATTCTCAACTCCATTACCGTATATAGTTTCTAACATGTAACAGCATACTTACCAAAATGCTGACGCCTATTCAGTAGGTACTCGTACGTACGAGTCGCGTGTCGCGCTTTTTAGAAATTTTGTATTATCTCCTAAACTATGTAACTAATTAACATACTGTAAAAGACAAATCTTATCCCTATAATATCCTTGTAATTATTAAATAATTTATTTTGATAAGGATTTAGTTTAGTTGTATAAATAATGACGTAAACGTATGCATATGAAATAAATGATTTTTTAAAACACAAAAAGTTCTATATCTGCCAAAATATAAAAGATAGATATATATGAAGTTCCCATATATCGCTTTCAATTATTCCCAATAGTTAAGGCAGCGCATAAAGCCGATTTAACAGATTTTTGCGATCCGACTTGCGTGACAAAAACTGTGATAACTCGGTTAATATATACAATGCAAATATAAAATATAGCCAATATAAAATAGAATTTTTTAAATCGAATCAGTAGTTCCGAAGAATAGCCCCGACAGATCTTTTTTACAAACTTACAAACTTAAAAACTTTACCTCTTTATAATATTAGTATAGACGGTGATGACAATGATGATGATGATGATGAAAGAATTGAAATACTAAAGTCACTGTAAAATAATGATAACGTCGGGGTTTACGGGCTCAGTTCAGTTATCATGATTAATTACATCAGTTATTAACCGTAACATTGAAGTTGATCGATCGCTGGATTTCACCAAGGAGACGAGCTTACATTTTGTATTGGTGGAGATTTGTGAAATTTATTGTTAAACCAGTTGTTATCTTTTAATCCACCCGTGTATATTCGGGTATATCAATATGTCGCAATTTGTTTTTATCTACTCAGTACGTCAGCTGCAACAATTTTGCTACGCGAAAATCGGCTCCATTTGATTTCGTCCTCTTATTAATCATTTTCATTAGTCGATAGAGCCCCCATATGCTGTGCGGTAGATTTTTAATAAGCGTGCCGTGTGCGGGAACTGCTTTCATTATTAGTTGTTAGCGCCCGCAAGGTTTTGACGTTTCACACTCCGCATGCTTTGTACCGAACGATTACTTTCATTGGTCGTTTACATCGACAATGACTGCTTACAGCCAATAACCGCATGCGGTGTAACAACTTGTTGACTTTTATTGATTTATAACCTGCCTCCCCGTGAATGTACCTACCTATATCTACCAGGTTAAGGCCCAGTGAAAATGAGCCCTTAAGTAATAAAAAAATCTTACTAAATAAAACACAACTTTTTTTGCTTAACTGAAAATATCTGAAAGACAACTTCTAGGCAAGAGTGAATAGGCTTTTTTAAAGCAAGCGCGTCCCATCTTGGACTACACCAGTGCTTACTTTCAGGCACGATTAGGGTCAAGCGCAAGCCATCCATTTAAAAAAAAACACTTCAACTTAATTGAACAACCGTTTCAACCCTGGACCACATGGTCTTAAACCAAAAAAACAAGCATCTTAATCAAAGTGACAGAGTAAACAATGTCCTAATGATAAATAAGCATGAAATATCGATGTTGTCCCAATTTCGTAACGATGCCTCCACCGAAAATTGGCTCCAATTTAAGCTGTGTCATAAATTTGAAACCCCATCAATCAGCAAAATAAAGGGGATGCTCATTAGTGCGAGCCAATGATAAAGGATTTTCCTTTTTACGCAAAAATGGACAAACTTGATTTGAGCTTTTGAATTCTTGTAACTACGAACTGTCTGGTTGTGTATAGAGAATTTTGTAACTGGACGGTCCTAGATTCATTTCTTACTGCGATTTATAAGTGTATTTGCAAGTTAATTGAAAAGAAAGAAGTATTTAATAATTACAATTGTAATTTCTTAGGTCTAGATTAATACTACGAGTCTAGCCTATGTGTGGTCCTAGGCTATCTGTTGGGTCAATTCGTTACGTCCACGTCCGTTCCCATGCTAATAATAGCAATATGCGCAAGCGCAGCAGAGATGCAAGCGAGCAGGCTGGCGCTTTCGTAACAAGGACAAAAAACAGTGATGTTTTGTTACGTATTCACAATATCTTTAAATTAACACGAAAAAAATATTTTAATTGACGTAGGAATTCATTTTGTAATCTAATAATCAATAAGTAAATCCTTACCTAATTAGCGGAATTAAATAAAAGGTATTTATAAACTAGGAAAACATTTTTTACTTAAGTAGGATTAATAAAACAGGTAACAAATGTATGTAACAAAAATTTTTTAACAAAAAATAGAACCGATTCAAAACGCATTAAAAAATAAAAATTTGCTTTAATTTACTTACGCATATCTATGAAGTTACTTTATAGTGCGTTTTGAGTCTGTTCAATTTTTTGTTAAAAAATTTCATTTCTTATTTTTAGTGATTTATCGCCACGTAACATACTCATACTATATACTCTCATAGTATATTATACGGCACTAATAGCCAAAAACTACCGATACTTACACTGAAACCGAAATCGCTGCAAATGTGCCTATAACATTTGAAGAGTTCCTTCATTTTTCCCAGGATATCATCATAAGATCCTAACATGATGACAATGGAACAATTTTGGAAGTATGCCCTTTCTAATAAAAAAAGAATTATCAAAATCGGACAACTCTGTAAAAAGTTATGCGTGGTCATAAATAAAAAAAAATAATATACGTGTCGAATGGAGAACCTCCTCCGTTTTTTTTTCGTCGGTTAAAAATAAAAAAAATTGGAAACATGCTTTAAACTCTAGTCATTTAAAATTTAAAAAAAAAATCTTTCCATGTGGCCCTCAAGTTGTCAAGAATGGAAGCGGCAGCCGTATGCCGCTTTCACGTACATTTCACTCACGCTGATGATCCCTGATTGATCAAGTACCTACCTAAACTGCAATGAAGAGCAGAATGATGTCCACGTATTCAGATATTTTAGTCTGTAGAAATATTTGGGCGATAGTTCGCGATGCAATCAAGCGAAATAAAAATATTTAGTCATTGTTAACTGTCGACCAATATTAAATACGACATTTTCTATTTTTATACACATAATGGAATTAAATAATTAGTAATTAATGAAATCATTTGCAAAAGGATAGGGTCAATAATGGCTTCTGAGGTGCTAGAAAACGACCAGCACACCAGATAATGTTTCATTTATTAACGATCACTATCTGTTGTTGATGAAAATGACCGGGACCGATGGCTTAACGTGCTCTCCGAGGCACGGGGTGTATCGCCACCAAACTTCATAGAAGAATGAAAAATTCAGAAATATTCCGTGACACGACCCAGCATTCGAACCCAGGACCTCCTGATCAGAGTCACCACTACACCAACGAGGCAGTCAACCTTAATACCTATAGGACTTCTTAATTAAACTGTATTATAATTCTGTGCATTATAATATAATGTAATTTATTCAGATACGAATTTAGGAGCGTCTCCGTGATTGCGGTCGGAGCGTGGATTGAACTTTTTAAATCCTATTACACTTAATCGTCGAGAAAATCTACAAGGTAATTCGTCGGCGGGGCTTTATTAATCTCTTTAGATTGAGTAGGTTTTCTAATATATTTTTATTAAAAAACTTCATCAACCAAAATGTTTTTATTCATTCATTTTGTAGCAATTATGGTTCGTTCTTATTTATCGACTACAAGTTGGCCCTTGACTGGTTTCACACCTGACATTAAGTAATGACGCAATCTAAGATGAAATTTATCGGTTTCTACACGACATCGTACCGGAACGCTAAATCGCTTGGCGGTACGGTACGTCTTTGTCGGTAGGGTGCTAACTAGCCACGGCAAAAGCCACTCACCAGCCATAATATAATATAGTTAAGAACGCAGTGACTAATTATTGTTCGCCGACCAACCTGCGACCAATCAAATATTTTTAAATTACGCGCGTCGCGTTTCAACTGGTCACTGTAAACTCGAACTTGTAAAAGACTTGATTTTTTAGGGTGCGGTGTTAGTCCGGCGAACAATAATGAGTCACTGCAATCTTAACACGAAAAAAATTTAGTATCGTATACTCTTCTTTAGCTTCTTTTCCTTTTAACGACCAACTGTTGCAGTAGGTAGCAATACAGTCTGCACCCAACGCCCTGGATTCGATTACCCTAATAAATATATGAGGGAGGGACGAGCAGGATCGTCGGAGAGTTTGGTTCATCTTCGTCCGCCATCTTGGGTAGTGTGGGTGATGTTGCTTCGGAATAAACTCGCAACAACCTCTTTAATCGATTTACTTAGTAATTTATACGAAATATGGTAACTCTAATGCGATGTAGACGGATTGCAATACGAAACGTGGAGAGTTCTGCGCTTGCGTCCGTTCCATCTCGCGGCCGACGATAGAATGCCATTTTAAACCAAGCACAGACCAATCCCAAGCGATGACAGCTGTCAATGTCATAGCCTGACGTTTCGCACGATCGAAGCGCCACCTTGCCGACAACGTTTCGCATGATCGAAGCGCCATCTTGCTGACATTTATATATTTTGTTTATATGAATACTAGTGGGGAAATAAATTAAGAGTGAATTACTGTACGTTATACACAGTTTTCGTAGCCTAATTTTAGGTTAACTTTAATTTCCACAATTCTTTATAATGTCATCGTGGTAAAGCAGGTCAGGCCTCCATATAGGAGATAAGATTTGGCTGGTAGGAGGCTTCAGCCGTGGCTAGTTACCACTGTTCCGGTTCGGTTTTGTGTAGAAACTGAAACGGGTACGGATTTCATCCTACCAGTAACAAGTGCGTGTTGCCAGTAATGACCTACGGATCCGAGTCTTGGTCGCTGACTGCGGGCTTCATAAGAAGGCTCAGAGTCACTCAGCGGGCGATGGAAAGAGCAAAGCTCGGAGTATCTCTGCGTGATCGAATCAGAAATGAGGAGATCCCCAGAGAACCAAAGTTGCCGACATAGGTCAGCGAGTCACAGAACTGAAGTGGCAGTAGGCGGGGCACGTAGTTCGAACAGCTGATGGATGTTGGGGGCCAAGGTGGTAGATTGGCGACTCCGCACCGGAAAGCGCAGCGTTGGTCGATCCCCAAGCAGGTGGACTGACAACATCAAATGTGTCGCAGGGAGCCGCTGGCAACAGGCGGCTCGGGATCGTTGTGTTTGGAAGTCCCTAAAAAAGGCCTATGTCCAACAGTGGACGTCTACAGGCTGGTAATGATGATGAAGATGATGATGATTAACAAGTTAGCCCGCTTTCATCTAAGATTGCATGATCACTTACCAATAGATGTGATTGCTGTGTAGCGCAAACTTGTAGTAAATAAAAAATAATTAATTTTGACTATAACTAATATTTAACAGCCTGCTAATTTTATAAATGAAACCTTTCAGAGTAATCAATTTATCTCATTAGGCGCGCTAATTCACGGTAAGATGCTTTCGTTTTAATTAAAGAAGGGCGTCGGAGATAGAATTTATTCAACGAAGTGTTGATATACTTAGGCCTGTGTGCACCAAGATTTCGATTATCATAACCAAAGGTTAACAAAAGCTAACCGTCGGTTACTATATCACGACAACCCGTACGCCGGTTAAGGACATAAGCTCGGTTAAGATAACCGCTCGGTTTACGTCCTTAACCGGCGTAGGAGTTGTAGTGAACAGTAAATTTATAGTAACTGACGGTTAGCTTATGTTAACCGTTGGTTATGATAACAAAAATCTTGGTGCACAGAGGCCTTACTTCATTGTATTTTGAACTAGTGATTAGACGCGACTCTTCACCTTCCTAAGTTTTTTAGGTATTTTTATGATCAAGTAACTTGAGTTTGTGAAGAGTTACCTTGTAAGCTTTTTCATCATCATCATTAGTAATCGATGGACGTCCACTGCTGGACATAGGCCTTTTTAGGGACTTCCAAACACACCGATCCTGAGCCACTTGTGGCCAGTATCTGGTCAGGCCACCTAGTAGGGGATCGAGCAAGTCGTTGTAAGGGTGCGAGGTCGCCATTTCAGCCACTTGGGCCCCCAAGTCTATCAGATTTTGAAACCACAACAACTCGTCTGTAAGGTTATTTCACAAAAAGAAACTGGTGGGTATAGATACCATATAGCGTTATGTTAATCTATGTCACTTGTCATGACTTTGGCTATTATACATATACAAGAAGATTTCATCATCATCATCATTATCAGCCTATTAACGGCCCACTACAGGGCCAGGCTTCCCTCTTTATAGGAGAGGTATATGGAGCGTAGACCCACCACGCTGCTCCAATGCGGGTGGACGGGCTTAGGGTGATAATGTTTCATTTATTAACTATCACTATCAGATGTTGATGATAGTGACCGGGACCGACGGCTTAACGTGCTCTCCAAGGCAACGAGTAACACCACCAACTTTTCGACTCTGGGCTTGTAGGTACTGAGAATTTCATAGAAGGCTAATGAGCAGACCAACGAGGCAGTCTAGAAGATTTATTACTATCCAATTGGCAGTTCTGGAGAGTAATAATAATAATAATAATAATAAGCCATTTAATCCCAAAACCAAAATACAATACAATACTAAATATAAACAAATAAGAGCATAATTGTTAACAATGTAAACAGTAATATCGATAAAATCCTAAGAAAATAATTTTAATTTTATACATTTTTTTTTTTTTTTAAACAAAATTTTATATTTAGAAGTTCATAATTGCTGTTTTCATATTACTTTGGGTACCCATTTGTGGGTAAAGGCCTCCTCCATCATACCCCATCGTGCTCTGTCGGTAGCAAGCCTGGTCCATGTGCGACCTGCGACCGCTTCGATGTCGTCTCTCCAGCGAGCGGGCGGTCTACCGCGCGGCCGGATGTGATCGCGCGGCCACCAGTGTAACACTCGCTCGCTCCACCGACCGTCTCTAGTGCGCGCTATGTGACCAGCCCATCGCCATTTCAGTTTACACGCCAGTTCTGCGGCATCTATTAGTTTCGTTTTATTTCTTATGAAGCAGTTCCTTTGGCGGTCTTTTAATTTTAGACCCAACATGCTGCGCTCTGTAGCTCTTTGAAATTTTTGTATCTTATCGATTATCTGCTTCGTCAGAGTCCAAGATTGGCATCCGTATAATAGTGTAGGAAACACTGTACTTTCCATTGCCTTCTTTTTTAGTGACAGAGGGATTTCAGATTTAAAAATATGTTTTAACGACCAATATTTGCCCCACGCGATCTTGATTCTCCTCTCTACTTCTCTGATTACATGCTCTTCGAATGATATTCTTTGACCGAGGTATATATATTCGTTAACGTAGGAGATTGGTTGGGAATTGATTGCTGTAGGTATCTCAATATTGTTCGTCATTATACATGTTTTCTTAGCATTCATTTCTAGCCCACATTTTCGACTTTCCCGGTTTAGAGTGTCAAGCATATAGTAGAGGTCATCATATTTTTCGCTTATCAGCACTATGTCATCCGCAAATCTTAAGTGATTAAGGAGCTCCCCGTTTATATTGACTCCTATGTTTTCCCAGCTCAGTGTGGAGAATATAAGTTCTAATAGGGCCGTAAATAGGTTCGGGGAGATTGGGTCCCCCTGCCTCACGCCTCTACATATCGCAAACGATGGCCCTTTCTTTTCGAGTTTTATCGAGGCTCTACTATTTTTGTATATAGCTTGCAACAGATCGATATATTCAGTCTCGATTCCCTGCTGTTTAAGCGCTTTCCATAATGCTTTATTCGAGATAGAGTCAAACGCCTTTGCATAATCAATGAACGCTATGTAGAGCGGCATTTTATATTCCTTGTATCGCTCTATTACTTGGGAGAGCGTAAATATATGATCCGTTGTGCTATATTTTGGTCTGAATCCAGCCTGTTCTCTTGGCTGGTAGAAGCCTAAAGTTGGTTTTAATCGTCGTAAGATAACATTCGTAAACAATTTGTAAATACTTTGCAGAAGGCTTATTGGTCTGTAATTTTCGATCTCTGTGGGATCGCCTTTTTTATATAACAGAGTTATAATAGCTTCTTCCCAGTCTTCCGGTATGCAACACGAGCTTAATATTTCGTTAAAAATTTGTGTAATTACGGGTGTCAATGGTTCAATTATTGCCTTCAGGATATCGTTTGTGACTCTATCGTGCCCAGGGCTTTTTGATGATTTTAAAGAGGCAATACTAGTTTTTATTTCACTCTGTAGAAAAGATGGAATACTATATCTGTTTTTTATGATTTTTGTGCTACTACATTCTGGAGAGCTTACTCTATCATGTGAGCTGTACAGGTTTTTATAGAAATGTGTTGCAATCTCTAAAATATTATTTCTATTGGAAACCTTGTTTCCATCCTTGCTCTTTACTGAAGCTATCCACTCCTTACATTTATTTAATCTTTTTTCAGCGCGTTTAATAGAGCTTTTCTGAATTAATTCTTCTTCAATTATTTTGTACTTGTATTTAATTTTATTTTTGGTGATCCTTTTTCTTATTTTTGAAAATAGTTTTGTCAAACGTTTTCGTTCTTTTCTTGATTTCTTCTTTTTATGTTTCAGGTATTCTTTCCATAATGCTTTATGCGAGATAGAGTCAAACGCCTTTGCATAATCAATGAACGCTATGTAGAGCGGCATTTTATATTCCTTGTATCGCTCTATTACTTGGGAGAGCGTAAATATATGATCCGTTGTGCTATATTTTGGTCTGAATCCAGCCTGTTCTCTTGGCTGGTAGAAGCCTAAAGTTGGTTTTAATCGTCGTAAGATAACATTCGTAAACAATTTGTAAATACTTTGCAGAAGGCTTATTGGTCTGTAATTTTCGATCTCTGTGGGATCGCCTTTTTTATATAACAGAGTTATAATAGCTTCTTCCCAGTCTTCCGGTATGCAACACGAGCTTAATATTTCGTTAAAAATTTGTGTAATTACGGGTGTCAATGGTTCAATTATTGCCTTCAGGATATCGTTTGTGACTCTATCGTGCCCAGGGCTTTTTGATGATTTTAAAGAGGCAATACTAGTTTTTATTTCACTCTGTAGAAAAGATGGAATACTATATCTGTTTTTTATGATTTTTGTGCTACTACATTCTGGAGAGCTTACTCTATCATGTGAGCTGTACAGGTTTTTATAGAAATGTGTTGCAATCTCTAAAATATTATTTCTATTGGAAACCTTGTTTCCATCCTTGCTCTTTACTGAAGCTATCCACTCCTTACATTTATTTAATCTTTTTTCAGCGCGTTTAATAGAGCTTTTCTGAATTAATTCTTCTTCAATTATTTTGTACTTGTATTTAATTTTATTTTTGGTGATCCTTTTTCTTATTTTTGAAAATAGTTTTGTCAAACGTTTTCGTTCTTTTCTTGATTTCTTCTTTTTATGTTTCAGGTATTCTCTCTCATTTATTAATTCATTGACTCTTGTAGTAAAAATAAATTCATTTTCAGATATGTTCTTAGTTTTCGGTAAATTTTCTGTGCATTTTATGATCTGTTTTATTAGATCCTTATATTTTTGGTTGGTGCTTTTATTCTGGGCAGAGTAGTGTTTTCTTATGTCTTTAAAGCTTCTCATAATATGTTCTCTTTTTGATGGCGTTAAAAAGAAGAAAGATTTTGACCGAATGACTTTCTATTCCTTTTAATGTTTGTCGTTGCATTGTACGTTACTCCGAGTAGTCTATGGTCTGATGAATAAGTTGCCCTTATTACCTGCACATTCGAAATTGCTTTCAAGTTTTTTGGTTAATTGGGACATAGTCAATTTCATTACGAGTTTTTTCGTCGGGAGACAGCCAAGTCCAACGTTTTTTGGCCTTCTTTTCAAAAAATGTATTTGCTTAATAGAGCTGGTTTTGTAGACAATAGTTGACAAGAGTTTCGCCCCTATCATTCCTTGTGCCATATCCCCACCTACCCAAAATTCTACCATCTTCTAGAGTTGGGTTTCCAACTTTAGCATTAAAATCGCCTAAGACAAGAGTATGCATAGGCGTTCCTTCAAGGCTAAAACTAAGCTCAGTATAAAATTTCTGTAGCCCTTCCTCTGAAGCTTTTTCGGTAGGTAGGTAGGTAGGTAGGTAGGCGTATACTTGAATACAGTTTATTTTTACGTTTTCTATCGATAGGTCTAGTCTTACTACTCTGTCAGATATAGCAGTAAAATCCATTATATGGTGTTTCAAGGCTTTCTGAATCATAAATCCAACTCCATTAAAACCGGCTCTTTCCCCTTTGTACTTGAGTATAATATAATTTTCATATTTTCATTTTTAATTTCTGACAATCCTAAAATATCCCACTTGTTGATGTTTTGAAGAGAATTTTCAAGTTCATTTAGTCTTCCTTCCGATACAAGGGATCTTATATTATAGGTTGCAATGTAGAGTAAATTACTGATGAAGGGTTTTGGTCTAAGACTCCCCCGGCGACCACCCGTACGGGGAGCTGTACAGTTATTTTCTTTGTATTTATTTATTGTAGAGCATTCGAGAGGGGCCTTTTCCGTATCCTATGCATTTACAACAGGTTTACTATGTAAATAGCTTCTAATAGTGGTACTTTTGGATTTCTTTGTTGAAGGTTTTAGTGCATTTTCTGTGTTATTTGGAGTAGAGTAATCTGGAGATTGTGATAAATTTCTCTTGTTCGTTATTTTTAATTTTGAGGGTTTATTGTTTAGAATAATTATTTTATTATATTTTATAATAGCAAATTTGCCTTCGCTTCTCAGTTTCTGTACCTCCTCATTTAATATTTTCCGTTCGCTTAATATTTTTTTCGGATAGTCTTCTTGCATGCAGTAGGGTGTATCTTTTAAAGATTTTTTGCACTTTAATATTTGTATTTTTTTATTTGTAGTAGTTAATGATAAAATTAAAGGTCTAGCTCTTGAACTTTTCTTGCCTAGTCTATAAAGACAATCTATGTCGGAAGAATATAGTTTTACTGACATGATTTGGTTAATTATATTCAAGATTTCCTTCTCTAAGTCTTCATAACTGTTTTCCTTCTCTTCAACTCCAAAAATTACAATATTTCTTTTCCTTACATGTCTTTCGATCTCATCTATCCGTTTTTCTTGCTCTTCTACTTTTTTATTTAATTCATTGTGCTTAGACTCGATTTCCAAAAATTTTTTGTTTATGTTGTTATTGATAGATTCAGTTCTGGAGAGTAGTTCGTTAAATTTTAAAAATTACGTTCATTTCTTTCTTTCATTTCATTGCAACATTTATTTCGCTTTTTTTGTTTGGGCAGTGAGAATAGTTAGAGCAGAGAAGGTGAGCGTTGACTGGCAAAGAGTACCCTTAAGCCTACATCAGTGTAACAAGTCTCGGACACTGTTCGGCGTTTTTCTCTCAGCGACGCGATGGACCCGCTACCCGCACGGTGAATCCATAGACTGCTAATATATTCGTATCTTGTCTCTTATTTAACGGCCGAGTGGCGCAGTGGGTAGCGATTCTGCTTCTGCGTCCTAGGCAGTGGGTTCGATTCCTACGTCTGGAAAAAGTTTGTGTGATGATCATGAATGTTTTCTAGTGTGTAGTTTTTATACAGATAAGAGAGCCGGTTGTTGTAGTACACGAAGATCCTTAATGAATTAATATACAAATTAAAGTACTGAAAAAAACAATAAACAAGTAGTATTTAAATAATAATAAAAAAAATTCGAGTTTGAATCTTTTACGCCTGAAAAAGTTATCAGGAAGGTAAGTACGACTATTAAATGTTTGTTAAGATGTGTCTAATTATTTATAGTACAGTTGTTAGTAAAATCAATAATATGTACCTAGTAGCTTTGAACAATACTTCAAAAGCTTTTGATTATTTTCTCTTAAGTTGTAGTTATTGGTTGGTAAGCACTTAAAACTCAACCGAGGGAGCAGTTTATTTTTATAAAATTTTTAAAACTTTTAAAATATAAATTTAAATGAAAGAGACTGCAAAAATATTAAATGCCTAGTCACTATAAAATAATGGCCTTTGTTATAATTTCACATTTTGTGTGGTTTTACATTCGTCACTTTAAATAATTGAGATCCCGATTGTGCAAGTCACTGAAGTCACCATTACGCATTTTCTGACGTGGAATTTGACAAGTTTTCATAGAATTATAATTATATTATTCCCTGTGAGCACAAAATTTTTAACACCAAGCCCTTTACCGGTTTGACAGTGTTAATTTATGCACCCTAAAAATAGTCAGCTAACATTCCGATGCCGGTGTGTCTAAAGAAGTAGGTTCTTAAATACGATAAAAAAAATTGGTTGTCTGTAAAGTCGGTTTACTGACGATAGTTGAACGTGACAACGTCTTAAGAAAATACTGATAGAATGGTAGCATTTAATTGGTTATTAAAATTTTTAATTTAAGTATATTTTTATAAATATTAATTTAAATTAATAAAATAATTGATTTTGATTTTATAAATTTATATTTTAAATTTATAACAAATATATTAATTTATAAATATATTAATTTTTAATTCAAAATTAATATATTTAATAATTATATTTAATAGACGGATGTCGAACGCTGCCGAACGCAAAGGCCGATTGTGCTTCTTTGTCGCTCGTTCCGCGCTCTCGCTTGCACTTCAAGCCTTACATGGAATGCCTCAAAGCGAGGTAACGACGCATGACGTCATGTTTTTTCGTGCGTGCAGCCGGCTCTATCGAATTATAAGACGTTGTCACGTCAAAAAATTATTATTAGTTATTTCCTCCCTATTTAAAAATTTATCAGATTATAACTAACCTAATAGGAAAAAAATTGCTTACCGTAGAGTGGCGAAATGCAAAGCAAAAAATGAATGAACGAGTGTACTTGCAATATTGCGCCACATACATTATGGCCATGTTACATACATTTTCTCGTTTTACATCTTCATGGTTGTGACCAGCTGACTTGCATTCCAACACTCCTTAGTCAGCTAACTATTTTTTTCTTCATGGTGCACTATGCAACGCGCAATCGCCTAGTGCTTCGCACTAGCACGATAGCGATAGCTATTTAAGTGATACAGTTATCAATGATTTATCTAATAATTACATACTCATTGAGAGGCTACGGCTACTACTTACCAACTACCAACATCGGAAACGAAGCTGACTGGTTGCCTAAAACAACACTGATGGCCACATGAGCTTCTTTTTAAGACCAATTCAGTGGCTTTATGCAACGCATTTGACCCAAATACGCTTTTAAAAGATATAGTAAATAACAATTATAATAATAGTAAATAAGATATAGTAAATAAATTATTGATAAATAATAATTGGCCATAATAAATCATTATGGGCAACCTAAGATTTTAGAAATTCGTAGTCCTAAGAGGATTTTTTTATTAAATACTCTACTTCATAAGACTGTTTACTTTCAGGAATCAATGATAAAAATTTCACTGAGTAAAAATGCAAAAATGAACTTAAAAAGTAATTAGTTAATTAAATGAGGTGAAATATGATAACCTAATAGTATCCACTTATAAGTTGAATGTAATAAAACAATAGAAATCCGAGGTATTTGTTCCCATTAATCAATATGCTTGTTTCCAGACGACGTGTGCGTCGATAAACGTTAGGCACCTATCATAATATTATCTTTACAAATTTAACAAAATACCGTGATTGTATCAAACATCGATCAGTGATTTCACCAGATTGCCTGAACAACACGTCGGTTCCACACGTATAAGGAAAGACGTGTTGGCCACTTCGCAAACATATACTTAGTGTCTACAATGTTGTGATTCATTCGATCAACAGCAATCCTCACTCGGAGTTAATAAACCGTAAACAATGGCAGTGGATACACATTTAGAATCTGCGGCAGACGAGATGATCGCGAAGGAAAACAACACGAAAGTTACTAAAGGATTGCGCCCGTGGTGGGCTGAAAATTGGAGAGGAATCCTATCTGAAGTGGTATCAACATTCCTGTTGCTGTTCCTTGGATGTATGGGATGTATACCAATAGATGGTTTTCCCAAGAATCCACCGCTGTACGGTCCTCTAGCATTTGGATTGATCGTTCTTATCAACATCCAGACATTTGGACACATATCCGGAGCGTTTATGAACCCTGCAGTGACACTGTCTGCTGTTATATGGGGTAATTTGTCTATACCAGTTGGTTTGGCGTATTTCGTAGCGCAATGCTTCGGTGCTGTCACCGGCTACGGTGCTCTTATGGTAATGTCACCTATAGATATGTATACCGGAGGTGTCTGTACGACACAACCCCATATAAGCCACAATATATATCAAGCTTTGGGAATGGAGATATTTTTGACAGCATCTTTAGTGTTAATCAATTGCAATTTGTGGGATCCTGTTAATTCAGGAAAAGTTGAATCCAACCCGATTAAATTGGGTCTGACTGTAGCTGGGCTGTCAGTAGCAGGTGGCCCTCTGACTGGGGCCAGTATGAATCCGGCGCGGTCTTTTGCACCAGCGCTTTGGACCAATACTTGGAATGGACATTGGATATACTGGGTGGGACCAGTGATCGGTGCAGTGGTGCCGACTTTACTCTACAAATACGTCTGGTTGAAGATAGAAAAACCCAAGTTACCCGAAGTGCTTCCTTGGGCAGAAAATAATAATAGTGAAGCATAAACGGTCTCTGCTAAAACGTTCGACCTCGAATAATGCAAATATAGCAACGTTCAAATATGAAGTGTTTTGTACAGCTCTCAAAAAGTAGAAAAACTAACAATACTGTGTGTACGGTGTATTTCAACAAACATGAATTATAAAATCATTATAAATACATTAGGTAAGTAGTTAGATGAACAATAATTGAACTTTGAAGTGTTTTGCTAGTTTTAATGATAAAAATTAAGTTTAATGATTGTATATACCTATTATTTATTTATTTTAGAATTTTAGATCCGTTTTGTATATAAAATTACAAGAATATACAAGGATCTATATGGATAAAACATTTTTTAATAATATTTTTGACAAGCGATTCTTGTCTGTCTTATATTAAAAAAATTATTACTGCATATAACTTTTAATCAAACTATTGAATGTATACCTATATAAAAAATCGTACAGTATTTATATGAATTTATAAAAATACTACTTTAATGTCCACAATAATTTAACTTGAAAATTTTATACTGTAAATTTTGTACTGTATACTGTTGTATAATAATTATAATCAAATTAAATTAGTTTAAGTTTACGAATGTATTTATTTTTAACGCGTCGTTTTTTTATAATATCCAAATAAACGTTAAGTTAATATTATTTTTCCTAGTCATGTAAAGGTGTGGTTTACGAGAGATTTTTTATTGTTTTTATTCTTATACCTACTTATTTATTACCTATGACAATTATCCTATGAAATTATAATACTGGGTTCGTGTTCATATATTTTTAAGAATTAAACACATCAACGATATTACACAGAGAATTGTTAGGTACCTCTTAAAATAATTAAGTAATTAATAAAAATGTTATAAAACGTACATATAGACATTATAAACGTACAGGTTGAACACTTATTTAAAATATGGATGGGTATTTTGAAATTTCTGAGTAACAGACCTGGATTGATGATTGAAGTTCTGCACATCAAGCATGTAATAGTTAGTCACATCACGTAATGGGAATGGACCTCGTGGGTTTCGTCTAAAGGTCACAAAACCTTTATTTCCGTCATCCTGGACGGGGAAATACAATAGGTATTAATTAATTATTCACTCTTCCTTCCTTATGCAAATTTTTACGAAATATGTTTACTATACATTTGTTACTTATTTTTTGTCCTTCTATAAGTTAACACTTGACAATGTGACGATGTCGTCTAAGACGATATTGCCCTTGTATGTCGAAATGTCATTGGAGGATACAGATTTCTGTTACATCCGCTTAGAAACCGTTGTATATCGGCAGCTTAATTGACGTTTTTGTCAAGAATCGATATACTGGCTCTATGTGGTGTTGTTAACCGCTAATTCTCTTACGTACATACATACATAACATCACGCCTTATTCCCATAGGTGTAGGCAGAGACCACATCCTTCCATTTGCCACGGTCCTTGCATACTCCCTTAGCTTCTTCCACACTCATTAATCCTTTCATACAAGTTCGTCGGTTTAGGGTACTCTTGACCTGGCCATTATTTAAAACGTCCTGAATTTGGTCCAGAAACATTCGCCTAGGCCTTCCCCTTCCAACATTTCCATTCACCCTCGCCTTGTAAATCTCTTTTGTTAATCTTCTTTCATCCTATCTCTCTACATGTCCAAACCATTTAAGCATCCCTTTCTCAATTTTAATCACTACATCTTCTTTTACACCACACTTTTAAAAATTCTCTTACAGGTAAGTTTTTTCTTGCAGGGTGGTAGCTCTCCACTGGCAAAGCCTATCTGACCCGATTTAAATCCGGTGTAAGAATATAGAAATCGTAAATTGATCGAATCGGAAATCGAATCCGGGATAATTTGACATGTAAAACGTGCTTGCAAACTAAGCCTACTTGAAAAAGATTTCGAATTGAATTTTTACTGAATGATATAAAAATCCATTAATTTTAAAATAATAAAATGAAATAGCCAAGATAAGCTTGTCTAACTTCTTCAATCTTTTTTTATTAATGTTCATATTCAAATTCAAATTTGTTTCTTTTAAGAAGGCTCAGTTTACAAATACTTGAAACATCAAGTTTCTCCATATGGAGCGACTCTATCACTGGTTTATAAGTAGCGACTCTATCACAGGTTCTGCAGAGAAGAAGAGGAGAACAATAAGGTATATTACGCGTTTACTGTGTTTATAATGTTGGTATTCCTAATCGGATGAAAGATGTACCTTCAATCAATTCCACAAGTCCTACCTGCCTGAGCTCTGTGCTATGCTATTTTTAAAAAACGAAAAAAGCAGTCCGAAGTCAGATTTGGATAATTCTTTTTTCGTTATATAAGGCATTGAACTGTACTATAATAATCTACCCAACACTGTCCTTTCACCCTCCTTATTAAAGAATTGCGGAGCGTGACCCGGCGCATCCGTAGGTGCTCTCAGTGGTTTATTACAAGAATAGCCCTTGACTGCCATTCCGACGAAAACACCCGATTATAAGTGGTTATGCATTCTACGATAGAAGCGGGATACCTTGTGAGGACTAAGGTGAAATTCACACCCTTTTCGGCTTGTACACGTCATCGTACCGGAATGCGAAATCGCTCGGCGGTATACGTCTTTCCGAGTAGGGTAGTAACTAGCCACGACAGAAACCAGCCAGACCTGGACCAATCTGGAAAATCTTAATCGAACCCGGTTCTCCCTTTTTAACCGACGAAAAAAAACGGAGGAGGTTCTCAATTCGACACGTATATATTTTTTTTTTATGTATGACCACGCATAACTTTTTACAGAGTTGTCCGATTTTGATAATTCTTTTTTTATTAGAAAGGGCACACTACCAAGGTAGTCCCATTGTCATCGTGTTAGGATCTGATGAGGATATCCTGGGGAAATTGAAGGAACTCTTCAAATTTTGGAGGCACGCTTACAGCGATTTCGGTTTTTGTCTCGGTATCGGTAGCTTTTTGGCTACTAGTGGTATATAATATACTATAACAGTATAATGCGAGTACGATACGTGGCGATAAATAACTAAAAAGTAAGAAATAAAAATTTTTAAATAAAAATAGAACCGACTCAAAACGCACTAAAAAGTATAAAATAACTGTGTCATTTAGTTGCTTTAAATTACTTAAGCATACCTAGGAGTCGGTGCCAGCCAAGTTTTCCACTTTAAGGACGTTATCTAGAACCCCCAAAATGCTTTACTACGTAAAATAAAGGTTCCTTAAACTTGGCTGGCACCGACTTTATAGATATGCTTAAGTAATTTAAAGCAACTAAATGACACAGTTATTTTATACTTTTTAGTGCGTTTTGAGTCGGTTCTATTTTTATTTAAAAATTTTTATATAAATCCACCGCGCATACCACTGCGCCACGGAGGCCGTCGACAGGGGTGGCAGGAGATGCGCATATCAGCCTCTCCTACCACCCGATCTTCTTCTGCGGAGCGAGTGAACATCAGTTATTGATCATCCCCCAAAGAAATCTTACTGAGAATTTCTTGAATTAAAAAAAGCTAGCGACCCAGTACTCGAACCCAAGACCTTGAGATCCGAAGCCACAAAGCTTTTTTATACATGACGTATTTATTCAATACGTATTATAATATTGGTTAATTAACGGTCGAGTAATAAACAAAACAACAATGTGGTTGTTATCAGGAGATTAGCTGAAACTGATACTAATTACTCATTAACTGATAACGGTGTGAGATACTGATAGTGGTATTGCAGTGGGCGTATTCGATAGAAGCTAAAGGTGCCAGTTCGTAGCCGACTGCAGACGACACGTCATTGCCGTACGTTTATATGTAGGTATTTATGAAATAAGATTCGTTTCGACCGACATATTGTTTCCATATTATACTAACATCAGTAGTGTCGCTCTGACGAGATTATAATAATAATAAATAAATTTATATAATATTATAGGTCAATTACACACGTCGCTTTATAATCCAAAAGTAAGCGTACTCGTAAGTAACTTGTGTTATGGGTGCTATGATAACTGATGAATATTTTTATATATATCTAATATATAAAATTCTCGTGTCACAGTTTTCGTTGCCATACTCCTCCGAAACGGCTTGACCGATTTTTACCAAATTTGGTATCCGTATTCAGCAGGTCTGAGAATCGGCTACTATTTAATTTTCATCTAAATTTTTTTAAATTTTTAATGCAAAACAACGTTTGCCGGGTCAGCTAGTATTATACATAAATACTTATAATATATGGATAAACACGCAGATACTGGAAAACGTCCATGCTCATTACACAATCATTTTTCCAGATGTGGGAATCGAACCCACAGCCTAGGACGCAGAAGTAGGGTCACTACGCACTGCGCCACACGGCCGTCAATTTTACATTATATATGTACCTATATATACAAGAATAATTATATATTATACGATTTTATATCCTTTTTTTTAAAGAAAGTGACTTTAAAGATTTAACAAATGTGTCAAAAACCATTTACTAAGTTGAGGTTACTATAAAAGAGTCACGAAGACTGTATTAACGACAAGGATTCTTGGCTTTAGGCCTCTATTTCACTAGCGTTTTGTGAGCGTCAGCCTTCCTTTAACGTCTGCTCAGCATCGACGTCAACGTTGCGTTTCCGAGTACAGTCAGAGAATAAATAGACTCGGACAAGAAACACTTCTCGACGAAAATAACGTAAGAAAAATAACAGATCAACACTTTTGGGAAAATCCTACATAGTCCAATCGATTACAAGAAAGTGAATATTTCGTAATGTACTCTGATAGTATTAAACATAACTGCATTTTATAAATATTTGCGTATGTCAGAAACTACATACGGAAGAGAGGCTAGTTATAACTTTGAGGTACGAAAATAATACATTTAAATTTGTCATACTGGTTAAAAAATGTACGTGATTGTACTGGTTGTCAATAAACGCAACGTCGACTTTGAAGGAACGCTGACGCTCACGCAAAACGCTGGTGGGACAGGGACCTAATCTCGACAGAATCTACCTTCCGACCGGTGGCAGAGTGCACTGACTAACTTGATGTATACGTATGCCCAAGAGATTAAGTACCACTAAAGATGATGTCAAGGAGAATGGTGATACTCCGACATATATATTAACCTATATTACAATATAATTTTGCTGTGCAGGACCAACACGATATATTTATTTTTAAAAATGGGTTAAAATGAAGTAGAGCATACTGCTAGTCGAACATGACATTCTTGTTGACTTAACTAACTTGACACTTTGTGTGAGTGTGCATACATTGCTACTCGTCGCGTAGTAATAGAACTCACATTCTTGCAGTTTTTATTGCACACTTGCACTGCAAGCGTTTGAAAAACAAAATACGACGAGCCATCATGGATTGACCAATCTATATCCAGCCTATTGAAAATAAATGAATTTTTGATTTAGATTTTTAAAAAGTTACAGCCAGTTAGCTTTTAGCCATGAAAAGCGCTTGAAATTCGGCACATAAAATTTTTGAATATTTGTTAAATGTTTTAAAAGTTTGTATTTACTTATTACTAGCTAGGCATTTTTTTTATTTTATTTATCTATTAAAACAATATTATTGCAAAAGAAAAGTTATTATAAGAAATTAGTTATTTTATTAAGTATCAAAAATAATTACTGTGCAGGTTTGGTTAGTTTTCAGTAAGATATAAATAAAAGTATCCATACAGATATAGGTAGGGCAAGATATAATATTTGTCAGATATACTAGGCATGTCCGTGCAATCTGTAAAATGTATCGATACATCATGATAAGATTCATATCGATATTTTTCAATGATATCCTTCGAACAGATATTCATCGATGTGATAGCATTACGATGGGCATAAATGAGTGGGTTTTTCTATTATTTATTTACAATTACCTATTATGCAACATAATATTCTAAAGCTATTATAGGTAATATTTAAATGTTACATAATTATTGGTGTTCAATTAAAATGTTGATGTTATTAAAAAAAAGACGGATATACTTACGGGATTATGCTGAGCTTAATGCTCAGCATAATCCCGTAAGCATATGACTAAGAGCCTCGCATGGATTCAAAACTTATCGGGCACAATTATATTTACAATATATACTGGAATACAATTATATTATTTGACGACCTCCGTGGCGCAGTGGTATGCGCGGTGGATTTATAAGACGAAGGTCCTGGGTTCGATTCCCGGCGGGGCAAATTGAGATTTTTCTTAATTTGTCTAGGTCTGGCTGGTGGGAGGCTTTCGCCGTGGCTAGTTACCACCTTACCGACAAAGACGTACCGCCAAGCGATTTGGCGTTCCGGTACGATGTCGTGTAGAAACCGAAAGGGGTGTGGACTCCATTCTTCTCCTAACGAGTTAGCCCGCTTCCATCTTAGATTGTATCATCAGGTGTGATAGTAGTCAAGGGCCAACTTGTAGTCGATAAAAAAAAAATAAACTGGGATAAGAACACATAAATGGAGTAGTGAGCAGTCTTCATTTTCTAGGAAAACGACCAATTTTCACAGGAATTAATTTCTATACTTGATCTATATTCACAAGTTTTAAATATCTATTGAATTATTGTGTCACTTTGGCCGTTTTTGTATAATTAATATTATGAAAAATACTTACTAATGTTATAAAGGCGAAAGTTTGTATGGATGGATGTTTGTTACTCTGGCACGCAAAAACTACTGAATGGATTTTGTTGAAACTTCACAATGTTATACCTTACATATCAGAATAACACATAGGCCTCATTTTATCCCGAAATTCCGTCCTCTAGTCTACTATGTGTGTAAAAATTTTTAACAAAAAATAGAACCGACTCAAAACGCACTAAAAAGTAAAAAATAACTGTGTCATTTAGTTGCTTTAAATTACTTAAGCATATCTATGAAGTCGGTGCCAGCAAGTTTAAGGAGCCTTTATTTTACGAAGTAAAGCAGTTTGTGGGTTCTAGGTAATGTCCTTAAAGTAGAAACCTTGACTGACAACGACTTCTAGATATGCTAAGTAAATTAAAGCAACTAAATGACACAGTTATTTTTAACTTTTTAGTGCGTTTTGAGTCGGTTCTATTTTTTGTTAAAATTTTTTATTTCTTACTCTTTAGTTATTTTTCGCCACGTAACGTACTCGTACTATACTGTCATAGTATTATACGGCACTTGTAGCCAAAAAGCTACCGATACTTAGACAAAAACCGAAATTGATGTTATTAAGACACAGTCCCAAGATATTATGCAATAGCTACGTAGGCCTACGTGTAATATCATGCTGACATGACTAAAGAAATGTAGATTTCTTCCCTCGTTCCCTTTGATATAAAAAGGATATAGTAGGGTCACGCAATCAGGCTCCAAGGGACGCATTTTGCGATATCCATCTTCCTACCTCAGGGTTGGTGTTAATCTATTTAGCAATTACTCGTTTGCCCTTTCCGTAGTGAACCATAGAAAGATGGTAAGGAAGATTTATGTTAAAGGTCTTCGTTATCTTTATAGCTTGCAGTACATATATATATTTTTTTATCAACTACAAGTTAGCCCTTGACTGCTATCACATCTGATGTTAAGTGATGATGCAATCTAAGATGGAAGCGTGCTAACTTGTTAGGAGTAGGATGAAAATCCACACCCCTTTCGGTTTCTACATGACATCGTACCGGAACACTATATCGCTTAGCGGTACGTCTTTGTCGATAGGGTGGTAACTAGCCACGGCGAAAGCCTCCTCAATATCTTTTAAATAAGATTTTATAAAAAAACAAAACAATTTTAAATTTATTAGGCATAAAATGTGTTGCATTTTCTACCTTCATTTTAAATTTGTAACACCAGAAGCATTCCCAATCGTTTGGTCTGAGGAAAGAATATAGATGATATTATAATTTACTTAAATATTACAGTGGAAAGAACTGATGTGATTCTAGCCATAAAAGAAATCACTGGGTGGTGATATAAACAAAATCTAATAAACAGATATGTATGTTTCTTCTTCGTATTGGCAATGATTGATCAAAATATAAGATGTACAAATTAAAAATGAAGGTAGAAATCACTAGTCATTTTACACCTATTATTTTTAATTAACTAGTTAATGACGAATTAATGCCAATAAATTAGAATAGCAAGCTTAAAACTAATAAATATATTTTTTTTTTATGTATGACCACGCATAACTTTTTACAGTGTTGTCCGATTTTGATAATTCTTTTTTTATTAGAAAGGGCATACATCCAAGGTGGTCCCATTGTCCTCATGTTAGGATCTGATGATGATATCCTGGGGAAATTGAAGGAACTCTTCAAATTTTGGAGGCACGCTTACAACGATTTCGGTTTTTGGCTCGGTATCGGTAGCTTTTTGGCTACTAGTGCCATATAATATACTATGACAGTATAGTACGAGTACGTTACGTGGCGATAAATCACTAAAAAGTAAGAAATAAAAATTTTTAACAAAAATAGAACCGACTCAAAACGCACTAAAAAGTAAAAAATAACTATGTCATTTACTTGCTTTAATTAGGAGTCGGTGCCAGCCAAGGTTTCTACTTTCAAGGACGTTACCTAGAACCCACAAACTTCTTTACTACGTAAAATAAATGTTCCTTAAACTTGGCTGGCACAGACTTCATAGATATGCTTAAGTAAATGAAAGCAAGTAAATGACACAGTTATTTTTTACTTTTTAGTGCGTTTTGAGTCGGTTCTATTTTTGTTAAAAATTTTTTTTACCTTCATTTGAAATTTGTTTGTTGACAAGCATTCTCAATCGAGTTTGGTTTTAGTATAGAATATAGATGATTTAATCAATTTGCTGAAATATTAACTGAAGTGATTCAATTATGGACGTAATAGGAATACCGATATCGAGACATAATCTAATAAACAGACATGTATGTTTTTTCTTCGGTATAGGGAATACGATTGATCCAATTGGATAGAAATATAAGATGTAGAAATGTCGATGAGAAATTTTGATTTGATTCTGTATTTTATCACGTTTGCATCCAGGTATTATTCAATTTTTGGAAGACAGTTTCCTTTGAATATTGCAGTAAAGTGAGAGCACAAACGCGTTTTTGGATATGAGTATTAGAAGTTTATATAGAGGGAAGACTGACATCAAAATATGTTTATTTAAAACGTCGTTTAGCAATAACTTACATACCTTGAAGATAATAATTAAAAGCATTTACTGTTTTTTGTTTTTGACCTAAGGCTACGAGATTTCAGGTCACGAGGTTCTGGGTCTTGGAATCCCAGACCGAATTGTGGAATAATTCTAAGGTTTTCTCCATCATCATCATCAGGTGCCCTCTTCAAAGTGAAATTGGGCAGTCAGGTGGAGAAAATTCTTCCGGTCCTGCGAAACAGCTTTAAGCTTCGTGTTGCTAAGCTTGATCCACTCTTTTACATCATCAAACCACTTTCTTCGCTGTCTCCCAGGAGCGCGTTTTTCGGGTATCAACCTTGGAAATTCGTAGAGGGATCCTCTTTGTAAGGAAAAATATTTTCTTTTTAAATAAAATAACAAAATCTGTTATATCTAGAGAGGGTCGCCATCTCAAAATATTCATGATATATAAAACCTAAACGTATAAATTCCCACGGGGAAAGGTAAAATGATTTATAGCAAGAGCCTACGAAAAAAAAGTCAATTGCTCGTGGGCAAGAGCATTGATATTCATGTCCGGAGCTACTGGCCCTGGTGAATAAAATCACGATAAATCTAAATTCACAGCAATAGTAGATGCTATACAAAAGCGTTATTTAAAACTAGCGGACGCCTGTGACTCCGTCCATGAAATTTCGTTTTACATTTATATTAGCGTAGCGTATTTCCCGTTTCCGTAAAAATATCAGAATATAAAGAAGCTTGTGTTATATTCCAGGGTATAATCTATCTTCATTCCTTTCGTTGACATAATGAGCGTGTAATATTATAACTATGAATACTTATAGGGTAAAAAATATAAGCTTTTAAAAGTTTTCAGTTCTGTCGTGAGGTCTTATCATATAGCCGATTTTTTTTCTTTTTTAATTGCATTTATATTAATAATTATTTATTCAGAACAAATAATTATCATACACTCAAGCTTAATAAAATATAGACTAAGCGTCTTATGTCATTAAGCTCGCGAGGTATCATTACTTTTTCATAATCTACCTGTAAAACCCTATCAATATTTGTTATTTATTTTAGACATTAGCGCAAAAAGACACACTAAAGCAATAAAAAAAAATATACGTGTCGAATTGAGAACCTCCTCCGTTATTTTTCGTCGTTTAAAAAAAATATGTTCTCTTTCGTCGATGGTATTTTATTCAATGAACAGACATTCTATTTCTAATCTCTTGTAGTAGTTTATTAGTATA
The DNA here is from genome assembly GCA_034621355.1 of Mycalesis mineus. NCBI lineage: Eukaryota > Metazoa > Arthropoda > Insecta > Lepidoptera > Nymphalidae > Mycalesis > Mycalesis mineus. The sequence continues at coordinate 16,356,533 of CM067888.1, read as the reverse complement.
CTACTGATGTACTGCTGGAACAGAATTGAATTCTTTTTATTAGCTCGTAACGCTAACTGGCTAGTGGGTTGGAGGGCCACTTCACAACCACTGTACTGCTCAAATAGCGTTCAACTTTAATTGAATTGAATATTCTCTATGGAAAAGTCTGCAAATATTCATTTAGAGTGTGTGATAAACGACACTAAAAGGATTTTATTAAATACGCCTCATAAAATCTCGCCTTATTCTTATAGGGGTAGGCAGAGACTACATCCTTCCATTGGCCACGGTTCCTGCATTCATACATAGCTTCTTCTACTTTCTAATCATTTTTTTTTTTTTCTCGGAGGAGAAAATCCTCATGGACATCCTCACGGATAGTGCCGGACTCCTACCGGCTAAAAAACCCCTCCTATCACCTCGGCACTGGTGTACCTGTCGTTTTAGCCTACCACCAGTGCCCTTGTTTGTATCACCCTTTCCTTGTCCTTTTATCCTTCTCCTTTATTTGCATTATGCTTTCTTAATACATTTTAATCACTTCCCAGTTCTCCTTCGTCTCTAGCATTAAGGTGCTTAGGTTCTGAACTTTAATTTGGCTCCCCAGCTGAACACTTAGCAATTCTCGCTCTTCTACTTTCTAATCTAACTAATCCTTTAATATAAGTTTGTCAAAATATCCTGAGTTCGGTCCAGGGACATTCGCCTGGTCGATTCCCTTTATTTCCACTCACTTATTTATTACAGCTAGATTAGTACTAAATGAACTAGTAGTGTTTGAGCTAATCCGGGTTATTATAATTATGTACATAGACAGGCCGATAGATAGACAGAAGGACGAACGGGCATGACAAAACTATAAGACCTCCTTACGGAATCCCCTAAAAAGTAAATATAGCATGTCTAATATTCTGCCTGATGCTTATGCTCAGCGAAATCGAATAGAATTTGACAACTGAAAAATAGTTTTCGAATACATGTTAAGTTCGAACACGCACTGTTCGAACAGTGTGTGTTGCCAGTAGGGAATGCAATCCCGATCCCGCGGGATCCCGATCTCGCGAGATCTCGGGTAATTTTTCGGGATCAATCCCGACGCATCATATGACGAGATCCCGTTCGAGATTGACGGGATTGGGAGGCAGTAGTCAGCGACGCTACACACGTCCACTCGGGGCGCAAGCCGCAAGCGCCGCGAGCGACAGGAACGCCAAACGTCGTTAAATAACTATTTTGACTATTTCCGAATATTAGCGGATAATATAGAACTGTGTCGAGTAAGTGAGAAAGAAGTATATATCCGCGGAGAGACAGTCATTTGTTTGTTTACGTTGGTCATTGTTTTAGTTGTGCAGTTGTAGTGATTATTTTTTCGTAAATTACGCATTTTATTATTGTTTAAATCTAATCCAAATAATGATTAATCATTTGACAGCTCAATGCAACTTGTATAAAGCTGTTCTCAAAACCTCATCCGGGTCTACAAAAGGTTTACATGTCAATATGATGTCAATCCATAAAATTGACTCAAAATTGAATGCCAGCGCCGGAAGAACAACAAGTACAATTGAGTCGGATTATGTAGCACTACCTTCGACTTCGTCAGGGTCTACTAGAGCGCCGTCGTTAGTTGCGCTGCCACCTATTATCGTGGAGGCTCAATTTACACCAGAAGATCATGAAAATCACGAAACACCACAGAAAAAAATGACAATCAGTGATTATTTTCCATCCGATACTAACATAACAAAAGAGTTGATAATTTCTCGAATGGCAGCCAAAGATGGTTTGGCGTTCAGAGTGTTCTGTTTTTCTGAGGACATGAAGAGTCTGTTTGTCGCAAAAGGTTAAAAATTACCTTCTTCGCCAAACACAATTATAATAAATGTGATGAATTATAGAATGACACTCAAAATGAAAGTGACTGGCACGCATATTCGGAAGTATGTCATCTGAGTCTTGTGTTTCACTACTGAAGAAAAAACTATCCCGGGATCCGGGAAAGGCGATCCCGCGGGATTGATATTTCTAATCCCGCGGGATCCCGAATTTGCAATCTCGAGTCGGGATTGCATTCCCTAGTTGCCAGTGATGACCTACAGATCCGAGTCTTGGTCGCTGACTGCGGGCTTCATAAGAAGGCTCAGAGTCACTCAGCGGTAGAAAGAGCAATTCACGGAGTATCTCCGCGTGATCGAATCAGAAATGAGGAGATCCGCAGAAGAACCAAAGTAACCGACATAGCTCAGCGAGTCGCAGAACTGAAGTGGCAATGGGCGGGCACGCAGTTCGAACAGCTGATGGACGTTGGGGCGCAAGGTGGTAGATTGGCGACCCCGCACCGGAAAGCGCAGCGTTGGTCGACCCCAACCAGGTGGACTGTACCAAACGTGTCGCAGTCAGCCGCTGGCAACAGGCTGCTCGGGATCGTTGTGTTTGGAAGTCCCTAAAAAAGGCCTATGTCCAACAGTGGACGTCTACAGGCTGGTAATGATGATGATGATGATGACATGTTAAGTCTTAGGCCGATAGGCTTGCACTGGACTACATCATGCCTGACAGTAATTTGTCTTGGTCTGGCTGGTGGGAGGCTTTCGCCATGGCTAGTTACCACCCTACTGACAAAGACGTACCGCCCAGCAATTTAGCGTTCTGGTACGGTGACGTGTAGAAACCGAATGGGGTGTGGATTTTCGTCCCACTCCTAACAAGTTAGCCCGCTAACATCAGGTGAGATAGCAGTCAAGGGCCAACTTGTAGTAGATAAAAAAAAAGAATCCAATGCAAAAGATATTTTCTGTACATGTATACGTAGGTATGCATATATATAACAGGAAGCACAGACGCCGGAAGGGCATTCTACAATCAAGCGTTCGGATTAGTATAGATGCCAAATATCCTAAGGGCAAAGGAAAAAAATGTTATTAACGCGTTCGAAAAACTGTCTATAAAAAGCGTACAGTTAACGCAAAGTTTGCCAACTTAGTGAGGGGTAAACTTTGTACCCAAGGGACGGAAAAAGGTCGAACACTTGTGTTGACGATTTACTGTTCGGGATAAATATAAAATAACACAACACAGTTCCCGAGTGTGTATTATATGGGGGTGTTATCTGGGTGCACGCCAGGGAGCGATACTGTTTACTCTCTTAGCCAAATACTTATTTACTGCTATCTATATCTATGATCTAGCTTGTTGGTTTAGTGGGTAGTCTATTCGGCAACGGATTATGAGATTTTTTTATTCATTACAAGTTAGTCCTTGACTGCAATCACATCTAATGGTAAGTGACAATGCAATCTAAGGTGGAAACAGGCCAAGTTGTTAGGAGTAGAATGAAAATTCAGAACTCTTTCGGTATCTGCACGACATCATACAGGAAGGCTTAATCTCTTGGTGGTACGTCTTCCCCGGCAGGGTTGTAACTAGTCCCGGCCAAAGCCCCCGACCAGCCTAAAAAAGCCAATATTGTGTTAAGGATAGATATGGGATAAAAATATTCATATTTTCTTTTTCCGAATAATGAGAAAAAAATAAGAAAATGTTTCAACTGCTCCCCAAGGCAAGGATGTATTTATCACCTACATTCAAGTTTCTGGCTAAGAATTTTCTAAAAGAAAAATCCATAAACTGCCATTTAGTAACCAAACTGTAGTGAGTCAGATTTCGAGCGGCCGGCCGACATTTTCATTGGAGCAAGTGTGAGATTTTCATCGAGCGACAGCGTAAAAAATGACCACTTGTAACGTCACATTATACAGAAAAAAAAAGTGTTTACTCTCGCTATAACTAGATGGCGCTATTTCAATTCCATATATATTTGCGTTACGTTTTTACGCAGCGACTCTGTAACAAATTCACACTAAGCAAAAGTTAAAAGGGAACTAGTTTCCCTTTAACTCATGCCGAGGGTCCGAGTCGAATCATAAAGTAAAGTAAAGAAGTAAATCACATACAGCGCGCTATGCCTATTTATTTCTATTGAAGTATCCGTTATATTATGTGGGTATCTTTGTACAGATATGATATTATTTCAAGTGCACACTTGACACGTCTTTAAGATTCAGTAGGTATTCTTGTATATAGGGGCCAAGTGTAAATCGTTTATTTGCTAATAATCGTACAGTATGATCATAGTTTTTAACCGACGATAAAAAACGGAGGAGGTTCTCAATTCGACACGCATATATTTTTTTTAATGTAACTTTTTACAGAGTTGTCCGATTTTGATAATTCTTTTTTTATTAGAAAGGTCACACATCCAATATGGTCCCATAGTCAACATGTTAGGATCTAATGATGATATCCTGGGAAAATTGAAAGAACTCTTTAAATTTTATAGGCACACTTGCAGCGATTTCGGTTTTTGTGTAAGTATCGGTAGCTTTTTGGCGTTATACTATGAGAGTATAGTACGAGTAGGTTACGTGTCAACAAATCACTAAAAATTAAGAAATAAAGTTTTTAACAAAAAATAAAACCGACTCAAGACGCACTCAAAAGAAAAAAATAAATGCGTCATTTAGATGCTTTATTTTATTTAAACATATCAAGAAGTCGGTGCCAGCCAAGGTTTCTACTTTAAGGACATTACCTAGAACCCACAAACTGCTTTACTACGTAAAATAAATGTTCCTTAAACTTGCTGGCACCGACTATTTTATAATATAATATCGGAATAACTGCAATATTAAAAAAATACTACATGATTTTAAAATTGAACGTTGTCATAATATTTTTAAATAACTTTCAAAAAGGAGGAGGTTCCGAATTCGATTTTCCTATTTTTATTTTTGTATGTTACTTATGCATACAAAAACATTTCATGCTATTAAATACTCGAAGAGAGCTGGATCAATTTGGAAAATTCTTTTTTTGTGTAAACTACACCTTGAAGGTTAAGTTGGATCCAACTCCAAAGATATGTTGAAATAAATTAAAGTAGTTAAATAACAACGAATAGATGAAGGACGTTAGGGACCCAAGGTGATAGAATGGCGACCCCGTACCGGAAAGCGCAGTGTCAGTCGACCCCTTAGGTGGACTGACGACATCAAATGGGTCGCAGGATTGTTGTTTGGAAGTCCCTAAAAAAGGCCCATGTCCAGCTGCTGTTAATGAAGATGATGATGATGATAAATGAAACAATGCAATTATTTTGCATTATCCTACTCCTATCAAGTTAGCCCGCTTCCATCTTAGATTGCATCATCACTTCCCATCAGGTGTGTACGTTTATATACTCATAGCATTATATTATCGTCATAGTATATCTCATTAATACCTTTACGATAATCACAACTACGTCAAAACACATTTAAATAGACAATAGTCAGTTTCACAACAAAATATTGATGAGTCATATTCACTCTTATGACATCTTAGTCCATGTTAGTTCATTTAATTATGGTTCTTGTATCATTTGCGTAAACTGGTTTATATGTAGTAGTAGTTATTAGAATCTATGTAAGTTATTAGTATACGCCGCCTGCAGTTTGTTGACCTATTGTTTACAGCTGTTGCTCAGTAAAAGTCGCTGCTAGGCAATAAGACCTTAGAAACCGTATGTTGCTTAAAGTTATGGTAAAAGCAACAAATCTCACTAACATCATTGAGGCAAAAGTTCGTTTGTTATTTACGCCGTAATTACTGAATCTGAATAAGCTGTTATTTTGAATGGAGATTAAATTATACCTTCCCTATATTAACGTTATATCAAATCAAATCATATTTTGGTCTTAAAAACTATTTAGGTAGCTTAACATTTAACCAATGTATGCAAATTACAATTAAAATTAAAAATACTAGATCAACTTTAAATTAAAATGAATCAATAAAAAAAAATAAAACGAATCCAGTATGTCGATTCTTGAAAAAAACACATCGTACGATCATCTCGCTTACGTTTCGTCGATCGTCCCACCTTCAGTATGTCGATTCTTGAAAAAAACGTCAGTTTTAAAGCCGATGTACAACGATTGCAAAGCGGATGTAACAGAAATCGGTATTCTTGAATGACATTTTGCCATATTAGACTGACAGTCGAACTGAAGGTGGCTTGATCGATGAGATGCAAGCGAGATGTTAGTACGATTTATTTCAAGAATCGACATACTGTTTCACTTTCAGTCCAATATGGCAAAATGTCACTGAAGAGTATTACATCTGTATTGCGACCGTTGTACATCGGCTTCAAAACTGTAATTTTTTCAAGAATCGACATACTGTTCCACTCTCAGTCCAATATTGCAAAATGTCACTGGAGAATATAACATCTGCATTGCGACCGTTGTACATCGGCTTCAAAACTGTATTTTTTTTAAGAATCGTCATACTGTTTCACTGTGAGTCCAATATGGCGAAATGTCACTGGAGAATATTACATCTGCATTGCGACCGTTGTACATCGGCTTCAAAACTGTAATTTTTTTAAGAATCGACATACTGTTTCACTGTCAGTCCAATATGGCAAAATGTCACTGGAGAATATTACATCTGCATTGCGACCGTTGTACATCGGCTTCAAAACTGTAATTTTTTTAAGAATCGACATACTGTTTCACTGTCAGTCCAATATGGCAAAATGTCACTGGAGAATATTACATCTGCATTGCGACCGTTGTACATCGGCTTCAAAACTGTAATTTTTTTAAGAATCGACATACTGTTTCACTGTCAGTCCAATATGGCAAAATGTCACTGGAGAATATTACATCTGCATTGCGACCGTTGTACATCGGCTTCAAAACTGTAATTTTTTTAAGAATCGACATACTGTTTCACTGTCAGTCCAATATGGCAAAATGTCACTGGAGAATATTACATCTGCATTGCGACCGTTGTACATCGGCTTCAAAACTGTAATTTTTTTAAGAATCGACATACTGTTTCACTGTCAGTCCAATATGGCAAAATGTCACTGGAGAATATTACATCTGCATTGCGACCGTTGTACATCGGCTTCAAAACTGTAATTTTTTTAAGAATCGACATACTGTTTCACTGTCAGTCCAATATGGCAAAATGTCACTGGAGAATATTACATCTGCATTGCGACCGTTGTACATCGGTTTCAAAACTGTAATTTTTTTTTACTGGATTGAAGCAGCAGCCGGGGTCCCTTTCAGATACATCCTTGATCGTTACGTCACGCTTGATCCTTGAGTGATCAATAGATAAGGTAGTTAGGGTAGTTTTATTCAGGAAAACTAAAGAGTAGGTATCTGCGGCATTGTGAAAATTCTAAAACGCAGACGAAGATTTAATTAATAAAATATTTTGTGGATAAATTTTTCGTTTTCCATAATTATTACAGTACCTGTTTTAATTTAATTTTATAATCTATTTATTACTAGCGAGCATTTTACCAAGTTTAAGGAACGTTTATTTAACGTAGTAAAGCAGTTTGTGGGTTCTAGGTAACGTCCTTAAAGTAGAAATTGTAAGGCCATGGGGTTTTAGTAAAACGGCAGATGCTGGACGATTAAAGTTATTATTCTAGTGCGACACAAAGACGAAGACAAGTGACAACTGACAACTGATTGACATAACTATTTGACATTAGACATTTACTTGTACTACCTGAAATTAATAATTTTCAAAGTTATTAATTTCGGGAACCCTAAATCTGTCAATGTTAAGTAAGTTGGATGGGTGAATGACTTGACAATTAATGTTCAGTTTTTTATATTTAGAATGATATCAGTGTGTAGATGTTATTCAAATACCCCCGTGTGTGGTTTGGATAAAGGCATAAACATACTGATTACTACGCACGCTCGTTCGAGAATTTCTGCAATGACTTTGTCGGTGAATTGGTAACTAGCCAAGGCATAACGAAGTCTCCCACCAGCCAGACCTGGACCAATTTAGAAAATTTAATTGACCCAGCCGAGAATCGATCCCGGGACCTTTGTCTTATAAATCCACTGCGTCACGGAGGCCGTCTAAAATTTTAGTGGTAAAGACGACAATGTAAGCAATAAGACCGCCTGTTAACGCCAAATTATAGCCCAATTATGGCTTTAGATAATTGTTATTTTTTATCTGTATTTTTTTTCTATTTTTTGTGTCTATGTTTTGTTTATGTACTATTTATATTGTGTCTATGTCTATGCATGTATATAAACCGAAGCAATAAAATAACGGACACGCCGCAACCAAAATTCAAGCCTTTTCCTTTCAACGTACCTGTAACTTTCATCTTAGAGAACCCGCCTATCTGGTTCTCATGTGTCGGTTTAAATAACCGACACTGCCTTTCTTATATTTTTTCTTTTTTTTCTTACTTAATGGCAAAGGTTGCATCACTGAACTTGCGGTGATTTATCTAGTTATTTTAATTGATATAGTAACTAACTAAGATAGTTTAGTGTAGAAACCGAAAGGGGTGTGGATTCCTCCCTACTGTAAACAAGTTTGCCCGCTTCTATCTTAGATTGCATGATCATTTACCATCAGATATGATTGCAGTCAAGGTTTAACGTGTAATGAATAAAAATGAAAAATCTATATAAAACGAAAATTCCTCTAGATTATATTTGACATTGACTTTGAGAAAACACACGCAGTGTTTTTATTACACCAGACAAATATATCGCAAATTAGACTCAAATTTTGTGAAAGGTACATTCAGAAAACGGGTCAAATTGCTTTTTAACGAGTTCATACCTACCTTCACAGCGGGAGGACGGAAATTGTAGGCGAGTGAAGTAGCCAGAACGGAAATCAATAGGTTTTCATTAAAGGCTCTACCTATGAGAGGCTGGGTTGTAGTGAAATTGGTTTAATAACACGTTTGTACAAATAGGTGAGTGAATAATGCTGACTGGTATCTTTTGAACGTTTATACCTAATAGTTATTGAAGTGAAACTTCTTTATCAGGGTTGGAAAAAAATTTAGTGTAACATTTTTTCGTTACGCGTCACATTTTTCCGTTACGCGCCATCTTTGACTTATGGAAGTGACGTGATAAATATATATATATATATATATATATATGTTATATTGAAGTGATCAGCAAAATCAAAGGGTTTATTTTAATTCTAATTCCTGTGAATTTCTAAAAAAAGTAAGTAATTATATCTCTTTTTCTAATACTTAGGTGTAATTATGGTATTTATTTTTCCACGTTATTTAAAATTAACCTCAGTTTTTGATTGTATTTTTCAATACACTAACACGTGGGTGTAATTATGGTATCAATTTTTTTTAATACTTGAATGTTGAAACACATTTTTTTTTATTATTCATTACAAGTTAGGCATTGACTGCAATCACATCTAATGATAAATCATGATGCAATCTAAGATGATTATACTGCTACTGTGACTATAAGAGTATTGTGACCTAGCGGAAGCCCGCGGTTTTACCCGCGTAGTTTCCGTCCCCATTAGAATATCAGAATATAAATTGGCTCATGTAACTTTTTATAAATATCATCATCATCATCATTACCAGCCTATTAACGGCCCACTACAGGGCCAGGCCTCCCTCCTTATAGGAGAGGCGATATGGAGCGTACACCCACCACGCTGCTGCAATGCGGGTTGGCGGGCTTAGGTTGATAATGTTTCATTTATTAACGATCACTATCAGATGTTGATGATAGTGACCGGGACCGAAAGCTTAACGAGTTCTCCGAGGCCCGGGGGTGTGATTCACAAATATGACTATCATAAAATAATTTGAGTAGTAGGTAGACATAAGCCAGAACAAACAGATTTTGATGTATGTAAGTATTTGCTTTAACTATAAGACGCCCTCGGTTTCATTCGCGTAGTTCTCGTTTGCGTGGAAATTTCGGGATCAAATGCAGTCTATGTGTCATTCTGATATGTGAGCTATATTGTTGTGATATTTCATCAAAATCCATTCAGTACTTTTTGCGTGAAACAGTAACAATCTCCTCACAAACTTTCGCCTTTATGATAGTAATATGATATATTTAGTGGAAAGCTGTTAATTTGAAACTACAAACAGATAATTTATTTATTCGTATAGTTCGTAAGTTGTAAATTGATAGGTTTCCTTAACCCAATTTTTTGTACGACCTACTCTTCTACTACCTACTCTACTATAAATGCCATGCCTAGCTCCTAATAGGTAAGGACACATTCCTTATTCCAGTTTTAGATTTATTTTATTTATACTCATACTAGCGACCCGCCCCGGCTTCGCACGGCTGCAATGCTGGTACTAAAGTGTAGTAAACTGGTAGTCGCGCCCCGCGATACCCTTTTAATTTTAAAGACAGACTTTCGAATAAAGTGTGCTCTTTCCCCGCTACCCCTCTCAATTCAATTTTTTAGAAATTTTGTAATATCTCCTAAGCTATATTACTAATTAACATACTGTAAAAGGCAAATCTTATCTCTACAATATCCTTGTGATTATTAAATCATTTATTTTGATAAGGATTTAAGTTTAGTTGTATAAATAATGACTGAAATTAAATAGTTGTATACATAATAATGGATTGAATGATTTTTTAAAACACAAAAAGTCTGCCAAAATATCTACCAAAATACAAAAGATAGATATATGCCATCGCGGATTTTTTTGTACAACTTTTTTAAATGCATAATGTTTTCATAGAATGTTTTCAATTATATCCAATAGCTAAGGCAGCGTACGCACATAAAGCCGATTTATATAAATTTCACGGTCCGACTCGCGCGACAAAAACTGTGATAAACCGGGTAATATATCCTACTACTATTATAAAGGCGAAAGTTTGTATGGATGTATGGATGTTTGTTACTCTTTCACGTAAAAACTACTGAATGGATTTGAATGAAACTTTACCACAATATAGCTTATACATCAGAATAACACATAGGCTACATTTTATACCGAAATTCCCACGGGAACGAGAACTACGCGGGTGAAACCGCGGGCGTCCTCTAGTATATAATATAAATATAAAATATAGCCTATGACACTCACTGATAACGTAGCATTCTACTGGTGAAAGAATTTTTAAAATCGGATCAGTAGTTCCGAAGATTAGCCCCGACAGATCTTTACTTACAAATTTTACCTCTTTATAAGATTAGTATAGACAACGCACGACCCGTGCCACTTCCGAACGCTTGCTGTGTCCCTGCATTTTGAATCTTATATATCTTGGAAAATATTCACTTAAATTGCATGTTGTAAAGAACAATAGTGATCTATATTAAATGCACAAAGTATTTAAGAAACTTAATTGGATAAGAAATAATACAGTATAGCTTAAAATCGCTTCGTAAATAAGCCATTCCTTTTGATTGTAAGAAAAAAATAAAAAAATGGTTATTGTGGGTTATCCATTAGAGATAGACAATACCATTGCGGACTGATTTGTTGGAATTTTTAAGGTGTGCAATACTGTAGAACATTATTTTGATATATCTCCTAGGGTTTAGCCAGCGTTTGCGGTGTAAGCCCAAAAAATGCGGTAATTTACGATATCACATCAGAAACCTCTGAAGTTATCAGTTTTTCTCTACTACAATGTGCATGTATTATACATATAAAACTTCCTGGTGAACCACTTTAATTGATAAAAAACCGCATGAAAATCGGTTGCGCAGTTTTAAAGATTAATGTATACATCCGGACAAACATAAAAAAGCGACTTTGTTCTATACTATGCAATAATAATCATTTTACTCTATTTATAGGTCTGATAGTTACATTAATTAAAATTTAAAATTAAACTTTATGTATGGCGGTTACAGAATTTTAAATTTGAAAATAAATTTAATTAGTTGCAGTTATTTATAAATAGGTAGATTTACATTTTAACATTGTTCTTTTCTTTTTTTCGCATCACTATAGTCAACGACTGCCTCGTTGGTCTAGTGGTTAGCCTATCTGGCTTCGATCACGAGGTCCTGGGTTCGAATCCTGGGTCGGGTCACAGAATAATTCTGAGTTTTTCATTCTTCTGTAAAATTCTCAGTACATTCCAAGTCCGGAGTCGGGAAGTTGGTGGTGTTACAGCCACGTGCCTCGGAGCGCACGTTAAGCCGTCGGTTCCGGTCACTGTCATCAACATCTGATAGTGATCGTTAATAAATGAAACATTATCACCTTTAGCCCGCCAACTGGCATTGGAACAGCGTGGCGGGTCTTGGCTCAATATCCCCTCTCCTATAAGGAAGAGGTCTAGTCCTGTAGTGGGCTGTTTGTTTTTTTGTCACAAGTACTGACATCATTTTTTAATTACTACATAATTTGCCCTTGACTGCGACGATGGTAATCAAAGATCCAGTCTAAAATGGAAGTGGACTCTACACGTTACAATGACGTGGATTCTACACGTCATTGTACCGGAACTATAAATCGGTAAACGGTACGTCTTTGTTGGTAGTGGTTACAAAAAATCACCAAAGCCTCTCAACAGCCAGCCTGGATCAATTATCTCAATCACTTAGGACGGAGTTTCGGTTACTCGCATGGGAACAGTATCTACGCTGGGCATACTTGTAATAAGTTAAGGAAAAAAACAGAACTTTGATTCATTGATTTTTTTTATTAACTACAAGTTTGCCCTTGACTGCTATCACGATGCGGGCTAACTTGTTTGGAGTAGGATGATATCTACACCCTTTCGGTTTCTACACGACATCGTGCCGGAATGCTAAATCGCATGGCGGTACGTCTTTGTCGGCAGGGTGATAACTAGCCACGGCGAAAGCCTCCCAAGACAAATTAAGAAAAACCTCAATCTGCCCCGCCGGGAATCGAGCCTAGGACCTCCGTCTTATAAATCCACCGCGAATACCACTGCGCCACGGAGGTCGTCAAAAATAAAAAGAATTCATAATAAATGAGGTTAAATCATAATATAATAATGTCGACTAACAATAAAATTATAAAAGTTATTAATACTAATTAAACCTTAGAATAAACTAAGGTAAACTAATTAATTTTATTCAAGGAAAAATATTTCTTAGTATAATTTTTTTTTTCATTTCAGGCGTCTTCACTTATTAGTATGCTTCTATATTTAAATAAAGAGATACAAGTCATCTTCGAGTGGTGTTTATTGATAAACACTTCAGTTTTAAAAGATCGATGTTATTTTACCTACGGCATAAATTATTTAGGAGTTTTCAATAGAATAGGCTACTTTTGTGTTGGAGGTTAGATCAATTTATTAATAAATATTTTAATATTTTAGTGCAATTAAGCTGATAAAAGTGAGGTAATATACTTGTAAAATATTTTTTGCGTCTATTATTGAATTGTGTTATTTCGATCAGTATGTCGATTCTTGAAAATGACGTCAGTTTTGATGTTGTACAATGGTTGCAAAGCGGATGTAACCGAAATCGGAATTCTCTAATGACATTCATTGCGCAATTCCCGATTATGGTAGCGCTAATTGAAATTTCCTAATTTTCAAAAACAAGTAAGTGCGGATACTCACACCGTCACACGCCTGCTGCAGGAACAATCTAGCAGCTGTGCCCATCGATTTGCATTAAATAGACACGCAATCCTGAACTACAATTTTTTGCACCTCACATTAGTTTGTCTATGCAATATAAATCAATGATCTCAGCAGCTAGATTGTGTGGCGTTTGGGTAGCTTAATGTAAATCTTAAAAATCTTATGAACGCTTTTAATTTACTTGCAGTCGGTAATAGAAACCAATGTAACAAGATTCTACATTGCGAGTCTCGACCTCGTCTCTACCTTTCTCTATGTCTAAAGCGGTAGAGATAGATTAGTTAGAGATATAAAGGTTCGAGATTCGCAATGTTGAGTTTTGTTACAGACTTGATACGCTACCTCATTCTTGTCCCCCTTTATGAGTATATTTTCATTAATTCATCATTATCATAATATAATTACGTAAATTATTTTTACCTGCTAACTGAATGCATTCATACGTTGTCTTGGCCACTAATTAACACTTTATAAACAAAGACGTCTCGTCGAGTGTTTTTACCTGTACGGTACGATATGACATAATATACAAATGGTTATATTTATGGATGGTTTTAACGTATTTCCATTGTGACGCGTGTATTTATATAGAAACAATAAACAATAGTCCCAAACCAGTAGTCTCGAACTCGTCAAGTACTTCATCGTTATTTAATATCAAGACGTGAAACTTTATTTAAACTTAACATTGGTAAAACTTACCTATTTAACATATTATGCTTGTTCATTTATAAAAAGATAATTGTGTCGTACTACGGCTCAGTTTTTCAGATATCATTAGAAGATTCCTGTCGAGCACGTCAAGTATGTTCCAACGTGGATTATTTTTATACATTTGCGGGTACTTTGTGATAGTGTTATGTGAGACACCTTCAAGAACTGTGACAATAGATCAAGGCCCTGTCAAAGGTTATCTGTCACCTGATGGAGATGTATTTGTGTTTTACGGAATACCATACGCTACAGCACCGACTGGAACGCAAAAGTTTAGGGTAAGACAACAACCTTTAGTTATATCTGAATAGTAAAAATTTTCTGTTAAAAATAAAGCAAAGTACGCTTGAATAAATCTTCGAAGTTATTTTTAAATTACGAAGCGAAGCCTTTTAAACGAGTCAGGTAGGTAATTGTAATTTCTGTCGAAACGAATTTTAAATAATTTGAGTTTTCCATTAAAGTGGTAAAAATAGTTTCCCTGAAATAGAATAACTTGTTTAGGGGTCAAATACTTAAAATTAAAATATTGGAATAGGGGATCCTATTATAGATAAGGTGTTAAGTTATTATACTAATATACAAACTCGTCTTATTATCTTCTTAACATAATAAAATAATTAAATGAAGTCCTATTGTTATTCAACTATAATCTTGGCAATAAAAAGTTCTTGATTTATTTTGTTTATTTAGTTATTCATGTTTGTTATATTTGGTTACAGCCACCTCTACCCCCACCGGTTTGGACAGAAACATTTGAAGCGGTCCAAACTAATATAGTATGCCCTCAAAGTAATGAAATAAGACCTGGCAAAGAAGAGTTTAGGATGCAAGAGGACTGTCTGATTGCTAATGTATACGTACCAGACACTGAAGAAACGAACCTCCCCGTAGTCGTATATGTTCACGGAGGTGGATATCAGTTTGGATATGGTGCAAACAGATCACCAATAACAATGGTTAATAGCAAGAAAATGATAGCTGTGAACTTTAACTATCGTGTTGGAGCTCATGGTTTACTTTGCCTCGGTACGAAAGACGTACCTGGTAATGCGGGTATGAAAGACCAAGTGGCACTACTCAGGTGGGTTCAAAATAATATTGCGCAGTTTGGAGGCAATCCGAATGATGTCACTATGAGTGGATGTAGTGCTGGAGGTTCCTCAGTTGATCTGCTGATGTTGTCAAAGGCCACAAAAGGGTTATTTCATAAAGTTATTCCTGAAAGTGGGTCCAACACTGCATCATTTAGTATTCAAGTAGATCCCATTGCAAATGCGCAAATGATATTAAGAGAATTGAACGTAAGTGTTGATAATTTTGACGCTTTAGAACAGTTCTATAAAACAGCGCCATATGATATGTTGTACAAAGTTGACGTAGGACAGCAGAAAGATTCTTCGACAGTTTTTGCACCTTGTATTGAACGTGATATTGGTGAAGAGATGTTTCTGGACGATCATCCAGTAAATATATTGAAGAGCGGGGACTATCCAAAATATCCAATGTTGTACGGAATAACTCAAATGGAAGGTATGTACAGATTGCGTGTTTTTGATATTTGGAAAGATGAAATGAACAAAAACTTCGGTGAATTTTTACCGGAAGATTTACAATTTGAAAACGAAGAAGAAAGAAAAGAAGTTACTGAAAGAATTAAACAATTTTATTTTGGAGAAGAACCAATAAGTGAAAAAAATGTATTGAAATATGTGCAATATTTTACTGATGTTATGTTTGGATATGGAACAGCGAAAAACGTAAAACTGCAGGTCGAAGCGGGCAATAACCAAATATACTTATATGAATATGCGTTTGTTGATGAGAGTGCTGATTATATTCCTTACACAAATATTAGAGGAGCACCCCATTGTGCCCAAGCAACAGCAGTAATGGATGGAGCTGATGAAAGCAAACTTTCACAAGCATACAAAGATATGAAATCAGTCATGAGAGATTTATGGTTAAACTTCATCACAACAGGGTATGTACTAATATAGTTTGAGTTCTGCATTTTACGTATTGCAATTATATTAAACTAATTAGAACGAATTTCCTTATCGTGCGTTGTGAAAGGGGGCAAGACGGAACAAAATCTTACGAAAAGTTGTCACGACACTTTTTGATCAAAGGATTTTGCCGCCGCCTTTGATGTGTGTGCGCGTGAGCGGCGGGGGGCGCCCGCGCGGTATGCTGTCTCGCGCTCTCGTGGCGCCCTCTGGTGTTTCAGTGTACAACAACAAATATTATTATTACTTAAAAAAAATAAAATTTTATTACAATTCCTTCACTAATTAATCGAAAGGAACTTCGTTCCATCCGGGTGTCCCTTGACACCTCTCAACTTTTTTGTTTTATTTACAGAAAACCAGTTCCAGATGGTTCCAAATATCCAGCCTGGCCACCAGTGGGGTATAACAGATCACCTTACATGCTAATAAATAGCACACTTGAACTCAAGGATTCTTTCCTTGGAGATCGTGCTCCATTTTGGGACGAAATATATGAAAAACATTTTAGAATACCAATCAAACCTTAACGTTTGCTGTATAGGTTAATTTGGGAGGACTATTTTAAGTTATTTTTATAAGAAAAATAAAAACTTCTTTTTAATTTTTTTTATTTTTAATAGATTAAACAAATGACGGCTTCCAAAGCGCAGAACTCAACAACAACATATTCAATATTTCCTTTCCTGCTAAGCAATTGAAATATTTAGATCTATATATTATACTCGGAAACAGAATCAGTCTGTATACATAAATAACAATATTCAGAATATTTCATATGAAATAAGCTCTCGTTTGCATCTAGGTAGAAAGGTACCTTAAGGTGTATTTTAGTATTCAAATATCAGAAATTAGTGGAACATTGATATTCAATTTTGTGAGATTAAAGATTACGTTGTTTTTAATGATTAAAGTATATGTATTTTGTGATTGCTTACTATTTTTGTTATTGTATCAATCAAAATGTACTTTACTTTACTTACTTTAATCTTGATCTGGAAATTATGATAGTATTATCAGATCATCAAATTGACGTCTTTTGCATGTTTATAAATGTAAGAGGCGTTTTTTATGATACTTGTGTGAAGACACATTGGCTTTACACGTTTGAGGTAAGCCTTTTGTTTAATTTATAAATAATAAATTAATTTTTTTGAACTTGCTCTGTTAGTATAATTATTTATATATTTATAATTATTTGACCCTAACCTCTTCATCTTTTCTGATTCCGGTTAAATAATCTGATAGGCATAAATCAACTGCTAAATAGTTTTTCGTTAACTTACTATATCAAAAAAACGAATCTTAATAATTGTCTCATAATAGCTATAAACAATGATAATAACATAAATATTATGATACTAAATATTATGATATATATATTTATCATACATATGTTACTGTAAGAGCTCGTCTTATAGGATTTTTTAAATTTTACTAGTATACTTTTTGATGTACATACCAGCGTGTTATATTAGGATTTTTAAGAAAGAGGCAATATTTTGTATATTTACCACTACAGTTTGGTAAATCTTAGGTTTATTTATTATAATTCAATATTTACCGTGACTGAGGTAGAGATTCACTACTTAGTGACTGGTGCTAATATAAATAAGAACTGAACGGTGTGAATATCCTTAATAGTAAAAATTAGCACAGACCGTGTAAAATGGAAAACTTTTAAAGAGGTTTATAATAGAGGGAGTTCTAGTGAAATATATTTCTTAAAAACATTTTTGTTATCATACTTAAAACTAAAAATAAAAAGTACAAAATCTCTTTTTACTTTTTAAATTTCATTTTCTACTGGAAAATTTTAAGATTCACTTAAGTTTCGAGCTTAACAGTAACATACATTTTTTCATCAGGAACTTGTACGAATCTATAAACTTATCATGGCAGATGTGACAATGGTAGTTCAATGAGATATATTCGATATACCATTTAATTTTCAGAACACATAAGCTACAACTATGTTGTGGCATACGCTTGTAGTTGCCACGTGCGCAGTTCTAGTGTCAGGAAGGAGTACTTCAGACTCACTGCTTGTGAATATTGAGCAGGGACCTGTAAGAGGATACGAACATTCTCGAGGGGGTGTTTATGCGTTTTATAACATACCTTATGCAACTGCGCCAACTGGAACTCAAAGGTTCAGGGTGAGTAAAATCAATATTTATTCAGAACCATCCAATTAATTATATTAAAAAGTGTAAATAACTGAACAGTTAATAATTTAATTTATTTAGCTTGAAAAATTAAACTAATCTCAACAAAAATCTATAAAAAATCACCGTATGTTAACTAACTGGAGGACATCATACAACATCATCAGAATATGTCGATTGCACAATATTAAATTCATCTATTCACAGTTCAGTGTTTATGATGAATTTTCGCAAAGTAACATCTCTATATAATGAAATAACTGACGTTGTAAACTAATCACTTCTCTTTTTTTTATTTAGCCACCTCTTCCACCACCAAAATGGACTGAAACCTATGAAGCGGTTCAAAGTAATGTTATAATGTGTCCACAAGGGATGCCCAACTGGAACAGCTATCGAAATAGCGAAATACGGGAAGATTGCTTAATAGCCAATGTATATGTACCTGATACCGACAAGAAAAACCTACCCGTTGTTGTGTACGTACATGGAGGAGCGTACCAACTCGGACATGGCACAGATATGGAAGCAATAAACCTAATCAGATCAAGAAATATAATAGCTGTCAGTTTTAATTACCGTCTAGGAGCACATGGCTTACTTTGCCTTGGTACTAAGAATATTCCCGGTAACGCTGGCATGAAAGACCAAGTGGCCTTACTCCGATGGGTGCAAAGTAATATTGCGCAATTCGGTGGCAATCCAAACGATGTTACTATCGATGGATGGAGTGCCGGAGCTTCGGCGGTCGATTTGATAATGCTATCAAAGATGGCAAGAGGCCTGTTTCACAAAGTTATACCGGAAAGTGGTTCTAATACTGCGTCATTTAGTGTCCAAGTTGATCCTCTTGCAAACGCTAGAAATGTAGCAAGATTATTGGGATTTAATGATGTTGACAATTTAGATTCACTGGAGAATTTCTTCCTCAATGCACCCATGGCATCTCTGTGGTCTGTAAATGTTTTTAGTAGTAAAAATAGCTCCGTTATCTTCGCGCCGTGTATTGAGCGAGACTTAGGAGAAGAAATGTTCCTTGACGATCATCCAGTAAATATTTTGAAGAGCGGTGACTATCCCAAAGTACCCATGCTTTATGGAATAGCTGAAATGGAGGGTTTATTCCGTTCTGGCGTGTTTAGCTCTTGGAGTCGCTTAATGAACGAGAGAATTTCTGATTTCTTCCCGGAAGATTTAGAATTTGAAAATGAAAATGAAATAAACGAGGTGTCCAATAAAGTTAAACAATTTTACTTTGGAAACGAACCTGTTAGCGAAAAAAATGTTTTGTCATATATAGATTACTTCACCGACGTAATGTTTGGATACGGTACAGCAAGGGCTGTGCAATTGCAAGTAGAGGCTGGTAATGACCAAATTTATTTATACGTATTCGGATTCGCCGATGAAAGTCAAAATTATATTATTCACACAAATGTTCGAGGTGCGACCCACTGTGCAATGACAGATGCAGTGATGGACCAAGGAGATGAAAGTAAACTATCCGCAGAACATCAACGAGTGAAGGCTGTTACGAGAGATTTATGGGGAAACTTTATAACAACAGGGTAGGAAAATTACCTATATAATTAAAATCTAAATTTTATTTATATTAATAATTTCGTGACAAGGTACGGTAGACTCAATCGAAACCTTAGATGATTAACAAAACATGAATGAATGAGTCGACAACATATATTTATCCGTAAAATTCGGATTAAGGACAATTTCGTTTAATTCTAATGCCACTGACAAGCAAAACGTAGTTGCAACCCAAACAAACCGCTGTCATCTTAGATACGCCTCGCGTGTGTCACGCTAAAAAGTTTTCATATAGCTATAATGATCTAGGCGGGCGAAACGTTTTTTCTGGACCTCCTTAAGAGGTCAAACGGGAATCTACACCAAGTTTCACGCGGACGAAGTCGCGGGCGTCCGCTAGTTATTATTATAAAGTGATTGTGAATTTGTTACGCTTTCATACCTTAACTTACAAAATCGATTATCGTTGGATTATTTTAAAATAAATTACACCATAATTTTTATCAAGTATTTACATATTTACACCAATTTGTATTAGGGTTTTTAATAGCAAATAATGTAAGTGCAGAGTCTGCTATCCGTGTAAACAACAGGCCTGCTTGTACAATTTTTACTAAAATTAAATATATATTATTTTATAACATTATAGCCGTTTACGGGAGTAGTAGTAGTTTTTTGTGAAGGAGTTTGTTCTGATTGAACACGAAACCGCATGACTTCATAATTATATTAATAGACATTTAGTAAGTTTCGTTTCCATTCGCGAATAATATAGTGATTCCTATTCTGTTATTATGTTTTTAATAGTTGTGAATTTCGACATTTTCTCTATCTATCCTTATCTTTTGCGTTAGAGATACATAGATTCGTGAATAACATAGTCGAGTTATAAAATCGTCAAAAATGATAGCAAGGTCTTTGTTGTATGAGAGATACGTAGCACATGTATCACACAAAATATTAAGATAAATAGATCAGTGATGTGATTTGAACTTCTTACGTAATATTATTATCTAAATTTTTTTAACAAAAAATAGAACTGACTCAAAACGCACTAAAAAGTAAAAAATAACTGCGGCATTTGCTTAAGTAAATTTAAGCAACTAAATGCCGCAGTTATTTTTTACTTTTTAGCGCGTTTTAAGTCGGTTCTATTTTTTGTCAAAAAAATTCATTTCTTACTTTTTAGTGATTTACACGTAACCTACTTGTATTATTCTCTCATAGTATTTTATATGGCACGAGTAGCCAAAAAGCTACCGATACAAAAAACTGAAATCGCTGCAAGTGTACCCATAAAATTTGAAGAGTTCCTTCAATTTTCCAAGGATATCATCATCAGATCCTAACACGATGGCTATGGGACCATATTGGAAGTGTGCCCTTTCTAATGAAAAAAGAATTATCAAAATCAGACAACTCTGTAAAAAGTTATGCGTGGTCATTAATAAAAAATATATATATACGTGTCGAATTGAGAACCTACTCCGTTTTTTTAAATATGTGACATTTTTAACAATTATATTTTATTTATTATTTATATTTTATTCATTAGATGGGATTATTTTAGTATGTGGCACGTAAAATAAGTAATGTATCAAGCTAAAGGGCGCCAGCGGTTTCACCCGTGCATTTGTCGTTCCCGTAGGGAATTTGGGATAAATGTGACCTATGTGTTATTCTTATATGTAAGCTAAATTATCCTGAAGTTTCATCAAAATCCATTCAGTAATTTTTTGCGTAAAACAGTAACAAACATACACACTCACAAACGTCCGCCTTTAAAGTAGTTAGTAGAAATAAATCTCTTATTTCTAGTAAATCTTTAAAGTAGATATTGCTGTAATTAATTTAGATTATTGTATTTCCTTGCTTCTATTTACTATGTCCAAATGAGAGATTGCCTCACATTAAGTTTTTCTTTTCTGCACAAAAGCTTTTCCGCAATTAATTGTACAAAAAGAAACAGTACAAATGTGGCTTATATCCGGAAAACGGACGTAGGAAAAAGAAATGAAAAGACATTACTACCCGAATTCTAGTAATACTACTCGGTTGAAAATAATGTACTAACTTACTGCATTAGCTTTTTTTTTGTTTTGTAGTAGAGGATATTTCGTATACTACATAACTCCTTTATAAAGTACTTTGTAGCTAAACATGTTTATTTCCTTTTTTTTTATTAATTACAAGTTGGCCCTTGACTCCTATCACACCTGATGTTAAGTGATGATGAAATCAAGATGGAAGCGGGCTAACTTGTTAGGAGTAGAATGAAATCCACACCCCTTCGGTTTCTACACGACATCGTACCGCTAAATCGCTTGGTAAAGGTACGTCTTTGTCGGTAAGGTGATAACTAGCCACGACGAAAGCCGAATTTTATAAAAATAGCGAGCAAACCAGCAAGCGGATCACCTGATGTTAAGTGATTACCGCCGCCCATGAACAACTGCGACACCAGAGGCGCCACTGATGCGTTGCCGGCTTTTGAGGTGTTTATTTACTCTCCCCTTGCCTACCAGCCTTCTATCAGCCAGCTAGACCAAGACAAATTAAGAAAAACCTCAATCTGCCTCGCTGGGAATCGAACCCAGGACCTCCGTCTTATAAATCCACTGCACATACCACTGCGCCACGGAGGTCGAATTATATCGCAGGTGGGGTTTCGGCCGTGGCTAGTTACCAATCTACCGATAAAGACATACTGCCAATTGATTTGTTTTCCGGTTACCTAGATGTCGTGTGGAAACTGAAAGGGATGTACGTGGATTTCATACTACTCCTAACAAGCTTACCCACTTCCATCTTAAATTGCTTAAATCACTTGCTATCACATGTGATTGCAGTCAAAGACTTATTACTAATGAATAAAAAAGTGTTTCAAGGCATTATTCCTACCATGTTCTGAGAAGTACCTTTTCCTTAGTTACAGATTTGAATTTGAAATAAATTTTAATTTAAGACTGCAATAGTACTTAACTTACTTTTACAGAAAACCAGTTCCTGAAGGTTCTCAGTACCCAGCGTGGCCAGCTGTGGGAGTAGACCGCGCACCGCACATGTATCTGGACAGTAAACTGGAGTTGAGGGGTTCATTCCTGGGCGACAGAGCTAAGCTCTGGGACGAAGTCTACAGCAAATACTTTAGAATGCCAATACCTCCAACCCCTTAATAGAAAGATATCCTCAGTAAAAACTAAATGAACTGCAAACGAAACCAAAGCCCGGCGCTATAATAAAGTTTTAATTATTATTTTTGTGTATGACTTACCTACTACATTTTTTTATTCCACTCTGTAATATTAGACACGACAAAACTCCTCTACGTATGTTTCATTTCAAAATCGGATCCTCATTTGCCAAAGAATTACAAGGTTCTTTGTAAAATTCGCTTTTAAGTTATTAAATATTCAATGAATTTATAAGAAACTTCTTACACTGAAATTTCTTTTTGTTGAAAAGAAAGTTACTTCACTTTCATTTTCGTTTAAATTTAACCAAACCTTTTTATTCCTATAAAAACCAGAGAGTTCTCCATATTTGGGAGCCTGCTATATTAGATTTAGAATAACTTAGCTAACTTCGTTTTAAATTATAAGAAAATGTCTAATATCATAATTGCTTTTAGTAATACAGTACCCTGCAATGTATGGCATAACCTAGAAAGTGCACCTAGCTCAGCATACTACACAATCTCCTAAATCTTATAATTAAAATTAATGTCGTTCGATAGGCATAAAAGAACCACGCATAACTTTTTACAGAATTGTCCGATTTTGATAATTATTTTTTTATTAGAAAAGGGCGTACTTCCAATATGGTCTCATAGTTATCATGTTAGAGTCTGACCATGATATCCTGGGAAAATTAAAGGAACTCTTCCAATTTTATAGGCACACTTGCAGCGATTTCGGTTTTTGTGTAAGTGTCGGTAGCTTTTGGACTACAAGTGCCGTATAATATATTATGACGTACGAGTTGGTTATGTGTCTCTAAATCACTAAATAGTAATAAATAAAAATTTTTAACAAAAAATAGACTCAAAACGCACTAAAAAGTAATAAAGTGTAATTTAGTTGCGTAGTTAAAAACATTTTTAAGTAATCGTAAAGAAGATACAAATATTATTCAAGGCAGAGACACCCATGACCTCCCGGTATTGAGTTCCTTATAACCACGGAACTACTGAGGCTTATTTATCTTACACGTGATATATTTTTGTTTTACGTGAGGTCGGGGACAGAATGATAATAATGATAAAACTGTTTACGATCAATCTGAGGAAGCTTGCTTGATACGATCATCTCTGATGGTTGCTGATACTGCGAATACCTTTGTTACTGATTATCATTGTGAAGGAGATGATAAGTTGATGTTACTTTATCAACACGATAGAGTTATGCGTTGATAATATTATAATTATTCTTATTTCTTTTTTAGTTAAGGAGAAGTTTGCACTCTGCTGACATTATTAGACCAACAAGATAGTCCAAGTTATGTTAATTAGGTATTTATCAGTTCTTTTATGCCTATCGAACGACATTAATTTTAATTATAAGATTTAGGAGATTGTGTAGTATGCTGAGCTAGGTACATAAAAAATATATATACGTGTCGAATTGAGATCCTCCTCCGTTTTTTTTCGTCGATTAAAAAGGAAAAGGGGATAGTGATAATTTTAAATATGACTAATTTTTTTATAAAAATTGATTTTATTTATATCAAAGTAGATTTATGTATGGTTTATCTTCTTTGTAATGTGTATCTAAGGCCAAGTCTGTTAAAAAGTATATGCATACTTAAAGGTCCCCCCCTTCCCCCATGAGATCGATGCCTTAGTATTTACAGTACAGCATAGGACTCTTAATGTAAATCTTATCTGATGACCCACCATCTTGGTATAATTATTATTATATCAAAGCAATAATACCTACTTATGAATGATATTGATTACGCTTCAAATGAAATCATATACCTAGTCTAAAAAGCTTCTTTTATTACCTATAAAAAATTATAAGTTATAAGCAATTGGAAAATAGGAAACTTTTTTTTTCCATCCCCGTCTTACCTGTTTCTATACAAATCAAATACTTCTATGGTGCCTCTATGGAATTCAATCACAGACTCTCTCGAACGAACGGAGGTAAGAGTGACTACGAAAAATGTCAGTAGGTAATCGTGAAATGTTTCCCTTACACTTCGTAGGAATTTATTTTGCTTTCATATATTAGAAGATTCATATAATCTTATGAAATATGTTCACATAATATATCCTTACTAAAATTTTTGGAATTTTCGGCTATTGATTGGCGAACAAAATACGCAAATCCACCGTTGTCAAGTCTTATCGTGACTAACGAATAATAGTTCATTTTTTTTTTGTTTTTTTTTTAAATAAATAAATAAATGTTATAGGACAATTACACCCAACGTACTCGTAAGTAGCTTGTGTTATGGGTGCTATAATAACTGATGAATATTTTTATATACATAAATATATTATACATAAATACTTCTAATATATAGATAAATACCCAGACACTGGAAAACATCCATGCTCATCACACAAACATTTTTCCAGATGTGGGAATCGAACCTAGGACACAGAAGCAGGGTCACTAACCACTGCGCCACTCGGCCGTCAAATTTTAAATAAAGGGAGTGAAAAAGATTCTCAAGTATCAAATACAAAAAGTTACTTAACATTAATTTCTTTTTTATTCATTAGGGTTTATTTATAAGTAAGTATACGGTAAGTGATTATGCAATCTAAGATGGAAGTGGGCAAACTTGTTAGGACTGTAGGATGGATAATCACACCCCTTTTGGTTTCTGCACGACATCGTACCGTATTCTCAAAATTGCAAAATCTCTTAGCGATATGTCTTTGCAGGCGGGGTGGTAACTAGCCACGGCTAAAGCCTCCATACCAGGAACAATTAAGAAAATCTTAATCAGCCCCTCCGAGAATTAAATCTAGGACCTACGTCTTATAAATCCACTGCAAATACCACGGCGCCAAAGAACAAAGTAAATATTAATTCATGTATTTATTTAGTTTTCCAAAAATGAAAAATAAGTACGAGCACATATCCTTACATATAATTTTTTGATTTTGATAATTTTAAAACATGCTTATTACAATTGGGACTAGAATGTAAAGACTGTTATGAAATATAAACCGTATGTTTTCGCCCTTATATTTTGTATCTATGACGTGATACATGTTTTCCGTAGTCTGTGGTATCTTTCTGTTGTATCTCTCTTTCCCGCTGCTCTGCGCTTTACGCACCGGACTAAATGTATAGTTGTAAGTTTGTGCTATTAAACAAGTAATAATCACTATACTAAAGCCAAACTCGATTGAGAATGCTTGTCAATAAACAAATATAAAATGAAGGTAGAAAATGCAAAACATTTTATGCCTAATAAATTTAAAATTATGTTTTGTTATTTTAAAAAATCGTATTTAAAAGATATTGATATATGTAATTACTTTTAAGCTTACTTATCTAATTTATTGTCATGAATTCGTCATTAACTAGTTAATTTAAAAAAATAGGTGTAAAATGACTAGTGATTTCTACCTTCATTTTTAATTTGTTTGTTGACAAGCATTCTCAATCGAGTTTGGTTTTAGTATAGGTATTTCTTTTTATTGCCCACTTTGTTAAAGACAATTATAATTTTGTGATAAGTTTGTGAGTGCGTATGTTTGTTAGTCCTCCGACCTGGCTGAAATTTGGAGATTTGGATTACACCCTGGATTAAAACTTTGGCCAACCTTTATCCCAATATTTCACGGCAACGGCAACTACGCGGGTAAAACAAGATTACCCAAGAAATATAAGCTACACTAAAGCCAAACTCGATTGAGAATGCTTGTCAACAAACAAATTTAAAATGAAGGTATAAAATGCAACACATTTTATGTCTAATAAATTTAAGTTATGTGTTGTTATTTAAAAAAATCTTATTTAAAAGATATTGAATATATTAATTAGTTTTAAGCTTACTAATATAATTTATTGTCATGAATTCGTCATTAAATATTCTACTTTCTAGATTTCTACCTTCATTTTTAATTTGTTTGTTGACAAGCATTCTCAAATGAGTTTGGCTTTAGTATAGATAATTTTAATACGTAGGCTATACTGTCATCGGTCCTACCTTGTCCAGTCAAGAGTAAATTAGAAAAAGAAAACTTCGAATCCAATGCCTCGGCGTTTCAATAAAAGTAGAACCTTTTGTTTTACATTACTGTAGGCTTTTTATAGTAATAAAAATGCAACAGCGAATCTCACTTAGATGTTGTATTTGTCGAATCACTGAACAGTGAAATGGTCTAGCTACTTGCTGAATACATAATGTTTCTTGATATTTCCACCGCACGCTATTTTTACTTACTTCTATTTATAATCGACACGCTTATATAAATCTTGTATATTGTCGATTATGTACGATGTCATATATAAACCAAAAAGGGGGAAGTCCTAACGAATTAGCCCGCTTCCATCATAAATTGCATCATCATTTATTGGTAAGTGTTACCATCACAATATTTTCTACCAATCATTATAATATATATTTTTAAAGTTTAATAGAGCATAATATTAAGCAGGTATACAACACTGTCTCCAATTTATGGTGATTATATAATATTATTGGTGTCTTTCAACTTTATTATAAGTTCTATAAAAAATTTCATAATTTCCCCAAAACTTCACCTCCACGGCAAATTGCGGGCATTTTTTTAATTTAGCAATTACGTTTGTCGAAAATAAATTTTTTAAAGGGGTTATTTACCGGACTGAATTGCCCACAATAAAGAGAATTGCCGAAATAGGAAAGCTTTTCGTATAATGACGCCACACTTCGTTAAGTGGCACCACGTATAGATGATGACGATGAAAGGTTCTTAATGTAAATAAAACCTTTACACTAGGATCCACCGACCTTTACAAACTAAATAAGGTTAAAATACCAAGTTGAATCAAGACATAAAACTTTTTTAATAAAGTCGAAGACGGATTTTATAAGGTCTCCCTCATATATCTTCGCACCTACATCGCGAATTTTCGCCCATTCTCT
The DNA here is from genome assembly GCA_034621355.1 of Mycalesis mineus. NCBI lineage: Eukaryota > Metazoa > Arthropoda > Insecta > Lepidoptera > Nymphalidae > Mycalesis > Mycalesis mineus. The sequence goes on along the minus strand of CM067888.1, from coordinate 16,328,579 downwards.
GAAGCCGTTCAAGTTTTATGCGAAGAGTTCGTATTAAAATCATATTTCTCGGAGCAAGATGAAGCCGTAATACGTTTATACTAGGTTCTTACAAGATCAATCGTTGTTGTACAGAAGGCATGAATTACCTATTATACATGTTTGTATAATTTACGAATATTTCTGTAAGTCTGTTTGTCTGCCTGTTTATTTTAATAATCAAGGGACTTTCTCTTGCATATAGCTAATGTAATAATGAGTAACTGAGGCTATTGCCTCACTGTTAATAAATATATTTAATATATTAACCGACGAAAAAAAACGGAGGAGGTTCTAAATTCGACACGTATATTTTTTTTATGTATGACCACGCATAACTTTTTATTTTGATGATTCTTTGTCATCATGTTAGGATCTGATGATGATATCCTGGGGAAATTGAAGGGACTCTTCAAATTTTGGAGGCACGCTTACAACGATTTCGGTTTTTGTCTCGGTATCGGTAGCTTTTTGGCTACTAGTGCCGTATAATATACTATGACAGTATAGTACGAGTACAACGGTGCCAGCCAAGTTTAAGGAACATTTATTTTACGTAATCAAGCAGTTTGTGGGTCCTTAAAGTAGAAACCTTGGCTAGCACCGACTCCTAGATATGCTTAAGTAAATTAAAGCAACTAAATGCGTATATATATGCGTGTATGTAAATATTTTAGTGCGTTTTGCGTCGCTTCTATTTTTTGTTAAAAATTTTTATTTCTTAATTCTTAGTGATTTATCGTCATTTTTATTACAGAAATTTCATTCATTTTAATTTCAATTCGGACGAAGTCGCGGGCTTCTGCTAGCTTAAAATAAAACCCTGACTGTTTGATGTTAAATTGCATTTAATTGTTTAGTATTTTGTATTAATTAGTTTTAAAAGATTTCACTAAAAATCGATAAACTCTTAAGCGATAAAGCTAATTACTTTAACAACATTAAAATCGACAGACGTATCAAAAACGATTCATCAGACTACATACTAAGGTGTAGAATTTAACAGAGATTTCAACTACATCTGGTTTGAACGACTAAATTTTGTTGTATCGTATACATTACTACTTTTTACTTTTTTGATGTGTATATATATACAGAGTTTAAAGGAAGGTTTTTTTTATTTCAGTTACGTTATTATATTATGAAGCCCGCAAATATGCATTAGAGTGGTGGGTCACAGCTCCATATCCCCTCTCCCACATAAAGCCTAGCTTATTAAGCACAATTATTAAGTACTAGAGGAAGTCCGCGGTCTTACCCGCGTAGTTCGCGTTCTCGTGAGAATGTCGGAATAAAACGTGGCTATGTGTTATTCCGATATATAATCTATATTATTGTGGAGTTTCATCAAAATCCATTCAGTAGTTTTTGCATGAAAAAATAACAAAGATCGAAGAATTTTCACTTTAAATTTTTAAATTTTTTACTACAAGTTTGCCCTTGAATGCAATTACACCTTGGAATGCAAAATTGTTTGGCGGTTCGTCTTAGTCGATAAAGTGGTAACTAGCTACAGTAGAGGCCTCACATCACACATAAGAAAACCTTAATCGACCCAGCCGGGAATGAAACCTGAGACCTCCGTCTTATAAATCCACAGCGCATACCACTATAGTCATAACTGTTTTTTTTTATTTTAAAGCCATCGTCTAGCAGCGAGCAATGTACACGAAACAAGATGTCATGTACAGTGAGGGAGAAAATGAACGCTATGGTTGACTTCAGTTTCCAATTTCCAATAGTCCGTTGCTAATTCAGTCTCCACCGCAAACATGGCTATGTCCCATTTCCTGGCGGACTCTACCTACAAAATATAACATAGTTGATGTGTTCTACATACTACGTGTAGCTAACTCTCTGGACTTGGTATCTCACTGATGTCATATACTAGGTTTTATGAGAGAGAAGACGAATATCTTAGCATTCCATGGATTCACCGTGTGGGTACCGGGTCTATAGTGTGGCTGAGAGAAAAACTCCGAACAGAGCCCGAGACTTGTGACACGGGTGTAGGTTTAAGGGTACCCTTAGTGACGCGCGTCAACACTCACCTCCTCTGTTCAAGTTGTTCTCCCTGCCCAGCCAAATTCGGAAGGACTCTACTAGAGCAGCTTTGGACACTCGTTCCAATGTGGAGCTTACTGCACTTCTAGTAAGGCCAAGGTCTTTTAGCAGGTTGTAGAGAGACTTCGCTGGTATACCTCGCACCCACTTCTACCGCGTATAAACTAACCACATAGCCATTTTTGGTTAGTTCATTAGTAAGGTCATAATATTTATTCACTTTGAATACATGGTCTTTAGGGATGTTTGTTTCCCACGGCACTGTAAGCTCAACAAGTACTATACGTTTGATTTGTTTGGAAAAAAGAAATATGTCCGGTCTAGATGTCGAAATAGCTAAGTCTTCCGGGATTTTATAGTGCTTTTTATACGTGTCCATTAATATACTCCAATCAGGAGCAGAGCCCAGAATTGAATAAGGCTTGCTGGTGGAATTTGTACTTGAGCCATACACTATATATTTTTAGCCGACGGGAAAAATGGAGGAGGTTCTCAATTCAACGCGTATATTTTTTATTAGAGGACGCCCGCAGTTTCACCTCTGTAGTTTTCGTTCCCGTAGGAATGTCGGGAACGGAATTCTGATATCTATATTATTGTGAAGTTACATCACAATTAATTCAGTAGTTTTTACGTAAATAACAAACACCCATCCATCATTACATACTGATTTTCGTCTTGTACATAAGGATTTTTTTTTATTGACTACAAGTTGGCCCTTGACTGCCATCACACCTGATGTTAAGTGATGATGCAATCTAAGATGGAAGCGGGCTAACTTGTTACGAGTTGGATGAAATCCAAACCCCTTTCGGTTTCTACATGACATCGTACCGGAACGCTAAATCGCTTGGCGATACATCTTTGTCGGTAGGGTTGGTAACTAGCCACGGCGAAAAGCCTCCCACCAGCCAGACCAAGACAAAATAAGAAAAATCTCAATCTGCCCCGCCGGGAATCAAACCCTGAACCTCCGTCATTATAAATCCACCGCGCGTAACACTGCGCCAAGTAGGTCGTCAAAATTTTTTGAATGATCAAGCATAACTTTTTACAAAGTAGTCCGATTTTTTATTAGAAAGGGAAAGCTTCTAAGCTAAAGATCAAATCAAGGCGTTCGCTGTTTGATCACTAAACAGTAAGAAACAATATTTCAATAAAAAAATAACACCGACTTCAAAACGCACTAAAATGTAATAAAATAATTGCGTCACTTACTTATTTTAATTTACTTAAGCATTATGTCTATAAAGTCGGTGCCACCCAAGTTTTCTACTTTAAAGATGTTACCAAATACCCACAAAGTGATTTGCTACTTCGTTACATAAACTTTTCTTAAACTCGAATGACACCAACTTTATAGTTAACTTAGTTAACTTAAAGTAAATGACACAATTTTTTACTTTTGCGTGTGTTTGAGTTGCGTTTTGAAGTCGATTTTATATGTTTTTTTTTTAATATATAAAAAGACTTTAAAGTCCTCTGTTAATCGAGTAGATAGTCTAGCCTATGGCCGAGTTCCTTACAAGAAATTTTTGCAGCACAAAGTTGAGAAGTCGGTAGTATTACACCCCATGATCGTATCGTATGAGATCGTATCGGATAACCACCATTACAAGGTAAACATTATTGTCAATCTAAGCCCATAAATCCAATCAAAGTAACGCGGTAGTTTGAAGCTTAAAATTTTCTCTCATATACGTAGAATAGGCTTGGTACATTAGTGAAACGTTATCACCTGTATTTACCTACCCGTATTGGAACAGCGTGGTAGTTTAGAAAGATTTGCCAACTTAGGGAAGATTTATATTAAACCGTGCCGTGCCCGGGGCGTCCCGTGTACGTGGCCCGGACGGGCTACGGATTTGAAACGTTACATACATTTTATATGAACCAGTTTACATTACACAGTGTTTAATCCGTGTCCCGTCCGGGCTCGGACGACACTCGTCTACACCACGGTAGTTACACGTCCGCCCCCTCCACGTCCCGTCGTAATACGAACACTCTTCCGTGCAGCGCACGGGCAGTGAGCGGCGATTTCCATCACTATGCTATATTAAAGCAACCGTGGCGGCTGATAACTCGTTTAACACTCGTTGTAGTATAAATCATGCAGCACGGACGGGCTCCGCCCCGGCCCCGCCACGGCCCGGACACGGAGCGGCCTAATATAAATCTTCCCTTACTGTACTGCCATTAAGTTAGGCTGATTATGGTGACAATTTGACATTTCGAAACGCGCTCAGAATATGTACAATATAAAAATTTAAATGAACATTAATAAAATGCAGTTACTACCAAATTAAAGACAAAGCAATTGTAATTTCTGGTGTTTGTTCCGAAAATAAAGCTGAATAAAATTTAAACCCAACCGTTGCACTTGTATTAAATTTATACGTTATTTATGTGAAACTGCCAGAAGACTTGTTTTTGACTTTTTCGTTTAACCGTACCTAGTCGGGTTTCGATTTTAATCCTTTTTCATTGTATGTACACGAGTGTACAGGGTGTTACGGGGATTACACACATCGTTTGCAGCTATCAACCGCAGGCTATACAGATTACACCCTGTATCGATCCATACCGACGCACCTGTCCCAGGGGAGCCTATGTTACTTACTGCAATGCGTTTTGATGACTGACTCGTTATAGTGGTTAACTTATGTCGCTTCGATCATGTGTCCTAACTTCGAATCTTGGTTGTGGATTAATATTGATGGGTATACCGTATAATAGATATATAGGTATATAGGCTATACCTATACCTTCCTGCCTCTATAGGGTAAATAAACTATTAAAATGATTGTTTGGCACATATCCACGTATGTTTTACTCAATTTCGGCTTAACTACTGAACCGATTTGGCTGAAATTTGAAATATACATAGATTATATTCTGTACCAACATATAGACTACTTTTATGTAGAAACGGAGTCCGCAAGTACAAAACCGCGGGGCAAAGCTAGTAAGTAATAATTATATAAGGAAAAAAATATAATTTTGCTAGCTTCTGTCAGGGTAGGCAGTGCTTTTTTACATGTATTAAGGGGACGCCACTGGGTATAGCCAGACCTGAACAATTTAGATATTCTTATACAGTCCAGCCGGGATTCGAGACCTCAAACTTATAAATCCACTGGGCATACCACTGCGCCACCAAGGACGTCAAGCCGTACTTACTTAGGCTTCGTTTCTTCTAAGATATAAATAATTATGATGGAGGATCCATTGTATTACACGGCATCTATGTACGAGTATAATAAGTCGTTTGTCACTCTGGAACGGAGGTATCGTTAATCTCGCGAGGGCTGTAATTGACAAGGCGGTGTCGTTACTCGCTGATTAAACTCACAACCCGTTCCCGTGCTTTCGGATCTTTTGATTGTATGGATATTTAGATGGTAGGAAATGAAATATAATGGAGTTTGCACACTGGTGCCGAATCGACTTCACAGCTTGTATCTTGGTTTTGATTTTAATGGGAATAGATAAATTAATATTTAAAAAATTAAGATTTAAATAAAATGGGATAGTTTATTTTATTGTACATATCCATTTATTTTACCTCTGTATTTCCCCTTCAGCGTATATCAGCCGATAGCCAAAATATCAGTAGGTAACGCTATTCTGTAATGAAACTTAATAACGTGGGTTTCGACTTCGTCTCTACGTATCTCTGTCTAACAAAGTACTTTTTTTATCGATAACAAGTGGGCCCTTGACTGCTATCACACGTGATGTTAAATGATGATGCAATCAAAGATGGAAGCGGACTAACTTGTTAGGAGTAGGATGAAATCCATATTCCTTTCGGTTTCTACACGACATCGTACCGGAACGCAAAATCGCTTGGCGGTACGTCTTTGGCGGTAGGGTGATAACTAGCCACGGCGAAAGCCTCCCACCAGCCAGACCAAGACCAATTAAGAAAAATCTCAATATGCCCCGCCGGGCCTCCGTCTTATAAATCCACCGCGCTTACCACTGCGCCACGGAGGTCGTCGTAGGACAGAGAGAGGTGGATACGAATTGGAAACACACGGTCAAGATTTTTTCTTTTTTCGAACTTTGAAACGAAGATGTCGTTATTGACAAGGCGGTGTCGTTATCCGCTGATTAAACTTGAAACCCATTTCCGAGCTTTCGGATCTTTTGATTATTATATGGAAATTTAAATGGCAGGAAATGATATACAAATTTCCACACTGAAGCCGACTCGACAATACAGTTCATTGTTACTTCAATGTAAATACGTCCTAATTTTAGAGTCACTAGGTCAGTGATTCTCAACCTTTTTTTTGTTGCGGCACACATTTAATGATTTCAAAATTTGGCGGCACACAAAGAAAAAGATAAAAATTATTTACTTAATCCATACTGCATAAATAGTTTATGACAAAAATTTTAAATACACCAAGACCCCGCTTTGCGTCGCTAATGTGTTCCTGAAAAATGCGACGCAAGTGAATGACAAATTTTGAAAGTAAATAATAAAATAATTTATTTTTTTGTGGATTTAAATATATATTCATGTTAAAAATATTTTTCTTTTTAAATGATATAATTTAATAATATTAACATTATTTGCAAAATTTGGCGGCACACTTTTGAAATTTGGCGGCACACAAAGGTGCCGCGGCACAGTGGTTGAGAATCACTGCACTAGGTGCTTACTGACAGACATGGGCCATATAATTGGACCGACTAATAATACTTAGGTATTAAGGAACTTGAGTACAAGTTTGCAGTCCTATCTCGTTGGTCTAGTGGTAGACTTCTAGCTTCAGTCACAAGGTCTTGGGTTTGAATGAGTTTTTCTATCTTTTATGAAATTTTCAGTATGTTCTAAGCTCGAAGTCGGGAAATTAGTGGTGTTACACCCCCGTCCCTCGGAGAGCACGTTAAGCCGTTGGCCCACTGTCATCAACTTCTGATAGTTATCGATAATAAATGAAACATTATCACTCTAAACCCGCCAACCCGCATTGGAGCAGCGTGCTGAGTCTACGCTCCATATCCCCTCTCCTATAAGGCCACTCTAACTACCTCTATGGTGTGACGACCTCTGTGGCGCAGTGGTATGTGTGGTGGATTCATAAAACGGAGGTCCTGAGTTCGATTCCCGGAGGGGCAGATTGGGATTTTTCTTAATTTGTCTTGGTCTGGCTAGTGTTTCTACGCTCGTGGCTTCGTGGCTAGTTACCACCTTACTGACAAAGACGTACCGCCAAGTGATTTAGCGTTCCGGTACGATGTCGTGTAGAAACTGATAGGAGTGTGGATTTTGTCATACTCCTAACAAGTTAGCCCGCTTCCATCTTAGATTGGATCATCACTTAACATCAGGTGTGATATCAGTTAAGGGCCAATATGTAGGCGATAAAAAGACTGATATTAATGGTGATAATGATGATGATGATTTTACACTAGCAGATGCCCGTGAGGAAAATAATGTGTAGCTTCCTTCCAAAAACACCAAAAAATAAATCGCCCTAAAGGCCGCTCCCTTCCTGTAGGATCTTACCACCAGATGCGATTGGTCAAGTCAAGGACTATTTACTTAACGAATACTTAGCTATTAAAAAAAATTAAATAATCTTTGTTATCATTATACAAAACAATGAACTAAGACCTATGCTCAATTATTTCCCGGTCGGCATGTGACCTCAGTTTAGTAAGTAGGTAGGTAAGTCTATAGTTCTGAAGCCTCCCTGAGGACAGTTTTCCGTCAGATGTCCAATATCCGGTTACCAGGAAATAGAACAGCTACAGCCGTTGTCTTGAGATTATAACATCGGTAGATGCCTGCCTGTGCACTGTTTCTAATGTCTGTTATATTAGAGTAAGAATAGGTAATAAGTACCTACCTATAGATAAAAAATGTGTAACTTGAAAATATTTGTTCAATAAATGACTCAAAATCAACTTTTTTAACCGACGGAAAACAAAGGAGATTCTCAATTCGACAAGTATATATATATATATACGTGTCGAATATTGTCGAATGTATATTATGTATGACCACGCATAACTTTTTACAGAGTTATTCGATTTTGATAATTATTTTTTTACTAGAACTTTCAAGATGGTCCCATAGTCATCATGTCAGGATCTGATGATGATATCCTGGGAAAAGTGAAGGAACTCTTTAAATTGTATAGACGCACTAGCAGCGATTTCGGGTTTTGTGTAAGCTTTTTGGCTACTAGTGCCGTATAATATACTATGACAGTATAGTACGAGTACGTTACGTGGCGATAAATCACAAAAAATAGGTTGATTGCAGACAAGGGCTAACTTGTATAAAAAACATCTGTTCCAGTTAATATTCCCCTAAAAGAAGACTTCATGTCCTTTCAGAGACACTGAGGTGCTATTCAGAATTTCTTGGAAGAAAGGTTTAATAGCTGCTATTTTACAGCCAGAGCAAGGACTGTAAGCGGTATAAGTTTGCAGCCCAGTTCAGTTTATATAATTTCAGTCCAAAGGCCAGAGAAATAAAATACTGAAGTAAAAGTGTTCACAACTTTTTATTGCACCGTGTAACATTTGTAAAACGACCAAATTACAACTACACATTAACGTTATTTACAACACAATCAAACCTTAACATTACCACAATATGTTACCTATATACATATAAAGGGCCCCTGCTGACTTAGACTTCGTAACGTCCGACAGTTTCGTCATTCAGCTGGGCTATTCGTAAGTTCAGTTGCTTCACGAAAATGAGAAACAACACGTTTTAAAGTTTTTCAAAGGACATATTATGTTACGACCAAATTTTTATATCACTCAATAAAGTCATAATGTAAAAGATAGGTACTAATCTCAAACAAGCTCCAATGTCTTTACTTTCAAATGGACACCGAATAATACAGCTAAAATTTTAGCACTTACACAGCTAGTTTCCAACTAACTCGAATAATTGTTGACTGAAATGTTGGAAAAAGTTTTACGTGTATCACGGTGACATATTAAATTTTACAGACCTGCAAATGTTGCATAGAAATAATATTTAGTTAAACAGCCAACCAAACAGTCGTACAATAAAATGTCTTTGATCTGCAGGAGCCCTATTGTTCACTTGTAGACTATGATCAAAAGAGTTTTACTTACAGCCAGTTTGAACATTAACATAAATTGCAAAAAAATCACTTATATAAACTTTCTCATTATGAAACTCTGCCTCGCAATTTGAGTCTTTAATGAGTTACAAAATGATGTGACATAAATGTAAAAATATACTTCATGTTTTTGGATTTAAAATTATATTTTTAAAACAATATCGTCCTTTAAAAAATAAAATTATTTTACTTTAACGTTGTTTTGATTTTTTGGGATAGTTCAAAAGTCGTATGACATTAAGTACTTATTTTTTAAAATTTATTTTATGTAAAAATATGTCATAAATAAATAGAACATTAAATCCTATTACATATTTTATAGTTAAACTGCGTATACATTGCCAATGTCACATTTCGCACAAAACCTCACAAGCGGCTGGCTCAGCCGCTGAATATGCTCAAATTGTTTGCGTTTGAGACTATGAGACAAATGGTCATCGGACACGAAAAGTTTTTTGAATATCATATACAAACAACTGACTGAATCTACTGACCAACGGGCTAGAGCCAAATAGGCCCGAAGAAATAGCGCTAGTGTGTTGGGTGCCTTTGCCTTTGGGTCAATTAAATGGCTTATTCTTTAAGTAAATGTCTTCTTTTTTGTTAAATTTTATTTGTTTTAACTATAAAATATGTAATTATATGAGGTAAAATAAAATACTTATTACTTGATAAAACATTAAAAATTTCAGTTTCAAACATTTATTTTGGTTAAAGATATGTTTTATTACATACTTACCACAAGCTGGTGCGTGTTGTTTCACATTATCGGCTATATTTTAAAATACCTACCTACGAGTAACAATGGGCCATCTATAAAATAACTTACGTCATTGAATTTTCTGAATTATGGAGATGAAAATCTTTCCACATGTTTTGCAAATATTGACGGCCTTTTTGTCTTCGAAGAATCGAAACTCTCTTCGAAGGCAAAAACACCGTTTGCTTTTTCTAAAATCTATCAATTTATCAGACCAAAGGGTCACAAAATTTTTGAATTTAAGCTTCCGTGTTTTCTATAATATTGTTACAACATAGAGGTCACGGATTGGAATAACAACAGGAGAACAGTCTTTTGTTAATCCATAGAACAATAACGAAAGCACGCAGCGATCGTCAACTGCAACAATGCTCTGCCTGGGCACCTTATAACGCTCCCCATCCCAGCAATACTGGGAGATGAGTTTTAAATTAACCGTCCATAATCGGGTTCTCCTTTTTTTTTCTTCACTGTGACTTGTATTTTCTTCTTAATTCAATATTTTTATGTTTCCAATCTAATTTGAATCGTTTTTTTCTTTTTTTGGAATTGTATTTTCTTTTAATTCAAATTTGGTTTCCAATTTAGGATCGTCCGTAGTAGTATGAACTTTAAAGTATATGGGTATATACCGCAATTCATGACGTGAATATAGCCGCTTATTGTCTATTTCACACAACAATGCAGTTTGAAAACCCTTTACACTTACCTATATCTACCTAGTGGATATTATTTTATGGATGGCCCCTGAACAGATTTTAATACAGACACTAACAACTAATTAGGTACTACGTCTAAACGGGAAGCACAAGGGTAAGGTATAAGCACAACACAGAGTTCAATTGACAACTAACATATATGTATATTTTGTCGATACAAAGTACCTACGAAAGACATTTCATAAATTTAATAATAAATATTGAGCGAACATAGAACTTCCTGAATGGACATCGTAATTATTTAGAGCTAATTTAGTTAATGAAATGATAGTTTACGTTAAAGTTTAATTCTCAGTCAAGATTCATAACAGTTTTTTCTCATCTAAATACGTATGTTGGCAGTTTTATTTAAGCGAAATATTTACCTATAAACAAAATTCTTTAAAAAATGTTCAATATTGAAGCCGATTTACAACGGTTCCCAAAACGGATGTAACATATCGGTAATGACATTTTGTCTATTGGACTGATAGTCGAACGATGCATTTTTTTAAGAATCGACATATAAATATATCTACTGTTCAATCATAGATTAATCCTAGATTAATCATAGATTAATCCTAGATTAATCATAGATTAATCCTAGATTAATCATAGATTAATCATAGATTAATCCTAGATTAATCATAGATTAATCCTAGATTAAACATAGATTAGTCTTAAGTTTATTCACATATTTCTGTATGTCTGCGCTGTCTTTGTTAACTTTAATTTAAATGTCTGTAGTTAACTTTAATTTTTTTTGTAGATTTTAATTAAACATTTTTAAGAATCAAGAAAATTTACTAAGTTGTTAAAATAATAATCAGTCGAATAAATTCACATTGACTCGATCTTTTACAGTAGATAGTTTTTATACAAGCCTTGATAAATCCTAGAAATTTAAATCTAGAGACGAACTTAAAACCTAAATAAATTATTTAAAAAAAAATATTACATATAATAATTATGACAGATACGTAGATATTATTTTGTACATTAAAGTTACAACTTATTGATAAAATGTTACAGTTTTAATACAACAGAGTTTAATGGTATGAAGTAATACATAATACACGTATCTACAAATATTTATTAACTAGCATTCATGTCAATCTAGATTAAAATCTTAAGTAACGAACTTCGTAACTAACTCTCTCGCACAATTTATTGTATTATAACGTCTAATTCGGAAGTATTAAGTAGAAAAGTGTAAAAGTACCCTGTCCCAATGTTCTGTTTCTTTTAACGAAAGCCTTCTGGGAAAGATGAAATGAACGTTCTGAAAGCTCAAAGCCGCAGTAATGACAGAAAATGCCTCAAGGCTGCTGATTAAAACTTTCTTTTTTAACTTTTTCACTTAACCATCGCTGTATCCATCCATTCATTTGTTCTATAGTACTATAAACTCTTGCTTTTTTATATTAAATAGTCTGTAGATAGAATATTCTTCTGAGGTACCTATCTAAAAATTGGTTAAATGTATTAAATCTGATCGAATCAGAAATGAGGAGTTCCACATAAGAACCAAAGTACTCGACAGCTCTACGAGTCACAGGACTGAAGTGGCAATGGGCGAGGCACGTGGTTCAAAGATCTGACGGACGATGGGGACCTAAGGTGCTAGAACGGCGACGCTGCACCGGAAAGCGCACTGGTGGTCGACCCCACACTGGGTGGATTAACGACATTAAACGTGTCACAGGTAGCCGCTGGCTAAAGGAGGATCAGTATCGTTGTGTTTGGAAGTCCCTAAAACGTTTTCCTAGCTTTTGGGACAAGAGAACAATAAGTAAAATAATATGCAGTAACAAAACAAACTGGTATTGTATAATGCGAAATTGTTTTTATTCTTTAATTCATTTTAGTTTTAATTCATTATTGTTCGATGTTGAACACGAACAAAATCACTGTTTAATTTTCAAAATGATGAGCCCGTCTTCAATCTAAGCAATTACCTTCCACACTGTATTTCGATCAGAGGAAAATTCCCCCGTCGAGTGTTTTCCAATAGCCGTTTAGCCGTACGGCTACAAAATCGTCGTATAAACGGCGAAGATCATAGGAACCGTAAACTCGAGCCTTATTTGAAGTAGCTCGAATGTCATAAAATTTATAACTTGTAATGAAATAATGCATGAGGCGAAAGCTATGGAGGGTCGGCAAAGCAAAATTAAGTGTAACTTTACATTGTTTTACGATTAAAACGTATAGTAATTTTAATTAAACATCGTTGAGGTATCTCGTAAAGTTAAGGTTTCGCTAACGGCCAGGACAGGGCGCCAACGCCTCGCGATTACATTCTAATCTTCAGAGTCTCATAGGCCTCCCTTTTTCCCGTTGACAGAGGCTCTGGCCTCGACGCGTCTCTCGATGTGTAGAAGGGGGTATTTGGATATTTGCGGTAGGTATTTCACATCTTTGCACGCATCCGCTATCCGCGGCCGTTGTACTAGTGCTATCGAAGTTGCTTATTTATATAGAGGGTGCACGCGATCTTTATGCAAGTTTTGCTTGAAAAGACTGACAAGTATACACACACTTAAATAAAAATTCTAAGAGTTAAATAAATAAATTGCAGTAGTTGCAGTCTCTTTAATATCCACTTTGCGTACGTGCGTAAATATAATTTGTATCTTCCGAGAACTAAGACAGACAAATGTACCCACTTTTGGTAGGACAGTTCGCACTATTTCAACGGAAGTATAGACGGATACTTGCTGACTAGTCTGTCGATGTATAGAGACTACATTATAGGAAAGGGAGTTTTCTGTCTAGCTCGCTGTTAATCTAATTCCGCGCGACATGCAATCATATCCCGTCGATCAATACAGGAGCGCCGATGGAAATGACGTTAAGACCATCAAAGCGTCTGATATTGATACCGATAAATCATGATGTTCGTTAAAATTTCTTAATGCCTTACTGTTTTCACCTAGTAACAATAATAGAATTCCAAGTTTTTCATTGATAATTTAAATTTTCTTGGTAAATTTTTGGGAGCACGATGAGAGCTAATATTATAAAGGCGAAAGTTTGTATGTATGGATAGATGTTTGTTACTCTTTCACGCAAAAAGTACTGACTGGATTTTGATGAAACTTCACAATAATATGGCTCACATATCAGAATAACACATAGACCACGTTTTATAAAATTTTGAGATTCGAATTCAAAAGGGAACGAGAACTGCTTGAGTTAAAAATATTTAAGCTTTGACGACCTCCGTCGCGCAGTGGTATGCGTGGTGGATTTATAAGACGGAAACCCTGGGTTCGATTCCCGGCGGGGCAGATTGAGATTGTTCTTAATTTGTCTTGGTCTGACTGGTGGGAGCCTTAAGCCGTGGCTAGTTACCACCCTACCGACAAAGACGTATCGCCAAGCGGTTTAGCGTTCCGGTACAATGTCGTGTAGAAACCGAAAGGGGTGTGGTTTTTCGTCCTACTCCTAACAAGTTAGCCCGCTTCCATCTTAGACTGCATCATCACTTAACACCAGGTGTGATAGCAGTCAAGGGAAAACTTTTGTAGTCGATAAAAAAAAAGAAACCGCTGACGTCCTTTACTCTTAAAAATTTTCAATGACCATCTAAATAAACCCCGGACAAAAAAACAGGAAATCTTTTTTCAGCTTGATTTTGTTGTCGATGATGATATTGTTGTTTTAATGATTATGATTTTAATAATGATTACGGTCTTTTGAAATATTATTTAAGTTTCAGTTATAAAGAAACAGAACATCGGTCTGATTATCGTAAATAGATGAAACTATTTAAAGCCTTTCTATAAAAACATAAACAGCAGATAATATATATACTTAACTGAGTATAGTTTAGTACACACAGTAGATATTACAAAAATACATTTATTGGATAGACTTAGATCTAAATTTCATACCCAACTAACAAGTTTCTTAGTTTAAGTTAGTAAATCTTATTAATTCAACAAGATGTTAAACTTAATTAAGTATTTAATTGATAAAATTCAAAAACGTGATTGTTGTACATATTAGATCGTAGCGTAGATTTGCTCATTTCATGAAATGGCCGCGTTTCATGATGTGACCAACTCAATTTGACCAGATCGTTAAATCATCTACGTTTCACGATTTTGTCATCCATTTTTGGCCGAATCGTATAAATAGGGGCTGGGCCAAATGCCATAATAACAAATAAACATAATATTTCAACCCCCCACCTCGCCCCGCTTCGCGGGACTGCTATTTATGGGTGCTTTACAAAAAAAATAACCACAAAGGCTAAGGCGGGAACTCCGCTCCTAACCGCTTCTAACCTAACCTATCCGAGTCGGGGAACTCTGAGTCGGTGTGTAACTAGTTTACGATATGATCAAATAATTTTGACCACTTCATGAACTAATGAAGTAGACGCGCGTTAAGTTGGCCACATCGAGAAACGATTTTGTGTCATTGATCTGCCCAAACCATATGATGATGTGGCCAATAGACAGGCAAAGATTTCATGAAACGCGACCATTTCATGAAATGAGCAAATCTACGATATGGCTACGACACATACATAACATAACACATGTAATACGTATATAGTTTTAAGTCGAAGTATTTGCCTCTCAAAACGTCTTAGGTAAGTCCCTATCAAGCCTTCAACCAGGAGTTAGGGAGAGAGAATACATAAAAAAAAGATCTTCCTAGGCTGGAGGATACGTGGATAAGAATTCACTTAAATCTTCAAGGTGTCAACCCTTTTTGTTATGTTAGAATGCTTGTTTATTATTTTACAGAAAATTGTGTTAACAAGATCTAAATATATCGGTACGTTTTCAAATCTTATATTACGTAACACATTTTATAGAGCGAGAGCTTGCAAGTAAGACCTCCATTAGTTCGTTATCCCATGCTTTTACCATACTTATCTATGTTAAGAGCAAGAGGCAAATTTTAGCCAATTTAAAATAAAAAATCGGGCCTTCAGAGGCTCTCGTTCTTAAGTTAGTATATATTTTAAATTTAAATTTAAATATCTGCTGTAAAGTTTTAATTGTGCGCCGGTGTAACACTTAGTTTAGACATAACGGTGTCACTGTCCCTGTCATCGTTATGTCTTTAACCTTTAACCTTGTTTAAGTGTTCAATGAATAAAATGGACATAAGTTTTGTTGCTAAACGAGTATTTCAGAATAGTGCACGTCGGTGTTTTCAGCTTTATTTACAAGTTTTTCAAAATTTTCAAGTAGTAAACTAAGTTTGCAATTTTGATTCAAACATTTATGTGCTTTTGTATTGCTACGGAAATTAAATGAAAAATCCAGAACCATGATAAATTAGTATTTCTTTTCTGTTCATCTGTCTGTTATTTTTCTCCAAAATAGGTTGACGTGTCAAGGTGGCATTCATATGAAATATCCAAGTCGCCGCCGCCCTATCTGACACTGATTTTTTATTATGTTCAAAAGATAGATCATAATATCTTTGAGATATGACTTATTCATGTCATTAGGTACATTAAAATAAATATCAAAAGAAAATGAATACACTTGAGGTAAGGTATAAGTAATCAAAGGTAAAAGTGGAATCATCTGAGACGATATTGAAGTATAATCCCAAAACCTTATTACTGATTTGAAGTTCGTCTGAATTTGAATAATGAATAAAGGCCCCTTGGAAACGTCTCAAAGGAAATTCATTTAATCTTTCAAAAAGATATGGATTTACAAATATATGTTTCTAATACGATTGGCATATCAAATAGGACTTTGGATGAAATAAAGCTGACTAAGTATATTAAAAAGTTTTGCTAGTTGATTGTTATCAATACTTGGGTAGCTTTAAATCAGTATAAGCATAATCGTGTTCTTGGATGTTATAGTCGAGTCGACTCATTTTAAACTGAGTCGGGTCGATCGGACGTAGCGTTAAATAACGTTGCTTAACAACTCATCGAGGACTTACAGACAATCCTATCAAAACTGCATAGAGCGATTAGGTGATTAACTAAGTATATACTCTCAGTGACATTTATTGCTCGACGACTCAGTTTAAATTGCGTCGACTATAGTAATGATGCAGTTTAACCCCTGCCGTCGTGTTAACTCGTGGCGGTAATTGAATACCAAAATGGTAATTTTGGGCATAGTTCAAGCCATATTAAAAACAACAAGATAAATTTAGACCTATAATCTAATTTCGGAAATCGTATTCCTAGATTGAGCGAAGAGAATAAGGAGCGAAATTTAATGTTAAGAGGTTAGGTTTTTCAAATCTAAAGATCATTAACCCAGATAAGCCTACTGTCCTATATTTAGGACAGTAGAAATAAAAAAAAATATCAGAATACCCTCTTTATCTAAGATTATTTAGTCTTATGATTTGCAGTAAGAAACGTGTCAGCTTTATTAGAAAAAATAAAAAGACAGTTATTTTAACAGTTTTTACCTTATATTTTACCTTATAAGTGTGTAATAAAAGTGCGTTGCAGACATGGCAAATGACAGGTATGTATAAAAAGTTATATTTTACTCGTGAGTTGTTTTTTTCTGTGTTAATATCTAGTTGATAACCTTAACTTTTGTACTAAATAAATATTCTAGCAAAATAATATAAATAATTACGTATAACTTGTTACAAATACTAGCGTACTATATATAGGACAGTAGGATAATATACATGATTTTAGTACAATAATACAACTTTTTCTTTACAGACCGTTAGCTGCGCATGAAATTTTAGATGCTTTAGAAAATGTTTCTGATAATGAAGAAGATTATAGAGAACGACTGATATGTATTCTACCTCCTCCTGTTGATCCTGACTGTCTTACTGACGAAGATTCGGGTGAAGAAGATAATGTAACTTTGAATAATTTGCCACGAAACATTCTGCTTCAACCGGCTGAAGTAATGATTCAAGGGCAGATTATGGTGAGTGATACAGAAGAAGAACCTTCTGATTCTACAGGTCGAACTAAACGTAGGCGTACCTACGCATGGAGAAAACGGGACTTGGCAAAAAATCCCGTGAATTGGCCAGATGTTCAAGGCGCTTGCCAAGATAAGCGCCCAATTGAGTGGTTTGAAAACTTCTTAGATGAAGATGTTTTGATAATTTTTTTACTGGGACGCCCTTGCTGG
Source organism: Mycalesis mineus (assembly GCA_034621355.1). NCBI lineage: Eukaryota > Metazoa > Arthropoda > Insecta > Lepidoptera > Nymphalidae > Mycalesis > Mycalesis mineus. Next base: position 16,310,800 of record CM067888.1, on the reverse strand, counting down.
AAGAGATAACAAAGAAAGGCCTTCGTTGCACTGGGACACTTTGAGAAAACAGGACATCTAGTTGTTCTCTGATTACATCGAAGTTACTGAAAAAAAAGGAACGTGGTGCTGTCGATTACAGAACGACAATAATATATTCAGTATTGCTTCTTATGTTGTAGGAATAAATTCTAAACAATCTGCCAAACGCTTCTCACAAAGTGAAAAGAGAAACATTGTCATAGAAGAACCACATATGGTGTCCATCTATAACAAATATATGGGAGGAGTGGATCGGTCTGATGAAAATATTTCACATTACCGAATTGGTATACGAGGTAAGAAATGGTACATGCCGTTGCTCACACACATGTACGATCTTGCCGAACATAATGCATGGCAGTTATATAAAATAAATCATGGAAAACTGGATCATCTTGGCTTTCGCAGAAGGGTAGCAATTGCTTTGATTGAATCAAACAGAAAAAATGCCAAAAGAGGGCCTAGCCGACCCTCCCATCATGAACATGCTGATAGTCGTAAAGACCAAATTAATCATCTGGTTATTCCTCAATCGAAGCAAACACACTGTCGTCAATGTCACAAAAAATGTTTGACACGTTGCAAGAAATGTGATGTTGGAGTGTGTGTCAAGTGTTTTGAAACATATCATTCATAAATAGTGTTAATCTAGTAAATTACATATAACAATGGGTAATATAATCAATAGTTATCTAATAAACTACACTTTTTGATTACATTCTGTTTTGTCATAAATGGTCTTTTATTTCCTCTTGTTATCCTACTGTCCTACATATAGGACGGCTGTTTCCCTGAAAGCCTTACACTTAATTTTTTTTTTATATTTTTTTTTATGTTGCATAAGATCTAATAAACTAAATAATGTAACTTTTTTTTAAATTTTCAGAAAATTTTAGTTTCAGGCTTATCTGGGTTAAAATGACTTTGTTCTAATGAAACTTGGTACATTTAAACAAGCATTTTTTGTACATATTATGTATCAATCGGTTGGTCAACCAGGTACTATATATATTATAATAGATCCTGATGAATTGTGACCCTCCTTTGAAAGCAGGTAAAAGCGTGGTTTAAGTACTTATTAAATTTATATAATGAAACTGTTCACATCAACACACATTAAAGCTAAATAAACAAAGCAACACTGTTCAAACAATAACAGTGTTCAATCGAAATTATGCTCATAATATAACGGGAGGCGAACCACAAAGCAGTTTTCATAAATCGTCTCGTATCGTATTGTTCCAAAATAACGTATCTCTTAATTAAAATGTTAATAATTTTTTTTTTTTTTTTTTTTTTTTTTTTTATTTGGGTCAACAAACAGTACACGAAACAATATTACTCACGAATATAAAAGATACACACATTACTCATACGTGAACCAGCACCATTAACCACGTATTACATGAAACTTATATTGAGAGTGAAAAATATACCAAAAACCAAGACAACCTAAAACTAAAACAGAAGCTGAAATTGTTGCAGAAAACTGTCAATGTATACATTTGACAGTTCTCTGCAACACTTGCTTTCTAAATATATACTGACGAGTGTCAAATAAGTCTAGATCCACGTAGTTATTATTATAATTACACATTAACTTATACATAGGCGAGCGCTTTCCAGCGTTAGTACGACATTTACCTAAGGCAAATAAGGGTTTTTTAATACGCATATGTGCTCGGTGTGGAACTCTGTAATATAGTTTATTATTAATTGGTGTGCAGTCATATTTACCATGGCAAATGTCGTACAGCAACAAGGCCATGAGTTGATGGCGTCTCGTTTGAAGTGTTGGAATATTATATTTTTTAAGAAGGCAATCATATGAGCAATAAACTTTACAAAATTTGTTATTAACACGTTTTAAAAACTTTTTTTGTACCGATTCAAGGACATCTGTATACTTTTGATAATATGGACTCCAAACAGAAACAGCATATTCTAGTTGAGAACGTATGAGACTTTTATAAATGTAAAGAAACGTAGACGGTCGGGTAAACTCCATGCAAGAACGCATAACAAAACCATACATTTTAAAAGCTCTGTTAATAATATTATCTATATGCATATCCAAATGCAACTTGGAATCCAAAGTAACACCAAGATCTTTTACACTATCAGCTGCTTCTAATTCTGATCCACAGAGTTTATATTGAAATCTATGTACAACTTTTTTTTTGGTAAATCTAATTAATACACACTTATTTAAAGCTAAGCTTAATTTGTTTTGATTACAATACTCATTAAAACGGTCAAGATCTTCTTGAATTTTAATGTGATCCAGATAGTTATTGATTTTACGATAAATTTTTAAATCATCAGCATATAAAAGTATGTTGCAATGTTGGAAACATATATTTACGTCATTTATAAATAGAATAAATAAAAGAGGCCCTAATATAGAGCCTTGTGGGACACCAGAAGTTACAGGAACGAATGCGGACTCAAATCCATTAATAACGACTTTCTGTGTACGGTTTGAAATATAAGACTTAAACCAACGCCATAAACTGCCTCGAATACCATTGTAGGCTAGTTTATGAAGCAAAATTTTATGATCAACTCGATCAAAGGCTTTTCGAAAATCCGTGTATATAGTATCTGTTTGTACATTTTCGTCGAAGGCTTCAAAAAGATATGTTGTGTATACTAAGAGGTTAGTAGCAGTAGAGCGTTTTTGAACGAAACCATGTTGCTGATCGATTATTTTTCCATGTAGTGATGGATAAATACTTTTATGTACAAGACGTTCAAAGAGCTTCGAAAGTGTTGGTAGTATTGAAATTGGGCGGTAATTTTCAACATTTCTTTTTGAACCTCCTTTATGCACAGGCACAATCCGAGCAATTTTCCATGCGGAGGGAAATAGACCGTCAGAGAGACATCGATTTAATATATGATGAATAGGTTCAAAAAGTGACATGGCAGTATTTTTTAAAAAGATAGGTGGCACATTATCAACGCCAGAGCCCTTAGACACGTCTATCAGTCGAAGTTCCTTAAGAACTTGTTCTTTAGTTAGGGTTACATTACTAATTAGTAGGTCAGAGGAATTATTTATATCTGGAACGTTGTTTATATTAAAATCTGCACTCACATCAGAAGGTACAAAAACAGAGCTAAAAAATGTTGAGAAAAGATTACAAATGTCTTCTGGAGTACTAGCATTATTATCTTTATAGTGCATGGATTGAGGAATATCTTTGTGACTTCTTTTGTTGTTAATGTAAGTCCAAAAGAAATTAATGTTATCGTTTATGCTATTCTCGACAGCGGTCATATATTTGCGGTAGCAAAATTGAGATCCTATTTTAAACCTTTCCCGAAAGATAGCAAATTCCCTCGCATCTACCCTGTTACCATATACTTTCCATTTTATCCATGATTTATTTTTATTTTTAAATATGTGTACAAGTGCACGGGAGAACCATGTTGGGTACTGAGATAATTTTATAAATTTAGTAGGAACATGTTTTCTTATGACAGAATAAATAAATTCATAAAAAGCTGTCACCATATCCTCAATGCTTTCGTGTTTATAAATTTCGTCCCAGTTAATTTTTGATAGGTCGATATTAATTTTTGAGTAATCCGCCAACTTGAAATTATATTCGATACGAGGATTTATTCGAAGAGGTGTAATGTCGTCTTGTAACGATGTAAGCACGTAAAATGCTGGATGACACTTATCTATTGGAACGAGTGGTATTGGCGCTATAAGCGATTTGCTATCACGTATATTCGTAATGAATAAATCGAGTAATCTATCCTTATTGTTTTTAAACATGTTAACTTGATTGCCGTCCACATTTGACAAAAAGTTTAATAAATATTTATTAACCAAGCAATAATTAGGATGTAGAATCGGCCGCATAAACGTGTTATAATGTGATATCCAGTCTATAGTAGGTAAATTAAAATCACCCGCAACAATATAATAATTAACACCAGGTGACTGAATTACATGCAATAGATAATCATAGTAATCAGCGTATATTTCCGAGTTGAGATTCGGGGGAAAATAAACCGCACTAATAATGCAATGATAGTTACGGGCGCGCAGTTCAAGTAAAACATATTCTATAAGAGGCTGCGGGGGGCGCGGCGCGGGCGCGTGCAATGGCGCGCATTCCGCTACAGGCAGCTCGCGGCGCACGGCTACCAGCACCCCGCCCCCGTCCCGCTTGCCGCAGTACTCAAGCTGTCGATCGCAACGAAACACTCGATACCGCTCATCAATAAAACAACTGTCAACTATTCGTTCCTGTAACCACGTCTCAGTCAGAATTATCACGTCATAGTTATGCTGTAAAATGTTCATATAAATGCTGTTAAGTTTGGTGTTTAGACCCCGACAATTTTGATAATAAATAGATAGTACACACTTATTCATAAAGTAAAATATATAAAAATAGATGTATATTACTAAACAGTGTAAAAATTGTTCTCAAAACTAGTCTATACAGGCCTTTATGGTTCCATTCCGAATCAGTACAGAAAAAGTCAAAGTTAAAGTAGAAATTAAATGAATTCATCATACACAAAAAACCCTTACTATCAATAGCATAGTCGTCGCACAGTAATAAAGTATTAAAATGAACTCTTATTAATGTGTACATACAAAAAACAACTGTAAACAGTACAGAATACTCCAATGTGGCTAATCCACTAGGGTTTGCATTAATGACACTTATTCTAAAGTAATAATATTCATTAGACAATCTTAGCAAGGTCCTTGTCATGTCTGATTGCAATAACAGGTGACGCCTCGGACTTACGAGTAAGTATACTACCATGCTTAACCCACACGAATTTATATTTCTTCTCGATAGCCCTCTCGCGACACTGTCGAAATAATTTTTTATTGGCCAACGTCAAATGCTCGTTGCAATATATAGTCTGAGGTTGTCCACTAATGCCAAGTTTGCCTGAGTCCAAGCCTTTTTTCGCGCGATACGCAGCAATAAAATTATCGCGCAATACCCTGGTAGTAAACTTGACGACGATATTCTTAGGGCGGGTGTTTTGCCGGTCAGCGTGCGGGACTCGGTGAATAGAAACTATGCTTGACGGCGCAACGGGGAGTTTTATTTCATGCCCCAAGCGGTCTAACAATACCAGCAAATTTTCAGCCTTTTTTTCTGGTACGTTGGATATCTCCATATTGCACTGTCGTGCCTGTTGCTCCATAGAGTCAATCACGGCTGTAAGTGATTGAATTTTATCCTTGCATTCTGACAACGCGGACCTGTCACCTTCCACCACCTTCAGCCGATTATCAAACTCATTCAAGCGCTCCTCGTTATAATTCATCGACTTATCGATTTCGGTGAGCCTGTAGTTGACCTCCGCCAGTGAGTTTTTTATCGTGGTGTTATCGCATGTGATGGTTTCAACCGATTCTGCTATGTTCTTCAGTGAACTCGTTATTTGATTGAGCTCGGCCGACAGCACTTGCTGTACTGTGCCTTTCAACACCTCCTGCAACCCGCCGGCACCATGTTCTAAGAACCAGGTGTTTATATCGAAATCTGATTGTTTCCGTTTACGAGTATTAATAAAATTAACATTAACATGCCCCTCCAACGCAGTCAAGTCTGGATTCGATTTGGATTGTCCAGGCTGGCCGGGCGGCGATGTACCACGCGTAGACATATTACACTTGGTGCGCGCGAGTGCGACAGGAACGGCAATTATTGCACTGCTACTATTCTCGCGGGGGTGAGGATGCGGTCGCCCCTCAGTTACCACGCATAGATGCGACGCCAGACAAGGAAGGAAATAACTGTTGCAACTAATAATGTGGTCTGATCAAGTTGACACGCCACTTAAAAATTCGCACTTATTGACACTGAGCTACAGTTGGTATTAGAATATCGACGGAATGCAATTTGGTAAAAAATTTTGATACACGTCCACTCTCAATAAACGCTATGAGATGAATAATTACGAGTATAACACCAATTTTGACCGTATTTTACGACTTTTTATTATATTTACGAGTCACATAGGTACTTCATTTTGTGCTTTGTTGATTACAGATACTATAACCGCCTAAAACTAGCCAAAAATATTTCGGAAAACAGCATTCTGATATTTTTTAACCCCTGTGGGCCTGACATTCAAACCTTCTTTGAGGCCCGCGGCTACCCGGGTAGCGACGGAGCTATAATGACAGCTGTCATTATTTGCCTGACGGTTGCCAGGGGACCCCTCGGGGCTGTGAAACTTTAATGGCTTAGCAGCAATCACGCCTGATGGCAAGCGATGATGCAGCCTACGGTGGTACGCGCTTTCCGAGAAGATGTCTACGATATAACGGTGATGGAGGAACGAGATCAAACAGTTCCTGAGCACACTCTCCGAAAGGACATTGCCAAAAATTGTATGGAAGTGTACCCCAGGCTGCCCAGTAATGATATATACGTCATTAAATAGTGCATATTTTCTATTTACAGAAAAACAAAGTTGTATGTAGCTATGCAGTTGCAGGAAAAAGTTATGAAGGTTGAAAAAGTTGACTTTTCATACTACGACGACGGTCACGTGATTCAGAACACAAAAAATCGATTGAAATGTTTATTTTTTTTGATATATCTTCAAGTGATTGAATGAAAGAATGATATGAAACATGGGTAGTTGTTTAAAATTAATTGTGTATTTAAATAAAACAGTTAAATATGAGCATAAGTTTGGACTACCTGAGGCAAATTTTGGCAATGTCCTTTATTTTATAAAAAAAAACGACAGACAGGTAACCTTTCGGCGATGTTTCAAAAATTGAAGTTTAGTCCTAAGTTTATGACATCATTAAACATCATGGAATCTTGAGTAACGTTACTAAATAGAAAATATGCTTATAAATTATAATTTTCTCTGGGAGTGTTTTTTTCGTAACTGAATTTAACACGTTTATAGTGTCGCTTTACTTAATACAACCAAAACCAAACTATCTCCCAAAAATGTACTACTATGCATACTTATAACATTCAATATTTAAAATCAACAATGTCACTCTACTGGGCAATAACCTCGAATCTCAAGCAGGAGTACAAGATGCATATTTTCGTCTCACCACTTTAAGTACTGCATTGAGTTTAACGTGGCTTTCATATCCTTTACAAAAGTGCTAAGCAACAACACAACGGTTCTCATGAGAGGTTCCACCACCAGCCGCCGAGTCCGGAGTGGGATCAGACCGACTTCCCCCACTCCATTCCAAAGCATCAATCATCTCCATCAACTCTTTAAACACAGCAATGACCCGCCAATTGTACTTGGCAGAGCATTCCACATAACTACACTTCCAATGTTTGCGGACTAGATTGACTATATTCCGTCGCTTTTCTCTCGAGTCACCACAAGCGCTTTCAGCCATAGCCAGCTGCTGTAAGCCGCTTGCAGCGGACGGCGTAGTACTACAAAGAAGATCCTGTTTATTCCCTACAACTAAAACAGGCACGTTCCTCATGTCGCGACTCTCAACCATCTGATCTCTCAAAGTTCGTATATACTGAAAAGTTTCCACGTTAGATAGATCGAAGACTAGGATGTAAGCTGTAGCGTTCCTGAGTCCGTAGAATCTGTAATGCGCCCATTCGTAGTAGGAGTTGATTGGGAAGTATGGTATCACTGGCACATCTGTTATTTTAACTTCGTATAAATGCTCGTTGATGATCACCGATGGGTAGAACGTGTGTTTGCGGTCGGTGGGCAGGTAGTCCTCCGAGAAGTCACTCCAGACGAATTGCTGAAAAAGAAAAAAACATTTAATTGCACGTTCATCGAAAGGGTAACAAGAATCTAAAGTAACATAAATCTAAGGGTCACTGCTAAGGGCCACTGGTTTTGTTTCGTTCTTGTAATTTGTACAAAATAAATTTTTTGGTACAAAATATTTCCACAACTCGATCATTAGTTCAATTTAGTAATTCTGTAACAAAACTTTGTCTCTTGCGACTACTTTTCTATATCTATCTAAATTAAAATTAATAATTTTAAATAGGCTTTGTTTACTAGCTCTTTTGAAACGTCAAGTTAAACTTACTATTCTCCAATTAATTAATTATTACTCCAATGTAAGGTCGGAAACTTAAAATTAAAGCTAAGTGGTGTCAAAATGCGCCTTGATCTTTGCTTTTCAAATAAGAAATTTCATTTAAAATTTCATGAAAATACCCTTAAGCCTACATCAGTGCCGCAAGTCTCGGACTCTGTTCGTAGATTTTCGTCACGCGAAGAACCGCCTCGTTGGTCTAGTGGTTAGCCTATCTGGCTTCGATCACGAGGTCCTGGGCTCGAATCCTGGGTCGGGTCACGGAATATTTCTGAGTTTTTCATTCTTCTATAAAATTCTCAGTACATTTCAAGTCGGGAAGTTGGTGGTGTTACACCCCCGTGTCTCGGAGAGAAACCTAAAGCCGTCGGTCCCGGTCACTGTCATCAACATCTGATAGTGATCATTAATAAACGAAACATCATCACCACCAAACCCGCATTAGAGCGGCGTGGGTCTACGCTATATATATAAGGAGGGAGGTCGATGGATTCAACCGCACGGTGAATCCATCGAATGCTAAGGCATTCGTCTCAAAATGAAAGTCGTTAGATTCAAGTTGATAAATAGATACTTTAGTAACAAATGTAAGTGACAGTGCCAAAACTAAGAACAATTATGTACATATAATCTTATGAGAATGTCTGAATGAAACCCAAGTTTTGTTTTAAAGTATTCGTAATAAGCAACTCTGTTGCATAGAAATGCTTCACTTTATAAGGATGAAAAGATTCAAGTTTAAATTCGATGCATTTCCGAAGTTGAACTTGTACAATATTGTAACCTAGAAGCGCAAAACTGTCGTCAATATCTTTGAGCTTGACTTCCAAGTTACAACAGAATTGACATCAAATACTAGAATATTCTTCTATCTTTTCTTTTATTTATTACAAGTAAGCCCTTTACTATAATCACACCGATTATATATATTGTTGGCAGCATTGCGAACCATAGACTATAGAGGTGCCGATTTTCTGTGTTGTTATGGCAGACTGTAGCAAAAAGTGGCGGTTACGGGCGATATAAAAGAAGCCCTAATGGTGAAGTGATTATTATTTTGGTGTGTTCTCTTTGTGTGCAGTTATGCTGCCACTTAATTTTGTTAAAAGTTAAAGTGTAATAAAATATAAATAAGCGCTCGTTAAGTAAATTATGTGATTACCGTAATTGTTTCGTTTTGATTTGATTTAAGAAAGTTTGTAATTAAAATGTGTTGATATTTTGATTAATGTTGTTTTCCTGCTTCTGCCTTTTGACCCCTTGATGATGTTGCTAAAAATATAGTATGTATTTATTACTTCCTTACGACTAAACAGCTCGAGCGATTTTAATTAAAGGAGATTGGCGAGACTGGCCTTATAATTTTAAAGCATCGTTCAGATACCAGATTGTGCTAATTAAAACTGCAACTTTATATGATACCTGTATAAAAAAAAGGGATTTGTTAAAGATGGGGGTCAGAAGAACAAAAATAATTATAATTGACTGAAAATTAGTCGTCTGCAGTAACCGGAACCGGTTCTCTGGTAGAAGGTAGCACAAGACAGCAGCTCCAGTGTTACCAATTTAGTGGATTTCTTAGTAAATCTGGTAGTTTTAAGTCAAAACTTTATTTTAAAAGAGATGTTTATTTATATAATAAACCAATAAAAAAAATATCACGGAAGTTTTGTAATTATTGTAAAACGCATAACTATGTATTAGTTTTAAAAGTGTATCTATTATAACAGTTACCTACTAGTTATAAAAAATATATGTAAAATACATATCTATTTACAATTATTATTCTCATTATATATTTTATTACTGTGCAAATTAAACATTTTGATTTTTAGGTATGACCTATTTATTCAAATAATTATTATAGAATCGACTTTATTTTTTCGTTCTATATACATATATAGCTTGGCAAAAAAGTCGTGAAACGGTACTAAAAAATATGATAACTAGCAACACTTCTTTTGCGGGTTGTCAACTACGTCAAGTCCGTAGATGTGTCATTTCTTGAAATCGATAATCGTTGTTCGTGTTATTTTCAATGTTATTGTGTTATTGTGCTCAAAATGGACAGAACCGCAATCCGCAGCTCGGCTAGAGAGATCATTTACAAAGTATTTAAGAGATTTTTGGCAGAACTCTAATCCACAAAAATTTTATCCGATTTGAGCGAAGTTTACAACAGGACTGCTGAAATGACTGGTAAAATGTGGTTTAAATAAAGTAATCGTATGGTATATGTGTGGCTTAATTACAATACCCTCTCATAGTATGCTTGCTTGCATGTAAATGTAGATTCCGGAATTAAAGGTTATGTTTATAAAATGCATTTGCCAAATAGTGCGTTTGTATAATTTTGATACTTTTTTGTGGATATTGCATAAATCACAGAAAAAAAATGTGCGGATTATATGATTTCGCTTATATAACAATGGTAGGTAATAAACCTGTATATACTTAAGTAAATATCTTTTTTTAGGTAAATTCGTCAGTTTAAGACGAATTGCTCTGGAAGGACAGAGAAATAAAGGTGTTTTCTCCACACCAGAGAAACATAGAACTAGGCGACCTACAAAAGAATTGGACGATTGGACACGTAATGAAAATAGAGAGTGATTATTACCAAAGGGGACAATCTCTGTATAGTGATATTGACAAAATAATTATAAACCTGCAAGATGAAAGCAATAGTGACACATCCGAAGATAGTCAGCGGTTGATAGCAGCAGATAGATAGCAGTAGCAACTGGAGTTGGCTCGCGCCAAGACGTGGCTGAAGGCTTATCTGGCGTGGAATATTTAGACGAAAAGAATATTTTTTCATTCTGACTAAATATTTAAAGTTGTATGAATACCAATTTTCTAATTAAAATACATTACCATCCTTTCAGAAGTTTCATTAATTATTTTTCTATCCTAACCAATATTATTTTGAAAGTGTGTCAGTGAAATCACGTTATTAAAAATTGTATTTAAATCAAAGTATCAAAACCGATATTGTCGTACTATATAGAGTGCCCACATGAACGGTTGTGATGCGACCATTATTTTCACGATTTTCTTGTCCAGCTTTAATATGATATTTTGGGTTTATGTGGTGCTAGGCTATTGATTAATTAAGTGACATTTAAAAAGGAACTTGTCTGTTATGTATACTTATTTTGACTTAATAGACTTTATTTTTTGACAGACAAATGTTGGCAGGACTATTGGGTATTGTCATTGTGTTTAAAACTAACAGTCATATGAATAAACAATATTGTTTGATGTTGGTTGTTGATAATTTTCGGGTTTTAATGTTACATTTTGCGTTGATTTAATATACTCCAAGTGATTTAAACGTTGAAAGTAATTGCCATTTTTGTGATTTCCTCCTAACGATTTGGCTATATACTGGATTTACTGATTATTTTGCTTTATGGCCCTGTCAACCGCTTTTGCCTTTGGACATCTAGTTTCCAGCAATTTGGACTTTGTTAACTATTAAAATGTGTTGTTTTAATTTAAACTGCTTCAATAAACTGAGTGATTATTAGTATTAAACATCATCATCTGCATATAGTAGGAGGGAAAACAAGCACAAAACCTTGTTATGTGAAGGCACATAAGCTCACCACTGGAATAACGAGGTAGTTTAATAAAAAAAATTAAAATCCCTTGATATGCCCTACAGCTTTAATATTATTTATCCTGTAAGAAGTTCAACATTAAAATATTGTTTCAGTAAACATCTGTCGATGAGATAGGTATGTGTTACTTGTTGTTTACTAGCACAAAGAGAGGTATCTCCAATAGAAGATCAGGTATTCCTGTACCCTCTACAAGCCAGGGAGTTAATATAAATCCAAATTAACAAACAGAGGAAGTTGTAGAAGTTTAGACTGATTGTTCTACTACTAAACGCTCACTAGTAGAATCTTCTGGACAAATTGTGATGCCTACATTCAGCAACAAAATAAATGAGCTTTCATTATGTCAATATTGTTTTATTTATCTACTCTTGTAATTTTTTTTATACTATTCAGTGGATCTATACAATTAGTGTTATATCTATGTAGATCTCTTTTTTATACGAAATAAGCTTGCGCTTGATCCCAACCTCTATTGATGGTATGTGTAGATATTGTGGTCTAAGATGAAACGCACTCGCTTAGAAAATGCCTATTCACTCTTGTTTTAAAGATACCCAAGTTGTAACAATATTTTCATTTTCTTCTCTGCAATGAATTGGTAGTTTGTAACTTCAGAGAAAACGAAATGCTAGGAAACTTGTATTTAAGGGATTTACTGTCTCCTTTTTATTTAATTATTGTTAGTTTATAACTACTGTACTTTACAATCAACCTTTTGGCTGAGATTTTTACTTAGGCTTATTTATATATTTAGTAATTTTTCTGCAACTATCTTCCATCTCACATTTAACATGCAGAAGTTATGCATAGTAAACTATTACCTACCTATAACAAAATGCCAGCATAGCGATATATTGGCGATATAAAAACTGTGGTATACCTACTTTAATCTTGTACCGCATGTTCACTTAAATATCTAGCTAATATTTACGATTGTATGTTGAACATATTCCTACGTATTTAATATCCTGATACAATTAAACAGTAACTTCTTCTAGCAGTTCATTTTTGATTAGTAAATATTTGAGGTTATAAGATAAAAGCTTTCATATCTTTTTTCTCCCAACTTTTCAAACCTACTTACTTTGCTTTTTTCTTAGTTATGTTATGTTTTACAACTGCTAATAAGTTTCTACTTTGAACGCTACCGTTTTCTTCGGGTCCAAAGGTACATACAATCTCGCCATTCTCCTTTGGTGTGGAGTTCGTTGACACACTCGATTAACGCAAAGGCTACATTTTATACTTAAATTCGCACGGGACCGAGAACTACGCGGGTGAAACCGCAGGCGTTTGCTAGTTACTCATAAAGATGTAACAATGATACAAAATAGATCCTGCGGTCACTCGTCTATCATCCTAAATACGCCAAACTGTATTGCAGCATTGGTTTAGCTCCATATTCTCATGCCTACCTGGAGATAGGCTTGGCCGTGTGAAAGTAATTTTGATAATACTAAATACTGATTGGTCTACTTATTAGCCTATAAGAAGACTCCGACTCACTCAGCGGGCGATAAAAAGAGCAATGCTCGGAGTAATTCTTTTTTTTTTATCGACTACAAGTTGGCCCTTGACTGCTATCACACCTGATGTTAAGTGATGATGCAGTCTAAGATGGAAACGGGCTAACTTGTTAGGAGTGGGACGAAAATCCACACCCCTTTCGGTTTCTACACGACATCGTACCGGAACGCTAAATCGCTTGGCGATACGTCTTTGTCGGTAGGGTGGTAACTAGCCACAGCGAAAGCCTCCCACCAGCCAGACCAAGACAAATTAAGAAAATTCTCAATCTGCCCCGCCGGGAGTCGAACCCAGGACCTCCGCCTTATGAATCCACCGCGCATACCACTGCGCCACGGAGGTCGTCAAAAATTCTGCGTGATCAAATCAGACGTTAGGGCCCAATGTGTTAGAATGGCGACCCTGCACTGGAAAGCGCAGTGTAAAACGACCCCCCCACTAGGTAGACTGACGACATTAGGCGTGTCGCGGGGAGGCTCGGGATCATTGTGTTTGGAAGTCCCTAAAAAGGCCTACGTCCAACAGTGGATGAAAATCGGCTATTAATGATGATGATATTATAATGATTAGTGGTGAAGACTAGAAACAATGATACAAAATGCTGACCCAGATAGTGACGTTATTCTGAAAATAACTGGCCATTATTTATTTTGTTTAGCCCGTAATTAGTTGCGACCTTGGACTGTTGTTCCCGCCGTTCTATTGTTTAGGGAACTATAACGTTGCCAGTCTCTAGGGTTCAAATGTGTGGAATTAAAGCTCGGACCGAAATGGATAACGAATAATAATTGGCAAATATTGTTCGTATGAAACCAATCTGTTATAACAGTTAGCTACTATATGTAATATGTAATGCCGTACTGGATGCGGGACCTACGTTTATATGCTTAGAGGGCTTAGATAGGTGGGTGAGTATCTTGTTAATAACATATTTTTATTTATTAAAAAGCTACTTTTTAAAGATACTATTACTATAAATAACATCGGTTTCCTACCTTCTTTTTTAATTTGTTTGTTCATAAAGATTTCATCGAGTTTTGGCTTTAGTATATATAGTACTAGCTGTACCCGGCAAACGTTGTTTTGCCATGTATATCATGTATTTCTAGGAACCTTTTTTTATATACGGGTTGATTGTAGGGGTGAAAATTTAGGGTTGTATGTATTTTTTAATGCTACATTATAAAAAAATTGTCCAAACAATTAAAATATGTTAGGGGTGGACAACCCTTATCACTTATGGGTATGAAAAATAGATAGTAGCCGATTCTCAGACAAATTTGGTAAAAATCGGTAAAGCCGTTTCGGAGGAGTACGGTAACAAACATTGTGACAGGGAAATTGTATATATTAGATGTAACTGTTAAAAATAAAGATATTTTAAATATTAATTGTTTATTGTGTGATAATATTTGTTATAGCATCAATATCTGTAAATGTTAGTTTAACAGCAAAAATTGACGCGAATAAAGTGAAAAAAGTTAATTGATGATTTTCTGTAGTTAATTTTTTCTGATTTTAAATTGTTTCACTGTAATTTTGCTATCTTCTGTCGTATTTCCAACGCAACTAGCGGAATCATTAAGCCTACGAATATAGTCTTAGTGGTTATTAAAATATTTTCTAGCAGTGCATCTAACATTGCCTATAGCTCAAGAACTCTTAAATTTGAGTGACATTTAAGCTTAATAAGCCTGTAAAAATATAAAATACATAACAAAGCTGCTTATCTGTAGACATGCGTAAAAGGTGTTGTAACGATTTTCCTAAATTATCTACGGAGAACTTTTCTGTATTTTTTGTATTAATAAAAGTAAATCGGATGGCATAAAGACACTCAGTTGGTGTCACGTCCCCTAATAATACGCCGTAAAACCGTTATACTGCGTGCCTAAAGACTACGTGATCCTCGTTAGTGATGTTTGAGCGAATGTGTGCAATGTTTGATCCAATGTTGGATGTGTGGTGTTCGAGGAAATTTCTCGAAATTGAACGTGAGAAACCATTTATTTGTGGAGCAAAAATATATTTGGTTTTGTTCAAAGCTTTTTAGTACCTGCTGAAAATTGAAATAAAATAAAATGTATGTAAAGCAATAAGAATACAATAAGGAACTTAAGCTAACTTACCCTAATAACTATACAAATCATGCCCACGTGGAATGGTGGCAAGAATACTGGCTGCACTTCCGCGTTGGATAGCCAGGCTAATCCTTTGCGCAAAAAACGAGCCTGCCCTTCGGTCATCAATTGAGGCAATTAGACGCTGTGAAATATTACGAAATAATTTTTTGGCACTGCGACGCCATGGCCCAAGGGTCTCCACGGCAAAAGGAACAAATATGTAACTCTCTGTCTGAGATAGATAACTTTTTAATAGATCATTTTGAAAATAAGGAAAACATAAAATATCTACATTACGCCACACATTGCCTGTTCTCTTTGTATTACAGAGGCTCTGGTTTCGATTCCTGGCTGGGCCGATGAAGACTTTCTAAAGAGGTTCAGGTCTGGTTGGTGGAATGCTCCGTGGCTAGTTACCACCTCACCGACAAAGACGTACCGCCAAGCAGTTTAGCATTCCGGTACGATGTCATGTTGAAAGAAGGGCTGGACAACTAGTAAGTCCGTTTCCATCTTAGATTAGACATCATCTTACTTACCTAACTACTACTCTAACTTCAGGTAACGTAACGGAATAAGAAATATTTTTTTCTATACATCAACTAATGTAATAAATGAAGGTTGTTTTATTTAGAAATGAGGGATGCCCCATTGTTGTGGAGCACAAAGGGTAAATTAAAGGGATAAAGGTTCTCCGGACACGCAACGTGTCGGCCCTCTCGGGAGATTGTTTCTTGTTTGGCTACGAGGACGTGCTCTGTTAAAGTACGAAGGTGCCTCGGTGCTGTCTAGTTTATTTAATTTACATAGATACATCTATATATATTAGATGAATTTCGAAGCCTTCATACATATATATAATATAATCATAAGAGGTAGAGAGAGTTAAATAAATAAATATAAATATTATAGGACAATTACACACATCGCTATACGGTCCCAAAGTAAGCTTGTAGCTTGTGTTATGGGTACTATGATAACTGATGAATATTTTTAAATATATTATACATAAATACTTATAATATATAGATAAACACCCAGACACTGGAAAACATCCATGCTCATCACACAAACATTTTCCAGATGTGGGAATCGAACCCACAGCCTAGGACGCAGAAACAGGGACTACCCACTGCGCCACTCTGCCGTCAAGTTGTCAGCCTCAGTGGTATGCGCAGTGGATTAGTATGACGGAAGTTTTGGGTTCGATTCCGCGCCGGGCTGATTAAGATTTTCTAAATTGTTCAAGATCTGGCTGGTGGAAGACTTTGGCCGTGGTTAGTTACCACACTACCGATGCAGACGTAGCGCCAAGCGTTTTAGCTTAACGGTACAATGTCGTGTAGAAACCGATGGGGTGTTAGCTCGCTACCATCTTAGATTGCATCATCACTTGCCATCCGGTGTGGCTATATAATTAATAAAAAAAAATTGGTTGTCTGTAAAGTCGGTTTACTGACGATAGTTGAACGTGACAATGTCTTAAGAAAATACTGATGGACTGGTAGCATTTAATTGGTTATTAAACTTTTTAATTTAAGTATATTTTTATAAATATTAATTTAAATTAACAAAATAATTGATTTTGATTTTATAAATTTATATTTTAAATTTATAATAAACATATTAATTTAAAAATATATTAATTTAAAATTAATATATTTAATAACTATATTTAAAAGACGGATGTCGAACGCTGCCGAACGCAAAGGCCGATTGTGCTTCTTTGTCGCTCGTTCCGAGCTCTCGCTAGCACGTCAAGCCTTACATGGAACGCCTCAAAGCGAGGTAACGACGCATGACGTCATGTTTTTTCGTGCGTGCAGCCGGCTCTATCGAATTATAAGACGTTGTCACGTCAAAAAAGTTCCTAGGTTTAATGGAAATTGACTTGAACTCACTTAATGAACTCTTGTCATCCTCACACCGCACCTTTAAATTTGTTCGTGAATTAAAGGAATAAAAAAAGAAAAATAAATTTTAATGAATTAAATTCACAATAATTTAATTATTGTGAAAATTATATCTTTGTCAGTAATAATTTATGCATAATTTACACGACATAGACGTGTTTTACGGACAAAATCACATCATAATTATTAACTGTTGAATACATAAGTTCTCAAAGCGTAAAGGTGCCGGTTCTAGGAACTAGACGCGTCGCTTTGATTCCAGTCTGAGTTTGAGCAATAGTTAGCATGTTAACGGAACAAATTACGCATTCATACGTGTACACCCAGACATATCTACATACTCGTTGGAAAACACAACATCCGTGTTCCCAACAGCAATTTGCGGGGACCGAATACATCAACGCGTTCCTTTAGGCCATTTTGTATGCATAGAGCCTCTGAATGTGATATTATTCCAAAATTTACGAGATTATTCCCATTTCAACAGCCAACAATGGCTCCAATATTGGCTATTTGGCTATAAAAGCAATTGGTAATACAATAGTAGTACCTACTCTTAAAAGAACAATTTTTTGACAAAACTACAGTACGTAGTTGTAGTATAAATAAAGTAATACGACCTTAGTAGGTACTTTACCTATTAAAGTTGTACTTATTAAACGACTTAAAAAAAAAGGAGTTTCTCAATTCGACCGTATATATATATTTTTTTTTTTATGTGTGTTCGCGCATAACTTCGTCGTTTATGAACCGATTTTGATAATTCTTTTTTTGTTGGAAAGAAGATAATCCGGCGGTGGTACCATGACAAGGAAACCAGGATCTGATGATGGGATCCTGGAGAAAACGAGGGGAACTTTCAAAAATTGTAGGGACAACAGGTACGTTTGTTAATTTTTCCGGTAAGTATTTAAAACCACTACAATTTGATGAAGGTTTGGAGTCGATCTGATGATGGAGCCGATCTATATATAAGAGAACTCCGTAACGTTTTACAGTAGCTACCTTGTGTTTGGGCTCGATTAATTTGTCTTAATGAGAACTTTACATTTAGATGGGCTGTGACTGTCATTGAGGGTCTGGCGATGAAGAAGAAGGACAGTTGAGGGAGCTCTTTAACGATTTACAGTAGCTATTTTGTGATTGGGCTCGATTAATTTGTCTCAATGAGAACTTTACATTTAGATGGGCCGTGACTGTCATTGAGGGTCTGGTGATGAAGACGAAGTACAGTTAAGGGAGCTACGTAATGTTTTACAGTAGCTACCTTGTGTTTGGGCTCGATTAATTTGTCTCAATGAGAACTTTACATTTAGATGGGCCGTGACTGTTATTGAGGGTCTGGTGATGATGACGAAGTACAGTTAAAGGAGCTCCGTAACGTTTTACAGTAGCTACCTTGTGTTTGGGCTCGATTAATTTGTCTCAATGAGAACTTTACATTTAGATGGGCTGTGACTGTCATTGAGGATTTGATGATGAAGACGAAGAACAGTTAAGGGAGCTCCGTAAGGTTTTACAGTAGCTACGTTGTGTTTGGGCTCGATTAATTTGTCTCAATGAGAACTTTACATTTAGATGGGCTGTGACTGTCATTGAGGGTCTGGCGATGAAGAAGAAGGACAGTTGAGGGAGCTCTTTAACGATTTACAGTAGCTATTTTGTGATTGGTCTCGATTAATATGTCTCAATGAGAAGTTTGAAAGGTTATAGTTTCCAGTTAGTTTAATGTTTACTAAGTCATGATCCGATAATGAGATCTACGCAAACTCGAGGAAACTCTTCAAACTTTATATGCACTTTTGCAGGGACGTCGGAATGTTATAAGTAGCTAGTGAATATTGGTACTTATGGTTTAGTTCGAGTAGGTTTATTAGTATGTTCGTTGTTGATAAAGCACTAAAAAGTATGAAATAAAAAATTTTTAACAAAAAATAAAAACGCCTTCAAAACGCACTAAAAAGTAAAAAATAACTACGTCATTTACTTACTTTAATTTACTTAATCACATCTATGAAGTCGGTGCCACCCGAGTTTTCTACTTTAAAGACTTTACCTAAACTTAGATGGCATCTTCTTAGATGTGATTAAGTAAATCAAAGTAAGTAAATGACGTAGTTATTTTTTACTTTTTAGTGCGTTTTGAAGGCGTTTTTATTTTTTGTTAAAATTTTTTTTTCTGATAGAGAAGATAGGTACAGTCTCATGAAGCTCACACTTTACAACCCAGTACAGATGGTGGGGGGCGTGGCTAACTGGCTATTGACCATGCTGCCTACAAAAACGTACCACCAAGCGATTTAGGGTTCCGGTACAATGTCGTGCAGAAACCGAAAGGGGTGGATATTTATAGTAATCCTAACAAGTTAGCCCGGTTCCATCTTAGATTGCATCATCACTTAACATCAGGTGTGATTGCAATCAAGGGCTAACTTAATAACTAATTAACTAAAAAAACGTTGAGAGGTGTCAAGAGACACCCGGATGGAACGAAGTTTCTTTTGATTAATTAGTGAAGGAATTGTAATTTTTTTTTTTTAAGTTATGATAATATTTTTTTTTATTATTAACAAATATAATGTAATATAAACTTAATCAGTAGGCTCAATTTTAGTAATAATTGTCAATGCGAAGCATATGCACGCCGCACGGCTTACAATAGCTTACTATAGCAAAAAGTGTCGTTACAACTTTCCGTGAGATTTTTTTCGTCTAGCCCCCTTTCAGAATGCGCAATAAGGTACTTCGTTCCAACACTTTTCATTAATAGTAGAGTGCCAGAACGTCTGAAATACAGAGAGAGCAGAGTGACTTCCCAGGGTGCCACGATTATTTCTGCTTCTGTAATCTTCTTTGTATATTTGCGAAGCTGACTGCCAACCTTTGCTAGTCGGAGAGGCACTTAGAGGGAGAAGATTCTTGTCTGAAGGGTATGAAATTACAGGCACGTAAGTGTAACATAACTTTGTGGGACGTGTTCCTTCAATGCCTTGCTAATGGTTTTTACTTACTGTCAGTTTGCTTATCTGCTTGATCCGTCAAGCGAGGCTATTTTTGCAGCAAATATACAAGTTCATAAGACTTAAAGTTAAGCTTTATGTTTAATGAAGGTTAAGCGATATTTACGTACTTGTTGATGATACAACGAAACTCTTGGCAATTGTTTGTCCAAATAACGACAGGCCAATGTTTGATCAAACAAACATAATGACTGTCAAGGGGCACGTAGCCGTTAAGGATTCGGCTTTATGAGGCATTATCAGGATGTGTGACTTTGAATTTGTATTCTAGTTAATCTCTTGCGTTAAAATTTTCTTCTTTAGTATCTAATACTAAAAAATAAAAAGGTTAAAAAAAAAAAAATGATAAAAACGAAATACTAAAAAATAAATATAGAGCAATAAGGAAAATTAATTTAGGTAATTATTAGAATGAATATGAAATTTTATAAGAAACTAAAAATTAGTATATATTGTCACTTTCACGCCATTAATTATAATTATATGTAGAAAAAATAAAAATAAAAATTAAAAGTTTTAGGCCTCAATAATGTATGAAAAGCAATCAAGCTAAATTAAACTAAGTTACTATCCCGCTACAAAATTACTTACTCCAATTTCCCAAGATTGTTTTATTACATTTTTTTTAAATAGAACTGACTCAAAACACACTAAAAGGTAAAAAATAACTGTGTCATTTAGTTGCTTTAATTTACAGCGTACGTATGAAGTCGGTGCCAGCAAGTTTAAGGAACATTTATTTAACGTAGTAAAGCAGTTTGTGGGTTATAGGTAATATCCTTAAAGTAGAAACCTTGGCTGGCACCGACTTCTAGATATGCTTATGTAAATTAAAGCAACTAAATGACACAATTATTTTTTACTTTTTAGTGCGTTTTGAGTCGGTTCTATTTTTTGTTATAAATTTTTATTTCTTACTTATTAGTGATTTATCGCCACGTAACGTACTCGTATTATACTGTCATAGTTTATTATATGGGACTTGTAGCTAAAAAGCTACCGATACTTACACAAAAACCGAATTCGCTGCAAGTGTGCCTATAAAATTTGAAGGGTTTCTTCAATTTTTCCAGGATATCATCACCAGATCTTAATATGATGACAATGGGACCACCTTGGAAGTGTGCCCTTTATAATAAAAAAAGAACTATCAAAATCGGACAACTCTGTAAAAAGTTATGCGTGGTCATACATAAAAAAAAAAAATATACGTGTCGAATTGAGAACCTCCTCCGTTTTTTTTTCGTCGGTTAAAAATATAAGCGGCTGAAACTCACGTCGCTTTTGTCGGACTATGCCCGACTAATTTCGTACTCATACGGGATCCTTAGTCATGAGTTTGCTTGTTTCTGTAACGCGCCAAAAAAAGCAAACTTCTTACGTGTGTGTAAGTGACGAGAGTTTCAGCTTTTTATATTTTAATAATAATGCAAAATATTCGCGATAGTTTAAATTTCGACGACCTCTGTGGCGCAGTAGTATGCGCGGTAGATTTATAAGATGGAGGTCCTGGGTTCGATTCCCGGCGGGGCAGATTGAGATTTTTCTTAATTTATCTTGGTTTGGCTGGTGGAAGGCTTTCGCCGTGGCTACCACCCTACCGACAAAGACGTACTGCCAAGCGATTTAGCGTTCCGGTACGATGTCGTGTAGAAACCGAAAGAGTGTGGATTTCATCCTACTTCTCACAAGTTAGCCCGCTGCCATCTTAGATTGCATTATCACTTAACATCAGGTGTGATAGCAGTCAAGGGTCATCTTGTAGTCGACAAAAAAAAATTATACCTTTTCCTTTGAGTTTATTAAAGTTTTAGAAGAAATTCAAATAACATAGATATGTATATAGAAATTTCTAGTGAAACCCTTCCTTTGCGAGCTCAGTATCAGATTAAATTCCTCCAGCAGGATACAATATCAAACTAAGTATGTAATTAGTACCTGAGCGGTTGCAGAAACCTTATCCCTTGTGTACAAAGGAACTCTCTGGAGGTGTTTAAACTAACGGGCTTTAATTTATATAACCTTTGAATTTAATGAATATTTCATGAAATAGTGAACTAATATTATACGTAGAGCCTAGGTTTAGTTTGTTTAAATTACCACAGTCTAGCGAATTTAAAGTAAGACATTGTTTAGTTCGTCTACTATAATAGGCACTTTTATTTTAAACGTAGAGGACGCCCGAGGGTCCATGCTCGCAGTTCTCATTCCCGTGGGAATTTCGGGGTAAAATGTAACCTATGTGTTATTCTGATATGTAAGCTATTTTACTGGGAAGTTTCATTAAAATCCATTCAGTAGTTTTTGCGTGAAAGAGTAACAAACACTCACAAACTTTTGTCTTTATATTAGTAGTATGATAGAAGCAGTAGAGGTTTTTGTGACAAAGCTCGTTCGCGGAAGTACTGCCACGATGCGTATTTTTGCGGCTAACCAGCATTGCTGTGTTCCGTTTTGAAGGGTACACAGAAATGCTGTAGGTTACCAGTGGAATACCGTATATGAACTTTAATGCCTATGCCTCACTTAGATGGCTGGCGGCATATAACTCGTTCTTTGGTTGCTCTGCGAAGTAATCCGAATCGCAAATTTCTTAGTAGAACGAAAGAAAAGCCCAATTTATATATTATTAGAAACATCATCAGAAGGGGTCAAAGGCACAAGCAGGAAAAGAACATTGATCATAACATCAACACGTTTTTATAATCAAATCAAAATGAAACAATCTGACGGTAATCACAATTTACTTATAACGAGCATTTACATTTTATTACACTATAACTTTTAACAAAATTAACTGGCAGCATAACTGCACACAAAGAGAACACACAAAATAATAATCACTTCACCATTAGGGCTTCGTTCATATAACTGCCCGTAACCGCCACTTTTTGCTACACTCTACCACAACAACACAAAACCGGCACCTCTATAGTCTATGGTTCGCAATGCTGCCAACAATATTATATTACCTGGCCCAGGACTCAAGCGTAGTGGACACTACACATATTATCATCATTATCAGCCTATTAGAGGCCCTACAGGGCCAGGCCTCCCTCCTTTATAGTAGAGGGGATATGGAGCGCAGACCCACCTCCAATGCGGGTTGGCGGGCTTAGAGTGATAGTGTTTTCTTTTAATAAATATCAGATATTGATAACAGTGACCGGGACCGACGGCTTAACGTACTCTCCGAGGCACGGGAGTGTAACACCACCAACTTCCAAACAAAACAAAACAAACTAGTAAAAGTAAAATGAAAAAGCTCAGAATTATTCCATGACCCGACCCAGGAATCGAAACCAGGACCTCATGATTGAAGCCACATAGACTGTATAGGTCTGTATATAGTGGTTATAAAATATTAAAATACATTTATATTAGTGCGAAGTGATTATTTTTTGTCTGTAGCTACACGAACGATCTGTAAATAGCGCGAGAGATGTGTTTGTTCCAAATATTTGCTTACTGGTATCATTTTGCTACGCTGTGGTACCTATACCGAAATATGGGTATATTCTACGTTGCGTAGGTAAATAAATGAAGGCTTATACAAATATGAGCCAGCTTTTACAGCAGTATGATATATTTGTATGGGCAATATTATTTTCTTCCGCTCAACAATTTCAAGAATTGTTTATAATGGCTGTTAATATGTCCCGATTATTTATGGGTTTAGTCACGTGTCCAACAAATTCCGGAATGTTCCAATGAAAATGGATGAATCAGTTCAGTGGTTTGACGGCCTCCATGGTGCAGTGGTGTGCGCAGTGGATTTGTAAGACGGTGGTCTAGGGTTTGATTCTCGGTTCAGCCGATTAAGATTTTCTAAATTGGTCCAGGTCTGACTGGTGAGAGGTTTCGGCCGTGACTAGATACTACCTTACCGACAACGACGTAACGATAAGTGATTTAGCGTTCCAATACGATGTCGTGTAGAAACCGAAAGAATATTATCCTACTCCTAACAAATTAGCCCGCTTCTATCATAGATTGCATCGACACTTATTATCAGATGTGATTGCAATCATGGGTACTTCCAGTAGACATAGAATCTTGAAATTTGGCATGTAGCAACGTTTTATAGTACAGAATATAAAGGAAAAACTGTGAAAATCGTTAGTTTTTAGTTACATCATATAATACAAATATTACTAACAATTTAAACCTTATCATCGCTTTCCTCATTTACACGTATACGTTCTAAATTTCATATCAAAAAGTCAGGTCTATAAACTTAACTAAAATCTACAGAAACTATTTCTTATATTATGATTAAGTACAACGAAGTGAAACAAGTGAAATAACGTTAGCAGAAATGTAACTGGAAATTCTGTACGGATTTTTCTCTACTTCACATCAATTTTCATTTTGTACTTCAATTTTAAAACTTTATATTGCTGAGTGAGCTGAGAAAATTGTGAAATATTTTATTAAGTACGAGTAGGTGCATATACATTCATTTACGAGATTATTCCCATTTCAACAGCCAACAATGGCTCCAATATTGGCTATTTGGCTATAAAAGCAATTTTTTAACCGACGAAAAAAAACGGAGGAGGTTCTCAATTCAGCACGTATATTTTTTTTATGTACGACCACGCATAACTTTTAACAGAGTTGTCCAATTTTGATAATTCTTATTTATTAGAAAGGGCACGCTTTCAAGATGATTTCATTGTCATCATGCTAGGATCGGATGATATCCTGGGGAAATTGAAGGAACTCTTCAAATTTTGGAGGCACGCTTACAGCGATTTCGGTTTTGTCTCGGTATCCTACCGATACCGAGACAAAACCGCTTTTTGGCTACTAGTGCTGTATGACTACTACTATACTATACTACTAATTAACGTACTCGTACTATGACAGTATAGTACGAGTACGTTGCGTGTCGATAAATCACTAAAAAGTAAGAAATAAAAATTTTTAACAAAAAATAGAACCGACTTAAAACGCACTAGTTGCTTAAGTATATCTAGGAGTCGGTGTCAGCCTAAGTTTATACTTTAAGGACGTTACCTAGAACCCACAAATTGATTTACTACGTAAAATAAATATTCCTTAAACTTGGCTGGCACCGATTCATATTCTTCTTAGATATGCTTAAGTAAATTAAAGCAACTAAATTACACAGTTATTTTTTACTTTTTAGTGCTTTTGAGTCGGTTTTATTTATTGTTTAAATTTTTTTTACTCTTTAATGCGTTTTTAAGTCGGTTCTATTTTTTTTTAAATTTTAATACAATAAATAGTACCAACCCGCAGAAGAGCAACAAAGTACCTACTAAAGTCGTACTTATTTCTGACAGAGATAAGTACAGTCTCATGAGGCTCACACTTTACAACTCCTTACCTATTACTTAGATGGTGAGAGGTTCAGCCGTGGCTAGTTACCACCCTACCGACAAAGACCGCCAAGCTATATAGCGTTCCAGTACGATGACATGTAGAAAATACTTTATTATATTATTCGCACGTACGAGTACATACACATATATTCATTCTGTCAATGTTAATAATTTCTTTTTTTTTTTATCGACTACAAGTTGGCCCTTGACTGCTATCACACCCGATGTTAAGTGATGATGCAATTTAAGATGGAAGCGGACTAACTTGTTAGGTAGGATGAAATCCACACCCCTATCGGTTTCTACACGACATCGCACCGGAACGCAAAATCGCTTGGCGGTACGTCTTTGTCGGTAGGGTGGTAACTAGCCACGGCGAAAGCCTCCCACCAGCCAGACCAAGACTAATTAAAAAAAATCTGAATCTGCCCCGCCGGGAATCGAACCCAGGACCTCCGTCTTATAAATCCACCGCGCATACCACTGCGCCACGGAGGTCGTCAAATGAAATGCGGAATGGAAATACGTTTCAATGAAAATATTTCATAACTTCGATGATTTGACTGTGTTTCACTGGTTGATTAATTAAATTGATTTCATACTAGTAATGCATACAACAGCGTAGAGTGTACTAGCGGACGCCCGCGTAGTTCTCTTTCCCGTGGAAATTGCGGTATAAAATGTGGCCTATGTGTTATTCTGATATATAAGCTATATTATTATGAAGTTTCATCAAAATCCATTTAGTATTTTTTGCGTGAAAGCGTAACAAACATACAGACTCACAAACTGTGGCCTTCATAATAGTAGTGTGATATAGCTTCAAAACATTTTTGAAAATAATATTAAAAGAAATAGGATTAAACACTATTTGACTCAATGTTTTTTTGTGTCGTGTCCAGTTTGGAAGACAAGAACCTGCTTAACAGAGCTGCCATCTAGGTTTGATAATTTAGCAATATAAATTAACAAAAATATCAAATTAAACAGAATAATGGTATTTTAAGAATAATAAAAGAATAACTCGACGAACTTTCCCGATATCGAAACATTAAATACTGTACTTCTTAACTTATTAAATGACAATCAAATGTCAAATGTCGCTACTAGCCTTAAATTGAATAAACTAAAGATGCTTTAATAAATTTAAGATTTTGCTGGTAGTAGGCGTCGCTCGTAGCTAGTTACCACCCTACCGACAAATACTTACCGCCAAGCGATCATTTGGTTACGTTGACGTGTAGAAACCGAAAGGGGTATGGATTATATCCTACTCTCAACATATTACCCAGCCTTCATCTTAGATTGCATCATCATATACCATCCATACCAGTGTGATTGAAGTCAAGGGCTAACTTGTAATGGATAATAAATAAATGTCCGCGGTCTGAAGTTCAATAATATCATCATCATTGTTTAAATTTTTTTTACTCTTTAATGCGTTTTTAAGGCGGTTCTATTTTTTTTAAATTTTAATACAATAAATAGTACCAACCCGCAGAAGAGCAACAAAGTACCTACTAAAGTCGTACTTATTTCTGACAGAGATAAGTACAGTCTCATGAGGCTCACACTTTACAACTCCTTACCTATTACTTAGATGGTGAGAGGTTCAGCCGTGGCTAGTTACCACCCTACCGACAAAGACCGCCAAGCAATTTAGCGTTCCGGTACGATGACATCTAGAAAACACTTTATTATTTTATTCGCACGTACGAGTACATACACTTATGTTCATTCTGTCAATGTTAATAATTTCTTTTTTTTATCGACTACAAGTTGGCCCTTGACTGCTATCACACCTGATGTTAAGTGATGATGCAATTTAAGATGGAAGCGGACTAACTTGTTAGGTAGGATGAAATCCACACCCCTATCGGTTTCTACACGACATCGCACCGGAACGCAAAATCGCTTGGCGGTACGTCTTTGTCGGTAGGGTGGTAACTAGCCACGGCGAAAGCCTCCCACCAGCCAGACCAAGACTAATTAAAAAAAATCTGAATCTGCCCCGCCGGGAATCGAACCCAGGACCTCCGTCTTATAAATCCACCGCGCATACCACTGCGCCACGGAGGTCGTCAAATGAAATGCGGAATGGAAATACGTTTCAATGAAAATATTTCATAACTTCGATGATTTGACTGTGTTTCACTGGTTGATTAATTAAATTGATTTCATACTAGTAATGCATACAACAGCGTAGAGTGTACTAGCGGACGCCCGCGTAGTTCTCTTTCCCGTGGAAATTGCGGTATAAAATGTGGCCTATGTGTTATTCTGATATATAAGCTATATTATTATGAAGTTTCATCAAAATCCATTTAGTATTTTTTGCGTGAAAGCGTAACAAACATACAGACTCACAAACTGTGGCCTTCATAATAGTAGTGTGATATAGCTTCAAAACATTTTTGAAAATAATATTAAAAGAAATAGGATTAAACACTATTTGACGCAATGATTTATTGCATTTAGTGTTTCGTGTTCACTTTGGAAGACAAGAATCTGCTTAACAGAGCTGCCATCTTGGTTTGATAATTTAGCAATATAAATCAACAAAAATATCAAATTAAACAGAACAATGGTATTTTTTATCGAAATTCAAACATTGCAAAAAGATGTTCTAAGAAAAATAAAAGAATAACTCAACGAACTTTCCCGATATAGAAACATTAAATACTGTACTTCGTAACTTATTAAATTACAATCAAATGTCAAAAGTCGCTACTAGCCTTAAATTGAATAAACTAAAGATGCTTTAATAAATTTTTTTGCTGGTAGTAGGCGTCGCTCGTGGCTAGTTACCACCCTACCGACAAAAACTTACCGCCAAGCGATCATTTGGCTACGTTGACGTGTAGAAACCGAAAGTGGTATGGATTATATCCTACTCTCAACATATTACCCAGCCTTCATCTTAGATTGCATCATCACCTACCATCAGGTGTGATTGAAGTCAAGGGCTAACTTGTAATGAATAATAAACAAATGTCCGCGGTCTGAAGTTCAATAATATCATCATCATCATCATTACCAGCCTGTAGACGTCCAAACACAACGATCCCGAGCCGCCTGTTGCCAGCGCAGTGGCTCCCTGCGACACGTTTAATGTCGTCAGTCCACCTGGTTGGGGGTCGACCAACGCTGCGCTTTCCGGTGCAGGGTCGCCAATCTACCACCTTGGGCCCCCAACGTCCATCAGCTGTTCGAAATACGTGCCCCGCCCATTGCCACTTTAGTTCTGCGACTCGCTGAGCTATGTCGGTTACGTTGGTTCTTCTGCGGATCTCCTCATTTCCGATTCAATCACGCAGAGATACTCCGAGCATTGCTCTTTCCATCGCCCGCTGAGTGACTCTGAGCCTTCTTATGAAGCCCGCAGTCAGCGACAAAGATTCGGATCCGTAGGTCATCACTGGCAACACGCACTGTTCGAAGACTCTCGTCTTCAGGCACTGAAGAATTTTGGACAAAAAGATGTCACGGAGTTTCCCGAACGCTGCCCAGCCGAGTTGGATTCGGCGGTTCACCTCTTTTCCGAAATTGGACCTACCTAACTGGACCATATGCCCTAGGTATATATACTCGTCTACAATTTCGAGAGCGGAATTTTCAACAATTACTGGGTGGAGCGGAACGTTAGCATTACACATGATCTTTGTCTTGCTCATTGTTCAATAATATAGAGCACAGATAAAAGAAGAAGTAATACAGTCATCACCATTAACAGCTGGGGATGCCCACAGCTGGCCTTTCTAAGGGACTTCGAAACACAACGATTCTGAGCCGCCAGTAGCCAGCGGCTCCCAGCGACACGTTTGATGTCGTCAGTCCACCCAGTGGGGGGTCGACCAACACTGCGCTTTCCGGTGCAATACAGTACCTGTATGATACTGGTCTTCCCAACAGCGGGGGCGCCCAACAGCACAACCTTGATGAGGTCCAGACTCTCCGGGCTGGGCTCAACGCTGGGCGCGCCGCCCACTGTCATGTTGCCCACCACGCCACGCTCCAGGTAGTCCAAGTCCAATTCTGTGAAAAGGAGGGTAGTTTAATGCGACAGTTTTGTTACGTTACGACAAAGCCGCACCGCCAAGCGAATTAGCGTTCCGGTACAATATCGTGTAGAAACCGAAAGTGGTGTGGATTTTCATACTACTCCTAACAAGTAAGCCCGTTTCCGTTTTAGATTGCATCTTCACTTACCATCAAGTATGATTGCAGTCTAGGGTTAACTTGTAATGAATTAAAAAAAAAAACATTTCTGAGGCAAATTTTGGAACCAATATTCCACTACTTTTTTTAAGGTAAGTATATCTGAATAGTTACAGCCCATTCGCAATCAATTTATTTTGCAATTTTCGTCAAAAATAACAAAATAATCAAATTATTATTCATTGTTCTTACGATATCATTTAATATGAATTTAATATGATACTAGATATTACTAGAGATGTTTTCCTTCGCTATTTACCGAGATATGATTAGCGAGCTAAGTATAAGCTCATAAAGAGTTCTCAAGTTACGCATCTCTTAATCTCCTCAAAGATAAAACAATAACAATAGTGAGTTCCATATAACGAGATAGAAAGACTTATTTGTTGACCTACTTCGTTTCTCCCTTTGACCTAAGGCCCCGGGGTACATGTAATATTACATTATAATATAATATCTTGACTTACGTATGAATAAGATTGAGAAATATGTTATTATATTACATAGCATGTTTTGTACTACATATAAACGTTCGCAAAACTGCATTGAAATGAAAACTTATTTTGACGGCCGAGTGGCGCAGTGGGTAGTGACCCTGCTTCTGCGTCCTAGGCTGTGGGTTCGATTCCCACATCTAGAAAATGTTTATTTGATGAGCATGAGTGTTTTACAGTGTCTGGGTGTTTATCTATATTTTATAAGTATTTATGTATAATATATATATATATATATATATATAAATATATATATTATACATAAATTACAAAAAAATATAATTACACAAGCTACTTACGAGGACGCTTACTTTGGGGCTATATAGCGATGTGTGTAATTGTCCTATAATATTTATTTATTTATTTATTGGTTTACAATGGTACATTGATTGGGCTGAGACCTCCTAGTAAGTACTAGACCTGTGCCAAAACATCCCGCTCTTCCAATCACTAGCTATTACCAAATTTGCATTGGAGCAGTGTTATGGGTTTCAGCTCAAATTGCCCTCGTTAAGAAAAATAGGAAAGAGTACCTCTGTGCTCTAATTATTATTAATAACAATCTGTCACCTTCTGATTATGATAATAAATTATTGCCAAGAACCATCTCGATCACATGAACTTTAAAAAAACTGTGTTTAATAAATGTTATATTTCGAAACCTACCGGTAAGTATATTTGCCTTGCCTTGCCTTAAAGATTTAAGTAAATTCTTGTCCACTTAAAAGCACTCTAGGCTAAAATGTATAAATAATATTACTTAGACGCGCCTACAGATGTGCACAGGCCCTAACAATAGCTCTAAGCGTCTATTTTGACCAGGACACTTAAAAGCACTCAGCGAAGTTGTTACCAGTAATGAGATTACGAGTATTAAGGCTGAGAGCCCAGAGAAACTACAACAGTTAGCACCCACTTAAATAGCATCAAAATGTTTTTTGTGCTATGCAAAGCTTCTCTGTCTAAATCTTCTATGGTATTTTTTTTTATAGATTTTTAATAATATTATATTTTTTTATTATATTATTATTATTATATTTTTTATAAGCATAGTTGAAAATAAAAAAATGTGAGTAAATAAATGATTATGTTAACAATAACTGACTGACTAACTCATGTACCAAAATCTCCCCAAAACTCTTAAAATAGGAGGGTAAATCATATCATAAAATGAAGGTCATTTAACCACACGTTCATCCACAATTTCATCTCCTTAAAATTTTATTTTGCTAATCAGGGCTTAAAAATCGTATCTTCCTAGGCTTTAGGTGAAATACAACAACAAATAGAACTACTTTTTTATGTACAATATTAAATTAAGAGTAAGACTCAACAGTAAATAATAAATTACAAAATTAACAAAATCTCCATTTTAATTATTCAAGCAACGTTCTTCTTAAAACCCTTTGTATAATTTACAGGATATTTGCTCCGCAAAGCTGAAATACTGAAAAAGAATGACGTACCATAAAATAAAGAAATTAGAGACAAAAATTCATCCCCTATTTCAGCCCCCTCAAATTATATTTTTTCCAGCCTTCCGTTATTTCTTTAAATAAATTTGTAAAAAACAGCTGATTACATGTAATATATAGGATTTGTATTGAATCTATAATATTAGTAATTAGATTAGATCGCAAAAAGTTTGCATGACTCACCAGTAATAATAAATAACAAAATTATACAAAAACTCCACTTTAATTATTCAACCAACGTTCGTCCCAAATCCGTTCGTATAATTCACGGTCTATTTGCCCCGTTACAGCTTTGAAAATACTGAAAAGAGAAAATTCTGAGGAAAAATTGATAGATCCCCAGATGGATGGCGTGCCACAAATCATAAGAGTCCGTGACAAATAATAATGTTAGAGAGCCTTTGATCCGTTCCCTTTGTAGGTTTTCCATCGCCTTTGACAACTTCCTTGAGGCATTTTCATTAATATTTCATTCTATGCTTGTGAGAATTGGGAGATCTGTGAATGCGATTTGTTTCTTGCGACATTTATTGTGGAACGCTTATGGACAAATTGTTGATTAGACAAAATTAAACCGGATTAAGTAATCAACTTGGTGAATTTGAAGCTGTTACATGGTTTATTTATTGGACTTATTTTTTTAACTTGCAAAGATAATAAGTATTATATGTTTACATGTAGGTTATTCCCTCTACTACAAGGAGGGAGGCCTGGTCCTGTAGTGGGTTGTTAAATATGCTGATAATGAAGATGATGATAATTAATGATGTAGGTTAGTTACAGGTAAATGGGTCCCCTGAATACCTTTAGCTTGTTAAGCCACAGACAACTCACTGCATTCAGATTAAATAAAAAGATACAATCCATTTGCTCGTATCTCGTAAAGGGCCCTAAATAATAATGAAAATAAGGTAATGTGGGTGTACTAGTACTAAACGCACCATTAGTTACATTGCTCTGTTGAACATACACAAAAATAACGCTAATGTAATCCTCTATGAAGAAATCTTTTACAAGTATAAAGGCGGAGAATATCTTGGACTTATATAACTATTTATGTTTTTCTCTACAACAATAATTAACAACAAAATCCTTATTGTTAGTTATTGCTATGAATTAAATGAAAAAGTGAAGAATTTATTAGTTAATTTGTACAACAAGATATCGGTTCAGCAAGAGTTCGTTTCGTTCGATATTGGCTCTGAACCATTGCTGTAAATCTCCACAGCCTTGATCATAGACGGTTGGTTGCTAGGTTATCAGTATATATATTTCGGAGAATGCTTTCAGGAATTATTTGACCTCTCTTGTACTTTCTTCACCTTTTTAATTGCACTGTAAGACACCAGGTGGGATTTCATCCCCACGTCGTTGATGTTCCCAGGACTCGTGCAAAGCGTTTTGCGTCATCTTTTATTATATGCATAGCTAAGGTATGGAACTTATCTTTAAAATAAGAGTGAATAGGCATTTTCTAAGTAAGCGCGTTTCACTTTAGACCGCAACTACACTTACCATCAAGTGTGATTGTGGTCAAGTGAGAGCTTATTTCATAAAAAAAAGTTACTCAAGCTTTTATAATATCAATGTAGATTTTTATTTCTACCTTGAAATCTAAGGGCACACTCGTATATCGTGAGCTCTATTCAACCTTTATTCACACAAAGGCAGCTCTTTCCATGGAAATGCATAAACATCTTTAAGCTTTCCACGTCCATTCAGCGTTTTCTTTGAACTGGTAAATGATAACACAGCGAGTCTCTGGTGCAACCAAAACTATTCGCTTTTTGCAACTGAGTAATGTCAAGTCTCTGAAACTGATTTGTTAGTAAAGTTATCTTAGCTTCGGATTACGAAGTCGTAAATATTGAGTTTTTATTAGGGAATGCGCCTTTCTTTCCCGGAGTTGGAAACTTGGTGGTGTAACAACCCGTGCATGTTAGTATCCTCTAAGTGATAATTACGCAACGTTATCACCTAACTCGTCATTTTAAAGTGGCGCGTAATAGTCTAAGCTCCAAGTTCCCATATAAGAATAAAAAGGAAGGTGTTAACCCTATAGTCGCTCATTAAAATAAATAAATAAATAAATATTATAGGACAATTACACACATCGCTATATAGCCCCAAAGTAAGCGCACTCGTAAGTAGCTTGTGTTATGGGTACTATGACAACTGATGAATATTTTTATATATATTATACATAAGTACTTATAACATATAGATAAACACCCAGACACTAGAAAACATCCATGCTCATCACACAAACATTTTCCAGATGTGGGAATCGAACCCACAGCCTAGGATGCAGAAGCAGGGTCACTACCCACTGCGCCACTCGGCCGTCAAAATGTCCTGATAATGATCTTAATAAGTAGAGATCTTTGTGTGAGAGCACGTCCGAGGAAGTTCTCCTGCTAGGCTTACGTCTGCCAGCACCAGTTCTATGTTACGATGCAAGGGGTATAGTTACCAGTGAAAATGAAGTTCATTAGACTTTTCACATAATATGCCCCAGGTTGATTGGCACATGGCGCTGCATTGCATGGCATTGACATGGTTTACATGCGCTGTGAAATAAATTGCACTGTTATACACAACGGTTTTCCATTTACCATTAAGTGGACCATTCCCTTGCAAACTATCGCTATACTCAAAAAATGTATTTTGAAATATTATTTTCAGTTGTTTTAGTTGTTACATGGTACGTTAAAGAACAATTTATTTTACTTTAAAAGCTTTGTAAAACGTTGGATGAGAAATAACTCGGTTATTATTTCTCCGGTACTATGTTCTAATTTAATTCCTTTGACAGGGAATACCTCCGGGTATTTCTAAACGAAGTGTAGTTCGCAGTTTGTTCACCGACTGGGTTACAAAGAGTGCTTCCAACAATTCCTTTGCTGTCCTATTTTGTCATGCAATACCTTGTTATCTACACCTAAGTTTATTAACCTGCTGGCATATCTTGCTAGCAATTTCACAGGAGTAAAATTTAAGATGCATGCTCAGATATTTTAAAGTTATGATATATCGATTCTTAAAAATAAAACAAATGGAAGTATTGCAGCCGATGTACAATGGTTACAAAGCGGATGCAACAGAAACTGGAAGTCTCTAAAGACATTTTGTCGTATTTGACTGATAGTCGAACTCAAGGTGGGATGATCGACGGGATATTCGTATGATGTATACTTTGCAATAATCGACATACTGTATATCTATTATAGAGAATAAATATATTTTTGAAATGGTCTTTTTACGACCTTTCATATGATACCCATATTGTTAAGATAAGAAATAAACCCCCCTCTTTTTTCCCCACTTACAGCCGCCATTTTGAAAATTTATATAGTCCTTGTCACTACCACAATTCTGACGAATTCAACGGCACCTCACGTGTCAAAATCCGTCCAGCCGTTTAGGCTGTAGCGCGTGCCAAAGAAATGGACATACATACATACCCACATAGCCACATACCCACATACGCTCGAAAAACATTACATTCTTACGCAGTCGGGTAAAAATATGTCGTACTTTCACATCCGCTTTGCAACAGTTGTACATCGGCTTCAAAACTGAAGATTTTTTTCAAGAATTGACATATTGCCTTATGTAATTTTATCATAACGAAGTTTAAGAGCCAACAGGCACCTGACGAGGTGAGGTGTTTTTTACTATCAAACTCTGGAAAAAACTAGGTAGTTCTTCCCGCTGATACCGTTTTCCATTGAGGTCTATGTTATACATAAACGGTATTTACATCTATTAATTGCATCCAACACAATTTATTTAATTGTTCAAATCGAAATATTAGTTTTGAGTTTAGTGAAATCAGTTCGTTCAACCAAGCCAACTCATCAATTTTTAAACATCAATACAGATTTATAAAAAATACATATACAGATATATGCTATTCCAAATTCTATCTATCTCTGTGCCTTTCATCCAGATCCAATTAGTCGCTTTGGCGTAATTGAGTTAAAACATCCATCCATTTGTACTATACGTACGAGAACATAAATCCATCCAAACTTTCAAAATAATATTAATATGTAAAGGTAAATCAGAACCTTCTTAATGGTCTAGTAGTTAGGCTATGTATGCTTCAGACCACAAGGTCCTGTGTTCGAATCCCGGGTCGTGGTGCGGAATAACACTGAGCTTTTCTTGTTACCCCGTGCCTCGGAGAGCACGTTAACCCGTCGGTCCCGGTCACTATTGTGATCGTGAACTGCCAACCAGAATTGTAACAGCATGGCGGGTGTCAGCTCCACATCCTCTCTCCTATAAGGAGGAAGGTGTTTGTACTTGTACATACATATATTACGCACTTGTACCTATATCACGCCTTAATCCCCATAGGAGTTGGCTGGGACTATATCTTTGCATTTGTACACTTTCTTAGCATCTTCCACTCTCATTAATCCATTTTACAAGTTCTTTTGTTTGAGGTACTCTTGACCTGGCTATTTATTTTAAAACTGGCCCCATTATGGGGTCGTTAATAGGGTAATAAAGATAATTCAGGACTAAGGACATACCCAGTATTTTGGTCTGTTTCGTACAATTGCCTCGTACATTGTTGTCGTCTTCCGAATCCTTCTTTGAAGTATTATCCAATCTATTCATCTCAATAAATCACATAAGACACTGCACGCATTCTTAATACACATCATCGATCTTTATAAACTTAATAAACTTTAAAAAAAATTAAAGTTTCATCACATTTCTAAGTTAGTTTTGCACTTTCAGATACATATCTTTTTTCAAAACTCAATTGAATAAACTTTGATTATGGAATAACACTAGTTTTATTTTTTTATAAGACTTACGCAACAATAAAGTATTATTTCAATTTCACGTAATAACTAATAGTCTAAGTTTTGTGAAAAACTCAAACTCTATTTTTATAATCTCGGTAATTTCAATGCATAGCAAGCAAAGTCTTTTTACGATGAAGCTAAAGTTCAGTTTGTCGTGAGCGGGAAAACTTGCAACCGTAAATTTTGGCGGCAAAATTTCGCAACAGGAACGCGACCGCTTCACGAGAGGACGTCTCATCTACTACCGTACCTACTTGACTCGGTACTCGCTGTAAATTGAACGTACCCGTATCTCACCGTAACTCTGGGATGTTTATGGCAGTATAGATCTTAATCTGTACGTAATAAGGGCGGTTTACGGATGAATTTATTGAGGGTGAGCTCTCGTATTTTATGCAATTTTATTAGTGTAAGAGAGTCTAGGCTCTGGCGCCAAATGTATCTTTGGGTGATTTCTCGAAGGTGACATGCCCTGGTTTTAATATTCATTAGACTATGCACAGTATTACTTGTAGGACGTGGTGACGTGCTTTACGAGTAGAATGGTTTTGAAAGCTTTAATATGTTAATTTTTACCTTTTTTGCGGAATGCTTTAAATTCTTGTTGTCTGTCTGTCTATTTATATGTTCCCTTACAACTCCTAAACGGCTTGGCCGATCCCCATATGACACAACAAGTGTTCTTTACTACAACCGAAAGTGGGTGTAAATTGCGAGAAACACCCTAACATTGCGTAATTTTGATGGTATTGTTTGATTGAAAATGTTTGTAGGCATTAAATTATTTAGAATATGCCCTTCCGGTTCAAATTTACAAACCGAGAGAAGAATAAAAATTTTTAACAAAAAATAGAACCGACTCAAAACGCACTAAAAAGTAAAAAATAACTGTGTCATTTAGTTGCTTTAATTTACTTAAGCATATCTATGAAGTCGGTGCTAGCCAAGTTTAAGGAACATTATTTAACGTAGTAAAGCAGTTTGTGGGTTCTAGGTAATGTCCTTAAAGTAGAAACCTTGGCTGACACCGACTCCTAAATATGCTTAAGTAAATTAAAGCAACTAAATGACACAGTTATTTTTTACTTTTTAGTACGTTTTGAGTCGGTTCTATTTTTTGTTAAAAATTTTTATTTCTTACTTATTAGTGATTTATCGCCACGTAACGTACTCGTACTATACTGTCATAGTTTATTATATGGGACTTGTAGCTAAAAAGCTACCGATACTTACACAAAAACCGAATTCGCTGCAAGTGTGCCTATAAAATTTGAAGGGTTCCTTCAATTTTCTCAGGATATCATCATCAGATCCTAATATGATAACAATGGACCTTGGAAGTGTGCCCTTTCTAATAAAAAAAATTATCAAAATCGGACAACTCTGTAAAAAGTTATGCGTGGTCATACATAAAAAATATACATACATGTTGAATTGAGACCCTCCTTCTTTTTTTTCGGCGGTTAAAAATTAAAATATAACAGTGGGTTAAATATTGGACGTAGCAGAACTGCATATGCATGCCGAGCATATTTTCCCTAAATTCTTTTGAATAAGTATCATACTATATATTCCCGTTCTCCTTTAAGTGAATACTTGTAGGTAAAGACTATTTAAGCAGGAGTTGCGACAAAAATAGCCCAACTCCCAACGGGCAGGAATCGAACCCATGCTCTCGACCGAGCCCTTAGGCGTAGAACTATTATTCATAAATGACCGAAGAGTTTGAATGCTGGTGCGGACGCTGTTGATTTTACGCCTATTAGCTGCCCAATACAGGAACATGCCTCGTTCCATGCCATGCCATGCCATGCCTCATTCCATGTAGGAGTTAGCGGGCTTCATCATCATCAGCCTGTACCGTCCACTGCTGGACGTAAGCCTTCCCGAGACCGCGCTACCACACACGATCCTCTGTCTTCCTCATCCAGCCACTACCCACTACATTTTTATGGTTGTCAGAACATCGGGCTGGAGGGCGTCATACACTGCGCGTACGTGGCGGGCTTATTCTGATGTATTATTGTACAATTTCATTAAAATCCATTCTGTACTTTTTGGGTGAAAAAAGCAACAAACATGCCCATCCTATTTATTAAACTTTCGCGTTTATAATATGTATTACCTACCTACAATCCAACAACCACCGAGACGCCAAGATTTCTTGTCAGTTCTTAGTGGATTTTCATGAAAAATTGCAAAGTAGGTAAATAAATTATTCACTGAAATGATTTTTTGTCATAAAATAGATAATGCATTTTCTCAAAAATAAGACGTACTGAACTCAAGCGTTGAAGGCGTCATATCGGGTTGCTCGTTATAAATTTGTCTTCTCACTGCAGAATGCGAGCGTCAGCCAACTTAAGTTTTGGGTTCCTCTCGAAACTTTTCAATACAAATTGCTGTTTCATACAATTTGTGTTAGCGACACATAATTATATAAACTGTTTTTGTATGTAAAGTATACAAAGGTTTAATATAACCAGTGCGAAATTTTCAGCGGTTGTTTTTCCTCCAATGTAAAAAAGGTTGTTGTAAGTTGGACATGTAGATATGTCTGTGTATTTTATTATAAGGTGACTGTTTAAAAAAATAATATATTTCGTGGTACGTACCACGATAAATGAGTGTTATTTTAAACCGACGAAAAAAACGGAGGAGGTTCTCAATTCGACACGTATATATGTTTTTATTTTTTTTTTATGTATGACCACGCATAACTTTTTACATAGTTGACTGATTTTGATAATTCTTTTTTTTATTAGAAAGTGCACACTTAAGAAAGTTAAAGCAACTAAATGACACAGTTATTTTTACTTTTTAGTGCGTTTTGAGTCGGTTCTATTTTTTTGATATTTTTTTTATACTGTCGATATTTCGATCCTACAGGCTACGACGGTATTGAAGATAGCCGCAAGGTGCGAAGCTGAAGGGGTCACGGGTAGAATCAATCTACCCTCTTCCTAGTTCTTTTAGCAATAGCTTTATGATTTCATTCTGCGATTTTTCAGATTGCTCAACATATTTTCGAACGGAGAAGGAATCCGCAGATCACACATAATTTCCACGGAGCACCACTACACGCCCCGAGTTGTTGAGACCATTGAATTTCGTAAATGCAGCAATTTCAATTGGGAGGATTATATTAGGCTGGCGAATGAGTGGAGCCCGGTTGTGGAACTATGCAAACCAAAGGAACGCCGCATAAAACCAAATAGCAAAAACGACGTTGTGAATGTGTTTTGCCGGCGCAATCAGAATGAATTAAGGTGTTGAAAATGCGTTTGAAAAGGCCTCCAGGGCGAAGTAAATTTATAAGACGGAGGTCCTGGGTTCGATTCCCGACTGGGTAGTTTAAGATCTTCTAAAATGGTTTAGGTCTGGTTGGTTGCAGGCTCCGGCCGTAGTTACCACCCTACCTACAAAGAAGTACTGCCAAGCGAATTAATTAAGCAATCCCTATTATTCTTAGAACAATAACAATTAACTAACAGTTACTAATAATAATTTATTTCAATTACTTTATTGGCAAATTGGTGGCTTCAATATTTCAACACTGCAGTGTGTAGCACATTTAATTAGACTACTTTTAACTTTAGTTTTAGATCTATTAATCGAGTTGTGGCCTTAGTTTATTTAATGTTAATATATACTGATTTATACACTGTTTCTATTTTTTATTTTATTA
This sequence comes from Mycalesis mineus, assembly GCA_034621355.1. Taxonomy (NCBI): domain Eukaryota; kingdom Metazoa; phylum Arthropoda; class Insecta; order Lepidoptera; family Nymphalidae; genus Mycalesis; species Mycalesis mineus. The sequence goes on along the minus strand of CM067888.1, from coordinate 16,270,456 downwards.
TATTTTGTTTCCATGTAGGTTTCTCTTTTTGTTACTTTTTTATTAGTATTAATCAATTATAGCTGTTAAGTATTATTTCGTTATCTTATAGTTTATTACTTAGTTACTAAAAATAATAGGCATAGTAGCATAAGCACGTCCGTGAATGTACAAGGCTCCGCCTGAAAACCAGCGTCACAGCTCGCTGTGGCTTCGTGCTGAGGCGGAGACCTTGCTTGTCCACGACGCAACTATTTTTACCCGACTGCGCCAGAAGGAGGGTTATGTTTTTCGAGCGTATGTATGTATGTATGTATGTCCATTTCCTCGGCACGCGCTACAGCCTAAACGGCTGAACGGATTTTGACATGTGAGGTGTCGTTGAATTTATAAAAATTGTGGCAGTGTCATAGACTATATAAAATTTCAAAATGGCGGCTGTAAATGGGGGGGAAAAGGGGGGACGTATATATCTTTCTCTTATCTTAGCAATATGGGTGTCAAATGAAAGGTCCTAAAAAGACCATTTCAAAAATATAAATATCATATCATGTTTATATTGCCGTTTTAACAAAAAATGGCAAAAAGTGCACCAAGTGTACAGTCTCATTTCTATATCATAAGCTAAAACTAAAAAGTCTCAAATAAAATCATTATTATAAAAACAAAAACCTGACTGCTTAGAAGTTGTGAACTGAAAAGAGAAAAACAACGATCACAATATCTATATAAAATTCTAAATACTTTATGGTGCTGCAGGCACAAGCGTAGTTTTGGTAGATCTTTCTTTCCCCGCAGAAATAAAGTATTTTGTGCCCGCTTGCATCTCCATAAAGTATTTAGAATTTTATATAGATATAGTGATCCTTGTTTTTCTCTTTTCAGTTCATAACTTTTTTTTCTGCGGGTAGGCATAAAAGTAACAAGTATATTTTGTGCTCTGTGATATTTTTATTGTTTTTAATTAATTACAAGTATTTTAAATACATATTTATGTACCTGTAAATAGCCTAGGCCTGCCAGCTTCTTATAGTTATATTTACACAGAATTTAAAGTGTTATTGTGACCGTGTGCTTATTCACTAAATTTAACCTCACTTTTTTCCTGTCATCACTTCACTGTTGCAATATGGAGTCTCTAAAAAGCAGCATTATAGAGATTAGTGAGCTGTTCAATAAGAGGATGGATGAATTCCAAAAGGAACTGAAAGGTGCAATCCCAGCTACAAGTCCAACATCAAATTTGAATGCGCAGTTTTCAGCATTTCGAACATTTGTTCTAACCGCGCTCGAGAATCTGCAGCTCCAAATGGAGATCTTGGCAAGACAACAGGACGAGTTGGAGATGAGATCCCGGAGGAAGATTCTTCTTGTTCATGGTGTTCCAGAAGTGGACAAGGAGAGTCCTGGAGTCACAGTTACACAGCTCTTATCAAACCATCTTAAAGTGCCAGAGCTACAACCTGGTTCACTAAGTCGCAGCCATCGCTTAGGGCGACCAGATAGTGACAAGCCCCGGGCTGTATTAATTAAGTTTAAAGATTGGTCGCTGAGGGATGCTGTCTGGTCTGCAAAGACGAAGTTGAAAGGTTCAGGAGTGACTCTTTCCGAGTTCTTAATAAAGAGTCGTCATTCAACGTTTCTTGCGGCTCGACAGAAATTTGGAGTGACGAAGTGCTGGACCAGAGATGGAAATATTATGGTGCTTGACTCGAATGGCAAGCGGCACCGCATCTGTTCCATGAAGGAGTTGAACGCAATTCCGTCACCTTCGCAGGTTGTGTCTGTGCCTGCTGCTCCTTCCGCTGCAGCAGCCGAAGTTTCTAAGGACATCAAAGGCGTCAATTCCAGAGTGAAAAGAGTGGTCAGGCGATAATTCCCACATAGTCACTTGGTTATGTCTTTGCTCTGTTTGTGTTCGTTCATTCGGAACTGAGTTTAAGTGTACTTATCGTTTGAATCATCGTGCGGTATGTTTTACTAACTTTTCTACGTTTAGTTTGCAAATTGTAGGTAACTGGTAATCTTTTATTGTTTCTTTTTACAATTATTTACAAATTAACATTGACAGTATGTCACTAAACTGACAACTGAAATCATGCATTGCTCTGTCCACAGACCCTCTTGACATTGTCAGCTTTCAGTCAAAGATTAATTGCAAACTGTTTTTGTCAAAATTTTACTGCTGAATTCCTCCGAGATTCGTTTCCGTGTGGTATAGATAATCAATTCAGCTCTTTGTGATTATTTATTAATTGGCTATTATGTAAGTTTTCGTAATTGTTTTCTTTCTTGTTTATTTTACTTCTTTGTACTTTATTTTGATTTTAATTATTTGTCTGAAATTCTGTGTAGATGTTTTCCTTTAACTATTGTTAGCTTTGTTTTTTGGGCAGCTGGCGGCTTGGGAAGAATAGGTGTTTTACACTTTTAATTGTTTTATATTTTATTATAACTTTTATTTTTATTTATTTACTTACTATTTATAATTATATAGTATTTATTTTTTTTAGGTATGTCTGATAATAGTTTGGACAGTGATCTTTTTCTGTCTATGTCATCTAGTGAAGATAGTTTTCACAGTACATCCTTCCTTCCACTCGATGTCGCCCTTAATTCTCATTTCTCAGATTGTGTGAAAAATTTTAATGTTATCCATATTAATGCACAAAGTATCCCGGCTCATTACCCTGATATGCTTGCCTCTTTTGACTCCCGTAATATTCATGCAATCCTTGTTTCTGAATCCTGGCTTAAATCTTGTTTACCTTCCACGTCGTTTTCGCTGCCAGGGTTTAGGCTTATACGTAATGATCGCGCGGGTAGGGGAGGTGGTGGAGTAGCGATCTACTTAAGATCTTATATTCCTTTCTCAATTATTAGTTCGTCTCCACAACCCCCATCACCCGATGCAGCTGAGCATCTACTGCTTGAAGTTACACTCTCACAAACAAAAATACTTCTTGGCGTTTTCTACTGCCCTCCGTCTATATCCAATTATTTTTCCTCCTTTGAAACTGTTTTAGAACGCGTAGTTCCCTTTTATTGCCATTCCATTATTTTAGGCGATTTTAATACGTGCCTACTTAAAGATGATTACCGTAGCAAGAAATTATTGTCTACAGTTGAGTCATGTAGTCTCTCTGTCCTGCCTCTTACTGCTACACATTTTTCTCCCGGCTGTGTTCCTTCCCTTCTTGACCTTATTATTGTGTCATCCCCTGATTTCGTCTTTAAGCATGGTCAATGTCCAGCTGAAGCTTTCTCCTATCATGATTTGATTTATCTGTCCTATAAACTTCGTCCTCCGAAAGCAAAATCGAAAATACTTCTGCGGCGTAACTTTGCAGGAATTGATAAAAGTAAGCTTTTTGATGATGCTTTGAATTTGGATTGGTCTGCTGTTGCAAATGTTGACACGATCGACTGCAAGGTTAACATTTTTAACACACTGTTAACTCAGCTTTTTGATGTGCATGCCCCGATAAGACCTATTAAAATGAAGCACTTACCTGCTCCATGGTTATCGGAAGAAATTAAACTCTCCATGATGAAAAAGAATTCTGCAAAGCATAAATTTAAAAAAAAGGACTCTGATGAAAATCGCATTAAATATCACAAGGCTAGAAATCGCTGCAATACATTGTGTAGAGATGCTCAACGACGCCACACTTATAAATCGCTTGAAAGTGGCGATTCCGCCAAAACTTGGAAGTTTCTTGAATCTTTGGGAGTTGGTAAATCTTCACTAAATTGTCCTTTCAATATTGACATTGAACTTCTTAATAAACATTTCTCTACTTCTGACACAATTGACAGTGTCGAAAAAGAGCATACGCTTAAAATTCTTTCTTCTGCATCAACTCCTGATTTCCCTCCATTTATTTTTGAGTCATTCACTGAATGTGATGTTAAAAAGAGCATATTGTCCATCACCTCAAGTGCTGTTGGCTCTGACAGCATAAGCCGTAATATGATTATTCCCATTCTTGATATTGTCTTATCCGTCCTAACCCATATACTCAACTTTTCTATTAACTCCGGTGAATTTCCTGATGCTTGGAAAAATGCCCAAGTAATTCCTCTTCCTAAAAAAAATAATCCTTCATCTTTCTCTGATTTTCGGCCTATTTCGATTTTACCTTTCCTTTCTAAAGTACTCGAAAAGCTTGTTTTCCAGCAATTAAGCCTATTTATTAATAAACATTCCCTTCTGAGTCCTTTACAGTCCGGCTTTCGCCATGGTCATAGTACGGCTACAGCATTGGTTAAAGTCACTGATGACATTCGCTGGGCGATGGATAATAGACAACTCACTGTCTTAGTTTTACTTGACTTTAGCAGTGCTTTCAACACCGTTAACTATGACATTTTGTTGGGTTTGTTACGCTCTATTAACATATCTCCATCAGCGATTGACTGGTTTCGGAGTTACCTCAATGGTCGTCGACAGCGCATTCGGGTTGATGACTCATTCTCATCTTGGTGTGATGTTACGGCTGGGGTTCCTCAGGGTGGCGTGTTATCTCCCTTACTTTTTGCTGTTTTTATTAATGCAATCACTCATTGTATCACTTCTTTCTACCACATGTATGCAGACGATATCCAAATATATCGGCTTTCTACCCTTGAGAATTTAGGTTCTACTATTTCAGCGATTAATTTTGATCTCAACGCAGTTTCTTTATGGAGTAGGCAGTAC